>JARHVA010003393.1:462500-1185000 GCA_037957365.1 Torreya grandis | reverse complement strand
CATATATATATATATATATATATATATATATATATATATATACATATATATATATATATGTGTATATATTCATAGTCCCTTTTTGTATAATGTGTTGGGTGAATATTTTGTCACCAACTGACTGAAGGCAAAATAGGTTACATCAACCACATCATAAGGAGATTTAATCTTCAAAATGTGTAGGTCTACAACATCATAAGGAGATAAATATCTCCTCTCAGCAAGGGGAGGTTCCCTATGAATTATTATATATTATATATATGCTAAAAATAAACTCAGGGGTGAAATCATACCATCCATCTCTCTTTTTTTAGATATGATGTTCAAAAAATAGAGGATAATTCTAGTGTAATTACTAAAGGTATTTCTCTTCTTTTAAAAATGGTATTCAACAAACAATAGGAATCCTTCCTGGGTAGTAACAAAAACCACAAAAAACCAATGAAAGCACAAAGTCTTTCATTATCTCTCCTACTGATTAGGACAAAGTAACACAACAGGATTAAATGCAACTCAAAGTCTACACCTAAAACTAAAACAAAGTAAAGGATAATGAAGGATAAAGAGAGATCAAAGTCTCTCTAGTATCCTTTACACAAAACACAGACTAAAGACAATTATGGTAGCACAAAGTCTCTCACAGTTGGCTTTAGGACATCTTCCATCTTACTTCCACTTGTTTTGCTTGTTTGATTAAATGAACAAGACTTTATTTAGGAAATAGATATAAGAACAATATCCTAGATGACACAAGCTTATCCCAATCAAAGTTTGAAAGGTCACTTGATTTCTCATTCATTTAACAAAATATGATTAACAATATGAGCTCAAAGTCTCAAGATTGCCTTTCAATTTGGGCAGAGCTTCAATTCTGATAATAGAGAGATCTCCCCCATACAAAATGGGAGTTTTCAATAAATAGCATCACAAGAAAGACTTGGGCACTTGTTTCATAAAAATGACCCATGATGAATTGAATGCATTAAATATCTATCAAAGAGCCATGCTGGAACAGGGCATCAATTTTGACTTTGGCATTCTAAATTATCTCAGATGTCCCTTCCTCAGCATGGTTTTTTTGGTCTTCTTAGTGATGTTTACATGGCTGTCCATTTGCCTTTACTCAACGAATAAAAATAGGTCACGTCTTTGAATGTTTATGTTCCCTGACGTCCACCTAGTGGACTGTTCCATCTACTAGAAATAAATCCCCTATAGATATTTATGATTTTCTTGGATTTTATATCTCTTTCCTTCTTGCATTTTATCTCTTTTTAGCAATCTGAGCTCTTAGGGCTATATTCTCACTTTCAACTGACTCTTTCGGCTCCTTTCTGGGCTGGTCGCTAGCTTGTTCTCAGTTCTTTTGAAAATCAATGGCTATTATATTACCCCAAATTTGACATCCACAGGGACATCATTGGTCACCTTGAACCTCTTTGAACCTTGAACTATTTTGGTTTAAGGTTCAATGGTTCAAAGGTTCAATGGTTTTGTGAAGATCCACATTCGCTTTCATTTTCTTCTTCATTTGAACCATTTGGTTGAACTTCTTTCTAGAATCTTCCACTTTTTTCATTCACTTGTAGCTTCCTTTTGAACTCATGAACTCTTTGAACCCGTTGAACCTTTGAATGCATTGAACCTTTTGGGTTCAAGGTTCAATGGTTTAATGATTCATTCTCTTTCTTTTAAAGCCTTTTATTCTCTTAAGTCTATCAAACTTATCGAACTCGTTGAACCTTTGAACCTTTAAACCATTTTGGTTTAAAGTTTGATGTTTCAATGACTCAATTTGATTTATTTTTAACTATTAAACTCTCTATATTTTCCATGTCTGTCTAAGTAATTGAACCTTTGAACCCATTGAAACTTTGAACTCTTTAGACCTTTTGGGTTCAAGGTTTAACGATTTAATGGTTCAAACTTTATCTCTTTGATTCCTTCTTTTCTTTAAGTCTTTTGGACTCATTTAACTCATTTAACCCTTAACCTTTGAAACATTTTGGTTCAAGGTTCAATGGTTCAATGATTCAATGTTAACTCTTCAAAGCCTTCTTTTCTTTAAGTCCACCGAAGTTGTTGAACCTTTGAACCTTTGAACCTTTAGAGGTGGGGTTCAATGGTTCAATGGTTGAAAGTGGTTCATTATATTTATTTGAAGCCTACTGTTAAGTATTTTTATTGAACTTAGGTGTTGAACCATCCTCAAAACACTAAGGAAAAGCCTTAAGTGTTTTGAACTTCCTTTGAAGAAAGCCTGCCTGTTGAACCTGCGACTTCCTTAGCTGAAAAGGCTTGAATATTTGAAAAAAACTCAACTGATCAAATTTTTTTGAAAGAAATAAAGAGAGAATTTTGGCATGTAGGACCAAAATGGTCAGTCTATTATCCTCAAAAGCAAGTAATAGATTTTGGGAACAACAGTTGGCTCCAGTTGGTGAACTTTTATTAATTGAAAACTAAAGCAATCAAAGGGAGTAGAATCTAGAATCTCAGTGCCTTCATTTATGCCATTGGGATACAGAGTCATGCTTACCCAAAAATAAAGGCACCAAAAAAATGATGCCAAAAAACAAATGAAAAATTCAAAATAAAGAAAGACTATACAAATATACATATGGACTTATCTGATACTTCAAGGATTGAAGTCCTTCAGATGCTGCCCACTATGAGGTAGAGTAAATGGTGTTCCATCTTGATATCTCAGTAATAAACTATTTTCACCATTTAAAAGATAAATAAAAAATGGGCCTCTCCATAAGGTATTGAATTTTACATGCATTCCTTTTGGTTCTCTCCTCTTGTCCCACAACAAGACTTGATCTCCAACCTAAAAATCATAGATCTTTGCTTTCTTGTCGAAGAGTATCTTCACTAGACTTTGATGCAAATTAATTTGGTCCACCACCATAGTTCTTTGCTCATTAAGTTTAGTCAAGCACATAATCCTTTTGTCAATGGAACTTTCAAAAGTTGAATCTTCCACTGCTAACTTTAACACTGGTAATTCCAGGGTGATCAGTATCTCTGCATTGAGACCATACAAAATTAAAAATGGGGACATACCAACTGCCCTCTTGGGTGTAATTCTATCTACCCATAAAGCATAAAGCAATGATTTATGCCAAGTTCTTTGATTATTATCTACCATCTTTTTGATAATGGTCATCAAATTCTTGTTACTTGATTCTGCTTGACCATTTCCTTGCGGATAATAGTCAGAAGAGTGGGAGAGAATAATTCCATAATAGTACCATAACTAGGTGATCTCATGAGAAGAGAAACATGTTGCATTATATGTTACAATCTTATTTGGGACCCCAAACCTAGAAATGATGTTTTCCTTGAGGAAATTACATACCACCTCTGAAGTGGCATGCTTGACTAAAATGGCTTCCATCCATTTGATAAAGTAGTCTGTGGTTGTGAGGACATAATCATTTCCAACTTGAGGATGGATTTATAGTGCCAATGAAATCAATCCCCCATTACTGAAATAGATCTTTTATCACCACAGGATTGAGAGGTAATGCAGCTAGCTTGGGTTTGCCAATGAACTATTGACATATCTCACATCTACGTACCCAAGTGTATGAATTTTAAAATAGAGTAGGCTAATAGTACTTGGCTCATAGAATCTTATGGGCAGTCACAAGTGTATAAAAATGTCCTCCACAATCCAAATTGTGGAAGGACTCCAAAAGTTTGTTATGCTGCACTTTATCCACGTAGTGAAGGAATACCCCATCAAGATTTCTCTTATATAGACCATTATCCCATAGGACAAAATTGGAAGATTTCAACTTAAAAATCCTCTTTTCTTTACAAGATAGGTGAGAAAGACACTCACCATAGGTAAGGAAATGAGCAATATTTAAATACCACTCATTCATAGTGGTGGAAAAGAGAACTATTGGTGTGTCTTCAATTCCTGTTTCTTCATACTCTACTTCTTCTGGTATGTTATCATCAATTAATTGACAGAGGCCCCTTCCCTACACAAGCTTCATTAATTTGATAACAAGATCAAAGTCCTAGATTTTGGAAATCTATTTGCCCCTTTTAGTGCCAAACTCTTGCTGAGTTAAGATAGATTTCACTATTGTATCAGGCACTAGAATGATAGTATATGAATTCAAGATGTAAAAATGGAAATGCTTTACCACCTTGACCATGAAATAATCATGTTTCTCCATGTTTGAATACTTTATCTCATGAGATTTAAGAGGACAAATCATGAAGGAAATGGGAGATTCCACACCTTCTTTGTTTTGTTGAACCAAGATGGCTAAAAGCATATTCTCAGAAGCATAGCTATACATTATAAAATCTTTAGTGTAATCACGACAAACTAGAATTGGGGCATGGGTGATAGCTTCCTTGATGTCTTTAAATGTTGATTTACCTTCTTCAATCTAGTTAAAAGTGGCTTTGCCCTTCATCATATTTACAATGTGGCGAGTCTTCTCTATGAATTCAGGAATGAACCTTCATAGAAAATTTACCTTTCCAAAGAAAGAGTGAACTGTAATCTTACTGGTAGGAAGAGAAATCTCTTGAATATATTTGACCCTTTTTGGGTTGATCTTTATGCCTTCTTAGGATACAATGTGACTGAGAAGTTTACCTTCTGTAATCCCAAAAATCAATTTCTTGGGATTAAGGGAAATACCATTCTGCTTACATCACTCTAGTACTTGTTGTAGATGATGCATATGATCAGGATGATGCTTAGAAAAGACTGTCAAGTTGTCAAGGTATACCACAATGAACTTACTCATTTCATTTTTGAAAGCAAGATCCATTACTCTTTGGAAAGAGGTGCTAGCATTGATCAAGCTAAATGGCATTCTTTGATATGCAAAGGTGCCCCAAGGTGTTGTGAAGGTGGTATTATGTTGGTCTACTTCACCAACTTCTACTTGATTTTATCTTGAAAAGCCATCTAGCATTGATAACATCTCAGCACCAGTCACTGTCTGTAGTAGTTGATCCATGATGGGCAGGGGATAGTTGTCTTTTAAAGATGACTGATTCAAATTTTTGAAATGAACACACAGATGAATTTATTCATTCTTCTTTCTTAAAAAGACTATATTTGTAATCTAGGTGGAATGATGGATTGGGAAAATAATCCTTGCATTCAACATTTTCTATATTTTAGACAAAATCATGCCTAATATCTTGGGATTATATTACCTTTTCTTTTGCTTGTGTGGCAGTGACCCAATCTTGAGAGGAATCTCATGCTAGATTTCTTCAAGTCTGAGTAGTTTTAGATCATCATATGAATATGCCAAAACATCAATGTAATGGTGAAGTAGAGTGATGAATTTGAGTTTTTCATTAGGGGTACAATAATTCTTGATGTTGACCATTTTGGATTGTCCTCTGAACTCAAATTTATTTGATCAAAATCCTTGGAGGATCTTGAATCCATTTGTTTTTCCTTGACATACCTATCATGTTTGTCAAATAGTTTCTCAAGAGAAACTAATCCTTTGGGAATTTTATTCCCTTTGAGCTGAAGGAACTCTTCATCAGCTTTTAAATTTGTTTTTGAAGCTGATTCATGATAGGCAAGAGATTCACTACCTTCAAAATGAAGCTTTTCAAAGCTATCTCTTTGTTCTAGAAAAGCAATGATTTGGTTATCAACATTGAACACCTACCAATGGTATACATTATTAGGTATGCTTGGTCAAAAGACCAACTCAATAGTGTACCTGTCTTCTTTGAAGTCTTTGTGAGGGATCAAGAGAGTTACAGAGATGACCAATGCATTTGTACGACTATTAAATTCTCTAGGCATGACAAAAATACTAAAAGCATCAAAGCTTTCAACGCAGTCCCACACTAGATTATGGTAATGATGCAATCTCTCACTCTTAGTTTGATACATGTTCCTCACCTAGAAAACCACAAGCCTAGTGTCTCCTTTGGCATGAAGGATTTTAACACCTTTATCTTGAGTGACCTTTAATCCAAGTAATAGTGATTCATATTCAACAATGTTGTTGGTCTTGCTAAACTGCAACTTGTATGCATAGGGGAAGATATCTCCTTGAGGACATATTAAAATAACTCTAGCTCTAGAACTAGTTAAAGCATTACTACCATCAAATTATAGAATCTAGACATCATCAAATTTTGATCCTCTCTCAGATTTCTCTTCATTAGGAGGGAAAAATCCCTTTTATATGTATTGGACCCTACCAATTCTTCTGACATTTTATCTAAATTTTTTGGATTGTTACTTTGTAAGCTTTTATCTACTGAAATAGGGACATCTTCAATAGTCAAGAAGTAATTACCCATGCCTGAAGACTCAAACAAAATTTGAGCTTCAAGGGCTAAATTTTGAGCTATAATGTACTTTGATTCCTTCTCAAGAAGCAACTTTTTCATGATGACCTTAACAGGGATCGTCACCTCTGATAGGTCCATGCTTAATTCACCAGCAACCTCCTTGTAGAAATTTCACCCAAGAAGAATGTCGTAGGAGGCTGGGATGTTGACCACTAGGACTATCATTTTAATTCTCTTATCTAAAAAGGCCATAAATGCAAATTGAGCATCTTTGATTTGTCCCAACAGAGTCACCAAAAACTATTGGGTGAATATTTTGTCACCAGCTGACTGAAGGCAAAATAGGTTACATTAACCACAACATAAAGAGATTTAATCTACAAAATGTGTAGGTCTACCACATCATAAGGAGATAAATCTCTCCTATTAGCAAGGGGAGGTTCCCTATGAATTATTATATATTATATATATGCTGAAAATACACTCAGGGGTGAAATCATACCATCCATCTCTCTTTTTTTAGAGATGATGTTCACAGAATAGAGAAGAATTTTGGTGTAATTACTGAAGGCATTTCCCTTCTTTCAAAAATGGTATTCAACAAACATTAGGAATCCTTCCTAGGTAGTAATAGAAACCACAAGAAACCAATGAAAGCACAAAGTCTTTCATTGTCTCTCTTACTGATTAGGATAAAGTAACATACCAGGATTAAAAGCATCTCAATGTTTGCACCTAAAACTATAACATAGTAAAGGATAATGAAGGATAAAGAGAGCTCAAAGTATCTCTAGTATCCTTTACACAAACCATAGAGTGAAGACAATTATGGTAGCATAAAGTCTCCCACAGTTAGCTTTAGGACATCTTCTAGCTTACTTCCATTTGTTTTGCTTGTTTAATTAAATGAACAAGACTGTATATAGGAAATAGACATAAGAACAATTTCCTAGATGACACAAGCTTATCCCAACACAAAGTTTGAAAAGTCACTTGATTTCTCATTCATTTAACAAAATATGATTAACAATCTGAGCTCAAAGTCTCAGGATTACCTTTCAATTTGGGCAGAGCTTCACTTCTGATAACAAAGAGATCTCGCCCATAAAAAAATGGGAGTTTTTAATATATAGCATCATAAGAAAGACTTGGGCACTTGTTTTCATAAAAATGGCCCATACTGAATTGAATGCATTAAATATCTGTCAAAGAGCCATGCTAGAATAGGGCATTAGTTTTGACTTTGGAATTTTGAATCATCTCAGATGTCCCTTCCTCAGCATGGTTTGTCTAGTCTTCTTAGTGATGTTTACATGGCTATACATTTACCTTTACTCAACAAATAAAAACAAGCTATATTTGAATGTTTATGTTCCCTGACGTCCACCTGGTGGACTATTCCACCTACTGGAAATAACTCTCCTACATATATTTTTGATTTTCCTAGAGTTTCTCTCTCTTTCCTTCTCATGTTTTGTCTCTTCTTAGCAATCTGATCTCTCGAGGCTACTTCTCACTTTTAGCTAGCTCTTTCACCTCCTTTCTAGGCTGGTCACTGAGCTTGTTCTCAGTTCTTTTGAAAATCAACGGCTATTCTATTACCCTGAATTTGATGTCTACGGGGATGTCACTAGTCACCTTGAACCTCTTTTAACCTTGAACCTTGAACTCTTTTGGTTCAAGGTTCAATGGTTCAAAGGTTTAATGGTTTTGTGAAAAGCCACATTCACTTTCCTTTTCTTCTTCGGTTGAACCATTTGGTTGAACTTATTTCTAGAATCTTCCACCTTTTTCATTCACTTGTAGCTTCCTTTCAAACTCATGAACTCTTTGAACCCATTGAACCCTTGAACTCATTGAACCTTTCAGGTTCAAGGTTTAATGATTCATTCTCTTTCTTTTAAAGCCTTTTATTCTCTTAAGTCTATCAAACTTATCAAACTCATTGAAACTTTGAACCTTTGAACCATTTTAGTTCAAAGTTTGATGTTTCAACGATTCAATCTTAGTCCTTTGATTTCTTTTGAAGCATTGAACTCTCTGGATTTTTCAAGTCTATCTAAGTCATTGAACCTTTGAATCCATTGAACCTTTGAACTCTTTGGACCTTTTAGGTTCAAGGTTCAATGATTTAATGGTTAAAAATTTATCTCTTTGATTCCTTCTTTTCTTTAAGTCTTTCAGACTCATTAAACTCATTGAACCTTGAACCTTTGGAATATTTTGGTTCAAGTTTCAATGGTTCAATGATTAAATGTTAACTCTTCGAAGCCTTCGTTTCTTTAATTCTACCAAAGTCATTTAACCTTTGAACCCATTGAACCTTCGGAGGTGGGGTTCAATGGTTCAACAGTTCAAAGTAGTTCATTTTATTTCTTTGAAGCCTGTCGTTAAGTCTTTTGATTGAACCTGGGCATTGAACCATCCTCAAAACACTAAGGAAAAGCCTTAAGTGTTTTGAACTTCCTTTGAAGAAAGCATTCCTGTTGGACCTGTGACTTCCTCAGCTGAAAAGGCTTGAATATTTGAAAAAACTTAACTACTCAGAACATTTTAAAAGAAAGAAAGAGAGCATTTTGGCCTGCAAGACCAAAATGGTTGGTCTGTTGTCCTCAAAATCAAGTAACTTATTTTGGGAACAACATAATGAAATCCACATTTTTATACCCAAAATTATGAATTGGTTTATAGAGTTGAACCCTCAAACTAACCAAAGTTTCAATTTATATTACTAATTACCCTAAATTCATATATAACAACTGGTTCAAAATAAATATTCTGAGCGACATCATATATATTCATGATGAGATATTCATTCCCATTATATAACATAGGTTTTCAAATAAAAAATTGATTTAAGAAAGAGCTTGTTTAAATATAAAATAATTATGGTATTACCTATCACCCTACTAATTCCCTTAGGTTACCCTGGGTTGAATGTAAGGTTTTGTGGAGGTCAAGCCTTCTATAGGGCCCTATATACAACCCTTCTAATTTTCCAAAAATTTCAATCAATTGAAAACCCCAATAACCATACAATTCAAAAACCCATTCAACATTTTACACAAAGGAAATTTAATTACAAAAAAAACCCATGAATTTATGAATGCCAAATAATCCTTCTTCCTTCCTTCGAACTATCACCTTCTTATCTTTTTGTATACTCTCTTCTGTGTGTTGTGTGTTGTGCCATATTTTTTTGTGCCTCACAATCCTCCATCCTTTATTTTTATTTACATTCATTATCCTACTCAACATCTTCTTCTCAACCATTAATTATATATTAAATTGATTGCATTTAATGCATTCAAAAATAGCTCAACCAACTCCATAGTTCACCACCATGCAATACACAACCAACTCCATGATTTTATCTAAATGATGGTTAACCCAAAGTCATCAGATAATTATAAACCCTAATATTATCTAGACTTCTATTAAAATCCATAAAAATTAGTTTATAATCTTTATAAAACATTCACATGACATTAATTTCTCAAACTGAATAACCAATCAAATAGACCATAAGTCATAATATTAATTCTATACCGTGCAATGACTATAAACATAGTCGATATTAAATTTACATGAAAATTCAACTACTCATTTAACATATGTTATGGGAAATACTAATATGTATTCAAAGACTATAGTTTATGCTACCATGTTATCACAAACAAACACTTTTCAAACACAATGATTTCCTTAAACCTTTTAATCAATATAATCGATGTCTATTGTATTATAAATATTAAGCCTTTCATCAATATTTAATTAAATATAATAAATTTTAAAATAATGCTATTTACATATTTAGACATTTGGATAAACACACACACACACACATTATAATAATAATCTTTAATTATTATTACCCAAATATTATAGATTAATAACAATAATGGAATCTATCATAACATTATATCATTATACTATACAACTATACCTAATAAGGTATTAAGGTAAGTATACACATATATGATTCACTCATTTAGTCAAACAATTACATCATAGAATATAATCTATGTATGATCATAAAAATTATAGAAATCACTTCAAAAAAATTAACATGATAATTAAAACAAACTATACTAAAGAAAAAATAAAATATCAAGTAGTCATTCAAATAGAAAACAAAGCATAGTACAACTATCTACCGAATAGTTTAATCACACAATCATGAAATACAAATTTGGTATGTGCAAGGATTTCTAGATTCATTCTCTATCATCCCCTAACATCTCCATCTATACCATCCTCTTTGATGATTCTCTCCCTATGTCACACTCTAGGGGGAGAATTTGTCCTACATCTACCTTAGAACAATGAAGGTAGTGTTGAATCACCAAATTGTACCCTTAGGAGAGGATTGTTTAGACCTCTCCAAGTTTGGGGTAACATGGGATTAGCCTAAGGCTATGGGTGACCTATGGATGGGCTAAACCTCTAGTTTATGGGGCTAAATCCCCTAGTGTATCAATCATGGCTCAAATCCTAAACCTACTAATTTTTTGGGGTGGAAAGGGATAAAGAAATGCATGAAAGGAAACCTATGATACTAGAGGTGATGCACCAATATGATTATCCACTCTATTTGACCTTAACAAATAATAATGGATAATAAATGAACTAAACCACTCTCTAAAAATATTATAATCATTAGTGCTTCACATAGAGGCTATAATAGATAATAAAAACATGAGGGTAATAAAGGGAATGTCTAACTCAAGACACCTACTAGTCAAACTTCCACTTTATGCTCAGCCACTAACACCTTCACACACTATTTGACCTACATATAACCATGTACTAAAAACTAGGTGTGGAAGGGACCTACAAAGGGAGAGAAAACTACCACTAATGAAAATAAAAAAATCATAAACACACTAGACTAGTACTATAGAATTTGAAACCATCCTTCATTAGTCTAAGAGGTTTACAAGGTACAAACTTAGGAAATGTTTCCTCATACCTAATCGAGGGATAATAATAATGGACTTAGAGCCTCAAAATATAAAATCATGGTAAGGTGAGAGAGGGAAATATGGCATGGAAGTGGCATTTATAGGTCATAAATGACCACAATCCACTCAAAAATCAATTAAAACAACTCCCATAAATCCCTCCATGCATTTCCTTCATGGTTGGTCATCTTCAATGACCCTTTGGGCATTGAGATGGAGTGGTTGAGGTTAATTAAAACTTGGTCAAACCCACTCAAATCATGACCAAATTAATTTTTTGAAGCACTCCCTATTTCATGTCAATTAAAAAGGTGGCATCATGGTCTAGTTGGCCTTGATGGGTCATTAATCAACCCACCTTCCTTTGTGCATGTTGACTATCTTAAGAAACTACCCTGATCATCCATAATGGCCATGAGAAGTGTGATTTATCACCTTCATGAGGATGTTACATGAATTTTATGAATTGTATTAAATTTTTTATTGGCTCTTCATGCTAACTAACATCTTCTCTTGTTACCAAAATAGGCCTACTAGGCAATTAGGCCTAGTCACTTAGTGCTTATTTATTAGGTTCCCATAAAACCTAAATAAAACCTTTAGAAAAGGTAAATTAACATTACTTAGATCTGAATAAACCTGTTACATCATGATATGTGTTTTATAAATAGTATACACCTATAACTTTGCCCATCTAGGGGACTAAATTACCTTTTACTATATTTTTTGGACTGCCTATTTGGTGGAGACCTATAATAATATTTTTAGGGATATTTGTGAACAATTTGTGGCTTGATAAGTTATAAGACACCTCATACTACCTTCACCAATTATTTTAAACTTTTCACTATGTTTTGCACCTTGGATTTATCCTTAAACCTTAACAAAACAATGTTTTTGGGAGGCCTATACAACTATTCATATATACCAATTATATGGATAGGATCTCATCATAGTGCATCATGTCATTTAGGTTTTTTCCAATTCAATCAAAGGAATTTGAGTGTAATTTTTTTAGTTTTTCTTTCATTAGGTATTTATTAGGGTTTATGTAGGGTTTTAGTGGCCTACCATCTTAAAGATGGTTCTTAAAGCATATGCCTCAAAACTAAAACCTTCTAGCATGGATGTTGACACCATAGACCCCTTCAAAACTCCTATACTACTCTTGGTCCCATGCAATTTTTATAGTGAGTACTAATTTAAAGTTGATAGAACTTGATTCCTTATTAAGAATTATATGTAAGTTATAGTGTTAGTGATTACTCATACATTTGGGCTCCTTACTATAAATCTTTCTTCCATGTATTTTGAGTGAATAGGGGTCCTCAAATTTCCCTAAGATCACTAAGCCTAATATTTTATCATTCGATTTGGCAGCTCGAAGTGGTTGATTAGGGAAGTAGATCTCAGGAGGGTTGATAGGAATAAAGTGGAAATTTCCTTGTATTCCTCTATTTCAAACACCTTCTTCAATACCTATATCATAACCCTACATTTTATCATGACCTAAAGTCTACTTGAGGGGCTTGTATTTGCCATAATGAGGATGTTGGGTTTTGAGGCCTAAGGGTATTTTTAGGTCTTATAGGATTAACTAATTTTGAGCCACATATAGGTGAATTGGAAACTTTAATGCACCCATAGCCACATTTTATATATGTTTTCATCCTCAAAATTACCCTCATCTTCTCACACCACCATATCTAACCTTATCTTGTAAGCCTAGCCTAAGTTTCATTAGCCACCATGAGTGTTTGACCAGTTAGTGTTAGAGACCTAAGTAGTCTCTTTTCCCATTCATTATTAACTATAGTAAAATTTGAAATTTTGATGCAATATGTTCTCAAGGTTTTACAATAACCTTTTTACTGGACTTCCTTCAATTCATACACTTTGTATACCTCTCATATCTTTCCTAAGGTTTATGAGTCTCTCAGTCAATTTGACCCTAGAGTTCTACAAATGTAATTTATTTCATATATTATAATTTTATAACCTATTGAATTTCATTATAACATTTATATCCTCCTCCTCTCATTCTTTCCAGCCTAAAACACTCCTAAATATGCAATCTATCTCCAATTTTTAGTTTAGGCCTAGTTCGGCCTATTTAAGCCTAATAGGCCTATTTAGGACATTAGGATATTTATTTAATGTATAAAAGGACAAAAGGATTCACTAGAAACTAATATAATTAAGAAAATAATTCATATACCCTTCTTTCATTCTTGTATTTCACCTATCTACATGGTATTCACACTTCCACTCTTCCACTCAAGACCCTGCCTATAGGTGTTCTCAGACCTGCTTGCAGATTATCATAATTGACTCCTTAGGTTGGTTTTCTTATTTGGTTTTTGATATTTTAAATAATATTTCATAATTTAAATTTATATTTATATTCCCATAAGTTTCTTGATTAATCCTTATTCCATTCAACTATTTTTCCTTCTCATGACTGGCTTGTGACTACCTATCTAGGCTTATTAGGCCTAATAGCTTGTCAAAGTTATTTACTTTGTTGCATAGGGACATAGTATCCAATTGAGACTAAAGACTTAGATAAAAATTGAGGATAATTATTTTCCTTCCTCTCACTTCATCATTATGTAGGGTTCTTGACATTTCACCTTCTTATCTAAAGACCCTACTTGAAGGTGGCAGTCCTACATTTTTGACTATGTGAGAGAGTAAAATTTTATCTTCATGAAAATATTCTCTCATTTCTTTAGTTTTCACATAATTATTATGATTTTTTTGATATTTTTTCACTTCATACACTTAAATACACCCTATAATGGGATTATTTTCTCAAATTTCCCTTCTTTTATAGTTAGGCCTATGGATGCAACTTTGAGCTTCTTAGACTGTGAATGAGAAAGTGAGAGGTGATTTAATGTTTCATTTTTATATTAAATTCCACAAACATGATGATTAAATATAATTTATACTTTAAACCTTATAAACCTTTTTCAAACTCATCACATCATAAATGCCTCTCCAAATCTACTATCATATTCATATGTGTGCTTAGTGGGAGTCTTGATTGAGTTTATCTTCTAGGGTGGGTTGATGGTTTTGGTATATAATCTATCCATATCCCATACTATTAATATGGCCTTATTACTCTTCAATCCTCTTCAATGTATTCCAAATCCCATCCCAATATCCAACACTTCATCTTCTTAGTCTACATTAGGCATGTAGGTGCCTAAATGGGAGCTTGCCTCTTAAGGACTCAAGGATGAGAATAGGTTTTAAGTATTTGGTAGAGATGGTACATGAGGGAAAATACATAAAGGATTACTGAGAGGTGAAGTATATGTATGATTTTAAAACAACCTGATGTTTATCCAAAGTCATTACCATGACACTCTATTCACACTTGTAAGGAGATCACATTATATACATGATAGTTACATTAGAAACATGACTTGAAGGAGCCATATAATTATTTTATGACTCAACTATGTGTTTAGGGTAGATATGGCTTGGGTGGACTCCAAGAAACTTTCATACATCTAAACCATTGTTTACTTCCATTTTCATGCATTAAAGACTCTATAATATGAGGAAACTCTACTTACAACTTGCACATGTGATAACATGGAGGTTTCCTTGCTATTTAGGGATCACATGTGTGAACTAGTAGTGGGGGATGATGGAGATGAACTATGAGGACCCATGTAAGATACATAAAAACATTGATTGCATCAAACAAACCATAAATGTACTAAAACCATTATAGAAATAACCTTATGTGGATGAAGAATGTAAATTTGTTTGCTTGAGTTATCAATGTTTGTTTATAAAGCACAGGGGGTCAATATACAAATGAATGCCTAGGATGTGAAGACCATTATACTCCCTTCCTTTGGCCAGGAGATCAAGTCACCATCTTTTCTCTCCTATTTGTACTGAGCAAGAACTTAACTTATTGTCCAATGTTACCAAAGAGATCAATGGAGAAAGGAAATGGATTTTTGACTTTTTTGAATTTGAAACTCAAATATATCCTTATGTTATGCTTGAAATAAGTCCCGTCTATAGTTTCTAACTTCATTTGACCTTGGCATGTCCATACAAGTCTATATAATCTTGAAACACCTACAAAACTCCTCCTTTTCTACATTTTTTCATGATTTGGATTCTTAAAATCGATAAAAGGATGAGATGATGGAAAATATAGGTCAAATATGCATTTAAAACATAAATTATGGCTAAGGAAGTTGAAAGGTCACATTTACAATGTGTGGGACCCCCTTGTGATGGATGGAAATATGTATTAAGCTTCTAAAAGGACCCTTTTATGCATGTAAACACCTTGTCATGATAATAATATGGAAATTAAACCCTTTTAAGACTCCTTAATACAATGTGACATCCAAAATTTACCCTTTTACATAGTCTATAATGTAATTTGACTCATATGAGATGTTTGAAGGGTCATTTGATGACTTGAAAGGATAAATAAAGTTTGAGATAATCTTGATTAAGTAAACCATGGAAAAAAACATTCAATACATCATTAACCACCATATTAAGACTTGAATAAGGCTTGGACACCCTTTTCCATCCTACTAGCAAGGTCCATTCTAAAGAAATGACTAAGATAGGTAGATATACTATGAGAACCATAAACCTTAACTTCCCCAAATTACCTTAATTTTAGATAAGAAATATTAACTTTATAAAACAAAGAAAAAACCATTCTATAGGATTAAAAATATCTTTGACACCCCTCCACTCACTCAAGGACCACCATGATAACTATCACATCATCCAAATACTTAAAACAAATAATACATGAGGATCTTCCAATCAAGTTCCAGCACACACATTGACACCTTAAACAAGTCTAAAGGGCTTACATAATAGACCAAAGAAGACATCAAAATGTATGAAGATCACCATGTATAAGCTAGAATGGATCTCATGATTTTGTTTTATTATAGGGTTTTAGATATATCCTTAGAGGCCAAATTATCAACATCTTTGGTGACTCATAGGGTTTGACCGTCCTTATGTTCAAGAGAACTAGCTATCTCATGCATGAAAATCATGGTCCAAATGATAGACTTCTTTGAATAAGTTGACATTTCATGGATAATAACTTGTAGAACTTAAGGACTATAATAGATCACAAGATAAAACAAGAAACAAAGGAAACACAATAAGGACACACAATTAGAAATCAACACCTAAGCACCTAAGAAAGCATCCATATAGGATAAAAAATAAATTAAGGTAGATAACACCACACTTGTGTTATCAACACTTATTGGAAACAAGATAAGAATATAATACAAAAAACTAAACTAAACCCAACTCCTTTGTCCTCTAGGATCAAATGGGAAGCTCCTTTGTTCACCATAGCACCATGAGGTCAGATTATCATGTGTTGACTAGAGTCCAATAAAGTATTATTCATCAGATGAGGACCTCCATTTTCATCTAGAGATTTTGGCATGATAATAGACTCTTAGGATATCAATTATATCTTCTTTCTCTATCCTTAGGTGGATAGGTTGGCTATGTGAGTTCAACACCTAGTCATATTCATTATAAACTTGTCTACTTTGTATGAATAATCTCATTTCTACCTCAGTCATATGCTTCTCCTGATCAAGCTAAATAGTTTGAGGTAGATATTGTGGTATTCTTGGAGAGTTGACTTCAAAGAGGGATGAATCTTGCTTCATGATAGATTAATACCATTTAAATTCATTTCCATTCACCAAGAGTGAAGATTCATATGAAAATGGAGTGAGGGGTTGATATACTTCTTTGAATACTTTAAATAAGTAACCTTCACATGAAAATGCCTCTTGGGATGGCATGGTTGGAGGGATACCTTCCTCTTGTTTGTTGAAGACTGATTTCTATTTCTCCTTACCAAGAGGTTTCCTAATGATAATTTATTCTTCTAGCTCACTTACAAATTGACCTTCCTCAATTGCCTCCCCAAGGATAGGCTCCTTTTCAATAAGTGGAATGCAAGATCTTTGAAATAATTATAAAAGAGAGGTAAAATTTAGTGGTGTTATGGATTCTTCATTCTAATCATGAAGCTTCCTACCTTTGGCAACCAACACCTCATTCTCCTTTTGCATATTCTCTTGAATGAACCTAAATGATGGAAATGATTTGGGCTCTTAAGGAGGGAGGGATGGGGATTGAATGGTTTCAAAATTTTCTTTAGATTCAACAATTTGGCATAGGCTTGACTCACCTAACTTTCCCCATGACTTCACTACTTATTTCCAAGTTGGAACCTTGCATCTAGGAGCTTATTCTATTACATGTGTTGAAACCTTGGGATTGAATAAAAACACCTCATAAGATTGCATTGCTCTTGATATTACCATTGATTGAGATAAATTTTCATTTACAAGTTCAATCTTTATATTTAGGTGAGATTAAAATTTAAGTCTAATTTGATCACTAATCTTCTTAGGTTGATTAAGAGAGGAATGACCCTACTAAGTTTGATATTCAGTCCTCTCAACATATACTTATTCATTATTTTTGCATAGTTTCTTAGATAGATTTCTAAGAAGGGAAGGCTTGAGGAGTTTGTGGGGAACTTGGAAGGTTTTGACACTCATATGACTTAGTATTTTGAGGAGGGGTGGGATGATCAAAAGAGGAATGGAAGAGGACCCATAAGGCTAGTAAAAATGGACTTGCTACTACTCATGGACCACTAACTTCTTTTCTATAATTGAAATCAGACCACATATGTCCAACATATCACTAGTGAGCCCTGAATGATCCTCTCTCATAAGAGATGCCCACTCTCTCTTAGCTTACTATAATGAGTCTCTCATATTCCTAGTAAGATGAGTGGGAACTTATTTACCATACCCTTTTTGTGTATCAATCCCAACCATGTATTTATCATAACCCAAGAGGGTTTACTTAAGTCTTGAAATGGACTAATTTAGAACATGGTTAGGCTAACTAAGATCATCATAATGTTTCCAATATTGATTATGAGGATAGGTAGGATTCCAAGGAGGTGGACTTGGGGTATAAAGTGACATCTAATACTAATAATCAAGTTGAGGGGGTTCAACATACTATCGATGATGAGGAACATAGTGATGGTATGGGTTATAATATGATTGATAGGGATATGCAGAATATAAATCACATTCATATAAAACCATTATATATTATAAGGAAAATGGAAAATAATGTGAAATACCAATAAAAAATTACCGTTACCCTTGGATGAAGACTTTATAAACATTTTTGGCATGAATTTTGACTACAAATATTCCACTAGAGTGCCTGAATCTTCCTAAGATCACCAAAAATGTTGAAAGTGAGTATTCCAATTACTTGAATCTTGATCCCACCAAGTGTGATAGAACTATTAATTCACCAAACTATACACTTAGGATAGAATTTTTTTGACCTCTCCTTGTTCGGTGTAACATGAGATTATCCCAAGGTTGTAAGTGACCTATGGGTGGGATAAACCTCTAGTTTATGGGGGTAGCTCCCTTGGTACATCAATAATGGCTCAAATCCTAAACTTATTGATTTGTTGGGGTGAAAAGGGATAGAGAAATGCATAAAATGAAACATATGTTATTGAAGGTGATGCACCAATATGATTTATCCATTTTATTTGACCTTAAAAAACACTATTGGATAATACATGAACTAAACCACTGTCTCCAAGGATTCTAAGCATCAATGTGTCACATAGAAGTTGTACTAGATTATCAAAACATGAGTGTAATGAAGGGAAGGTCTGATTTAAGACACTTACCAGTCAAAATTCCACTCTAAGCTTAACCACTAACACCTTCACACACTATGTGACCTATATAGAACCATGTAATAGAAACTAGGTGAGGTAAGGACCTATAAAGGGATAAAAACGTACAAATTATGAAAATAAAACAAGATTAGATACACTAAACTAGTACTAGAGAAGCTAAAACAATCCTTCATTAGTTCCATAGGTCTATAAGGTACAATCTTACGTAGAGTTTCCTCATACCCAACTAAGGGATAAGAACAATGGCCTTGAAACCTCAATATATAGAATCATGATAAGGTGAGAGAGGGAAATATGGAATTAAAGTGTCATGTAGAGGTCATGAATGACCATAATCCACTCAAATATTAGTTACAACATCCCCCATAACTCCCTCTTTGTGTTGCCTTCATGGTTGGTGGTCTTTAATGAGCCTTTAAGCATTGAGATGGAGTGGAGGAGGCTAATTCAAACTTGGTTAGACCCATTATAATCATGGCCATGCCAATTTTTTTAGTCACTCCCTCTCTCATTTTAGTTACAAAGGTTTCATCATGGTCTAGTTAGCCTTGATGGGTCATTAAGTAGCCCACCTTCCTGTGTGCATGTTGGCTAGCTTAAGAAACTACCCCAATCCTCCATAATAACCATGATAAGTGTAACTTATCACATTCATGATGTTTTTACATGAATATTATGACCTAAATTAACTCCTTTAATATATCTTCATGCCAACCAACATATTATTTTATTTCTAAAATAGGCCTACTAGGCAATTAGGCCTAGTCATTTAGTGCTTATTTCTCAGGTGACCATCAAACATTAACAAAACCTTTATAATAGGTAAATTGGCATGAATTATATATGAACTAATGTGTTACATCATGATATGTGCTTTTTCAATAGTATACATTTGTAACTTTTCCCATCTAGGTGACTAGGTAACCTTTTACTTGCTTTTCTAGACTACATGTTTGGTGTAGACCTGTAGGAGTATTTCCAAGGAGAGTTGAAAGTATTTTTTGCATTTATAATTTAGAAAACACCTCATAATAATTTACCCATTGATACTAAACCTTTCACTAAGTTATGTACCTTGGATTTATTCTTAAACCTTGCCAAAACAGTGTTTTTAGGAGGTTCGTACAACTATCCATATAGACCAATGCCATGGATAGGATCTTCTCAGATTGAATCATGTGATTCAAGTGTTTACTAAGATAATCAATGGAATTTTAGAAAAAAATATTCATGTTTTATTCCATCAGGTCTCTAAGAGGGTTTATGTAGGGTTTTAGTGGCCTACCATCTTAACAATGGTTCATAAAGAACATGCCTCAAACAAAAACATTTTCCCATAGATGTTTATTACATATACCCCTTAAAAGTTCTTGAACTTCTCCTTGTACCATGCACTTTTTATGGTGAGTACTGAGTGAAAGTTAGCATACCTTGATTCCTTACTAAGCATTCTATGTAGGTTGTCGTGTTAGTGATTTTTTTTAGAGTTGGGATTCTTACTATGTCTATTTCCTCTATGGATGTTGAGTGCATAGGGGTATTTAAATCCCCCTATGAGCACAAGGCTAGATTCATCTTCCCATGTGATATGTGAGCATTAAAGTTGGCAACTCGAGGTTGTTTATTAGGGAAGTAAAGCTCAAGAGGGGTGATAGGAATAACATGGCCATTTACTTATATTACTCTTTTCTAAATACCTTCTTCAAAAAATATATCATCACCATAAATCTTCTCATGACCTCAAGTCTACTTGAGGGTTTTGGATATGCCATAAGGATGAGGTTGGGTTTTGAGGCCTAACTGAGTTTGAGCCACCTATAGTTGAATTGGAAACTTCAATGTCACCATAGCCACCTTTTCTATATGTTTTCATCATCACACTTTTCCTCATCTTCCTATATCACCATCTCTTACCTTCTATTTTAGGCTTGGCTTGAGTGTCATTAACCAACTTGAGTGTTTGATAAACTAGTGTTAGAGCCCTAAGTAGTCTCTTTTACCCTTCATTCTTAACTATTAGTGGAGTTGAAATTATTATGCAATATATTATTAGGGTTTGAAAAAACCCTTTGGATAGACTTCCTTCAACCCATGCTCTTTTCATAAATCTCATATCTTTCCTAGGGTTTATATTTCTCTCAATTAGTTTAACCCTAGAGGACTGTAAATGCACTTTCTATCATATCTTATGAGTTCATAACCTAATGAATTGCATTATAAAATTGATATCCTCCTTATCTAATTCTTTCCATCTTGAAACACTCATGAATATGCAATTTATCCCCAATTTTTACTCTAAGCCTATTTGGGATTATTTAGGCCTAATATGCTTATTTAGGTCATTAGGCTCTCTCTCTCTCTCATGTCTCAAAGTACCAAAGGATTTAATGTAGACTAAGATCCTTAGGAAAATAATTAAAATACCTAATTTAATTATTGTATTTCACCTCTCTACATGGTATTCACCATGGTATGTTGATAACCTATAAATGCTCCTTCAAACCTTATAAACCTTTCTAAAACTCATCACACCATCAATGCCTCTCTAAATCTACAATCATAGTCCAATGTGTGGTCAATGAGATTCTTGACTGAGCTTATCTTCTAGGGTGGGTTGATGGTGTTGGTATCTACTCTATCCATATTCCATAACCTTCATAGGGACTTATGACTCTTCAAAAATATTTAATTTGTTACACATTCCATACCAATAGCCAATACTTCATCTGCTTAGTCTGAATTAGGCTTGTAGGTGCCAAAATAGGAGCTTGTCTCTCAAGGGCTTAGTGATGAGAATGGATGTTGAGTATAGATAAGTGAGGGGTCATGAGGGAAACATCATATAATCTGAATAATATTTAAAGTATATATATGATTTTAAAACAACTTGATGGTTCTCTAAAGTCATTACCATGACATTTTATTCGCACTTACAAGGAGACCACATTACATACATGACATCTACATTATAAACATGACTTAAAGGAGTTGTCTAATTATTTGATGGATAAGATGTATGTTTAGGTAAGATAAGGGTTGGATGGAATCCAATAAAATCTCATCCATTATTAACCATCATTGACTTCCATTTTCACTCATTAAAGGCTTTGTAACATGATGAAACTCTAATTACAACCTGCACACGTGATAACATGGAGGTTTCCTTGATCTTTAGGGCTAACATGTGGGAAATATTAGTTTGGGATGATGGAGATGAACTATGAATACCCATAGAAGACACATATAAACACTTATTACATCAAATAAACTATAAATGCATTGAAAACATTGTAAAGAAAACTATATGTGGATGAAGAATGTAAATCTAGTTGTTTGAGTTCTTAATGTTTGTTCATAAATCATAAGTGATCAATCTAGAAACAAATGATTAGGATTAGAAGACCATTATACCCCCTTCCTCTAGTTAAAATATCAAGTCACCATCTTCTCTCTCCTATCCATACTGAATAAGAACCTGACTGATTATCTAAGTTTTTAAAAGAGCTTGATTGTGAAAGGGAAATGTTTTTTTGACATTTTTGACTTAAAAACTCAAATATATCAGTAAATGATGCTGATATTAAGTCCCATATTCATATTTGTTACTTATTCTAGGCCTGACACGTTTATACAACCTTCAAATACTTGTAAAACTCCTTTTATCTTCATTTTCATGATTTAGATCCTTAAAAGCCATTGGAGGATGAGATGAGGGAAAATAGAGGTCAAATATGAATTTAAAACACAAGGTATGAATTAATAAGTTGAAAGGTCACATTCCCAATGTGTGGGACCCCTTTTTGATGGATGGAAAGATGTATCAGGCTTCTAAATGAACCCTTTATGTATGAAAACATCTTGTCATGACAATAAGATGGTAATGAAACACTTTCAAGACTCATTAATATGATGTGACATAAAATGTACCCTTTTATAGACTATACAATACAATTTGACTCAAATGAGATATTTGAAGGGTCATTTGATGACATGGAAGGCTAATTAAAGATTGAGATAGTCTTGGATAAGTATACCATGGAAACAACCTTAAGTACATCATTAACCACTATATGAATACTTGAATAATTAGTAGAAACCATTTTCTATCCTATTATCAAAATCCCCTCTTGAGAAATGGTTAGGACAAATAAAGATACTATGAGAACCATAAACCTTAACTTCCCTAAATTACCTTAATTTATGCTAAGAAATGTTAACTCTATCAAATAAGGAAAATACCATTTTTTAGGATTTAAAATACCTTTGAAACCCCTCCACTCACTGAAGGACCACCATGATAACTAGCACAACATCCAAATAATCAAAATAGCTACTACATGATGATCCTTCAACAAGTTCTAATACACACATTGACACCTTAAACAAGGCTAAAGGGATTACAAAAGAGACCAAAGAAGACATCACAATGCATGAATATCACCATGTATAATCTTGAAGGGGTCTCATGAATTTTTTTTTTAACTATAGGTGTTTAAATTTCACTTGGGAGGTCAAATTATCAATAGGCATTTAGCCCAAAACATCATTATATCTAAAAAATAATGTGGTATAATTAATAGAATAGAATAATGTATAGAATATAAAAGTACTGCTAACTCATAGTAAATTAATAATGTAAATTATGAAACACATAACTATACCATAATCAACATATGACATCAGCTTAGTAAATCAACTAATCAACGATAATAATCTACAAATCAAATAGGTTATTTATCTTAGAGAGAAATCATGATGTGACATCATTCCCCCTAAAGCTGGTCATTATCTTGATGACATTTATTCAAACATAAGTTATGAATTTAAAACATTATTACACATAAAATAATATAATATTTTAAAGAAAATCAAGCAAATAAATGTGGAAACAACTTGTAAAAATCATCATAGTCCTCCCAAGTGGAACTATCCTTAGAATATTTGTCCCATAGGACCTTGCAATGTGACACTTCTCTATTATGAAAATAGAGTTTGTGAATGTCAATTACTATTATTGATTCTACGATGACCACCCTAGGGTCCAAAGCCATCAAAGCATTCCAATCCAACACATGTGAAGGATCAACAACATACTTTTGAAGATAACACATATCGAAGACATTGTGCAAAATATCTAGAGTTTGTTGAAATGCAAGCCTATATACTACAAGATTGACCACTTCCAAAACCTCAAAAGGTTACACATATCGTGGTGATTTTTTTTTTTGACTTCCTAAATTTAATCAAGCTCTCTTGAGGCTTAACCCATAAAAACACTTTATCACCTATGAAAAATTACCTAGCTATTCTCTTCAGATCAACATAACTTTTATGTCTATCATTGGCCTTGGTCAACCTCTACCCAATTATCCTAACTTGTTCTTCTATTGCTGAAAGTATTTCAGGTCTAAAGATTACCCTATCTTATATCTTATCCTAATTGATTGGTGTTCTATACCTCCTTCCATATAATACTTCAAATGGAGCAATCTTCAATGCTAATTGGTATTAGTAGTTATAAGAAAACTCAACCAAAGGAAGTACTCCTCCCACTTATATTGCTAATCCATGTAATACATACAAAGGATATCTTCTAAACCTTGGTTAACTTGATCTTTCTATCTATTAGTTTATGGGTGATAATTAGTGCTAAAGTTCAACTACATACCCAAAGTTGAATTTAGAGTCAACCAAAATCTAGAAGTCATCCCCAAATATCAATCCAAAATGATCTTCTCTAGAAAATCATGCAATTTATGCACTTCATGAATCTCTTCACAAGTGTAGGTGAATCATCTGTCAAGTTTCCTGATATGAATCAGGATACCTTGGTTAGTTTGTCAAATACAAACAAGATCATGTCATGTCTATTATATGATAATGACAAACCTTGGAAAAAGTCCACACTAATCACCTATCACTTCCATTATGGTATATTTTGTGGATATACCAATCTAGCTAGATGTACATTTTCATCTTTCACACACTGACATTCTAGACAATGAGACATAAAATTTGTTGCATCTGTTTTGATTCTTTTCCAAAAATAGAGTGGTTGAAGATCAACCATGAGCTTGGTTACTCCTAAATGTTCTGAGTATGGGGTATTATGGAGTTCCTTAAGCACTATTCTCCTCAAATTCTTTTTATCAAGCACATACATCCTATCATTATACCATAAAACATGATCATTGTCTATACTAAATCCCTTATACCTAGGATTTTGAGAATTCTCAAATAATGCTTTCCTTACTTGATCATAGAATTCATCTTTTGGAAAAAATTTGATCATTTGATATCTAAAAGTACTCATGATAGTAGCCATAACTATTATTTAATTCCCATAAATTAGATCATTAGTTAATATGTTTTCCTTGCCTTTGATATAATTAATATCAAAATCATAATTATATAAGAACTCTAACCATCACCTGTGATGAACATTTGGGTTTAGTTGGGTGAATCCCTTATTCCTAGGATTCTAAGCATTCTTAGATAATTCTTTCATAACTTGATCATAAAATTCATCTCTTGGAAAGAATTTAATCAGTTCATATATGAAAGTACTCATGGTAATAACCACAACTAATATGTACCTCATATGGCTTAGAGTATTAGCTAATCTATTTTCCTTGCCTTTGATATAATTAATATAAATATCATAATTAGATAAGAACTCCAACCAACACCTTTGACAAACATTTTGGTTTGGTTGGGTGAAGATGTATTTGAGTCCCAATTTATTAGTGTTCATCTCAAATAGGTTTCCCAATAGATAATTCCTCCAAAAATGTAAATAATGCATAGTAAATGCAAGTTATAGGTCATGAGGGGTATAATTCAACTCATATGGCTTTAATGTTATAAACTCATAGGCTACTACTAAGCCATCATACATAATAACTCCTCCAAGTCCATCCTTAGATGCATCAATGATCACTGAGAATTGACCATTAGGATCAAGAACTCTTAACACTTGTGCTGAAGTAAGCTTCTCTTTTAGATTTTGAAAGGCTTCCTAACACTTACTTGACTAGACAAAACTCTAACTCTTCTACTGAAGATAGGTAATTGGATAAGCTATCTTAGAGAAATTTGAAATTAATTTCCTATAATACCTTATTAATCCCATGAAAATACTCACCTCATTCATATTATTTGGTGCCAACCACTCTATTATGGCTCTTATCTTTGTTGGATCTACTAAAATTATATCCATAAAGATAATATGTCCCAAATACTACACTTTCTTTTGGAAAAATACAAACTTGGGTAACTTTCCATATAACCTATGCTTCCACAAATGTTGTAAAACCAATTCTATATGCTACAAGTTCTCTTCCTCATTCTTGGAATAAATGAGGATGCCATCAAGAAAAACCAAAATAAAATGATCTAGGTAATCTATGAACACATTACTAATAAGATTCATAAATGTTGTTAGAGCATTTGTCAATCCAAATGGTAACACTATGAATTTTTAGTGTCCATATTGAGTCCTAAATGTTGTTTTGGAATATCTTCTTCATAGATCCTCAACTGGTGATACCTTGATCTAAGATCAATCTTATAAAAGATTATTTCCCCTTGTATTTGATCAAATAAATCATCAATACATGGTAATGGATGTCTATTCTTAACCATTGATTTATTCAACATCATGTAATCTATACACAGGTGAAGAGTGTCATCGTTCTTCTTGATGAAGACATTTGGCACACCCCATGGTGACACACTTGGTTGAGTCATCCCTTTTGAAAAAAAATATAGAAGATGTACCTTTAAGTCAACCAATTTAATGTTAGTAATTCTATATATCACCTTACACTTTGATTCTAATCCAGGCATGATATTAATTAAGAAATCAAACTCGTGCTTAGGTGGCAATCTTGGTACTTCTTATGGAAACACATCATAGCAGTTTTTATAGAAAGGATAATCTTTGATATATGGTTCTTTAGATTCCTCCATCTCATTTATACTAATGATAAATTCTTGACATCCCTTCTTTTGAGATTTTTTGAGTTGAATTATAGAAATTTGCCTTAGCTTTAATCCCTTTTTTCTTCTTGAAGTTGTGTTTGATTTTCAAAATCATCTTGACACTCGACCTTCTTCAAAAAATAATCAACCTTCACTTTATGTTTTTCAATCCAATTGACTCCTAGGATCACATCATATGATCCCAATAGTGATACAAAAAGATATAATAATGTATTAAACTTAGGGAACCTAATATTTTCTTCAATTAAATAATTGTCAAATTTGACCTTTGACTCATTCCCATACTATACTGACCATGCATTTTCCATAACTCGATCCTTTCTAGAAAAATTACTGAACATTATAAGAGAACTGAAGCATTTTGTATCTCTGCTATTAATCAAAATTGAAATTGGATGGTTGAACAAAATAACTAATAGTTATATGGGTGAAGCTTGATACTCAGCCTATTGATTATCAACAGTCACATGAATATGCTACTAGAATGTACCTTGCTAAAAAAATGAACCCTCATTATTTGATTTGTTTTAAGTACATTCTTGATAAAAATGGTCACCTCAATAAATGAAGCAACCTATAATTATTGGAGAGTTGTCAATGATGTCATGGAGGTGTCCAAATGAGTAGATGAAGTGCCTTTATAGTCTACGTGACAATGATAAAGTGTGCAATGTGCTTATCTTAGTATGCTTGAAGGAGGCCTGGTTGATCTTCAATTTTGTTATGGATAGAGATGTTGAAGGATGAGTATGGAGTATTGATCATGTGCAAGGGGTCCTATAATATGTTTTCTATACTTTGAGTGTTTGTGTGTATGAGTGAAATTCATCTCGTAGTCCATTATTTTCATCTAGACATTTTGGGTCTAGTGGTAGAAAATTTGAGTAGGTAGTTTGATGACATCACCATTTCCATGTGTGGATGAGTAATGGGGAGTTGGTCATATGGTTTTGATCACATTAGTCCCTAGTTGCTATGCACTAAGTCTCAAGTCATGCAATAAAGTTTAATCAAATAAATATGGGTGTAAATTTGGGATTTCAAGGATTTTTATAGTGTTTTTAATGTTAGAATATATCCAAGTAAGAATGTTGATGATGTAAGCATTCAAACACATAGAGGTTTCAAGAATAAATGATCACATGGGTTTGTTTAGTATTGTGCCTAGTTATTATGCAATAATTCTTAGGTCATGAGACTAAGCATGATAAAAGATATGCAAGTTAAAAGTTGAGATCTCAGTTAGTTTGATATTCTTTTCCCATACATAGCCAAATTTGCATGTGTCAATAATAGCTAAGTAAGAATTTTGATGTTAGTATATTTTACATGTGTGAAGGTGCAAGGAGAAAATGTTTATATGGGTTTATTCAATTTTGTGCCTAGTTTATTTTCACTAAATTTTAGATCATGTGATGATGTGCATAAAAAGTTATTCATGTAAAAATTTGGCCTTCTAAATAGTTCTTGACATAGTTGGATCTGTGGAAAAAAAATTGAGTGATCATATTAATGGTGTTATATCTTACACAAGTGAAGGTTTTAGGAGCAATTTGATACATGGTTGGATTCTCCTATGTGAGGAGATCATATGGTCCAAATTTGAGAACATATGAGTGAGTGAGGTATCAGAGGATTCACCAAGGTCCAAATAATGAGGATGCATGAGTCGTGGTTGCACGGGATGAAGCAAGTTAATACCACAAAATGCTAAAGTAAATGAAATCAAACAAGAGACAATTGCATAGACAATTTGGAGAAAAGCCAATATTCCATTAACATAAGATGGCCAAAGTGAAGAATACATATAGGAGAGCACTTAAGTAACTCCTCCACAAAAGGTGGTCAAAGCACCCCAAGAATATGATGTAACTCCTCCATGAAAGGTGGTGACAAGGTCCTAATAATAGAGAAGTAACTCCCATACCCAAAATAGCCGATCAAAGGAGTTACTTATGACATTCTTATGACACCTATGACACACATCTCCACATAAGCTAGCCTATCCCACGAATGTAAGAAAACTCCATGTATGCACAAATATATAATTTTCCTAATTAAATAATAGGGAAAAATAAAAACCTACACTAACACCCCCATAAGCGTAGCTTAGGTGGGCAGTGTGGAAATATGAAATGGGTCTTGGCAAATAGGCCTGAAGAGGTACCCATGTACAAATGCAATCTCCCATAAGATAGAGAAAAGGAGAAAACCCATAGAAAAAACTCCCCCCAAAAGAGAGAGAAAAAAAATGAAGAGGCTAGAAGGCCCCCCTGAAGATGATGCTACTACAAATATAGACCATAGCCCAAGAAGAGCTCATAGATGAATGAACTTGCTCTCGGTGAAAGGTTTGGTGAAGATGTTGGCAACCTACTCTAAAGACTAATAAAAGATTAAGTCAATGACCTAACTATGAATAAGCTCCCAAATGAATTGCATGTGAATCTCTATGTGCTTGGTCTGTTAGTGCTGAACCAGATTCCTACAAATTTGAATGGTACTCTGGTTGTCACAATAAATGATGGTGGGTTGCCTGATAGGAATACCAAACTCAAAAAAAATCCCCTAAAGCCAAATAGCCTCAGTAGCTACATTAACAGCTCCCCTATACTCTACCTTTATGGATGATATAGCAATAACATTCTGCTTCTTGCTAGACCAACTGATAGGACAGGAACCTAGAGAGAAACTATAAACAAAAGTGGACTTGCGAGTCTGTGAATCACCAGTCCAATTTGAATCTGTATATCTAACCAAGTCAACCTCTATGCCCAATCTATAATGAATCCTATATCTATGTGAACCCTGAATGTAATGAAATATCCTCTTAGCTGCTTTCCAATGTAGCTCATGAGGTTCTTGCATAAATCTGGAGACAAGTCCCACTGTATATGATATGTCAGGCCTGGTGTGAGTCAAGTAGATGAGACTGCCAACAAGTTATCGATACCGAGTGGCATCAACCAATGGTGAAGAATAGTCAGCCTCAAGCTTAACTCCTAATAGAAAGGGAGTTAGAGATGGCTTGCAATCAACCATTTGAAATCAAGCCAATAAGTCAAGAGAATACTTAGGCTGTGTAAGAGAAATCCCTAAATCTGACTGTGAGATCTCAATGTCAAGGAAGTAGTGCAACAAACCCAAGTCTGTCATGTCAAATCTATCCTAGAGAGATGCCTTCACCACTGCAATAGCCGATGAAGAACTTTCAGTGATCAAAAGGTCATCATCATATAGAACCAAAATTAGGAGCAAATCATCCTGCCACAATAAGTAGACATTAGGGTCAGAATGGTGCCTAGTGAAACCCACTATGAGAAGGAAGGAATCCATCTTGGCATACCAAGTTTGAGGGGCTTGTTTGAGGCCATAGATAGATTTCTTAAGTCTGCATACTAAGGAAGAATCTTGAACAAATCTTGGTGGCTGCTCCATGTAGATCTCCTCCTCTAGGTCTCTATGAAGAAAGGCACTCTTCACATCCATCTGGTGCACATCCCAACCATGTGTTGCAGCAATGGCCAAGATGAGTCAGATAGAAGTCATCTTTGCAATGGGTGTAAAGGTCTCTGAGTAGTCAATGCCTACCACCTGTGAGAAACCCTTGGCGACTAGTTACACATTGTACTTATCAACTGACCCATCTACTACAAACTTTGTTTGATATATCCACCTACATCAAACCATCTTCCTTCCCTTAGGAAGTGAAGTCAAGTCCCAAGTGTGATTTTTAATTAAGGAAGAATATTCTTCCTCCATATCATTATCCCACTCAGGTACCCCTGATGCCTCTCAAAAAGTATGTGGATCTAAAACTAAAGCAAAGAAGGCATGTGGATCTCTCTGATAATCCCCCCTAGGGCATCTGTCATCTGTAGGATCTCCTACCCAAGTGCCAGCACTCTCAAGTGTCTATTTGGCCCAAAGTGGCCTGAAAGTGGGTGAGTCAAGTGCTAACTCCTCATCCTTTGACTGACTAGAGGTGGATGACTCTACATCACTGTCCTTGCTGTCTGAACTTGAAGAAGAAGAAGATGTCTCTAACTCAGGAACCTACTGTGGCTGATCTAAATTTGAGGAATCATCATGAAGAAGTAGATATGATGAGGGAAAATAAGTGCCAAGTGTTGAGTCTCTAGGACTCTCCTGAAAGTGGACACTTCTCTCAATGAAAAACTCATGAGTGGTCAAATCTAGAAGGTGATACCCCTTAACACCATCTGAATATCCTACAAAGATGTAAGGCTTGGACTGATGTTCCATAGATTTGTGTTTCTTCTTCAGTATGTGGGCCATGGGTAGAGATCTGAAAACCCTAAGGTGCTCAACATCAGGTTTCCTTTTATGCCAAGCTTCAAAGGGTGTTATCCCTTTCAAATCTTTGTGAGGAACCCTATTTTGAATGTAGCAAGCATAATTGATGGCTTCATCCTAGTATTGTGGTGCTAAGGATTTGGAGTGAATCATACAATTACCCATCTCTTTCAAGAACCTATTTTTGCATTCTATAACCCCATTTTGTGAAGGACTGTAAGTGACTATGCACTACAAATCAATCCCCTCTATGGTGTAAAATTGCTCAAACCTGTTGCTGACATACTCCCCTCAATTATCAGTTTGAAGAACCTTGATGGATTTCTCACTCTGTTTCTCAACAAGAGCCTTGAAGTCTAGAAAATTTTCAAACACTTTAGAGTTTTGTTTGAGAAAATATATCCAAGTGTACCTAGAGAAATCATCAATGAAAGTGAGGATGTACTTGGCCCTTATGAAAGATGGTTTGGGAAAGGGTCCTGATACATCACTATGGACTAACTCCAAAGGTTGTGAAGCCCTCTAAGCTTTGCCTTTGTCAAATTTTACTTCAGGATGCTTCCCAAGGGAGCACCCCTCGCAAATTCCTTTTGAGAATTAGACATGAGGCAAGCCAATGACCATGTCATATTTGCAAAGTTGCTCAAGGTAGCGGTAGTTAAGGTGGCCAAACCACTCATGCCATAATTTTTTAACTCCATCCGAATGAGTCAGCAATGCTATTGGAGAAGAATCAAGTGAAAAATGTGAGAAGGTGTATAACCTTGCTTAATGATCTACCCTACCCACTGCCACTATAGTATCACTATGTAACTCTTTGATAGCCACTGAATCTGGTGAAAACTCAACTCTCATGCCCCAACCAATGTGAGTGATTTGGTACATTGATAGGAGATTGGTTGAAATAGAAGGAACACTTAGAACATTATTGAATGTTCCTCCTTCCATTTCAACTGACCCTCTCCCTACAATGGAAATTGATGTGTCATCACCCAAACTAATTGAAGTCATGCTACAAGGCTCTAAAGATGAAAATTCAACTAAGGAAGAGCCCATGTGGTGAGAAGCACCCGATTCAATGACCCATGAAGAACTAGAAGCTACTGTAGGTACAAGGGCCTTGCCCTTTTCTTTCTCCTTGCCCTTGCCTTTTGCCTTGGTAGAATCTTGGGTAGATAAATTTTGCTTGATGGACTCAGGAACACCTATGTTGTGCTTCTCTAGAAGATGAGTTAGGTGATCTATTTATTTCTTCATGCATTTGTGTTCATCATACCCTATCTTTTTACAATAGGCACACTTAACCTTCTCCTTCTTAGGTTTAGCATTGGAGGAGGAAAACTTAGTGTTGTTTTCGGCAAGATTGTGGTTTTCTTTCTTCTTTTCCTGGTCCTTGTTCTTTTTCTTCTTCTCCTTTGTTGAAGTATTAACCTTACCAATTTTCAACTATCAAAGCTTGGGGTTGAGTAGACTTCATTGTGCCCATTTGAATTAGCTTATCTTTCTCCCTATTCAAGTCGGTAATGAAGGAATCCAAAGAAGGCATTTTTTGTGTAGTGCCAAGGGCACTTTTTGTGGCATGGAAAGTGGAGACAAAGACTGAATAGCTTGGACCTAACTTTGAGAGAATAGAAAAGATGAGTTGATCATCTTTCTTCTCTATCTTGCATTCTTTCAATTTCAATCTAAGGGCCTTAAACTTAGTGAAGAAGTCTTGTAGGGTGTCAAAGTTGCTAGGACTTAGACTTATGAGTTCATTTTTGAGCTGATGACCTCTCATCACATCAAGCTTCCCAAATAAGGTTTCCAGGGTGTCCCATCTATCTTTGGGAGTCTTGGAGGTTTCTAAATGGAAGAGAAGTTCTGGAGACATGGACAAGCTTAGTAATCCATAGGCTTCATCACTACGGTTGTACCACTTGACCTTTTCAGCATCAGTGTTGGGTTCTACTTCAGTACCCATGGTGATCCTATACAACCCTTTGCTTCTAAGAATGATTGAAATTTTAACCTTCCATTCATGATAGCTAAAGGGTGTTAGGGGTTTAAGTTGAAAATAATCTATTTTAAGCTGAATTTAGGTGAAGTTGTGTTGATTTCACGTTGTGAAATTATGCAAAAAGGAGAATGAAAACAAATATTGCAAGTGCTAAAAAGTAATCACACCCCATGAAATGTCAAGCCCCCTCCAAAATATGAAAGTGCATGCTCAAAATACATTGTTCTTAGCCGAGAATGCATCTTAGAGCAATCAGTGCAAGACTTTAAGCAAATAAGACATCAGACTCAGTCGAAAATACGTCCTGAGAGACCTAAATTTTAGGAACTTTACAAACTAGTGCATTTTTAACAAATAACAAGCCTACACTATGGAGAATTGAAATACAAATACTTTTTCAAAAAATGGCACCTGAATTTGAGCTACCGTTTGTAAGATATTAAAGATTCAATTTCCTGTAAACTAGTGTTTTTGCAAAAAATAGCACTAAAATATTAAAAAATGTCTATTTTGAGAGAGAAAGTGCCCTTTCAACCACTTTTTGGACTCGGCACGGAGCAAGGAATCCAAAAGAGGTCTCTATGAGGGGGAATTGGCCTCTTGCCAACCCGGGCCTCACCCTTCGTCTTTGACAATCGAATATATAAGCTTTAAAAAAACTCAAATATTGCTCAATCAAAGAACCCCCCCCCCCCCCAAAAAAAAAAAAAAATGATTTTTCACTTTATATTAGTGTGTTTACAACTTCCACTAGCAAGAAACACTAAGTGGTCTTGATTTCAATGCATTACAAAACCCTCATGAAGAACATATGCTGAAAATACAACTTTGGCATAATATTCAGAGAAATAAATAACACCACTATGATCTACTCAAAAAATTATGCACTTTCAAAAAAAATCATCTCGATACGAGGTCTTATGTGAAATTTATGATCCTCTGAAGTTCCCAAAATGAGAACTGTGCAATGTCATGACTGAGAATCTCTTATTTCTAAAAAATATTAGCATCAAAATCAAAAAACATCTGCACTAGTGCATAGAGCATGAAAAAATAGCCAAAATAAAAAAAACATTTCATGGGAAAAGGAGTCCGTATGAGCAAGAATGGAGCATTTGAAAACTTCCTTCAAAATTGCAACTGACAATGGAGAGGTGTTTTACTGTAGCTTTTTGAGCGCATTTCTACAAAATATACAAAATGTATGCAAAAACTAAAAGATGCCCAAATGGTTTTTATAGGCTGTGAACAAAACCCAAAAGGCATTTTTCTTGCTGATGTACAGAAGATGTAGATCTAGTGTAAAATAGATGATTTTAGCCAGAAAAATGACCCCAGTAACCAAAAAATGACATGCAAAGGTAGAATCAGCTACCAAGAGATTTCAAAGGTATGTGACAACCTGAAATTCTGATTAAAACATAAAATATGCAAGTTGATTGATAGAAACAAGATTATAGGATCTTGCAAAATCCCACCTGCATGTATATGGAGAGACCAAACAAGCCATGGAAGGAACAAGAGCATGGAGAACTAGAAATATCTCCCAAAAATTTTCAAATTTCACGAAAAATATGCCTTAACAAAGCTCTAGATTGCAATGAAAGCAATAACAAAATAGACAACCAGTTACTAGGGTGGCTCTGATATCATATCAGGGGATTCACCAAGGTCTGAATAACGAGGATGCATGAGTCATGGTTGTACAGGACAAAGCAAGTGAATACTACAAAATGCTAAAATAAATGAAATCAAACAAGAGACAATTGCATAGAAAATTTGGAGAAAATCCAATATTCTATTAACATAAGATGGCCAAAGTGAAGAATACATATAGGAGAGCACTTAAGTAACTCCTCCACAAAAGGTGGTCAAAGCACCCCAAGAATAGACTGTAACTCCTCCATGAAAGGTGGTGACAATGTGCTAAGAATAGAGAAGTAACTCTCATACCCATAAAAGCTAGTTAAAGGAGTTACTTATGACATTCTTATGACACCTATGACACATCTATGACACACATATCCACATAAGCTAGCCTATCCCACGAATGTAGGAAAACTCCATGCGTGCACAAATATATAATTTCCCTAATTAAATAATAGGGAAAATAAAAACCTACACTAACATGAGGTAAAATATATGACTGTGAAAAGTTGGGCTTCTAGGAAGATTACAATACTTCCCATACTTAGTCATTTTTTCACAAGATAAAGTTCGAGCAACATCGATGGAGCATGTTGCTCCAACAAGTAAGGAAATAGTGAGATTGTGCCAAGTGTTCAATGTTTAACACTGAGTAGAGATAAAGATCAAGCTTTTTCTAAGGATTAACTATGAGTGGGTGATCATATAGTTAGGGATCAATGGTTCTCATTAAAATCAAGAGGTCAAAGTGATAGTTGTCTAACATGACTAAAGTGACGACAATCTTGAAGAGATAAACATAGTGTATGAGGTTAAAGTTACCAAATTATACGAGATGAGTTAAATTATTCAAAGTTCAACATTTGGGCATTGGTGCACTATGAGTTAAAGTTTAGAAGAGATCAATGGTGCATGATTAATCTAAAACAATGAGGACACAAGATGAAAAATATTGTTTGATGTTTAACTATGACCATTTGAATTCAAATATTTGAATTTAACAAAGGAAAGACCATTATCTAGTTTTTGAGCCATAACTTTTGATCTATGTATAATTTAACCATGCATTAAAAATAAAATTTGTAGAGGAATCTAAGTCACATCTATAAATATAAATTTGAAGATATGAAAGAGTGTACAGTCAAAGATAATGAGGTTAAAAGTAGAGTATGTGTTCATGCATATTCTACAACTAACCTGAGAAGGATATTTGATCTTGTATTGTTAATGTTTTGATATATCATGATGAATTTCATATTTTATCATGTTTTAGACTCCATAAGGATGATATATGTGAATTATTAATTTTTCACTAATAACATGTAGTATGAACAAAGGTTTAGAATTCATTCATGATGAACGTATGCATAAAATGTTGTTTGAGCAAATTATGCTTAAACAAAATGGTATTGTGATGTATATAAACACTTAAAGGGGACTTATAGATCATATGACATGGGTCACTTAGTTGTAAAGTGTTCCTATGTTCCTAGTTTTCATGAAGAAATGTCTAAGAGGTGAATGGGTTTTTATAGGACCTAAAAGGTGACTTAGGCTTATTTGAAAGAGAATTATGCTTAAGTGAGACCCATAAAATATGCCTTATGGGTGAAGGAATATGTTGCAGGTAACAAGGATTATTGTGGATTTTTTAAATCATAAGTTCTCTATAAATAGTTAAACTAAATGTGTTGGTTTCTAGATTTGATAGACTTGAGTAAGGATTGTTGGTGAAGAGGATTTGTAGTGTGCTTGTTGGATGAGTTGATGAGTATGAGAGTTTGTTGACTATGTGTATGACCTTTTGGTCATATTTATGATGTTATAATAGTTCTCTTTTAGTTTGAGGATATGTGAAAAAGTTTGAGTATGCATATGAGGATAGTTTGAGTGAAGAAGGAGAGAGATTGTGGCATGCCTTTGTGAGAGGCCTATATGAGATAGAGTTGGAGTTTAGGTATGTGTTATAAAAATAGAGATCCATCATCAGGTGTTGAAGACATTATTTATAAGGTGGAGGTGTTCACTTTAAATGAGGGTCTAAATGACTTGATCTTACTTAAGGGTAGTCACTCTATGTGAAATAGGTGTTTCACTAAAAGCCTTTTGTCAAGAGGATTTGATCAAGGTTTTTATGGTCTAAAGGAGTTGATTAGTCTCTTGTTTATAATTTATTATAAGACAAGTACTCCATGTGTTGTAGGCTTAAGAGTGGGTTTTATTACCCATGAGGGTTTTCCATAGGAACTACGTGTTATGTTTTTGATCTTGTATATGCATTGAATGAATGAGCTCTCTTGTTAATGTTGCTTAATCAAGTTGATATATGCTGATTGATTAATAGTTTGAAAGGAATGCAATTGAAATTGAAATATCTGGGCTCAATGATTCACCCACACCCCTATAAATTATTATATCTATAAAAATTGGTATTAGATCAAGTCCATTGGTAAAGGCTTAATAGCTTTAAGGTGATCCAAGGTACAATATGGGTAGCCATCAAGGAAGTTTCTCTACTAAGAAAACATCAATTTTTAATGGATCCAATTATGATTTTTGAAGTGAAAGAATGAGGAAATACATTATGTCCCTAAGGTTTGATGTATGTAAATCTATTATGGATGATTATATTATTCTTACTACTTCATTTAATGTTGTAGACAAGAAGCTATTTGAGAATAATTCTAAGGTAATAAATGCCATCACTTGTGGTCTGACAGAGACTAAGTTTACTAGGGTAATAAATTATAAATCTACTAAAGAGACATGGGATAAAATGTAGATCATTTATGAAGGAGATTTAAAGGTTAAGCTTGCTAAGTTATAGTATTATATAAGGAAATTTGAAAGTCTCAAGATGAAGGAAGAAGATTATATGGCATCCTTTTTGTAGAGAGTTGATGAGATTGATGAACATCATCAGAGGTCTTAGAGAGAACATTGAAGAGGATATTATAGTTCAAAAGGTATTAAGGTATCTATCCCTCAAGTTTGATCCAAAAGTGTCTATTATAGAGGAAAGTCATGATCTTACTCAGTTGAAGATGGATTAATTACATGGAAACCTTACTGCCTATGAGATGAGAACGAATGATAATATACCACCAAAGAAGGAAGAAACTTTCAAGATTAAAATGAATACAAAGAAGAAGTTCCAAGGTAAGAAACTCAAAGAGGATGAAATTTACGATATAGATGAGGATGAAATAATTGCTTTGATTTCAATAAAATTGAAAACAAATTCAGGTAAGTATAAGGGTAAACTACACCTTAAATGCTTTAGTTGTAGAGAGATAAGACATTTTAATAATAAGTGCCATAATAAATATAATAAGGATGATGATGAAGAGCATGATTAAGGTCATGATGATGGCAAGAGATCATTCAAATATAATACAAAAACAAAAACAAATTCAAAAGGTTTAATAATAAGAAGTACTTCAATGACAAGAAGAGTCTCTACACCAAAGAAAATTGTAGCTCATCAGATGAGAGTGAAGTTAGTAACTTAGAGAATGATCATGAATATGATGTTCTTGATGAAGATAAATCCCTATTCATGGCTGAGCAAGGTAGTTGATCACATAAAAAAGAGTCTACTTGGAGTGATTTAGATGATGATAAAGATGAGGTGGACTATGATACTGAATTGATGAATGCTCTTGAAGAATTGAAGATTGAGAATAAGATCAATAAGAAGATGAAATATAAACTCAAAGAATTTGAGGAGAAATTTAGTGTATTTGAGTCAAGAATGAATAAAGATGCAAAGGAACATGAAGATATGGTCAAACATCTCAGTTGTCAATTACAAGTCCTATCTACAAGCCTCTAAGCTAAAGAAGATGAATGTTTAAGGTATGATAATGAGATTGTGTCTTTGAAAAATGAATTAGGGAAGTCTAAAATCAAGGTGAAATCTTTTATCAAGTTTGATGAAATTTATAATGATATGGATGATCTCTTAAAGAGTCAAAATTCAGCTAGTGATAGATATGGATTGAGTTCTAATGAAGAGATCAAAGTTTCTTCTCAATTTGACATGAATTTCAATGAAAGAAAGGTGGATCAGCATTTGAAGACAAAACATTAGACAATGAATGAAGGTGAAAGTATAATGAAGATAAATCAAATCAGACAGCCAAATGCCATGAAGTATGCAAATTTCAATGGATACATCTATACTTGTAATAAGTTTGGGCATAGAGCTAGAGAATGTAGAATACCTATTAAAAATAAATTTTCATGGAACTATGATGGGGGTCATCATTCAAAAGGTGTGAGAAAGGTTAAATGTCTTAACTATTATAATGTAGGACACTTTCTAAAACATTATACATAAGATAAGATAAGCTAAGTTTCCATCAAGGATTATGGTTTGCTACAACTGTGAATAGAGAGGTCACATTGCTAGATTATACAAGCAAAGACCATTAAGTCAAAATAAGCTAATTAAAGATCCAAGAGTGCAAGGAAGAAGGCAAGTTAGCTCATGAAAACCAAATGTGGTAAGTATGAGTCATGATGAGTTTGTAGTTCCATGTAATCTGTTTGCTATGGTGGAGATTGCTACATAAGGTAAAGAGTGACAAGGGCTCTAATTTTATACTCATATTATCAATAAAGAGACTAAGATCAAGGAGAAGACCAAGGTACTAGTTGAGGCTAATTATGAAGTAATTATGGATCTAAGTGAATATGTTATTATTTTTGAGCAAGATTCATGTAGAGAACATCAATTGTCAATACTTAGTGATGAGGTTCTAAGCTGTAAGAAAGATTCTATAGATGAAAAAGTATATCATGAATCTATGTTGTCTTCATGTATTGTCAATCCAATCATAAAAAAGAAGGAAAATGTTGTAGTGTATGATTATGTTACTTCTATTAATCATAAAAAGGAAGAAAAACTATAAGCATCAGATGACTAAGGAGGAGAAGGAATATGAGGAGTTATGGGTAAGTCATAGTTTCACATCATTATAGGACATTGTGAAATAGGGTGTCTCTACCTCTAATTCTTAGGAGACATATTTATTATGGAGAATCAAGTTTATGTTCTCAATATAATAATGCCAATCTATCAAAAGACTTGTGTTGATCTTTGAAGGTCATTTGTTAAAGGGGAGAAACAAGTTCATGAGCTTGCTCTAGTGGTTTGTGAAGGAGTTGTATATGGTTAGTTTATAGGGTCAAATTGAAGGTTTTCAAGTGGTAAAATAAGATTTGTGTTCTTTTCAAGATGATATTTTTTCATAGAAATGTTTCTTGACTTTATTTGAGTATGTTTTAGGTGGTTTTGTGGTCTAAAGGTATGTTGAAGTCAAATTATAGAATTTTGTTTGCTCTTAGGTTTCCTAGTTTGTGCTTAAGAGCATGCAGGTCCTAAAGTGGGTTATATGAAGTAAGGGTTCCCAATGGTGTGGAATCTTAAATCTTGGTACAAAATTATGTGATGGTTATCTCCAAGTGTGTAAAAAAATTTAGGAGTGTGCGTTGACTGTAACGTGCTATGTTGACCTCATTTGTTTTGAGATTCTAGGGTTTTAGGATCTACTAGAAAAGTGGTTTTCCTTTTGAATTGAGGTATTAGGATTATTAATAGGGTTTATGGGCCAAATGGGTTTTAAAATAAATATTTATAGATATTTTAAGGTTTGTGTTTCTCAAATTACTCAAATTTTTATCAAGATGGAGGTTTAATTGGCTAGCGGATTTGTAAAAGAAGTATGTTGTAGAAGATGATCAAGGTGATGAAAATTGGTGTGCTTGAGGGGGCATGAGATAGTTCTCCATATATGATGTTTAAAGTCTTTAATATGTGTCTACAAAAAGTTGTGGGATATGCAAGTTCTAGGTAGGGCTACATGAAGACTAGATAGGCCTAGTGAGAAGATGAGTGTTTTTTGTTCAATTTATCAAAAAGAGAAAGGTATGTGTGTTTAAAGTAGAATTATTTGGTTTTTTTTAGAATATATTTCTATTTTGTGAGTATATGAATTTATTTTGGTACTCCTTGAGGTGGTTTGAGAGAGAAGGCTAGTAAGCCTATATGGTGGTTCTTCATGGTGTATAGAGATATAAATATACTCAAGTGATGTAATGGATTAGAAATATTATGGGGAGTCCCCTTAAAATGTTTCTTGGTGAGTTCCATTAGATTTTAGTATTTTTATATGTTCTTTCTTCATTAATTATAGTGTTTGGTTGAAGAGAATGTTGGCACAGAGTAAGAGGAAGTTGTCAAGGCAAAGATAAGGTATGCTCAAGGTAAGAGGAAGTTTGTATCATATTTATAAGGTGGTCTTCTCCTATTGGTAGTTTTTTCAAGTCCTCAGAATCAGTTGGTGCCCTTTGTCATTGTGTCTAAGGGGGAGAAATTTGCTACTGTGAGAGTGCTTGAAGAGAGAAAAGGTAAGATGAATGATGTTTGTTGACATTAATGACAAACATAATTCATAAATTATGTCATGGTAATGTAATGTAGGTGTATAGGTGAGTAGATGAAGTGACTTTATAATATAAGCGACAATGACAAAGTGTGCAATGTGCTTGTCCTAGTATGATTAAAGGAAGCTTGGTTGATCTTCAATTTTGGTATGGATAGAGATTTTTAGGGATGAGTGTGGAGTATTGAGCATGTAAAAGGGGTAATATAATATGTGTTATATGATTTGAGTGCTTGTGTGCATGATTATAATTCATTTGGTAGTCTATTATTTTTATCTAAACATTTTAGGTCTAGTGGCAGAAAATCTAAGTAGGTAATTTGCTGACATTACCGTTACCACATGTGGATGAGTCAGGGGGAGTTGGTCATATGGTTTTGATAGCATTAGTTGTTATTTTCTACATGCTAAGTCTTAAGTCATGAAATGAAGTGTATTCAAAGATAGGTGTATTAAAAGTTGGTCTCTCAGGCATTTTGACAGTGTTTTTATATTCAAATAGAGCCAAGTAAGCATGTTGATGATGTCAACATTGACATGCATCAAGGTTTTAGGAATAAATGGTCATATGAGTTTGTTAAATATTATGCCTACTTCTTATGTGTTAAATCTCAGGTCATGTAACTAAGCTTGACAAAAGATATGTATATGCAAATTTGGGTTCCTAGGTAGTTTGACATTATTTTCCGATAGCCTAATTTGTATATGGAAAGAATAGCCAAGTAATAAATTTTATGATTTTATATTTCACATGTGTGAAGGTGAGAGGAGAAAATATTCATATAGGTTTTTTCATTTTTGTGCCTAGTTTATTTTTACTAAAATTTAGATCATATAATGATGTGCATCAAACATTATACATGTGAAAAGTTGGCCTTCTAGACAGTTGTTGACATAGTTGGCTCTATTGTAGAAAAATCCAAGTGAGTATATTAATTTCATTATATCTCATACATGCAAATTTTTTAGGATTAGTTTGACACATGGTTGGATTATCCTATGTGAGGAGATCATATGGTCCAAATTTGATAACATGCGAGTGAACAAGGTAAAATATATGACTATGTGAAGTTGGACTTCTAGGTAGATTGAAATGGTTCCCATACTTAGAAATTTTTTCACAAGGTAAATTTTGAAAAAAATCAATGGATCACATTTCTCTAAGAAGTTAGGAAGTAACAAGATAGTACAAAGTGTTCAATGTTTAATGCTGAGTAGAGATAAAGATTAAACTTCTTCCAAAGATAAAAAATTACTAGGTGATATTATAGATAGAGATCAATGGTGTGCATTAAAGTCAAGAGGTAAAATTGATAGTCATCTATCTTTAATAAATCAAGGACAATCTTGAAGAGATCAATGGAGCGTATGAGGTCAAAGTTGCCAGATTTCATGAGATGAGGTGAACTATTTAAATTTTAACATTTGGGAATTAGTATAATATGAGTTAAAGTTTGGAAGAGATCAATGGTGCATGATTAATCTAAAGAAATGAGGACACAAAATTATAGAATATTTTTTTATTTTTAAATGCGACCATTTGAATTCAAATATTTGAATCTAACAAAAGAAAGACTAGTGTCTAGTTTCTGATTCATAACTTTTGATTTATGTAAAATTTGACCATATAGTAAAAATATAGTTTTTAGAGGACTCCAAGGCACATATAGAACTATAAATTTGAAGATATTAAAGTATTTAAAATAAAATATATTTAGGATCAAATTAACAATGTGTTCATGCATATTCTTCAAGTAACCTGAGAAGGATGTTTGAGATTGTATTATTATTATTATTATTATTTTTTATCATTATTAATTTGATAATTGAGCATGTTTTATACTCCATGAGGATAATATATGTGAATTATGAATTATTGAATAATAGTATGTAGTATGAACAAATGTTTAGAAGTTGACTATGTATTCATTCATGATGACTATATGAGCATAATGTTATTTGAGAAAATTGTGCTTAAGAAAAAGGGTAATGTGATGGATATGAACACTTAAGGGGGGACTATAGATCATATGACATGGCTCCATGAGTTTGAAAGTGCTCATGTGTTCCTACTTTTCTCATAGAAATGCCAAAGAGGTGAATGGGACTTCATAGGACCTAAAAGGCAACTTAGGCTTATTTGAAAGAGAATTGTGATTAAGTGTGACCCATGTAAGATGCATTATGGGTGAAGGCATATGTTGTGGATGATAAGGATTATTGTGTATTTGATAAATCATGAATTATATATAAATAGTGAAACCAAATGTGTTGGTTTCTATATTTGAAAGACTTGAGTAAGGATTATTGGTGAAGAGGATAAATAGTGTGCCTATTGGATGAGTTGATGAGGAAAAGAGTTTTTGACTGTGTATGACTTTTTGGTCATATTTATAATGTCAAAATATTTCCCTTATAGTTTGAGGACACACAAAGAGGTCTGAGTATGCATATGAGGATAGTTTGAGTGAAAAAGGAGAAAGATTATGGTATGAATTTATGAGAGGCATGCATGAGATAGAGAGGGAGTTTGTAAAAGTGTTAGAAAAAAAATCCATCATCAAGTTTTGAAGGCAAAAATTCTAAGGTGAAAGTGTTCAATTAAAAGGAGGGTCTAAATGACTTGATCTTCTCTAAGGGCATTTGATCCTTATGAAATAGGTGTTTCACTAAATCATTTTGGTTAAGAGGATTTGATAAAGGTTTTTCTAGTCTAAAAGAGTTGAAAAATCTCTTATTTGTAATTTCTTATAGTAAAATTATTCCATGTGTTACAGGATTGAGAATGAGTTTTATTTCCCATTAGGGTTTCCCATAATAACTATGTGTTATGTGTTTGATCTTGTGTATGCATTGAATAAATGAGCTCTCTTATTTATGTTGCTTTATCAAGTTGATATATCCTAATTATTTAATGGTATGAAAGGAATACAATTTAAATTGAAATATTTGGGATCACTGATTGACCCCTAGTGATTATACCTATAACAATTGGTATTAGAGTAGGTCCTTTAGTAAAGTCTTAACATATTGAAGGCGATCCAAGGTAAAATATGGGTTGTCATCAATGATGTTTTTCTATTAATCTAGAACCAATGTTTAATGTATCTGATTATGCTCTTTGGAGTGTAATGTTGATAAAATACATTATGTCACTAGGGTTTGATGGATGGAAACTATTGTGGATGATTATGTTTTTTGTACTACTTCTCCATCTAGTGAAGTAGATAATAATATATTTGATAATAATTCTAAGGCAACAAATTCCATCACTTGTGGTTTGACAAAGACTAAGTTCACTAAGGTGATCCATTGCAAATATACTAAAGAGATATGGGATAAAATGTAGATCATTCATAAAGGAGATTCAAAGGTTAATATTGCTAAGTTGTATACTCATAAAAGGTAATTTGAAAGTCTCAAGATGAAGGAAGAAGATTCTGTGGCATCTTTTCTATAGATAGTTGATGAGATTGATGAACATCATTAGAGGTCTTGGAGAGAACCTAGAAGAGGTTACTATAATTCAAATGTATTAAGGTATCTATCCCTCAAGTTTGATCAAAAAGTATCTACTATAGAAGAAAGTCATGATCTTACTCAATTAAATATGGATCAATTTCATGGTAACCTTACTACCTATGAGATGAGAAAGAATGATGATATACCACCAAATAACGAAGCAACTTCGACGACTAAAATGAAGACAAAGAAGAAGTTTCAAGGTAAGAAAATCAAGGAATATGTCATTTTTGATATATATATGAGGATGAAATAATTTCTTTGATTTAAATAAAATTGAAAATAGGCTCATACAAGTATAAGGGTAAACAACCCCTCAAATGCTTCAATTATGGAGAGGTAGGACATTTTTCAAACAAGTACCCTCATAAGTATAATAAAAATGATGATAAAGATGATGATTAAGGTCATGATGATGGTAAGAGATCATTTAGATTTGATAAAAGAAAAAAAGAATGCAGAAGGTTTGATAACAAGAAGAAGCACTTCAAGGACAAGAAGAGTCTCTACACCAAAGAAGATTATAGATCATTAAATGATACTGCAGTTAGTGACTTAGAGTATGATCTTGAAGATGATGGTCTTGCTAAAGATGAATCCCTGTTCATGACTGAAGAAGGTAGTTGTTCAAATCAAAAGGATTCTATTTATAGTGATTCAGATGATGATAAAGATGAGGGGATTGTGAGACTGAATTGATGAATGCTCTTGATTAACTAAATATTGAGAATAAGATCAATAAGAATATGAAATCTAGACTCAAATAATTTGAGGATAAATTCAATGTATTTGAGGCAAGAATGAATGAAGACACCAAGGATCATGAAGATATGGTCAAACATCTTAGTTATTAATTGGAAGTCCTGTCTACCAGCCTAAAAGATAAAGAAGATGAATGTTCAAGGTATGCTTCTAATATTATGTGTTTGAAAAATGAATTAGATAAGTATGAAAGCAAGGTGAAATATTTCGTCAAGTTTGATAAGAGTTATAGTGATTTGGATTTTCTCTTAAAGAGTTAAAATTTAGGTAGTGATAGATCTAGATTAGGTTTTAATTAAGATCTCAAAGTTGCTTCTCAAGTTGACATGAATGTTAATGAAAGAAAGGTGGATCAACCTTGAAGATAAAACATTATATAAGGAATGAAGGTGCTTTTATAATGAATATAAATCATATTAGATATCCAAATGCTATGAGATATGCAAAATTCAATGGTTATTACTATTCTTGTAATCAATTTGGGCATAAACTTAGATAATGTACAAGATTTGTTAAAAATAAATTTGCATGGAATTATGATGGGGGTAATCAGTCAAAAGGTTTGATCAAGGTTGAGTGTTTCAAATATTATAATGTGGAGAAATTTTTTAAAAAATTTCTATTTAAGGTAATACAAGCTAAGTTTCCATCAAGGAGTATGGTTTTCTACAACTATGAATAGAGAGGTAACATTTATAGATTATACAAGTAAAGGCCATTAATTTAAAATAAGTTCATTTAGGCTCTAAGAGTGTAAGGAAGAAGGAAAGTTAGCTTATGGAAACGAAAGGTGGTAAGTATGAGTCATGATGAGTCTGTAGGTCCAATTAATCTATTTGCTATGGTGGAGAATGATATAGAAGGTAAAAAGTGCCAAGGCTCTCATTGTATGCTCATGTTGTGAATAAAGAAACCAAGCTCAAGGACAAGACCAAGGTAGTGGTTGAGGCTAGTTATTAAGTAAGTATGGATCTAAGTGAACATCCTGATGTTGTTGATCAAGTATCATGTAGAGAACATAAATTTTTAGTACTTAGTGATGAGGTTCCAAGCAAAAATAAAGATTCTATAGATGAAAAGGTATGTTATGAATCTATGTTTTCTCTATGTATTACTAATACAATCATATAAAATAAGGAGAATGTTGTAGTGGATGAGAATGTTAATTTTATTAAGCCTAAGAAGAATAAGGAGAACTATAAACATTAGATTACTAAGGAGGAGAAGTAATATGAGGAGTTGTGGGAAACTCCTTGTGTCACATTGTTTTAGGACATTATGAAATATGGTGTTTAAGCCTATGATTTTTAGGAGACATATTTATTGTGTAGAAGCAAGTTTGTGTGCTCAATATCATAATTCCAATCTATATAGATAATTGTGTTTATCTTAGAAGGTCATTTTTTAAAGGGGAGAAATAAGTTCATGATCTTGCTCAAGAGGTTTGTGAAGGAGCTATATATGTTCAGTCTTCAGGGCCAGATTAAAGGTTTTCAAGTTGCAAAAGAAGATTTGTGTTTTTTTCAAGATGATATTTTGAATAGGAATGTCTATTGACTTTATTATATCATGTTTTAAGTGGTTTTATGGTTTGAAGATATGTTGACTTCAAATTAGCAATTTTTATTTGCTCTTGGGTTTCCCAATTTGTGCTTAAGAGTATGCAGTTCCTAAAATGGGTTATAGGAAATCAAGGTTCCCAATGGTGTAAAAAAACAAATATTGTTAAATAATTATGTGATGGTTGTCTCTAAGTGTTCATGAAGCTTTAAGAATGTGCGTTGACTGGAAGGTGCTATTTTGACCTTGTTTGTTTTGAGACTCTAAGGTTTTGGGCTCTACTAAAAAAGTGGTTTGGCTTGTAAATTGAAGTATGAGGATTTTTAATAAGTTATATGGGACAAATGGGTTGTAAAATAAAGATTCACATATATTTTAAGTTTTGTGGTTCTCAAATTATGCAAGTTTTTGTCAAGATGGAAGCCTAATTAACTAATAGATTTGTAATAGAAGTATGTTTCAGAAGATGATCTAGGTGATGAAAATTAGTGTGATTGAGGGGGTATATGAGACTACTCTAGATATGATGTTTTAGGTCTTGAATGTGTGTCTATTAAAATTTTTGGGCTCTGTAAGTTCTAGGTGGGGCTACAAGAAGACTAGACAGGCCTAGTGAGAAGATGAGTGCTTTTTGTTTAGTTTCTCCAAAAGAGAAAGTTATGTGTGTTTCAAGAAAAATTCATAGGTTATTTTTGAACATATTTTTATTTTTGGTGAGTAGAATTAAGTTCTTCTAGTGGTCCTTGCAGTGGTTTGAGAGAGAAACATAGTAAGCCTATATGGTGGTCCTTCATGGTGTATGAAGATATGAAAATGGTCAAGTGATGAAATGGCTTAGAAAACTTAGGGGGAATCCCTCTTAGATGTTTCTTGGTGAGTTACATCAGATTTAAATATTTTTGTATGTTCTTTATTCATTAGTTATAGTGCTTGGTTGAAGAGAATGTTGGTATGGAGCAACATGAAGTTTTCAAGGCAAAGAAGAGGGAGGCTCAAGGTAAGGGGGAGTTTGAATCATATTTATAAGGTGGTCCTATCCTATTGGTATTATTTTCAGGTCCTCAAAATAAATTAGTGCTCAATTTGTCATTGTGTCAAAGGGGGAGAAATTTTCTATTGTAAGAGTGATCGAAGAGAGAAAAGGTGAGTTGAATGATGTTTGTTGACATTAATGACGAAGTGGGATATTTTTGAAGAGATATTAATGATGACATGGATGTGTCCAGGTGAGTAGATTATGTGCATTTTTTATCTAAATGACATTCATAAAGTGTACAATGTACTTATCCTAGTAAGCTTGAAGAATACTTGGTTGATCTTCAATTTTAGTATGGCTAGAGATGTTTAGGGATGAGTATGGATTATTGAGAATGTGAAAGGGTTCCTATAATATGTTTTATATGCTTTGAGTGCTTGTGTACATGAGTGGAATTCATCTGGTAGTCCATTGTTTTCATCTAGATAGTTTTGGGTCTCGTGGAAAAAAATATGAATAGGTAGTTTGTGGTCTCATGTGGATGAGTCAGGGGGAGTTGGTCATATGGTTTTTATAAAATTAATCCCTAGTTTTTATGTGATAAGTCTCAAGTTATGTGATGAATTAGATGTTGAGTTGTGGAGCTAAAAGCTTCACCAATGAGCAAATTGCAAGGTTACTGTATTTACATAGTTGCCGATGTCAGTTAGGGATCGACCAGAGGCTGCCAACGTTGGTTATGGATCAGCTGACGTCGATCATGTGTAGGCAGATAGGGACCGACGTCAATCACCTGTGCATTCCAGAAGTCTATTTTCATGGGATGAATAGATTGTTTGCATGATTAGATTAACTATTAGTGTTGAGTCTATGTTTCTATTTTTGGTAGGACTAATTTGAACCTTTGATTAAGAGGTTTATCTGATGGTTGAGAATGCATAGCTCATGATCCCTAATTCTATATAGTAGGGATAGATATTCATAGCTTGTAGACATGTAAGATAGACAATTCAAGGATTGAATTGTGTTTGTAATTGATAGAGAGAACTATTGAGGGAAAGAGATCTATACATCTGAGAGGTGTGGAAGAAAAAGAGATTTCTTCAATTGTATTTCCTTATGGAAGAGTTTAATACAAGTTTTCATTGTTTCTTGTATCTCATGTTCTTTGCTAATTCTGATTTCTAGTTACTTATTATTTTGGTTTAATTCCATTTTTAGTTGCTTGCACAAAATTAATCAATTGTCTTGTAAGATCCTGACAAGTGGTATCAGAGCTAGGTTCACTAACAGGTGGTTTTAGATCTGTTTAGTGTGTGTTGATTACAGGTCACTCACAGGGGTTTCTGTTTGAGTAGGAGTATAACAATGGTAGAAGAAAGTAAACTCAGAATGGAAAAGTTTAATGGAAAGAATTATCAATTATGGAGGATGCAGATAGAAGATTATCTATATCAGAAAGATCTATACTTACCGTTGGGTGGGGCTTCAAGCAAGCCCACAGATATCCAGGATGAAGAATGGAATGTTCTTGATAGAAAGGCTCTGGGATCTATAAGATTGATCCTGGCATCTTCTGTGATATCCAACTTATCACAGGCAAAGACAATGGTAGAGTTAATGGATACTTTGGCAAATTTATATGAAAAGCCCTTAGCTTCAAATAAGGTATATCTTATGAAGCAATTGTTTAATTTGAAAATGCAAGAAGGTGGATCTGTATCTAGTCATCTTAATGATTTCCATGCAATAGTAAATCAGTTAAATTTAGTCAAAATAGTTTTTGATGATGAAATTAAGGCTCTATTAATCTTATGCTCTTTACCAGAAAGTTGGCATAGTTTGGTAATGGCATTAATAATACTACATCTACTACAAATATCTTGAAAGTAGATGATGTTGTTAGTGTAATCTTGAATGAAGAAACTCGTAGGAAAAGCACAGGAGAAACATCAGGTGATGCTTTAAGTATTGAAAGCAGGGGAAGGCAAAGAGAGAAGGGCAAGTAAGGGAGATCAAGGTCAAAGTCAAAGATGAGAAGTAGATCCAAATCTAGAAATGGAAGAAAGATAACCTGCTGGAATTGTGGAAAGATAGGGCATGCAAAGAAAGACTGCTAGTTGAAAGTTAAAGAAGAAAATCAGCGTGAAGGTAATGAAGAAGCAAAAGTTGTAGGTATAGTTGCACAAGATGCTTTTACACTTTCTTTGGATAATAGAATAGAATCTTGGGTTGTAGATTCTGGTGCTTCTTTCCATGCTACCTCAAATAGATAATATTTCAATGATTATGTCTAGGGAGATTTTGGAAAAGTCTATTTAGGGGATGATGAGCCTTGTAAAATTGTTGGCAAAGGAAAAGTGAAGCTGAAATTGTAGAATGGCAACACATGGGTGTTGAAGGATGTCATGCATGTACCCATCCTAAAGAGGAATTTGATTTCTACAAGAAAGTTGGGGGATGAGGGTTGCATAGTAACTCTCATAGCTAAATCTTGGAAGGTTACCAAGGGTGCACTTGTATTAGCTAGAGGTAAGAGAGTAGGTACTCTCTATTTATGTAATTGTATTACTGATTATTCTCCTTCTGTATTATCTACTTCAGATGTGGATGAAAAGTTGTGGCACTGTAGGCTTGGCCACATGAGTGAGAAGGGAATGAAAGTTCTTAAGTCAAAAGGTAAGCTTTCATATTTGAAAAGTATAGATCTAGATTTCTGTGAGCATTGTGTTTTTGGAAACCAGAAGAGAGTGAGATTTCTCAAAATTGGGTCAACAAAGAGGAAGCACAAGTTGGAGCTTGTTCACACAGATGTGTGGGGACCAACTTAGGTAGCTTCTATTGGAGGATCAAAATATTATGTTACTTTCATTGATGATGCTACAAGAAAGGTATGGGTTTATTTCATAAAGAATAAATCTGATGTTTTTGACATGTTTAAGAAATGGAAAGATTTGGTTGAGAATGAAATAGGTTTGAGATTGAAGTGCCTTAGATCTGACAATGGTGGTGAGTACTGCAGCTATAAGTTCAATAGGTACTGTTCTATGAATTGAATACATAGGGAAAGGATGGTTCTAAGGACACCTCAACAAAATGGAGTTTTTGAAAGGATGAATAGAACAATATTAGAGCGTGCATGGAGTATGAGGTTGTATGCTAGTTTGCCCTTACAATTTTGGGCAAAAGCTATAGATACTATGGTTTACCTGATTAATAAAGGACCCTCTACTGCTCTAGATGGTGGAATTTCAAAAGAGGCTTAGATAGGTAAAAAGGTAGATCTTTCATTTCTCAGAGTTTCTGGTTCTAAAGCTTTTGTTCATGTTGATAAAGAAAATAGAAAGAAGCTAGATGTTAAATCTATGCGGTGCACTTTTATTGGTTATGGCTCTAGAGATTTTGGATTCCAGTTGTGGAATATAGGAACTAAAAAAATTATTAGAAGCTGTGATGTTGTTTTCAATGAAAAGGTGATCTACTGTGATCAGCTCAAGAAGCTGAATAATACTAAGTAGAGCAATGTTGAATTGGATGAGGTGATGATCCAAAATGAGCTCATGAAAAAGAATTTTCACACTCAAGAAAACATAGACACTGACGTCGGTCATATATGAATTGATGTCAGCCAAAGAGTGACCAATGTCAGTCAGACAATAATCAACGTCGGTCTTATGGAACTGACGTCAGTCAGGTACAGACCTAGAGATGACTGGGATCGGTCACTGACAGAGAATTTGGGTGGACAATAAGCAGTGAATGAGTCCCAAATTCCCATGAGCAGGTTAAAAAGGGTAAGTAAACCTCCAATTCGATATTCCCCTTCATTATTCTACTTATTACTTACTGATAGTGGATAAACAAAGAGTTTTGATGAAGCAATGTAGGTAAAAACCCAGAAATAGTGGGAGCTTGGCATGAAAGAGGAAATTGATTCCTTGAAAGAGAACCAAATGTGGGATTTGGTTGAGTTGCTAGCTGGTAAGAAAACACTGAAAAACAAATGGGTTTATAGGTTAAAGGAAGGTGAGAATGGAAAAATGAGACATAAGGCCAGGTTGGTAGTAAAGGGATTTGCACAGAAACCAGGTATTGGTTTTGGTGAATTTTTTTCTCCTATAGTAAAAATGACTTCTATTTGGACTATATTGTCTTTAGTTGCTATTAAGGATTTTCATCTTGAGTAGCTTGATGTTAAGACAATGTTTCTTCATGGAGATTTGGATGAATAAATATATATGGATCAGCCGGAAGGTTTTGAGGTCAAAGATAAGGAGAAACTTGTGTGTAGGTTGAAGAAAAGCTTGTATGGTCTTAAGCAAGCTCCAAGACAATGGTATTTGAGATTTGATAGGTTTATGACTAAGCATAGTTTCAGTATATGTCAATCTGATCATTGTGTTTATTTTAAGAGATTGGATAATGGTAGATATATTATCTTGTTGCTGTATGTAGATGATATGCTGGTTGCAGGTTCACACATGCAGGATATTTCTGAGCTTAAGGTAAAATTAGCTCACAAATTTTCCATGAAGGATTTAAGAGTAGTAAAGAAAATCCTTGGCATGAGTATCAAGAGAAACAAGAAAAATCATAGGTTGATTTTGTCTCAAGAATATTATATGAACAAGGTGTTAGAGAGGTTCAATATGCAGGATACAAAACCGGTGAGCACACCTATGGCTGGACACTTCAAGTTGAACAAAGAATAGTGTCTTAATTCACATGATGAGGTAGTGTACATGAGTAGAGTTCCATATGCTTCCATAGTTGGGAGCTTAATGTATGTAATGATATGTACTAGACCTGATATTGTCCAAGCAGTGGGAGTTGTCAGCAGGTTCATGGCCAATCTAGGGAAGGAACACTAGAAAGTAGTTCAATGGATTCTTAGATATCTGAGAGGGACCAACAGAAGGCATTTATGCTATGGAGGGTCAAACACTTCTCTACATGGGTATGTAGATGTGGATATAGTAGGTGACTTAGATGGTAAGAGAAGCACCACAGATTATGTGTTCACTATTGGTGGAACATCGGTTAGCTGGATTTCAAAGTTGAAAAAAGTTGTTGCCTTGTCTACTACAGAGGCAAAATACATTGCAGTCATAGACGCTAATAAGGAGATGATATGGATGACTTAGTTCATGGAAGAGTTGGGAAAGGAGTAAGAGATTTATAGATTGTACAGTGACAGTCAAAGTGTAATTCATTTGGAAAAGAATTCAGCCTTTCATTCAAGAACCAAACATATACAGCTTAGGTACCACTTCATTAGATATGTATTGGAGGATGGTGAGTTGAAGCTAGAAAAGATCCATACAGATAAGAACCCTGTTGATATGTTAACAAAGCTGGTAACAAAGGAGAAGTTGAATCTTCATTCAACTTTTGTTGGTCTTCAAGATTGAGCTTGAAGATGGAGAAGCTAGAAGATGTTGTTGTACAGGTATAAGTGTAGTTGTTTATTTCCAAGTGAGATATTATTGAGTTGTGGAGCTAAAAGCTTCACCAATGAGCAAATTTCAAGGTTGCTGTATTTACACAGTCGCTGATGTCGGTCAAGGATCGACCAGAGGCTGCCAATGTTGGTTATGGATTAGCTGATGTCGGTCATGTGCAGGCAGACAGGGACTGACATCAGTCACCTGTGCATTCCAAAAGTCTATTTTCATGGGATGAACAGATTGTTTGCATGATTAGATTAACTATTAGTGTTGAGTCTGCATTTCTATTTTTGGTAGGACTAATTTAAACCTTTGACTAAGAGGTTTATCTGATGGTTGAGAATGCATAGCTCATGATCCCTAATTATATATAATAGGGATAGATCTTCATAGCTTGTAGACATGTAAGATAGACAATTCAAGGATTGAATTGTGTTTTTAATTGATAGAGAGAACTCTTGAGGGAAAGAGATCTATACATCTGAGAGGTGTGGAAGAAAGAGAGATTTCCTCAATTGTATTTCCTTCTAGAAGAGTTTAATACTAGTTTTCATTGTTTCTTGTATCTCATGTTCTTTGCTGATTCTGATTTCTAGTTACTTATTATTCTAGTTTAATTCCGTGTTTAGTTGCTTGTACAAAAGTAATCAATTGTCTTGTAAGATCCTGATAGTAGAGTCAAAGATATGTGGGTACAAAGTTGGGTCATTAAGCAATTTGACAATGTTTTCATGTTTAAATAAAGTCAAGTAAGCATGTTGATGATGTCAACATTCACATGCATGAAGGTTTCAGGAGGAAATGGTCAAATGGGTTTGTTTGGTATTGTTCCTATTTCTTATGTGTTAAATATTAGGTCATGTGACTAAGCACAATAAAAGATATACAAGTGAAAATTTTGGATCCCAAGTAGTTTGACATTATTTTTCCATACCTAGCCAAATTTGCATGTGGTAACAATAACCAAGTAAGCATTTTGATGTTGCTATATTTCAAATGTGTGAAGGTGAGAGGAGAAAATATTCATATGGGTTTGTTCAATTTTATTCCTAGTTGATTTGTACTATATTTTAGATCATGCGATGATGTGCATCAAACATTATGCATGTGCAAAGCTGGCCTTCCAAAAAGTTCTTGACATAGTTGGCTCTATGGTAGAAAAATTTGAGTAATCATATTAATGGAATTATATCTCATACATGCAAACGTTTCAAGATAATTTTAACACATGGTTGGATTCTCCTATGTGAGGAGATCATATGGTCCAAAATTGAAAAAATGTGATTGAGAAAGGTAAAATATATGACTGTGAAAAGTTGGACTTCTAGGAAGATTGAAATGGTTCCCATACTTAGTAATTTTTTCACAAGGTAAAGTTAGAGAAAAATCAATAGAGTGCATTACTCCAATAAGTCAGTAAGTAGTGAGATAGTGCCAAGTGTTCAATGTATAACATTGACCAGAGATAAATATTGAGCTTCTTCCAAGGATCAATGGTAAGTAAGTAGGTGACCATAAATATAGAGATAAATAGTGTGCATTAAAGATAAGAGGTAAAAGTGATAGTTATTTATCATGACTAAAGAGAGGACAATGTTGAAAATATTGATAGAACATATGAAGTAAAACTTGCTAGATTGCACGAGATGATGTCAAATGTTCAAAGTTTAACATTTGGGCATTGGTGCACTATGAGTTAATGTTTGGAAGAGATAAACAGTGCATTATTAATCTGAAATAATGAGGACACAAGATGATATAATAGTGTTTGATGTTTAACTATGACCATTTGAACTTAAATATTTGAATTTAACAAAAGAAAAAACAATGTCTCGGTTTTGAGCTATAACTTTTGATATATGGATAATTTGACCATGTAGTAACACGTGAATTTGTAAAGGAATCTAAGATACATCTATAGATATAAATTTAAATATATGAAAATGTGTAAAATCAAAGATACTGAGGTTCAAAGTTGACTATGTGTTTGTGTGTATTCTGCAAATAAACCAAGAAGAATGTTTGAGCTTGTATTGTTGTTGTTTTAATGTTTCATGATGAATTTGATATTTGAGCATGTTGTAGACTCCATGAGGATACTATATGTGAATTATGATGGTTTTAATAATATTATGAAATATTAATAAAGGTATATAAGTTGACTCTGTATTCAATTATGATGATTGTATGCACAAAATGTTTTTTGAGCAAATTATGCTTAAGCAAAAGGGTAATGTGATGGATATGGACACTTAAGGGGGACCTATATATCATATGAAATGGTAATATGAGTTGGAAAGTGTTATTTTTTTCCTTTTTTTCTTACAAAAATGTCAAATAGGTTAATGGGTCTTCATAGGACCTAAAAGGTGACTTAGGCTTATTTAAAAGAGAATTATGCTTAAGTGTAACCCATGTAAGATGCCTTATGGGTGAAGGCATATTTTTTGGCTAACAAGGATTATTATGGATTTTATAAATGATGAATTATATATAAATAGTGAAACTAAATGTGTTGGTTTGTAGATGTAAGAGACTTGAGTAAGGCTTATTGGAGAAGAGGATATGTAGTGTGCTTGTTGGATGAGTTGATGAATAAAAAAGTTTGTTGACTATGTGTATGACCTTTTGGTCATATTTATGATGTTATAATAGTGATCTTGTAGTTTGAGGATAAGCTAAGAGGTTTGAGTGTGATATGAGGATAATTTAAGTGAAGAAGGAGAGATATTGTGGTATGCCTTTATGAGAGGCCTGTATAAGATAGAGAAGGAGTTTGTGCATGTGTTAGAAAAATAGAGATCCATCATCAGGTGTTGAATATATAAGTTATAAGGTGGAGGTGTTCACTTAAAAATAAGGTCTAAAGGACTTGATATTCCTTACGGGTAGTTAATCCTTATGAAATAGGTGTTTCACTAAATGCCTTTGGTTAGGAGGATTTGATCAAGGCTTTATGGTCTAAAGGAGTGACTAGTCTCTTTATATTTATTATAGGAAAAGTAGTCCATGTGTTTTAGGCTTGAGAGTGGGTTTTATTCATCATGATGGTTTCCCATAGGCTATGTGTTATGTGTTTGATCTTGTGTATGCATTGAATGAATGAGCTCTCTTGTTAATGTTGCTTGATCAAGTTGATATATGTTGATTGTTTAATAGTATGAAAGGACTATAATTGAAATTGAAATATATAAGATCAGTGATTCACCCCCTCTAATTGATTGTACCTATAATAATTGGTATCAAAGCAGGTCCTTTATTAAAGACTTAATAGTTTGAAGGTGATCTAGGGTACAATATGGGTAGTCATCAAGGAGGTTTTTCACTAAGCAAGCATCAATGTTTAATGGATCTAATTATGATTTTTGGAGTGAAAGGATGAGGGCATACATTATGTCCATATTTTTTGATGTATGTAAATTGGTTTTGGATGATTATGTTGTTCCTACTACTCATTCATCCAATGTTATAGACAAGATTTTGTTTGAGAATAATTCTAAGGTAATAAATGCCATCACTTGTGGTCTAATAGAGATTGAGTTCACCAAGGTAATCCATTGTAAATATACTAAAGAGATATGGGATAAACTATAGATCATTTATGAAGGAGATTCAAAGATCAAGATTGATAAGTTATAGACTCATAGAAGGAAATTTTAAAGTCTCAAGATGAAGGAAGAAGATTATGTGTCATCCTTTTTGCAGAGAGTTAATGAGATTTTGAACATCATCAGAGGTCTTAGAGAGAACCTTGAAGAGGATAATTTAGTTTAAAAGGTATTAAGGTCTATATCCCTTAAGTTTTATCCTAAATTATCTTTTATAAAAGCAAGTCATGATATTACTCAGTTGAAGATGGATAAAATACATGGCACCCTTACTACCTATGAGATGAGAGAGAATGATAATATACCATCAAAGAAGGAAGAAACTTTCAAGATTGAAATGAATACAAATAAAAGGTTATACAGTAAGAAACTCAAGGAGGGTGACATTTTTGATATAGATGAGGATGAAATAATTACATTGATTTCAATAAAATTGAAAATACGTTCAAGTATAAGGGTAAAATACCCCTCAAATTCTTCAATTATGGAGAGGTAGGACATTTTACTAGTAAGTGATCTCATAATTATAAGAAGGATGATGATTAATAACATGATCAAGGTCATGATGATGGAAAGAGATTATTTAGGTTTGATAAAATCAAAAAGGAATTCAAAAGGTTTAATAATAAGAAGTACATCAAGGACATGAAGAGTCTCTACACCAAAGAAGATTGTAGCTCATTAGATGAGAGTGAAGCCAATGACTCAGAGTATGATCATGAAGATGATGGTCCTACTGAGGATGAATTCCTATTCATGGTTGAGGAAATAGTTTCTCACATTAAAATGAGTCTACTTGGAGTGATTGAGATGATGATAAATATGAGGTGTATGATGAGACTAAATTGATGAATGCTCTTAAAGAATTGAAGATTGAGAAGAAGATCAATAATAATATGAAACATAAATTCAAAGACTTTGAGGAATAATTCAGTGTATTTGAGGTAAAAATAAATGAAGATGCCAAGGAGCATGAAGATATGGTCAAGCATCTTAATTGTCAATTGGAATTCCTATCTACAAGCCTAAAAGCTAAAGAAGATGAATGTTCAAGGTATGATTCTGATATTATGTCTTTGAAAAATGAATTAGAGAAATTTACAAACAAGGTGAAAGCTTTTATCAAGTTTGATAACAGTTCTAATGATCTCCTAGAGTGTTAAATGTCATCTAGTGATAAATCTGGACTAGGTTTTAAATAAAATCTCAAATTTGCTTCTCAAGTTGACATGAATGTCAACGAGAGAAAGGTGGATCAGCCTTTTAAGACAAAACATCAGATAAGGAATGAAGGTGATGTTATAATGAGGAAAAATCAGATCAAATAGCCAAATTCCATGAGGTATGCAAATTTCAATGTTTATTGCTATACTTGTAGTTAGTTTGGGCATAGAACTAGAGAGTGTAGAAGACCTATTAAAAAATAATTTGTATGGAACTATGATGGGGGTAATTAGATAAAAGGTGTGATCAAGGTTGATTATTTCAACTATTATAATGTGGGATACTTTGTAAAACATTGTCCACTTAAGTTAAGAAAATATATGTTTCCATTAAGGAGTATGGTTTGCTACAATTGTGAACAAAGAGGTCACATTACAAGATTATAAAAGAAAAGACCATTAAGTCAAAATAAGTTCAATCAAGATCCAAGAGTGCAAGGAAGAGGGAAATTTATCTCATGGAAACCAAATTTGGTAGGTATGAGTCATGATGAGTCTGCAGGTGGAGAATGCTACAAAATGTCAAGAGTGCCAAGAGCTTTCATTGTTTTCTCATGTTGTGAATAAAGAGACCAAGTTCAAGGAGAAGACTAAGGTACTAATTTAGGATAGTTATAAATTAATTATGTATCCAAGTGAACATCTTGTTATTATTGAGAAAGCTTCATGTAGAGAACTTCAATTGTCCATACTTAGTGATGAGGTTCCAAGCTCTAAGAAAAATTCTACAGATGAAAATGCATGCCTTGAATCTATATTGTCTCCATGTATTATCAATCCAATCATAGAAAATAATGATAATGTTGTAGTGGATTAGAATTTTACTTATCTTGAGCTTAAAAATAAGAAGAACTAAAAAAATCACATGACCAAGGAGGAGAAGGAATATGAGGAGTTGTGGGCAACTCTTGGTTTCACATTTTTTTAGGACATTGTGAAATGAGATGTCTATGCCTATGATTCTTAAGAGACATATTTTTTTTGGAGAAGAAATTTTATGTGCTCAAGATCATAATTCCAATTTGTACAAAGACTTGTGTTGATATTATAAGGTCATTTGTTAAAAGGGAGAAACAAGCTCACGATCTTTCTCTAGAGGTTTGTGAAGGAGCTATATATGGTCAGTCTATAGGGTCAAATTAAAGGTTTTTAAGTGGAAAAAGAAGATTTATGTTTTTTTCAAGATGATTATTTTTCATATAAATATATGTTTAATTTATTCTATCATGTTTCAAGTGGTTTTGTGATTTGAAGGTATGTTGAAGTCAAATTGGAGATTTTTGTTTGCTCTTAGGTTTCCCAATTTGTGCTTAAGAGTATGCAGGTCCAAAAATGTGTTATAGGAATTCAAGGTTACCAATGGTGTGGAAGCACACATATTGGTATAGAAGTATGTGATGGTTGTATGTATGTGTGCAAGGAGTTTTAAGAGTGTACATTGACTGGAAGGTGCTATGTTAACCTCATTTATTTTGAGATTCTAGGGTTTTGGGCTCTATTAGAAAAGTGGTTTTCCTTGTGAATTGAGGTTTAAGGATTATTAGTAGGTTGTATGGTCCAAGTGGGTTATCAAATCAAGCTTCATAGAGATTTTAATTTTTTTGGTTCTTAAGCTATTTAAGTTTTTGTCAAGATGGAGGTCTAATTAGCTAGTAGATTAGTAAAAGAATTATGTTATAGAGGATGAGATAGGTGATGAAAATTGGTGTGATTTAGGGGAAATATTAGAGTTATATAGATATGATTTATTAGGTCTTGAAATTGTGTTTACTAAAATTTTTAGTCCCTGCAAGTTCCACGTAGGGTTACAAGAAGACTAGATAGGTCTAGTGAGAAGATGAGTATTTTTTGTTCAATTTATTCAAAATATCAAGGTATGTGTATTTCAAAGAGAATTATTAGGTTGTTTTTTAGAATATTTTTCTTTTTGATGAGTAGCATGAAGTTCGGTTGGTGGTCCTTGAGGTGGTTTGAGAGAGAAGGATAATAAGCTTGTATGGTGGTTCTTCATGTTGTATAGAGATATAAAGATGATCAAGTGATACAATAGCTTAGAAAACTTAGGGGGAGTCACTCTTAGATGTTTCTTGGTGAGTTACATCATATTTAAGTATTTATATATGTTATTTATTCATTAGTTGTAGTGCTTGGTTGAAGAGAGTGTTGGGATGGAGCAAGAGGAAGTTGTCAAGCTAAAGAAGAGGTAGTCTCAAGGTAAGGGGGAGTTTGTATCATTTTTCTAAGGTGGTGCTCTCATATTAGTATTCTTTTTAAATATTTATGATTAGTTAGTTACCACTTTTTCATTATGTCAAAGGGGGAGAAAGTTCCTATTGTGAGAGTGCTTGAAGAGAGAAAAGGTGAGTTGAATGATGTTTGTTGACATCAATGACAAAGGGGGAAATTGTTAGATAGTTTTCACTAATGTCATGGTGATGTTATGGATGTGTCTAGGTGAGAAAATGAAGTGTATTTATAGTCTAAGTGATAATGACAAAGTGTGCAATGTGCTTGTCTTAGTATGCTTGAAGGAGGCTTGGTTCATCTTTAGTTTTGGTATGGATAGAGATGTTTAAGGATGAGTATAGAATATTGAGCATGTGAAAGGGGTCCTATAATATGTTTTATATGATTTGATTTCTTGTGTTCATGAGTGAAATTCATCTGGTAGTTCATTGTTTCTATCTAGACATTTTGGGTCTAGTGGTAGAAAATCTGAGTAGGTAGTTTATTGACGTCACCATTGTCATGTGTGGATGAGTCAGGGGGATTTGTTTTTATGGTTGCGATCACATTATTATTTAATTGATATGTGTTAAGTCTCAATTCATGATATGAGGCATAGGAAAATATATGTGGGTGCAATGTTGGTTTTTTAGGCATTTTAACAATGTTTTTATGTTCAAATAAAGTCAAGTAAGCATGTTGATGATGTCATCATTCACTAGAGGTTTCAAGAGGAAATGGTCACATAGAATTGTTCATTATTGTGCTTATTTATTACGTGTTAACCCTAAGGTCATGTGACTAATCATGATAAAATATATGCAAGTGTAAAGTTGGGATCCCAGGTAGTTTGACATTATTTTCCCATTGTCAAATTTGCATGTGGTAAGAATATATGAGTAATAATTTTGATGTTACTGTATTTTAAATGTGTGAAGGTATGAGGAGAGAATATTTACATGGGTTTGTTTAGTTTTGTGCCTAGTTGATTTATGCTAAATTTTAGATCATGTGATGATGTGCATCAAAAGTTATGCATGTGCAAAGTTGGCTTTCCAAAGAGTTCTTGAAATAGTTGGCTATATGGTAGAAAAATTTGAATGAGTAGATTAATAGAATTATATCATACACATTTGAAGGTTTCACGATTATTTTGACATATGGTTTGATTCTCCTATGTGAGGAGATCATATGCTCTAAGTTTAAAAGATGTGAGTGAGTGAGATAAAATATATGACTATGCAAAGTTAGTTTTCTTGGAAAATTAAAATGGTTCCCATAGTCATTTTTTTATAAGGTAAAGTTTGAGCAAAATAGATGAAGTACATTTATCCAAGAAGTTAGGAAGTAGTGAGATTGTGTTATGTGTTTAATGTTTAACATTATGTAGACACGAAAATTATGTCACACATGTGCGTAACTCCCTATGTTGAGACCCCCCTTGAGCCCTATTTCAATAATAATTATTAGCCTCCCTAACTCATGCTTTTACCCCTTAGATACTTAATTAATTTAAAATATATAATTAAGTTAATTAAAAAACCCTTTTTCCACCTTGCCTAGTCACCTCATCCCAAGACTAATTTTCACCTAATGAGTCACCTCAAGACTTAGTCCCCTTATCCTAACTACCCAAGACTTGTTCTCACCCCAAAAAATAAAATCCTAACCAACTAAATCCTTCTTAACCCCCTATTTATACCATTTTTTAATTTATACCATACTTGGCATGAGAAATAATAGAAAATAGGCTAAAAATAGTAGTTTTACCTATTCTTATGTCACTAACATCGGTCAACCCATGGTCGACATCGATAGGATCACTGACCTCAGTTATATGAGCCAAACTCTAAACTAATGTTGAGGTAAGTAAAAATAAGAAAACTCATTCTTATTTACATACATGATTTTGTATCCAAATTTCAACATCTTGGCTTATTGTGATCTTGCATAAGTCAATCTAGATATAAAACCGAGATCTTGAGAACTAGTAGCACTCGCTTGTTGTCTCTATTCAAGGCATCAATTTGGACTACTTGATAAGAACCATCCATCTGACACTTATCATTCATTCACCATTGCAGCTAAGTACATCACTTATTTTTTAAGTATTTAAGAAATTACTTTGTAACTCTTTTGCATCTATGATTTATTACTTCTACACATTCTTGATCAAACCCTGTGAAGGAGTTATAAAGCTTCCCCACTTGTTTCCCCTTATTCCAACACACCAAACCTCTGACCAAATCCATCCAAACACTACTCTCTCTCTCAAAACTCTCCTCCAACCTTCCAAACTTGACCAAAACCATTTCCCAAACCTAGAAAAGCCTTATGCAAACTTTTAGGTAATTATTTCCCCTATCAACATTGGTAGCCTAACCAATATCAGTCACATTTCCTCATTGACCTCGTCAGCCTAATTGATATCAGTTACTTCCTCACCAGACTTGATAGCTTAATTGACATTGGTAACTATAGATTTCCTAACCCTTCTAAGACCTACATAAATAATTTCAAAAACACAAACTAAATATATAACCTATACTCTGTTACTTTCTACTACACTTAGGTTATGAATAATGGTAACATTATCTATCTTTCACTCTCTCTTTTCTTCTCTCTTGGTTATTTATTACTCTTTTGTCTCTCAAAAGTGGACTATCATCTCTAAGGAATTTTAACACTTCCTAGAACAAGCATGTATCTTGGCATTCCACTCATATATCTACTAAAAAACATTTTGTGGTAGTGATTTCTTACTTGCAGGTAGTCCTCCTCAGCCAAAGATGAGTGATCACAACATTTGGATACAGTGTGCAAACCAATTTGGGTTCATTCTAATCACTTATCCTTATCCTTCTTCTCTATTTTTATTTAGACTTGAAATATACAAATTTTAACAAAACATTTTTGGCACGCTCAGTGGGACCCTGGAATTTTCCTTGGGTTCATTTCTTATATTAAGAATTAATATAGGTGCATTATAGTGAAAACTTCATTTCTTACACTTTATCCTTCTTTTCTCTCTCAAAATGAAAAAATCAACATTTTATTTTTTGTTTAAGGATAATAAACTAAAATTTCTTCTTCCTTGCCACTCTTCTTTTCTCTTTGCCTTTAAAAGCAATTTATCATTTTTCTTACAAGTTGAAAGAATCTCTTCCTTATTTTATTTCTTGCATGCGCATTAGGATAGTGAATTTCATTCTCTACTCCTTTTTCATCTTTGTTTTCATTTAAATCTAAACATTTTAAATTTGGGTTTAAAAATTACTACACTTCATTGTTTGTTTACTACATATTAGCTCACCTAGTTAATTACAAGCATTAATAATGAATTTTAGTGCACCTATGTTACATAACTAGTCACACTCACAAAAACAAACATCTAAACTCACTTGAGAAAATTATCATTAGGATTTCATCACCTGGTGGATCACCTTACTTGACTTGGCTATCCTACATGGATTTCACCACCAAGGGGAGAACCCACTCCATTTTTAATAGAGTATAAACTCTAGGTAGAAGGTATATTTTGGCTAAGTAGCCTGGCTTGGCTTTAGGTCCATGAAGTTCAGGGAGCAAGATCCTATAACAAGCCACATACCTAGTCTAATATAGATTTCCTCTTGAGTACTAAAACTAACCTAAAATTAGCTCTAGATTGTTTTATAGTACCTTTAATAACCAAACTTTATTCTCACTATTTGATTAAGGCATAAGCCAACACGAGACTAAAATTAATCTCTAATAGTTAATAATTAGTGGCTATATGTTTTTTTCTACTTTTTTATTGCCTTCTATATTTTGGAGTTGGTAAGGACATTTTTCCATTGATTCACAAAATCAACACTATTTGTAATACTTAGTTTGTATAACCTATTATATTAGGTCTTCTGATTGTTCTTCCTTCTTACATAGACCTCTTTCATCCTTTGTTTTACCTAGATTCTTCCTTTGGATTACTAAAACATTGGATTTTCCATCTCCCAGGTTATCGTAGTGATCAACATTGGTTAAGTATACTGACATTGAGAAAATTTAGCTACTAACATCGGTTAATCCCACTAACATTGGCAAACTTTTACTATTTACATCGGTCAAGTAACTGATGTCTATGACTGTGTAATTTTCATTTTCTCAAAATATCAATCTAAAACAACCTACTTACCTACAATGAACCTAGTTTTTCCTTAGTTTATCACTAATACAGAGTATTAAGACTATTCTTACTTGTTATTGCTTGGTATTGACATGATATCAAGCCAAAATTATTACCAATTATGCAAGTTAGAAACCACTTCCACATTCTCCTCTTGCTTCTAATTTTATCATGGAGCATACTTTAGATATAGAGCATACTCTAAGCCCTGACCAAATTCCCATTGTGCCTAAAGGAGATCAAGATTTTGCTAAATTTATTGATCATAATGTGGCATCCCTTTAACATTACCTTGCCATGAGTTGAACCCATAATTCTTTAGGTGACCCAATCTATGGTATGCCAACCTCTCTAATGGAGACAACTTCAGTTTTAGTTGTCTCCACTATTTTCCCCATGGTTACTCAAACCACCACCTCAAAAAGTAACCCAACCATAAAAAATGTCCAAAGTTTAGCATCTCTAACTACCCAATCCCACCTGAACCTTGGCATGAATTCCTTACTTTCATAACCATATGTAGTTTAGTCAAGTCACACCCATTTCAAAATTTAGTGGTACCTAATCCATCTAATCTCACACCTCTAATTACTTGAGTTAAGACTCACCCTTCATCTAGCCTGACCATGCCACTAACCTAATCTATAGTAACAACATCCAACCAAAGTATAGTCTCTAACCCAATAGGACAAGCCCCTTTTCTTTCTACCCCCAGCCTATGACTCATTATCCTTATGTTGTGCCAACATAACCTCAAAAACATATGTCATACACTTCCTCTGCTTCCAATCAGGTTCCTTATAACATAGGGAGTATTTCCCAAACTAATCGCCCTCTAGACATCATCAAGATGCTGATGGACAAGATGTCTAATCTAGAGACATCTATTTCTAGTTCAAAGAATGTGTTATCTTATGATTAGATATGTAATGAACCCATCCATAATTTTGTGCCTATTCACCCTAATCCAAGCCAATGGGAACTCTCCAAATTTAGTTGTTTCTAGATTAAGGAGGACCCACAATAGCATATGTGAACATTTAAACATGCTTGTTATTTAATAGGGTACAATGATGTGTTATTACTTCACACCTTCCCTATGTCTCTTTCAAGTGCTACCTTAGATTGGTATAACTCTATACCTTAGCATTCTCTTTTCTCATTTACCCAACTCACACAAATATTCCTAAACCATTTATCTATTAACACTTCTAAAAAGGTTTCTATTACATACCTTTATTCTATTAGATAATTTGATGACGAGTCTATCATAGATTTTGTCACTCATTGGAGAGGCTTGATCAATCAACTCTCCTTCTCATTACCCCAACCTAAGCTTATTTATCTCTTCTTAAGGTCATGTTTTAAACACATTTCATCGACACTTTGAGTATAAACTTTTTTCACATTTGATGAGGCCTTTACAATGGCACAAAAACTTGAGATTTAGGTTATATACAAAGGCAGAGTCAAGTTGCGTAGTAGGAATGCCAATTTTGAGTTGAATGACTCCTCTTATAAAAATTCTCCTTGTAACCAAAAATCTAAATTCTCCACCATTGTGGTGGTTGTTAAATCAATGTCTTCCACAACCACAAACTAATCTAATTCCTTGACTTCCCAAAATCTGACCAAGCAATTCCAACAATGATATGAATAAAGACAATACACTCCCATTAGGGAGTCATATAAATCCATTTTAGAAAAACTATTGAAATAAGGTGTCATAACCCTTCCTAAAATCAAACCTCCTATATATTTTGAACCATCCCATCCTATTCCAAATTGGTACAAGGAAGATGAGTTTTGTGACTACCATCATGTTAAAGGCCACAATTCTAATAACTATAAGACATTTAAGAACATTGTTCAAGACATGCTTGATATGGGTGATTTCATCTTGGATAATCCTAATGCACCCCATAATCAAAATATGGATGTGTTCAAATAAAATTTTCCTAACCATTCACCCAATCAAAATATTATTCAGACCACGACTAACTTATGTGATCATAATATCCATATGGTTAATATGGTCTATCCTTTACCTCTAGTTCAACCTCTCCCACAATATGAGGCACCCATTTTATCAACTCCTTCCCCAAAATCAGTGGCATTTTTTTTTACCATTATTCCTCCCTAGGTAGAACCTATTTCACCCATTCCACTCCCATGTGAGGAAGATCCTCCTTTACCACTTATTTTGCTATTGGAGGAGCTAGCATTGCCATTTCTTTTTGCACCAATATTACCTATTATTTTACCTATGGAAGACTATGACTTACCCATACTACAACCACATGTTGAGGGGAACATCATTCCTATGTTATACCTTCTTGAGAAACCCTCTTTGCCTACCTCTCTTCCACCGATAGAGAGTAATACCCCATCCACTTCACCTTTGCACCTTGAAGAGTCATTATTATCCACTCCTACATTAGATAAGAGACCTATTATGCCTACTCCAATTCCACCACTCTTACCACTTCTTTTAACTATGGAGGATCATACTTTACCTATTCCTCTCCCACATTTTGAGGGAGAAATAATACCTATGTTTTACCCCTTGAAGAATCCTCTTCGCCTACCTCTCCTCCACCCATGGAAGACTATGCCTCTTCTTTTGTCTCTATCGAACAAGAACCTATTATGGATCTTTCTTGTCTTTGGCATGAAGTAGTAGAGAAATTTTTTTTCCCTCTTTCTCAAACATCTTAGCCTTCTTAAGATGCAACTGTAAGGCCTACATCAACTTCATCTAAACCCTTATCACGATTGGTGAAAAGTCTAGAATTTTTTGACTTCATGAAGCTAGATCATGCAACATTTTGGGACTGATTTAAAACTCCTTATCCTAAAAAATGAGTGTTTACCTTTACCACCAACCCTCTTACTACCCTTTACCCCAAGGTCTTTGATAAATTCAGAGCTTTTCACCAAAATCACTAGAAGTTCACCCATTTATGTCAAAACCCTCACTCTCATAGGCATTTGCCATAGTAAAGTAGATTAAGCTTTTAGGCATACTTCTTGTCACTAATCTAATTCATCCATAGGTGAAATTAGATCTAAATTTCCAACCCTAAATTAGATTTTCACAATCTAAACTATAGAAAAAAGTTAAGCTTCCTAGATCTCACTAATATTTCCCTCTTCAACCCTCAACTTTACCATCAATTTTGGGACCTCACCCATCTACTTTAGTTGGAGTATCACTGATCCAAGCAAAACAAAAAGCTAAGTTACCTCCAATACTACCTTTGCCACCTGGTAGGCCTTTCACATCTAACACCATGATACCTAACACGAAGAAAGTATCAAGAAAACATGTAAATCCACTTTCACCAAATAAGGCACCACACAAAATCACCCCTATGAATCCTAAATAGAATAAGGTGTCCACTCCTATTACCACAACAAATTTGAGCCCACTCATAGGCTCTCAAAGCTTTTTCCTACATCAATTGTTACAATCTTCTATAATAACTCTTCTTCCTATTAAACCTTATAGTCCTCTTGGAATGAGGACATCTTGGTTTAATGATACACAATTGTGTCTATATCATCATTCACTTAGACACAATACTGAGAGTTGTAAATCCCTCATAAGAGTCATTTAACAACACTTTGATGTTGATTCTTTCTTTGTTGATACTCCCATTAACCTTCTTATTATTCCACATCTAGCAACCATAATGCCTCTTACTATTCCACTTAAATTCAAACCCAAAGATGTGGTCATACCCCTTTTGCCACCTCCTTCACCTATATTTTAGATCAACATAGTTAATGTGGCCACACAGTCTAAAAAATAAAAATATAAAGGTAAGGAAAATTTTTCCGCTCCTTGGGCTCATCCCTTTTCCAAAGACACTCCTCCAAATCCTAAGATTTCCATTTTGGGTGTCCCTAAACTAACATCTTCAGATGTTATTCAAAGCTCAATGGTGAAACAACTTCACCAAACTCATATGAAAATGTCCTTGTATGAGTTAATCCAAAACTCACCCCAACATCATCAAGCTTTGATTAGTGCTTTTCAAGTAGTTGAGGTACAACCTGATGATCCCCAACCTCTTACAACTTTAGTCATCTCCGTTAACTCCATCTCCCTAAATTACTTCAACACCTTGAAGATCAAGATTCTACCCTTTTTATTATTTCATATATTAATCAAACTTGTGTCAAGAGAGTCATGATCAATGGGGAAGATAGTATTAATATTATTTCCACCCATGCCTACAAACAACTAGATCTTCCCAAGAATTTCATGTCTCAAATCGATGCATTACTCCAGTCCTTTAATGATACCATAGTTATTACGGTGGGCACTATTGTCTTACATATCCATATAGGTCCCCACATAGTTCTAGAGCTATTCTATATTGTAAAAGGAGAGTTTCAATATAACATCCTTTTTGGATGACCTTGGATACATGTTATGGCATGTGTACCTTCAAATTTACACTACTATGTCAAGTTTGAGCACAATGGGCAAGTACATGTTATAACCACTAACCCACCTCCATTTTAAACATGTAACATGAATTATAGTCCCAATGATGTTCATATTTGATTAAAGACATCGTCTTCTCCACATGGTAATTTTGAAGCTTCCACAAGATCCACTACCCTAGTTACATAGATACCAACAACACAAATTCTTGACATAGATCCCATGGAGGAAGCTTTTAAATGTTTGTCACTCAGAGAATATCATTTTTTGATGCTTAACATGTTCTATACTCCATAAGATTATGTAAATCTTCACATGCACCCAAATTATGATCCCCGCATTGAGATGCTCATCCCTTATGGGCCCCCTAACCTTCAAACTAATTTCATATATGGGGGAATTGATCAGGCTCCCACTATTGACAATCCATCCTCTTCACCACAACCATTTACCTATGACTTCTCTTTCTTGAGCAAGCCTAGTTTTGCACAAACCTATCTCTATTGGTGTGCCTAGAAAGGATTTTATTTACATCATTATGAGCATGGTGTCTATACACCTATTGAATATGACACTAGCCAAACCATTGAAAATGCCAAAAAGAGGCATGGAGTTGGTTATGATGAACCAACTAAACTCACTAAAATTTCTCATGTACCAATTATTGAAGGCCAATCTCTCCCTCTCCACCTTCTTCTCCACCATCACCTACTAAATCAGAAGTATCTATACCTCCTAATTTTTTTCAATAAATGTCATCCATTTGGGGCCTCTCACCTATCATGAGGGTAAGGAAACAAGGTCCCTTCCTCTTGTTCATCTTAAGATAATTGATGAAGACTCTCCCACTATTAACACTATCCAATGTCAAGATGATGACATTATTCTCATATACATAGGTGCAAATGATTCCTATATCCAATTATTTCTCCCATTTGAAACACAAGATATGTTAAATAAATCAACCATTGACATCAATTTTCCCTCTTGCAATAACCCCCATGTCCTCAAGATTGGCCAATCTTGGGATTCCTCTTATCAAGTTGATTATGCCACATTTATTAATAACCATAGCAAATCCTTCACTTGGTCTTATAATTACATGCTTGGTATTGACCCCTCTATCATCACCCATAACATTGTCACTAATCAAGATGATAAACATATTAAGCAGAAGCTTCACAAGATACATCCTCATATTGCTCTCCTTGTCAAAGAAGGGCTCCAGCGCCTCTTTTTTGTTTATTTTATCTAACCCATTGACTTCCCATAATGGATTTCCAATATTTTTTATATCACAAAAATTATTGAGGGAATCTAAATTTACATTGACTATCATGACATAAGCCTCACTTGTCTAAAACATGACTTCTCATTGCCAAGTATTGACCAACTTATTGATCTAGTAGCTGACCATGAGATGTTATCACTTATGGATGGGTTCTCTGGCTATAATAAAATCTTGGTTGCTCCCAAGGATCAACACAAGATAACTTTCATCACCCCATGGGGGACATTCTATTATCGGGTCATGCCTTCTGGTCTAAAGAGCACTGGTGTCACCTACCAATATGTTATGACTTACATCTTCCATGATCTCATACACAAAATTATGGAAGATTATATGGATGACTTACTTGGAAAGTCTAAACTTCACCAAGATCACTTGATGATTCTCAAAATCATATTCACTCATCTCTTCTAATATAATGTTTGACTAAACCCAAAGAAATATATCTTTGGTGTTCTTTTTGGTAAGCTCTTAGGTTTTATCATTTCTCTCCATGGTATTGAGGTTGACCCTATTAAGGTTAGAGAATTACTAGAGATGCCTCAACCTACTAATATCAAACAAATCTATAGCCTTCAAGGAAAACATCAATCAAGCTACCAATTCATCTCCCAGTTGTCAGATCATTGCCAACCCTTTCACCTTCTCCTCAAAAAGGATGTCTCCTTCCATTGGAATATATATTTCAAGAAATATTTTGATGTACTCAAACAATATATCCTTTTCCCACCAATTCTTATTCCACCTAAGGAAAATCAACCTTTCTACCTTTACATCTCTACAACAAACCATTCTCTGGGTGCTATGATTGCACATTGAGAATAGGCAGTTTAATACATAATCCACACACTAATTGATTATGAGGCTTGATATACCTATACCAAAAAACTTTGCCTCATGTTGGTCTTTTCAGCTTCTAAGCTTTGTCATTATCTCCTAAATCATGAAACCTATGTGGTCACCCATACTAATCCCCTTATATATATTCATTCCAAGCCATACCATAACTAATGCATATCTCAGTGGCTCATGCTCCTTTATAAATTCAACTTAGAGTTTATTCAAGAAAAGTCTATTAAGGGGGAAAAAATTATTGACTAGTTAGTTGCTACCCCTTTACCTGACAACCAACCTTCAAACCTCAAATTTCCTAACAAATCCATCATAATTCTCTCCACTGATGGCATCTCTTATCAAATGATGATGTTCTTTGATGGATCTAAATGTCAATATGGTGGGGGTGTGGGGGTCATTCTTATTCCTCTAGATGAAGAACCTATGCCTTTCTCATTTAAGTTATATTTTGAATGTACTAAAAATATAGCTGAATATGAGGCTTTGATCTTAGGACTTCAAATGGTTCTCTTCTTGGGTATGAAATCCATAACCATTTTGGTGATTCTCAACTAGTGGTTAACTAGGTTAATGGTTCCTACCTATGCAAAAATGAAATTTTATAGTGGTATAAACATCATGTAGATAAACTATTAATATCATTTGACTCTTATCTCTTACAAATTATTCCTCGATCTACAAACAAGTTTGCTAACACAATGGATTCACTTGATTCACACATACCCTCTTCATCCTCTTCCTCAAAAATCTATGTCATCATGCATCACTTAACATTACCCTCCTATACATTAACTAACATCCACTTCATCAAGAATGTGACATTCCACCCACATGACTTGTGGTATAAGCAACTCACAAATTATCTTTCCTTTTCTATCACCCCTTCTGATCTCTCCAATAATGGGAGATGTGCATTCATAAAACATGTCACTCATTACATTATGCTAGGGGACTTCTCTACAAGTGAGGTTTTGATGGTTTCCTCCTTAGATACCTCACTAGTACTAAGACTCCCTTAAATATTAAGGAAGTCCATGATGGCATTTGTCGTGGAGATTTAAATGGTCACACTATTTCCATGTGTATCCTTCAACTCAGCTATTATTGGCTAACACTCCATAAGGACTGTGCTGATTACATTTAGCATTGCGTCAAATGTCAACAACATGCTAACCTCCTTCACATTTTGAGTCATGCCTTACAAGTCACCAAAGACTTTTATCGCTTATCCTAATGGGGCTTAGATCTAATTGGGGAGATTAACCCTCATTCCTCCCTCCATCATCATTCTATCATTATTGCCATTGAATAATTCACCAAGTGAGTCAAGGCCATTCCTCTTATCTCCAATAAGGTTGATAAAAAAATTTCTTTTATCAACCATCACCTCATCTATCATTTTGGTATCCCTCATAAAATTATAATAGATAATGGAAAATCTTTTCAAAACAAGACTATCCAAAGTCTTTGTGATACATTTAAAATTAAATTAAGTTTCTCATCACCATACTATCCACAAGAAAATGGATAGGAAGAAGCTTCTAACAAAACATTAACCAAAATTCTCATGAAGGTAGTCAATGATACAAGCAAGGATTGACACACACACATTCCCTTTGCTTTATGAGATTATCGCACTAGCATTCAAACCCCTATAGGTGTTACACCTTTTTCCTTGGTCTATGACATGAAGGCTATTTTTACTCTTGAGGTTCAAATTCCTTCTCTTCACATTTCTCTAAAATACATACTTACTAATGATGAATTTCACCAAAACATTTGGCTCAACTCGAGTTGCTTGATGAGCATTGTCTCATAGCCCTCAACCACCTCCAAATCTATCAAAAGCATATCAAATGTGCTTAAAAAAAAACATCAAAGAGTGAATTTTAATATTAGTGAACTAATCTTAAAATAAAATCAACATGTGACGAACATGGAAAAAAACAAACATGGTAATTTTGCTCCTAATTGGCTTGGACCCTACATCATAACTTAGAAGTATGGCTCAAGAACTTATTTCTTGTCTTCTCTTAAAGGAAGGCCAAAACCTAAGCCTTTAAATGCCTTACACCTATGACCATTCATTTTCTAAATAAGTGTCACTTAACCATGTGTTTCACTTAAGCTTGTCCCTTGAGCACCCTTATTACATTCATCTCCCTTCCTCTTAACCCTTACTCCTACACACTTAGTTAACTTACAAGGTGCTATGGTTTTTCCCTAAAATTGGAAAAATACTAAGCCTCTATAGACTTATCCATGAATAAAAGTAAAAAAAATAAGAAATGGGATATGTAGAAAAGTTCTAATCTCTAAGGTCATGTTTCTAAATGTATACTTCTCCCTTGAAGGACAACTACATAACTTCTCTTTACTACTATCAATAGACTGTTCCCTTGAAGAATAGATATTTAAACTAAAAAAAACACTTAGACCACTCATTTGAAGGATGGATATGCCAAACTCTATTCTCAAAGGGAAATACAAATAAAATCTTCTCGTATTGATCATCTTCATATGATCTCAACACACAAAATCCCATTGTAGGCTTCCCACATTGATTAGGTTACAAAAAAAAAGCTTTAATTCATCAAATTAACTATAGTCACTCTCAAGTCACCCATAGCAAGGGCCTATCATCCCCACTTTGAAGGTTACACTACCCAAACACTTTCACTCATTTACCCTTTTTTCCCTCATACTCTTTCAAGGGACTTTGAACTCGCTTAACACAAGCTAAACACGTCGCTTCTCTAATAAACAAAATGGTCTAATGATGTAAAGCATGAAAGATGCTCATTTTCTTGAGCCTATTTATGTTATGATTATGTTCTTTTCTAATACACAAGCATTCTGCCTCTTTATTTTCCCATCCAAATCATATGTTGATCTCTCTACTAAGATGAAAATGTCACATAAACAATGTCAAGCCTACTCCATTAATTTAAAGCATACACCATAAAAAATGTGTAAAAATTCTGAAATAAAATAACATAACCAACATATTCATTTTAGGCATACACCATCACAAATATATAAAAATGCTAAGATGAAGCTAAAAAATCAACAATGCATATACCATCACACATATTGGAAATGCTAGTCTAACTCAATTATCATTCTCAACATTAACATAAAAATAAAATAATCATCCACATAAATATCATCACAATCGTAATAAATTAATCTCAATATCACAATAAATATACATCTCATATATATACATTTAGCATACATGTACATCGATACATCATCACAATATCATCTCTCTCTCAAAATATACATCTCTCATCTTTAGCTCATAGGTCAATGTGCATATAACATATATAACAAAAGAAAATTCTAGCACTCAAAGTCCTTGAGGCTCTATGTGTGGTCATGAAGAAGTAGTGTCATCACCACTCTCCACCCATATACGTCTACGTGAGTTAGAAGTCATGGTACATGACACTGATCTCTCCTACTCTCTGAACTCAAAATACTTCTAAGTCTATGGGAACTCCCTAATGGCTCTGTATTAATAAGCAATCTCATCAAGGGTAGTGGTATACCTCACTAGAGATATAGTCTATGATGGTCCCATTACACCTATTGAAGGCCTAGCCTATACTGGTCCCTACGGTAGAGGAGGAGTAGCCTAACTTGCTACTCTCATACTATTCCTCTCTATTATCAGTGCAATAACTTGACCCTATAATACCCTGATCTAGCCCTATAATGCTGTGACTTGGCTCTACAATATCACCACCTATCCCTATAAAACCAATATCTATGCTTGAGTTGTATCTTGACCCTACATTACCATATCTCAAGCCTACATTACTACATCTTGTACTTATATCATTACATCATGTGCCTATATAGCTACATCTCTCTCTCTCATCAACCCCTACAAATCTAGAGGTGGCCTCTTGACCTCTATCATGGGATCTAAACCTACCCACTAAGCCATATATGCCACTATGTACCTTAGATCAACTACACCTGACCCTACTAGTAGCTCCTCAAAATCTAGCCCATTTGTGTCCTATGTCAAGGGTATGGGTGCCTCAATATCATCCATCCTATATCAAGGGAAAGTAGTTGGTACATCTTGTGGTAGGATGAATTGCCTCCTAACTTATGCCATGGGTACCATCTCTAGCTCACTGGCTCATCTCCTTCTGACCCATAATGAGTTATGTAATCTAACAAGCTTCTCTACCTATCCTCTGAATGAAGGGCATGTCGTGTAAGGTCTCCACATACTATCTCTAAGGATTAAAACCTCTATCATGTGTATATAATAATCAATATCATGCACTATGACATCTACTTAGGTTTGGGCCATCCCATCTCTCCACCATCTAAAAACCACCCTGAAGTTGGCTAGAATCATGGTAGGTAGCCCCAATGGTCATGTCACCATGATATGATCATATTCCCAATATTGAAGTAAGTTCCTAACACAAAAACTATATCACCATCATAGTCTCAACCCCCATAACTCTTTGTATATCTATGCTAAAAACACTATTCCCCATGCAAATAGAGTTCACTGCTCAACCATATATGCTATAAAACCTATCAATGTAATCAAAAATCTCCCACCATCTACATCTAGTAATGCTTACATGGTAATCCCTATCATCATCAGGATGCTCAACCGATGTTACTCCTCATCAACAATATATAGTGGCTCATAGGTGAAGCTCACTGAGAGATAGGTTGCCTCACTAACATGCTCTCTAAATAATGCCACCTTGTGAATATCATGTTCCTCTCTCAAACATTGGAAGATTTCCTCACCCTAGAGTGACAATCATAGAATCTTGTATACATCCTCTTGAGTCACTATCAAATATTTGATTGGTAGATGGAAGGTGTTGGTGGTATGATCCCACCTCTCAATAATATTCTCATCAGACTCATGTCTCATGTGACTCTACAATATCATCACACTCCCCATAACCCTATGGCTACCATGTTATACCACTCATCTAGGATAACATCCCTCTTCATTCACATCCATAGCATTAGTAGGCAATCCCATAATGTCAACTCTAGACTAACCTACATCAAGACACACATAACTTGAGTCACATACTTTATAACATAACCTACAACCACCTTTTTCCATTCTCTTTAGGAGAAATACATTTTCTTGAGGCCCTCAACCAAGATATATAGGTATCACTCCATCGACATGAGGTCTTTCGAGGTTACCTCAGCCATATACCCACTGAACTATCTAACCTACTCTCCCCTCTCTAGCTTAGACTTCACTACCTTTCTCTCCACCCTAGGCCCAACTACCTATCATAGCTCTAGGACTCATGGCTTATCTCCCTAATCTTCAAACCTATGACCTATCTTTTAATCCTTAGGTCCCCTAACCTATTTCAACCTATCCTTTTTTACCCATTTCCCCTAACATACTTTTAACCATACCTTAGATCTTTTTCCCTAGTCTCTAGGAGAACTACATTGGCCTGAGGCCCCCAATTGGGGTATGTAGGTAGCACTCAATCGACATGGGGTTTTTTGAGGTGAGATCTACCATTAGGTTTGTGGATTAATTTAATTAGGGATCCAAATTTACCTTTTCTCCAATTTTTGGGTTCTTCACAATTATCGATGTTAATTTTTAATTCCAACATCAACTCTTAGTATTGGCTAACATTAGTAAATCCTACCAACATCAGCACCATGTTAGGTGATGTCGATGGACCCCACTGATGTTGGTGATTGGTTCAGCCCTAGGGCTAAATGACCCATCTCCCATTATTAAATTTTACCCTAAAAACCTATGCCAACTCCTTCCCAAAGTAATATAAACCTAACCCTCCCATTTCTTACCCCCCTTAACACATTTCTTTTGCCTAAAATTTAAATTTATCCTACAAGAAGCAAACTAACAAACTCACATTCATAACCAAATCACAAGGGATCTTACCTCATCTCTCTAGCTCTTTAGGGTTACCATAACTAGATCTTGTGGTGGTACACCTCCCATTGGGTCCCCTCCTTGATTTTCCATCTCACTTACACTCAGAGCTATTTTTTTCTCCAATCAAATGTTGAAAATGAGTTTTGGTGGGATACTAAACCCCCTTTTATCAGGTTTGGTCACCCACCAATGTTGATATACTTGACCTAATCCACTGACATTGACACTGTTTCCCATTGATATCACTAACTTTACCCTAAGCCACTGATGTTGACACTATTTACTACCAACATCAATAACATCACTGATGTGAACACCATTAGATTAGAATTTCCACCAACAACCACAACCCTTTAGACTCTACCCATAATCTAGGGCAACTTGGAGATCATGTCTACTCCCTAACCATAAAAACCAACTTGAAGATCACATATATCTCCTCAACCATGACAACCACATTTGGAGATCACTTAAATCTCTACCCATGATGACTTTGCTTAGAGATCATGAATATCACCTCACCCATTAACCCTTTTACACCAACCTTTCATCACTTTTCTCGACTACTTATGCTATTCTACTATAGTTGGATATTTACACATGCATGTATATTAAGTGTTTTGGATGGAAACCAAGCTTGTCCTATCACCTACAACCTTATTGTGTTTTATAGGGGCACTTCCTACCTCAGATACTTGGGATACATGGACCAATTAGAGCTATAACTTTGATTGATTTAACCTAATTAGCTTTCATTTATAGGCTATGCTTTGGTTATTTCTATCTGAGTCCTCCTCAACCTACCTATTCTTGATTTTGTTGACTATAGCTCATAGTATGGTATGTATAAGTAGTGATACCACATTCTCCTCCACTCACATAATTCACTTCTTATCAAATCAGTACTTGATTCTGGTTTCTCCTCTATCGATTCCTATTTTGAGGGGGGATACCTCATCCAATACCTTGAGCATCTAACTCCTATTTTTTTCTTGTAATTTATCAGTGAAAATTACAAGACAAAAAGGGGAAAATGTAGACACCAAAATTATGTCACAAATGTGTGTAACTCCCTGTGTCAAAACCCCCCTTGAGCCCTATTCTAATAATAATGATTAGCCTCCCTAACCCATGCTTTTACCCCTCACATATTTAATTAATTTAAAATATATAATTAATTTAATTAAAAACCCCTTTTGCCACCTTGTCTGGACACCCCATCCTAATAATAATTCTCACTTGATGAGTCACTTCAAGACTTAGTCCCCTTGTCCTAACTACCTAAGACTTGTTCTCACCCCAAAAAATAAAATCTTAACCAAATACATCCTTCTTAACCTCCTATTTCTACCATTTTGTAATGGATACCATACTTGGCACGAGAAATAATAGAAAATAGACTAAAAATAGTAGTTTTACCTTTTCTTATGTTGCTGATGTCGGTCAACCCATGACCGACATTGGTGGGATCACCGATGTCGATTATATAAATCAAACTCCAAATTGATGTTCAAGTTATCAAAAATCAAGAAAACTCATTCTTATTTGCATAAAAGATATTTGTATTCAACTTTTGACATCTTGGCATATTGTTATCTTACATAAGTCAATCCAAATATGAAACCAAGCTCTTGAGAACCAACACCCACTTGTTGTCTCTATTCAAGGCATTAATTTAGACTACCTGATAGGGGCCATCTATCTAGCACTTATAATTTAATCACCACTTTAGTTAAGTACATCACTTATTCTATAAGTCTTTAAGTAGTTACTTTGTAACTCCTTTACATCTATGATTTATTATTTTTACACATTCTTGATTGAACCTTGTGAAGGAGTTATAAAGCTTCCTTGATTGTTTTTCCTTATTCTAACACACCAATACTCTAAAAAAATCCATCCAAACACTACTCTCTTTCTCTCTCACAACTCTCCCCCAACCTTCAAAACCTAACCAAAACCATTTCCTAGACCCAGAAAAGCCTTCTACAAACTTTTAGGTAATTATTTCCCCTATCAACATCAGTAGACTAACTAATATCGATCAAATTTACTCATTAACCTTACTATCCTAATTGATATTAGTTATGTCCTCACCAATATTAGTAGCTTAATCAATGTTGATAATTGTGGATTTCCTAACCCTTCTAAGACTTGCCTAAATAACTTCCAAAACACAAACTGAATATACCACCTTTACTTTATTAATTTTTGTTACACTCAAGTTGTGAATAATGGTAAAATTATCTATCTTTCACTCTCTCTTTTCCTATCTCTTAGTTATTTATTAATCTTTTATCTCTCAAAAGTGGACTGTCATCTCTAAGGAGGTTTGACTCTTCTTAAAATAAGCATGTAGCTTGGCAACCCAGTCATATATCTACTAAAAACATTTTGTGGTAGTGATTTATTACTTATAGGTAGTGCTCCCTAGCCAAAGGAGAGTGATCACAATGTTTGGATGTGATTCACAAACCAATTTGGGTTCATTATAGTCACTTATCCCTATCCTTCTTCTCTATTTTCCTTTAGACTTGATATAGAAAAATTTTAGCGAAACACATTGAGTAAAGATAAATATAAAGCTTACTCTAAGGATCAACATTAAGAGGGTAATCATATAGATAGAGATCAATACTATGCATTAAAGCTAAGAGGTCAAAGTGACAATTGTCTACCATGACTAAAGTAAGTATAATCTTGAAGAGATCGATAAAGTGTATGAGATCAAAGTTTCCAGATTGTACGAGATGAGGTCAACTGTTCAAAGTTTAACATTTGGGCATTGGTGAAGTATGAGTTAAAGTTCAGAAGAGATAAATGGTGCATGAATAATATGAATCAAGAAAGACATGAGATGAAAAAATTGTGTTTGATTTTTAATTATGACCATTTGAATTCAAATATTTGAATTTAACAAAGGAAAGACCAAAGTCTATTTTTTTAGCCATAACTTTTTATCTATTTATAATTTGACCATGAAGTAAAAAGTGAATTTGTATTGGAATCCAAAGAATATATATAAATATAAGTTTAAACATCTCAAACTATTTATATTAAAATATATTGAGGTTTAATGTTGAGAATGTGTTCATGCATATTCTAAAAGTAACCTGAGAAGGATGTTTGAGCTTGTATTATTGTTGTTTCAATGTCTCATAATGAATTTACTATTTGATCATGTTGTAGACTCCATGAGGATGATATATGTGCATTATGAAGGTTTGAATAGTATTATTCAATATGAATAAATGTTTAAAATTCAATTGTGTATTCATTCATGATGATTGTATACATAGAATGTTGTTTGAGCAAATTGTGCTTAAGCAGAAGGGTACTATGATGGATATGGACACTTAAGGGGGACCTATAGATAATATGACTGGTTCTATGAGTTTGAAAGTGTTATTTTTTTCCCAATTTTCTAAGAGAAATGTCAAAATGGTGAATGGGTCTTCATAGGACCTAAAAGGTGACTTAGGCTTATTTGAAAGAGAATTATTATTAGGGATTAAAAGAATTCAAACCAGATTTAATTCACCATAAAATCACATAACTAGATTTTAAATGTCTAAAATAATATTTAATTATTCATTACATGCATTATGGAAACAAATCCTCAAACCATAGTAAATGAAATCAATAACAGAGAAAATAAAACTAGCAATAACATATAACACAAATCTATCATGGTTCACCCAATGTGAGCTACATCCACTAAGAAAGTAGTCAATAAAATATGTAACAAAACAAGATGAAAATGAACCTCTCATAGAGATATAATATCTTCTCCTTAATTCATAAATGAATTCATTAAATTATTTATTTATTTTTTTCAATAATTCTACACACATGTTATGTTGTACTTATACCTGCACTTACAAAATACTATATCACAAGCTACTATACCACACCTTGTTAATTAAACATCTACACTTTTTTTGTCTCTCAAAATCCACACCACACATGTAAAATAAAAATAAATTTAAAAAACAATCCCAAGAGGAAAAACTCACCATGCTTATCTAAGATATGCATTATCCACAAGGAAATACCTATCCTCCACCTAGTTAAGCTTATCCATAAGCCCACCTAAGGAGCAAAATGACATCCTCATCTCTCCTCCATAAAATTCTCTCACAAATATCAAAGAGATGACAACTAAATCCAAGAAACATAGAAGTCAACATAGAAAATATAAATCTAACAACTCATTCCACAAAATAAGGACATATCAATTAGAAATAGCTAAGAATATTTCACTCACATGGAAGAAAGGTTATACAAAAGGTAGAGTGGGGTAAAATTCAATCCCCAAATTTTTGGAGCTCTCTAATCCCCCAAAATTTCATGGCCATTTGATATCCCCAAAGGGTTCCACACTCAACAATCTCCCATTTGGAAACTGTTTCTCCTGAACATAATCTATCATTGCTCCATGACCACTAAGGCCAACCAAATCTGAACATAGTCTCAACTTGTTTAATGTGACCACATTGGTCATCATATCCATAAGATTATGGATAGTATGAATCTTCTCCAACTTCACCAAGTTCTCCTCTAAATCTATTCTGATGAAGTGATAATGTAATTGAATGTGTTTCATCCTTGAGTGGAAAGCAAAGTTCTTTGCCAAATGAATAACACCCTAACTATCATTGTATAGTTTCACAAATTCTTACTCATTCCCTAACTCTAAAAAAAACTCTTGTAACCAAATCATCTCCTTGATAGCCTTTGTGGAAAAAAAATATTCTACCTCTATGGTTGATAAAGCCACAACCTTTTATATCCTATAAATCAAACTAACCACTGTATCTCTAATAGTAAATATATAATCAGTTGTACTCCTTTTGTTATCAATAACCCTTACCATATCTAAGTCCACATAACCATTTAAAATGGTATATAATCTACCATAACATAATTCAACATCTATAGTTCCTCTCAAATATCAAAGAATCCATTTCACTGCTTGTCAATGCTTATAACTAGGATTACTCATATACCAGGTCAAAAATCCCACTGCTTGGGTAATATTTGGCCTAGTATGAACCATGGCATACATCAAGATACAAACTATTGATGAGTAAGGTACCTTGGACATCTTAATATTTTCAACCTCTATCTTGAGACACTACTCCTTTGATAATCTAAAGTGGCCTACCAAAGGAGTACTAAAAAATTTAGCATCTAACATGCTAAACCTTTCCAAGACTTTCTTCACATAATCTGATTGGGATAAAAGCAGCTTCCTCTCCTTTCTATAATGAGTAATCCTCATACCAAGGATTTGTTTCATTGCACCCAAATATTTCATAGAAAAGGAGTCAATAAGTTGTTTCTTGAGCATAAGAATATGTTGTATGTTATTTCCTACAACTAGCATGTCATACACATACAAGCATAATATAATAAAAAAACCATCATCAAAATGTTTTATGTACATTTAATGGTCATAATTACACCTTTGATATTTTTATTCCAACATAGAATAATCAAATTTATTATACCATTTCCATGGATCTTGTTTCAAGCCATATAAGCTCTTCTTTAGTCTCTACACACAATTCTCCTTCCCTTTGACCTCATATCCCTATGTCTACTTCATATACAAATCTTCATCCAAGTCACCATGAATAAAAGTAGTTTTCATATCCAACTATTCTAAGTGAAAATCCTCAACTACAACTAAACCAAGAATAGTCATAACAAAAGTCATTTTTACAATAGGAGAAAAAATCTCATTAAAATCAATACCTAATTTTTTTGAAAACCCCTTGACCACCATTCTAGCCTTATACCTTTTTCTCCCTTCATCATCTTCTTTTATTCTAAGATCGACTTGTTTGGAAATGCACTCTTGCCCTTGGGTAGTCTTACCAAATCTCACATTTGGTTCTCCATGAGAGATTTATGCTCCTCATCCATGGATTGATCCAACTTCTTATTGGTATCTACATGCATTACTTCCTCATGACACTCTGGTTCTCCATTGTTAGTGAGTAACAAATAATTCAAAGGAGAAAATGTTTAGGTTCTCTTCTTACTCTAGAAGACCTTCTTATGATAGGAGTTTGGGGTCCTTGTGTTGTAGGCTCTTGAACTGAATCATTAGATACTTTATCATCAATAATGCCATCCAATACTATGTATTCTTTCTATTCATATTATTGTTCCTACAATTTCTTATTATACATGACTTTTTCATCAAAGACTACATCTTTAGACTAAAATATTTTCTTATATTCAATTTTCCATAGATGGAAACCAAAGTCATCCTCACCATAACCAATAAATGTGTTTTTTAATGATTTTCCCTCTAACTTGGTCATATCCTCTTTCTTAATAAGAATAAAAGCCTCACATCTAAAGACTCTAAGAAAAGAATAATCAACATTCTTACCAAACCAAGCTTGTTTAGGAATGCCTCCATCCAAAGGCATAGACGGTCCTCTACAATAAGATAAAATACCATGCTAATTATTTCTATGAAAAAATATAAAGGTAATCCTCAATGTAACCTCATGATCCTAGAACATTCTATTATTATTATTTTTCATCCTTTTAGATTCCTCATTCTGCTATGGATTCCATTGTTAGAACCATAATCAAAGAAAGAATTACTATAATACTCACCTCTGTTATTTGATCTCAAACATTTCAACTTGAGACCCGTTTCATTATCAACCAAGGCTTTTCACTTATTAAAAGTGTCAAGTACATAAAATTTCATTTTAATGTAATAAACCTAATCTTTCCTAGTTGCATAATTAATAAAAGTAACATAATAATTGGAAACACCAATAGAAGATACATGAGCTAGTCCCCATACATCTGAATGTACCAACTCTAACTTGTGCTCTTTCTTTGTGGGTCCAACTTTCAAAAACTTAACTCACTTCTATTTCCCATACACATAATCGTCATAGAAGCCTAAATCAATGTCTCTTAATCCAAATAACTTGTATTTTAAGATCTCCATGCCCTTATGGCTCATATGACTGAGCCTATAGTACAACATAGTTATATTTCCATCTACAACAACTAAAACATAAGAATCAACACTACTAGTCAACTATAAAGTACCAAATTTATTACCTCTTAAAACCATATGAGTACCTTTGGTAACTTTTCAAAAATTTATAGTAAACATTAATGAACATCCCTCACTACCCAATTGCCCCACTAAAACCAAATTATATCGCAACATAGGCACATGCATGACATCATTAAGTAGCCATGTGTTCCCATTCTACATTTTTACATTTAAAAAAAAAGAAAAACCTTTTCCTACTATCTCATATGGTTCATCATCACCAAAATAAACATGTCCTAAATTCTCTTTAACATAATCAGTAAAATAATTCCTATGTGGTGTGGCATGAAAAGAATCCCCTGAATCTAATACCCAAGACTTATAAAAATTATCTAAAGAAATAATTAAGGCATCCTAACATGATTTGATGATGTCACATTTACCTCATTCATTTTCTCCTTATTGTAATTCTTATCCTAGAGTGACCAACAATCCTTCTTTGTGTGTCTACTCTTCCCATAATACTAGCATATCATCTTGGATTTGGATCTAGCAATTTGAATTTGATAGTTTCATTTTCTCTTGTCTTTTTGCCTCCCTCTAGTTTAAATATACAAATCAATACCTGAATATGATTCACTAGTTCTCTTCCTTCATATTTCCTCACTAAGGATCACACCTAAAACATCCTCAAAATTTAATCTTCCCTTGGTAGGGACTGCATTACTCATTTCCATAACCAAGCTATCCTAACTATCAGGTAAAGAACCCAAAATCAATAAAGCTTTAACTTCATCATCAAAATTAATTCCAATAGAAGTCGACATACTTACAACCATATTAAAATAATTTAAATGACTAGTAATAGAACTATTCTTAGACATTTTCATATTAAATAATCTTTTCATAAGAAAATTTTTATTTGAATCTGAGGGTTTCTCATATAAATTTCCAAGTTTATCCATTGGATCCTTTGTATTTTTCTCATATAAAATTTGAAATTCAATATAAGATGCAAGGCATAACCATATGGATCCCAATATACTTTTATCAAGTAATGATCAATCCACATCACTCATACTTACAGGTTGTTCTCCTTTCCCCTCCAAAGGGAGATGAAGCTCCTTATGATACAAGTAATCTTCCATTTGCATTTTTAAAAAACCAAAATTCTTACCATCAAATTTCTCAACCCCAAATCTGATCTCTTCTCCCATAGCTCCCACTCAAGCTAATAACCCTTCTTGTGATTTACCACTTTAGCAAAAAACACCACCAAAGATTTGATACTAGTTGTTAGGAATTAAAATAAGTCAAACCAGATTTAATTCACCATAAAATCATATAACCAAATTTTAAATGTGTAAAATAAAATTTAATTATGCACTACATACATTATATAAATAATTCCTCAAATCAAAGTAAATAAAAGAAATAATAGAGAAAATAAAACCTTTAATAACACATAACATAAATCTACTATGGTTCACCCAATATGGGCTACATCCACAAGAAAGTACTCAATAAAATATGTAACAAAACAAGATTAAAAATAACCTCTCATAGATATAGAATATTTCCTCTTGAATTCATAAATGAATTCACTGAATTACTAATCCAAATCTATCAATAATTCTACACACATGCTATGCTCTACCTACACCTACACCTGTAAAATACTATATTGCAAGCTATTATACCACACCCTATTAATAAAATATTTGCACTTTTTCTTATCTCTAAAAATCCACACCACACATGTATAATCACAACAAATGAGGGAAAACAAGCCCAAAAGTAAAAACTTTCCATGCTTATCCAAGATAAGCATTATCCATAAGGAAATACCTATCCTCCACCTAGTCAAGATTATCTATAAGACCACCTAAGGAAGAACACACCATCCTCATATTTCCTCCACAAAATTATCTCACAACTTATAGGGAGATGACAACTAACTCTACAAAACATGGAAGTCAACATGGAAAATAAAAATCTAACAACTCCATAAAATAAGGAAGACATAGAAATTAGAAATATCTAAGAATATTCCACTCACATGGAAGCATGGTTCCATAAAAGGTGGAGTGGGTAAAAATGTGCTTCCCACATTTGTGGATCTCTGTAAACCCCCAAAATATACCACCATGGTCATGTGATATCCCCAAAGAGCTCCACACTCAAAAATTATGGTTAAATATGACCCATGTAATATGCCTTATGGGTGAAGGCATATGCTATAGCTGACAAGGATTATTGTGGATTTGATAAATCATGAATTCTCTATAAATAGTGAAACCAAATGTGTTTGTTTCCATATTTGAGAGACTTAAGTAAGGATTGTTGGCAAAGGGGATAGGTAGTGTGCCTGTTGGATGGGTTAATGAGCATAAGAGTTTGTTGACTATGTGTATGACCTTTTGGTCATATTTTTGATGTTATAATAGTGATCTTTTATTTTTATGATATGTGAAGAGGTCTTTATGTGCATATGAGGACAAATTAAGTGAAGAATGAGAGAGATTGCGTTATTCCTTTGTGAGAGGCATATATGAGATAAAGATGGAGTTTTTTCAAGTGTTAGAAAAATAGAGATCCACCATCAAATGTTGAATAAATTAGTTCTAATTTGGAGGTGTTCACTTCAAATGAGGGTCTAAAATACTTTATATCCTTAAGGAAAGTTTCTCCTTATGAAATAGGTGTTTCACTAAAGGCCTTTAGTTAGGAGGATTTGATCAATGTTTTTTTGGTCTAAAGGAGTTGACTAGTCTCTTGTTTGTAATTTATTATTGGACAAGTAATCTATGTGTTGCAAGATTGAGTGTGGGTTTTATTCTTATTATTTGTTATGTGTTTGATCTTATGTATGCATTGAATGAATGAGCTCTTTTTTAATTTTATTGGTCAAATTGATATATGCTAATTGTTTGATAGTTTGAAATTACTATAATTAAAATTGAAATATCTAGGCTCACTGATTCACCCCCCTCTCAATGATTTTACCTCTAATAGGAATACATCCTTTATTATCAAACTATTAATTTCCCTTGAAGCTACCCTTAAAGTCATTACCAGGTTTCCTATTCCCTGAACCACTATTGAAATTTGCATTCTGATTCTTAAACTGGCCCTTAGAGTCTCTACTCTTTGTCTTATAATTCTTCTTATTGAAAGTTAGTTTAGAACTTCCAAATTTATTTTTGAACTTATCTCTAACTTGGGAAAGAGATTTCAATTTATGTTCTGACTTGATAGCCTTGTTAAAAACTTGATCCATGGTAGATGAACCATGCACATCCACTTCATATCTAATCTGGGGTTTTAATACCATGATAAATTTACTAATTTTGAAACTCTCATCTACCTGATACTAAGGTACATAGTTAAGGATCTTGGTGAATTTATCTTAGTATTCATTTATTGATAAATCCCCTTGATTAGGATTCTAATATTACATAAGTTTTTGATTTAAATATAGCTATGGAAGCCATTATAACCTAAATAATGTCACAAACTATTTCCAAGTGGTGGTGGTTGAGTTGAGTTCATCTTTAGCTTCTTGTTTGACCACCAAGTTATTGCTTTACCAACAAGCTGATAAGCTCCCCAGACTGGTTTTGTGAGTTTGAAATAATTCTAAATATCAAAATATTTCTCCATTTCTATCAATCATGCTTCATCTTCATCCCCTAAAACATTTCCATTGAACTTGGGTGGATTCACCTTTTTGATGTCATGTGCCAACTCTATAGCTACTCAAACTCTTACAACATGTGGCACCTCCTCATGCCTCTATTATTGAAGATGTTCCTAATCATTAGGATGCTTTTTAGGTTCTTCTTGAACATTATCCTCTTCATGGTCATGCACTTCCTATTCTAGAGCAGTGATTCCATCCTTAGTCTCTTGCATGGTTGTGTGGATTAGGTCTAACTTAGTATCTTGCTCAATAATAAACTAATCTGGATTAACAAAGGGTTTGATATTCAAATTACCCTCACCTATTTGTATAGAACACACCATATTAATTACTATTTATCAAGATAATAAGTTGAGTTAGTGGACACATTAGGTCTTACAGTTATATCCTCAACTCTGATACCACAATGTAACAATCCCAATGGGTTTTACCAGAATACAGTATTTTTTTTTCAAATTTATTACACATATTCATCATATAAATTTCACCACAAGAAATTTAATTAGTGATATTTAACTAATTTCATTAATTTAGTTAACCAATAGGTTTATATCTAATCCACTTAGCTAAGTATCACCATGAACATATATAACAATCAATAAAAATATTGAATAACCAATAAATATTACATCTAATCATAAATGGAATATTACAAAATTAAACCATGAGTAATATATAATTATAGCCACTTCATTCGAAGTATAAGGTATAAATTTTATGGTTTTAAGCAATACATAAAAATATCTCCAATGATAAAACATGATACAAAGTTCCAGGGAGTAGAGTTTCCATGACTCAAGTATCAATCTGTAATATCAAGTGTAGTCCCTAATATAGTACTACAACTAGGTGGGAGAGCATCATCTGAGCACTTTTTTATACCAATCATGGACCATAGATTCCTACACTATTTTACAAACAAGGGCATGTCCCTTCCTTCATGGATGGGTGGACAATGATGGTGCATGAATCGAGAGTAACAAACTAGAACCCATGTGTTGAACATATCTCATACATAATGTGTACCATAAAAAAATCCATGCTAATATGATATCACACAAATATGAAAACTATATCAATATATGAAATGAAAATGTTTAATCAAAAGATTAATTTGGCCAAACTTCTTAATAATAAATGATCTTTAGTTTTAGTCAAGTTCATACACACCATTCAATTGGATTACTCCTCATCTTGCTTTAATGACACTAATTAAGCTAGTGGAATCGATCTATTACTTATTTAGGGTCATGAATGCAAGATTCAGTAAAAATATAAATAATATATAAACCAATCGATTCATTTAAAATATTTCCCATTAGATAATTAAAATTATGCTAAGTATATAAATATATCATACATTCATTTAGTTCATTAAATAAAATGAAATGAATCCATCAGATCTAGTTTATTATAAATAATAAACACAATCCAAAAATAGTCCTAAATATAACATACCATCTAGGTAATGATTTATATAGACTGCTAGATACTTAAACCATAAAGCAACTTATAATTTTATTCATCCACGAAACAATAATATATCACAGGCTTAATAAATTTTTCATATTCCACATATAACAAAATCTAGTCCAAAAATATTTATATTTTAAACTCTTAAATACTATAATTTAATGCTTTTATACAAACATTAAAATATACATAACATAATTTACACATTGTTATGATAATAATAATTTTATATATAACACAACTTTATATGTCAATATATATATGAATTATATATTATTTTCCTAATTTGTTAGTCAACAAATGTATAAATTATACCATATATATATATATATATATACACACACACACACACACATGCATATATACATATAAATTTATGTATACACACACACACATACATATATATATACATATAGATACACATATGTATATGTGTATACACACACACACATAAATACATACATATATATTATACCATATATATATATATATTTAATTCACATGTACAAATTTAATATGATATAATTACTCAGTTTTATATAGTATACTCATAATATGACATCCACTATTAGTAGTCTTAGAGTATACTAAATACACTAAGTATACATTCTGCTAACAAGCAAATGTCCCATAACCCTTTTTTTAAAACTAAATAATTCTCATTGTGATTGATAATTAAAACAATATACTTTTGACAATTAAACACAATTACTCATTCATCCACCAAAACTATTTAATCAAATATATCAAATCAATCAATCTAAGATTGACATTTAAATTAAACACACATGAGAAAATCTAAACACACATTCAACCATACCCAACTCAGGTTTTGATATATAAAAATGTAGACTTGGAAAAATAGAACTAAAAAATATATACATTTAAACCTGTATACCCAATGCTTCTATGGATTATATGAAACTCTTGCATAGCTCAAGGAAAAAATGAAAAAATAAAATTACACAATCACATCTAAATATGTGTGTAGTTCATATTTATAACTAAACTCTACCATGTATACTATAACATTTTTGGGTATATTTCTAAGCATAAATGTAAATGCATAATCTACAGTCAGTCATTCACCTACCCATACCTAGGTTACATAATATGGCTAAACTGAAAGTTCCCAAATCCATATATAAACATATATGCATAATAAAGGATTACAAAACATAGTCGAGAGTATAAAACTATACTTTTATCCTATATTTACAAGTTCATTTGAATCTAAAGCTAAATAAATCCAATCAAAACCATAAACTAAAATTTGTTTTTACAAGTATCTTCATCTTCTAAGGTAATATATATAGTTTCCTACTAAACCCTGACAATTCAAACTATAGGTATATATATACAAATATATATAAGTATATGTATATATATCATCAAATTGAATCAAGTATATAATTATATATATCTATGTATATATTCATAATCCCATAATGAAACCTATATTTTTATACCTAAAAGTCTGAATTGGTTTACACAATCAAACCCTCAAACTAACCAAAGTTTTAATCTATATTACTAATTACCTTAAATGAATGTATAAAAATTGGTTAAAAACAACTTGTCTGGTCCACATTATATATACTCATTAGAGGATATTCATTCCCATTATATAATAGAGTTTTTTTAATTTAAAAATGATTTAAGATAGATCTTGTTTAAAGCTAGAATAACCATGGTATTCCCTACATCCCTACTAATTCCCTCAGGTTACCCTGGGTTGAATGTAAGGTTATGTGGAGGCCGAGCCTTCCAAAGGGCCCTATGTACAATGCTTCTAGTTTTAAATAAATTTCAATAAATTGAAAAACCCAATAATCATATAATTCAAAAACCCATTCAAAATTTTACACACAATAATTTAATTACAAAACCAACCTGTGAATTTATGAATTCCAAATAAGCCATATATAATCCTTCTTACTTCCTTTGAATTATCACCTTCTTCTCTTTCTCTATACTCTCTTATATCTTTTGTGTTATGTTCCATATTTATTTTTGCCTCATAGTCCTCCCTCATTTATTTTTATTCTCCTTTATTATCTTACTCACCATCCTCTTCTCCACCATTAATGATAGATTAAACTGACTACACATAATGCATGCAAAAATAGCTCAACCAACTCCAATGTATGAAACCATGTAATACACAACCAAATCCATGATTTTATCCAAATCATGGTTAACCTAAAGTAAACATATTATTAAAAACCCTAATCATCTTGAGACTTATATTAAAATTACTAAATAGTCATTTTATAATATTTATAAAATATTTTCATGAGATTGATTTATCAAACTGACCAAAAAATCAAATAGACCACAAGTCATAATCTTCATGCTATACTATGAAACAACTATCAATTTAGTTGATATTAACTTTCCCTAAAAATTTGATTACCCATTTAACATATAGTATGGGAAATACTAATATGTATTCAAAGACTATAGTTTATGTTACCATGTCATCACAAACAAACACTTACAAATGCAATGATTTCCTTAAACCATTTAATCAATATAATCAATGTCTATCATATCATGGATATTAAACCTTTGATCAATATTTAATTAAATACAATACCTTTTAAAACAATGTTATTTATATCTTCTAACATTTAGATAAACACACACACACACACACATCATAATAATTATCTTTAATTATTATTACCTAAATCTTATAAATAAATAAGAATAATGAAAAATGTCATAACATCATATTGTTATACTATACAACCATAACTAATAAGGTAGTAAGGTAAGTATAGACATATATGACTCACTCATTTAGTCAAATAATTACATCATAAAAGATAAGATATGTATGATCACAAAAATTAACAAAATCACTTCAAAAAAATAAACATGATCATTAACGAAAAATAGATTATAGAAAACATAAAATATCACAGTAGTCATTCAAATGGAAAATAAAGCATACTAAAACTATCTACCAAATAATTTAATCACATAATCATGAAATACAAATGTGGTGTGTGCAAAGGTTTTCAGATTCATTATCTATTTTCCCCCAATATATCCATATAAACCACACTCTCTAATGATATTCTCCCTCCATCACACTTTGAGGGTAGAATTTGTCCTACATTGACCTCACAATAATGAAAGTAGTTAGCTTAAAACATCATTATATCCATAAAATAATGTAGTATAATTAACAAACATGATTATAATGTACATGATTAAAAGTAATGTTAACTCATAGCAAACTAATCATGTAAATTAAGCAACACATAACTATCCCATAATCACCAAATGACATAAAATTAATAAATAATTATTTAATTAGCTAATCAACCATAATAATCCATGGATCAAATAGGTTATTTATCTTAGAGAGAAATCAAGATGTGGTAAGATGGTTGAAAGTTATCCTCCATGGCCCTTTACATTTTTCTAACACTAATTCTAAGCTGAACCTTGTACTCATTAAAACCAATTTGAAACCAAACCCTATAATGTCTAAGGCCAAACATTCTCATCCCATTTTTAAAAACTAATACAATATAAGTGAATAACTTAGAAAAATATCTACATAGATTTATATTTTAGATCTCTTGCCCACATCAGAAGTTCACATGACTATATTAAATGATTTATTTTAATAATACACTATGCCTAATGACATTGATCATGACCAATTCCAACCTCTTGTGTGACATTTATCCCTAGGACAATAACTTACATTTGAATAGTGAGACATGTCATCCCTTGGTCCCTTGCATAAATATACTTTATACATTAAATCTTTTATTTCCCATCATAAAATTAAATAGGTTATTATAGACAATGGTTCTAAATTGAGCATATGGTCATTTAAACTAGTCTAGATATTAGGCTTTACAACATTAGATATGCAGATAGATACCATCATCATTAAGGCCTATGATAATGCACAATGAATATGTGGGAACCATTTGATTAATAATAATTGTTTGGCCTATCACCCATGATACCCTATGCCATGCCATTGATATAGAGTTGCCTTACAATATGATTCTTAATCATCCTTAGATCCATGAAGTATGAACAATACCTTCCACCCTGAATCAATGCATCAAATTCCCCAATTCTAGTCTAGAGGTCACTATATATGGCATGAATTACAACCATATCAATACTAAAAACATTTAGAAGCCGAGTATGGAAACTACACCTATTATCCTAGCATTGGGTTGGTAGGCAAGAATTATAAGAGGGTACTTTATTAACCTCCCAAGTTTAATTATATTTACCCCATGACTGCACTTCCACTTCTACTTATCCATTTCCCATTACCATGTCCACCCATTTCACTATTCAATGTGATGGTATCACCATGTATAAAATTCATGATGCACTCTACATCAATAATTTTCCTAAGTCTCATAGTTCTTATGCTTTAACAAACCCTCTAAAAATATTAGTAAGCCCAACATGATTTATAAAAATAAATCCAAATCTACTCTATAAGAACCACTTTTATTTGTACTTGATACATCACCTAATCAAGATCAAGCCGCATCAATGGAGGTTGATTGTATGGTGATAATTTTACTAACTAATTTTAGATCACTAGGTGCCCCATTTCAAATTAGATCATGGATAACTTAGACTATACAGGAAAAGGTTTGGGAGCCAATTCATAAGGTATTATATAACATATTCTAGCTACTAAACATATGAGGAATCAAGGTCTTGGTTTTATACCACCTATGGGTGACCCCATAGATTTTTAAAGTGATACCACTTCATCGACTAGGTTTTGAATTCTATTTGGACACTAATATCTATTTTGGAGAGAAGGTGAACTTCTTTGGTCATGATAAAAGTAAAACATCAATATCTTTAGGTGAAAACCTATTTTAGGCACCCTTGGGCTAGAGAAAGAGTAAAGATAAAAATGAATCCTTGAGTGAAAACCTATTTCAATCACTCTTGGATGTGTAAGCTCACTTCTCTCATCAATAAGTGTAGTGTCCACCTAGTCTAAGAATTATCTTTAGATCAAACATTAGTTCTAAAGAGCATCAAGTTTTTAAACATCTTGCTCAATATTTTCCTAAAGTATTTTCCAAAAGGCCATTACTTAACATAAGTAATTCAGATTCCTCATATATGGGTGAATGTTGTGATTAATATGTAGCTATAGAAGATCGATTCTCTTTCTTCCATACTATTCTTGAAGATGGCTCAACATTACTAGTTGTGTACAATACAAAAGTCAACATTGGTACATATGATGATTCTAATATTGTTTACTTAGACACATCCATCATTCATGAGGATCATGAAGTCATTATTACCATTTTTAATATTTTATTGATATATTTTCATGGTCTTACTTAGGCATGCCTGGTCATGAACCTTAATTGGTGGTAAATTATACTATTGTCCACCTTGATTCCAAACCAATTAAATTAAAATAACATAAAATGCATATGTGCATAGCTATCATGGTAAAAAATGAGTTAGAATAACTACTTAGGGTAGGTTTCATTTGACTACTTGATTATTCCAAGTGGATCTCTAACATTGTCTCGGTGAACAAAAAGCATAGGGCATTAACCTATGTACTTTTTTTAGAGTATTTAATAAGGCATTCTCTAAATATGATTTCCCCAACCTAACATTGGCATGATAATTAATTAAAAAAAAGATATGAAATGTTGTACCTCATGGATTGATTCTTAGGGTATAACCATATTAATATTGCAACATAAGACCAACACAAGATATTGTTCACCACTCCATGGGGAAAGTTTTGTTATCAATTCATGCCCTTTGGATTGAATAATGATGATGAAACCTACCAACATGACATGAATATCATGCTCCATGACATAATTCATGACATTATTAAGGACTATGTTAATGACATCTTATCTAAATCAAGAATGTGTGCAGGTCACTTAGACATTTTGTGAAGAATATTCAAGAGGATTCATGAATATAAGGTACATCTCAATCCTAATAATTATATATTTGGTGGTAATTTAGAAAAATTAATTGAGTTAATTGTGTCACAAATAGGTATTGAGGTTAGCCTATGTAAATTCAAGGCTATTATTGAAATTCTTCCATCTAATTTTAAATAACTCCATAACTTGTAGGTAAAATTCAATATTTTCACTATTTCATATCACAACTGGCTGATACGTGTCATCCTTTTACACAACTTTTAAATAAATGTGTCACATTTCAATTAGATATATATTGTGATCAAAAATTTATTAAATTTAAGAAATAACTGGCTAATCTACTAGTATTGACTTTTCCTACACCAAGCAAGACATTGCTCTTGTACATATCAGCAATTAAACATGGATTAGGGGCACTTTTAGCCTAGCATGATGAATAGGGTAAAGAAAGTGCATTATATTATCTCAACCATACATTGGTAACTTATACACACAACTATTCACTTATGAAAAAATATTGCCTTGTAATGGTGTTCACTTCTCAAAAGTTGAGACATTACATGATGAATTAAAAAACCATTATTATAGCCAAGATTGATCTACTTAAGTACCTATTAACTAAAAGCACTCTTATAGGCCACATATCTAAACATGTAATGTTTTTGAGTGAATTTGATGTGGAGTACCAGAATCAAAAGTCCATCAAGGGGTAGGTCTTCATAGATCAACTTCTTAAGCCCTTTTGATCGATGCCAACTCTCTTTCATTTTATTTCCTAGATGATTCAATTATAACCCTAGATGAAGTAGCCATTGAGTCCAAATAGTGGAAACTATATTTTTATGGTTCATTAACCTCATATGAATTTAAAACTAATATTTTACTAGTCACATTATATGAGGATATTATTCCAAAGGTATTTCACATTAGCTTCCATTGTATGAACAACATGGATGAATATGAAGCCATTGTCATCAGACTTCATCTTAAAATATAGTAGGATATCAAATAATTGATGGTGTAGAAAGAGTCTCAACTAATCATCAACCAAGCCATAGACCAATACTAGATTAAATATGCAAATCTTGTACCTTAGAATCATATATTATACAATCTTAAGCACCACTTTAAATTTATTAAATTTGAGAAGATACCATAGACCAATAACTAAGAAAAAGATGATATGGATACCATTTTGTCCATGATAAAATATTCTACTGATGTTGAGAGTATTAGTTCCTCATTGAGACCCTTTTGAAACTAACTCATGTACCACCAAATTCAAAGAGTGCATGTAATATTTCTAGTCCCAATCCCCCTTGGTACCAAGACTTGTATACTTACCTACAAGATCAAACCATACCTTTGAACCTCTCAAATAACCAAAAAAAATTATTCCTCCATTGAATATTTCATTATACCATACTATGAAACACACTCTATCATAGAGGTTATTATGGAATGTTGCTTCAATATTTATTTTCAAAAAAATAGATGTTGGTACTTAAAGAGGTCCATGATGGAATTTTTGGGACCCACACTAGTGACATCATATTATCTAAGAAACTCCTTTGAATATCATACTATTGGCCAAAGATGGAGAAAAATTCTTGTAACTATATCAAGAGGTATGTTTCTTATCAAAATCATGGTAATTTAATACATTCACCTTCACTACCACTCCATCTGATTACTATCCCATTATCATTTTCAAATTGGGGACTCAGTCCTATCAAGAAAATAAACCCTACTTCTTCTGATGACCATAAGCACATCCTTACTTCCATAAAATATTTTACCAAATGGATAGAGTCCATACCCCTCACATTACTAGAAATAAGATAGCCAAGTTCATTTACTTCTATATTATACGCCACTACGACATCCCCTCTAAAATAATTTCTAATAATGGTGGTTATTTTAAGAAAAAGGAGGTCAAATCCCTCTATACCTATTTCAAGATCAATCATAGAAATTACACACCATATAACCCCCAAGGTAATGATCAAGCCGAGGCATCTAACAAGACTATTATTGTTATCCTTAAAAATATTTTCAATGATGATATCCATGATTTTCACTTGTAGATTTTCCTTCCCCTCTGGGCTTACCACACTGGTCATTGAACCCCTACAAGAGCTACAACCTAATATTTAGTATTTTATTTATAAACCATTATTCATATTGAGATCAAGTTACCATCATTATGCTTCTTGATACATGATATTATTAATGATGAAGACTACAAAGTTTCTAGATTATAAATGTTATAGTGTCTGGATGAAAAGTATTGGGCCACCTTAGACCATTTATAAGATTATCACAACTAGATATGTTGTAACTATGAGAAATTAATTATCCCTAAGGAGTTTGAAGTTGGTGACTTGGTCCTAAAATAAAATCATAAAAACACCAATGCTAAAGATAAGAAAAAAGGCATGTTTGAAGATAATTGGTTTGGTCAATTTATAGTCACTGCCAATTATGGTATCAAGGCGTAGAGGTTGGCTACTCTGGATATATAAGAGTTCAAATAAACGATGAACATAGTGTAACTAAAACATTTACACATGAATTTTTTTCTATTCCATTGTCTACAAAATCCCATAATTGGGGAACCCATTTATATTTCTACCTAGACCATTATTATTCCTTCCACTATACCACCTAGAGCATTTATATTTTGTTACCTAGACCATTCTTGCTCTTTTACTTGGACCATTCTTATTCAGTTACCTAGACCATTCATACTTGTATATCTAGACCATTTTATCTCCCCTAAACTATTATAATTCTATTAGTATAATAATTTTTTTCTCCTACTACATTATTACCTAGACCATTCCTACTTTGTGTTAACTATTCTCCTAGACCATACTAATCCTATTACAAGTAATGATCTTGATTAATTCCAAAACTTATGTAAACATATTTAATGAATATTTTAGAATAAAATAAGATTGATCAACATTAACAACAACATCAACATTTGTTTTTGGGTTGATATCTCAGGGCATGTCAACATATGGTTTACCTATTTGATAGTTCCTTATGACTTATAATTGATCCTCCTCTTATTATTTCATCATTGTGTGTTATTCTATTCTTATTTATTTTTACAAGGTATTTCCCTTTGCCTTAGGTTCCACCATTGGTTTTTAGAGGAACATTGTTACAACTAATTTATTTATTATTTAAGTATCTACCTAAGGACCAATATCCCTTGCTAGATAGTGTTGGGACTAACATACCCCCATTTTAAAAAAATGGGACCCTTGAGAAACCCTAGGAATTGAACATGAAAAAATAGCATGTCAAGGTCATTTGTGGAATTTAAAGATCATCCAATTTCTTAAAAATAGGCTTAATTGGTTTTGATTTTCTTTAATTTGAACTAACACCACTAATAAGTGGTCTTTATGGATTTTAGTTATAGGTTCCACAGTGTTTGTTCCTAAGAATTTCATATTTAAAAACCTTGGTCAAAGTCCTCGGTTTAAATTTAAAAGTTGGTGGGAACCAAATCGGTGGGACCCTTTTTTAAAATCCATTTTTTTACCTAAGGATAAAGTTCATGTTTCAAGCTTAATCATGTTTTTCAACAAAAATAGAACTTAAATTAAAATTCTTGGTCCCCCTTTTTTATTTTCCTCCTTTAAAATTTCTTTTTTATTCCTAACTAATTTTCATTCTATAGGGTCCTTTTAGTATTCCTATCTTAACCTAAGGTTTTAACCCTAAGGCCCTATTATATTTATCACATACTAATGGGACCTTGGTCTTAACATCTTAACTTAAGTTTTGGTTCTCTAAGTCCACTTTTATGTTAGCTTGGTATTTTAGTTTATACGTTACCCTAAGGTTTTAATCCTAAGGCCTTGATATATTTATTAATACAATCAATACCTTAGTACTAATACTTTAGCTTAGGTCTTTTATATCACTACAGTCCTAACTTAACTTCCTTACATCTTAAAGGATATAGCAATAATCACTTTATTACAACATTTTATCCAATAGAGTGAAGAAGGCCTAAGATTTAACTTAAATAGCTTACATCTTAGATATTTCAATATTTTATGCTTACTCATAGTATTTAAATCAAATGACATGAGGAAAATTGATAAAATATTATACATAACCCCTTAGACCAATCACATTCAAGCTCTTAGATCATGATCAATGATTCTGACTTCATCATAAAGACTCAATAAGATGGAGCAAAGCATAGTTGAAAATTCAAGGGACTAAAAAAGACCTAAATGATTGACATGTAACACCCTTGCATTGGATGATCAAAGACAAATGGTTCTTGCTTGAAAAATTGACCAATCATGAGTGAGCTCTTGGATCATGATCCTTCAACTGTCACTTCATTATAGATTTTGATCTGATAGAGCAAGCTAAGTCCAAGACCCTGGGAAGCCCTATGGAGGTGCCAAGTAGTACTCTTGCATTAGGACATAAGAATTTGATGAGCTTAAAATTAATGTTTGCATGACCATCATTTGACATCCAAGAGGATGGATTTTACATTTGTGTGACTGTCAACTTTAAAACCATAAAATTAAAAACTTTACTAGATTAAAATTGATGTTTATATGACCATCATTTGATAACCACAAGGACATTTTTGACATCCATGAAGCCATAAAATTTAATATAGTTAATTATTCTATTTAGGGTCAAAATGCACTCCAAAATCTTGATATAAGGCTTGAAAATGGCTTCACAATCTAAGGGAAGTGCTCAAAAAATACCCAAACACTAGAAATCTTCAAATTTTCAAAATGTAGAAATGGTCTTATGGTCTAAATACATACAAAATAAATTTAGTATAAATCTATAATTTGAGGTCCCCATGGCATTTTTTAAAATATCATGAACCTTAAACTATAGACTTATACTAAGTCCTATTTTAATGGGGGTCTTTGTTATGTAGGACTTAGGCCAAGTTGGTTATAGTTAATGGTTTTAATGTGTTTCATCAATGCAATAAAATACTATGTATTTTAGACCAATATACCATTTTAAGCCTCTTTTAGCATGTTTTATAAGGATTCACACAAATATTTTATACCAATGTATATATTGTGTTTATTAAACACAACATAAACATTGGCATGAAACAGTTAATCATGGTCCTCTTTGCATAAATTTGGAAAACTTAGGAATAACTTTCTTAGCCTAAGGTTTATTCCATGTATAATAAACATGCAATAAACCTTAGCCTAAGGAATTTAAGCTTGTGTCCCATTTTAATAACATGCTAAATTAAAGTTTGGGTATCTCTGTAGATCAATGGTTTGTGTTTCATCATTAGATTTTGATCCAATGACGTGAGGCTCTATAGACTTTTCAACAAGGCCCCAAGAGCCCATGAGATTAATGCATGGTGAAAATGCATTCAAGGTAAAGATGATAGGATGATCCAATGGTTTTTGCTTTGCCACTAGAGGATGATCCAATAGTGCAAGGTCACTCATGAATTTTCAAAGGCCCATGATATTGATGCATGTCCAGTATTCATTTAACAAATCACTAACATAGAAGTTGAAGTATGAAGAGGCACATAAATATGCCAAGTGTCACATCCAAAAAGCTTGCCATTAAAGGAGCCAATCATAGGTGACAGCCTAAATTACAATCAATGGCTCATGTTAAACCAAGATTTTTAATCTAATGGTGTGAAATAAAATAGGTATTTTTAAATGTCAATGACTAGTGCTCAAACGACATTTATGAAAAATGTTGTGAAAAACGCAGACTGATGTCACATAGGCACCACATAAGCAATAAAAGACAAAATATAAGATCTTATGGGATTGAAAATGCAAAGGTCTAAAGGTAAAATTCAAAATCAAATCCAAGGCATATATAAGCCAAAACATGGATATATTCCACCCTAAAAAATCCAATACCCTAAAACCTACATAAAAGTGACCCAAATTAACTCATTTAGTTACAACTTGATTTAAGGAGAGCTTAATTGTGTCTTTGAGCATAATAGAGTTTTCATAGAGATCATTTGAAATCAATTTTGAGAAATTTGAAAAAGAAAAAACCGTGGTAACTCATAGACAACAATTGAAGGAAGAGACCAAGATCTACTTGTCAATAGATAATGAAGGTCAGATCTTCAAAGATACTAAATTAGACCTTATAGCTTAAAATGTCCCAGGTATTAATAACTATTCCAAACTCTTCATGGTGAAAGAATTAAAACCCATTATAAAGGAAGATTAGAGTATCACTATGGTGAGTAGGAGACACTATGATTTGGTCACTATCCAGATGGCTAGCCTTCACCACACCATGACAAAACCTGAGATATTACATTGTATAGATATCCTTACCCCCATCTTTGTTGATTATAGATTATATAATGATTGGATCATTAGGGAGGGAAATTCTAGAAAGATAGCCTGTATTTCCCCTATTACTTTTGATAAATATTATAAGCTCCCTCTTTCTTATGTGGACCTATTTAAAATTAAAGAATGGACCAAAAACCATGACTTTGACTCTATCCTTAGGTCCTAGCTACACCAAGGACCCCACATCTTCAAGGAATTTGAAGGCAAAATCCCAATAGTCTAATTGAGGAAAGGCATTAGGGTAATAATGAACCTATTGAATTGAGCCTTTGTAGCCCCCTTGACCAATTATGTGAATAAAATATGGGTTCCCTTTGCACATTTCATGGTGGAAGAAAATCTCATTCTTCCAATTCAATATTTAATTAGTGTTTTCTTGGCCAAACAATTCACTACCATTAAAATAAATACATCTAAGAAATTTTACATGATGTCATACATATTAGACACCCTCCTTGGCTCAATCAACTTCCTAGGGATTAGGAATTTGTCCTTGGATGGAAAAAAGCTATTTCACACCACTATTACAAATTACATATCTTCAAATATAGGAACCAAATGTAGTTTATTTGAGACTACATTTACCCAACCATAGTGGAGGCTATCATAGGTGTTCCCATACCTAGGGTCCATCCACTCATCAAAAAGTATGTTGAAATGATGGGATACATATGGTATTACCCTAGTTGTATAGTTATTAGGATTGAAGGGATCATGTCCTAGCCTTATAGATTGCCAATATATGTTCCAAGTAAGCTTGCAGAGCAAGAGATTAGCTCTAAGATCATCCATGGTATTGATGGGACCTGGAGAGAGGAGGATGGGTCTACTCCACCCCTTCCCCTTGATTATTGTGAAAACCATATTTAAATACTGGAAATAGGTGGAAATCATGTCGATACATAGGGATTCATGTGGCTTTCCATTAGATGAACTCAAAATGTGGGATCCAAAGAACATAGTGGGTGAGAATTTAAAGGACAAGAAGCTCCAAAAACCTAAATATTTACATGAACTCAGTGTTCATGACACTGTCTATATTAGATACAAGAACTATGAAGAGGTGTTGGCTAAGATTCAAGGGCACAACATCAAGATTGAACATAGGTTAACCAATGATGATAAGTCATTTGTAAAAGCATGTAAAATTCATCCTTTACAATATCACTTATTGCCTGGACCATTTTGAATAGCCCAAGAACAAGCCTAAGTAGAACAACCATAGCCATATCCCTAAGATTAGGTTGTGATAGGCCAATATGAACAAGGATATTACAAGGAGAAAGTATGAGACATGAAATTGGAAGAGAGGACTAAAGAGGGGCCCTCATCAATAACCCTACCCAAAGACCACCTTCCCCAATTCAATATATTGATATGATTGGCTTGAAACTAGAAGAGACAATTGAGGGTGATCTCAAATAAATTATAGAGTTATATGATATAAACAGAGAGGAGGCATAGTTTTACGAAGCTCAGGTCTAAGCAAGGGAGTCTAAAGAAGATAAAGGGAATGATCTTACTATTGGCATGGTCCCTGTGGCATCTTAGAGAGGAAAGTAGATATAGCATTGGTTCTTGAGGTACCAAGGAAGAGACCAAGATTAACCATCTCTCACCCCACAAGTGAGGTAAATTTATTCAATGATGAATTCCACATTCATGGGATAGTCATCCTTGATTAGTTAATTTATGGGAACTTACAAAATATCCCCCTCTTTCCCATTCATGGGCCATGACAAGAGTTACTGATGTTGAGATATAAGATGACATGAAGCCATAGATAAGGGCTATAGTAATAAAATAATAAGAAAGGAGAACTGTGGTCACCCAAAGACCATAAATCAAGAATATGGATGCTGTTGAAGCATCAAGTAGCTCAAGTGTGGAAGTCCTAAAACCTCCTAAATTCAAGAAGCTAGTCACTAATGTCCAATTAAACCATAAAATAACTAGACTAGAAAGGGTTACCATCATGATATCTATTGTTGGAAAAGAGGATTTCACCTTTCAAAAGGTGTACCCATTTATGGGATTTCCCCTTGTGGGAGGTCAGTAGCTTAGTGAAGCTGCCATTCATGAAGAGGATGTGGAAAGATGGATTGAGGCACAATCAACAAAAAGTAAAGCTGGAATCTAGGGTATGAAATAGAGGATCTATAATTTAGAAAAGGAAAAAGAAAACTTGGAGACATAAGTATTTATATTATTACTTAAGGTAATGACCAAGATTATTTATGAGTCATTTTATGACATGTTTGAAGCACACAAATCAATGAAGCTGAGGTAGAGTGAATTAAAATGATAGAGTGCATTAGCCAAGAGCCTAGTCACCTAATGGAAATCCTTAGAAGATAAGATAGATAATATTATCAACATTCAATAAAGGAGATATATCTTAGGCTTAAAAACCATCAATTTGGGACACTTAAGCACAATTCTTGGAATTGTGGTTGACAAGGTTCAAAGTTTGAATACATGTCACAATGATGTGGAAAGGATCCTAAAAGATGATAGAAAGCTAATTGAAAGGATTGAATAGTTTCTTGGGACTATGCTTAAAAATCCTACACAACCCACTAATCTTGGAATCATAAGTGATGAGGAAATCAAACATATGGCTACTTTGGTAACTCAAGAAATCAAAAGAAAGAGCCAAGGCAAATCTAGGGATGATAATAGTTAGATCCTAGACATGATATTCAATGCTAGAGAGAGGATAAATGAATCTAGGAGCATTAAAGATGCCATGGCTAGAAATGATAGAGATTTTGATAACCTCAAATATCAAGAGGAGGAGTGTATCCTAAAACCTATTGTGGATCTAGAGATAGTTGATGAGTAACATACTAAGGCCACGAGTATCCTCTAATAGCAACAATTAGAGGCCCCGCCATAATATTAAGTAATATTATATTTTGTAGAATTTAATAACTTTTTGAAATAGAATATTCCTTTGTAAAGTCATATTCTAGTTTATTAGTATGTTTTCCTCTAGGTTAGTCTAACTATAAAAATCACATGTATTTTAAAACTTGGAAGGACAACTATCCTTATCTTTGTACACTTGTATTTTGTAACTGACCAATATACTCCCTAATCTTTCAATAAAGGCATGTATTACCATTTGTGAAATAGAGAGGTTTTTGAGAAATTTTTTACACTTGAAGCAATTAATATAATCATGGAATTTTGTATGAATTTTACATATTTGATATGTCAATTAGTAATATAGATTTTATCTGAATTGCTAGTACATGTTTTGAATTTGAATGATATCTTTGAATTTTGAGTTGCGTTTTCTAATCATAGAGATTCTAATGTGTGCATATGCTATATTATTTAGAGGATATTAGGTTTTGCTTCACTTCATTTTTCTCTGTATTCAAATGTGCTAATGATATTTTATTATAGTTGTAAATCCTTAAAGTAGACCTAGTTTTTACCTGTGACAATTTACATTATCCTTCAAACTTTGCCTAGTATATAGTGGAATTTGAGCTTAGAATATGTTGCATTATATATTGGTTGAATTCATTATCATTTATAATTGATGCTTTATCATAATTTTTGAGACTAAAATTGGCAATCACTCATTTCTTTTCTACCTTACCCTTATCTTTGCTCTTTTTGACACTAGATCACTTTAGTTTTAGCTTCATTATAAATATCCACTTAGACTATTCTGTAGCTTAAATTTGGATAACAATTCACTAAGTATTAATAAATATTTTCTATAATTCATAAATAATGAACCAAGTTGGATCCCAACCACTAAATCATATAAATATTATGGAATGGTTTATCCTACTTTCTAATATTTCACCATAGGCAACTAGATTACCAAAAACTTGTAACTCATGCTCTGAATTTCCTAAATTATAAAATGAGATGTGTTCTATAAACACTAAGAGCACTGATGGTTCATTTAGAAGCATCAACAAGAGAAGCTCCATTGGCGCTATAAGGAAGGCCATGAATTCTTCAAATCTTTATTGATCTTAGTCTATTTTATCTAAAGATCAGTGTATTTTTATGTTTTTGAGTGATTTTTTTAATAATTATAAATATCATTTATCTTTGCTATTTATAACACATCTTTTTGCTTCTTTTGAAGTTCTCTGGGTATTAATGTTTTTGTTGGTAAAAATTAGCTTTAACTTTGAAATTCCATAGTATCTAGGGTTAGGAGGGCTTGTTTTAATCAAATGTTGGCATATATTCAATAGATCTAAGTTATTTTAGGATTAGAATTATAAATATAGATCATATTCATGTAATTAAACACATCTTTGATCTGATTCAATCAAAGATCAATGCCCTTTGTAGTTTTTCATACCACCTTTGCAAAATAAGATCAATGTGTAGGTCTAACTCTTTTTCTTTATAAATTTTAACTTGATACATCATATTTTAGGTAGGATCTGAAAATTTCAATATGGAATTTCCAAAGATTAGAATAAGATCACACTTAGAGACCAATGAGCCTTTACTAGAGATTGAGATTCACAGAAAGGATATACATGATAAAGGTAGATGCAGGAGATCCAAATCATTTCCAAATTCACCCCTTTAAAGTACCTTTAACTTCAATCTTAATCTAAGTATGGCTTAGTTTAGAGAGTATTTCTTCAATGTACTAGGTGTGGTATATGATCTCCCACGTAACCCTAAGTAATACTTTCCTACATTTAGTCTAATGGGTATAGTAACTGCTGAAGAACATATAAAATCTTTTAAATCTACCTTAATATTACTAAATATTATGCATGAGGATTTATATTACATGTTATTCCCCTTCACCTTTAAGGATGCTACTTATGAATGTTTTTTTAATCTACCTAATAATTACATCACTAGCTAAGATGATTTCAACAATGTATTTATAGACCAATTTGGTAAGATTATTAGTCCTTGTGTTATCTACTACTAGTTCACCACCATTAGAAGACATGAAAGTAATATTATTAGGTCCTTCAATTATAGGTTTCATAAAATGTTTAGCAAGACCATAGACCCCTATAAGGATGATGATGTTTTAGCTCTATAGATTTACAAAGATGCAATAGATCCCATGACCTCTATATTTTTGAAGAGATCTATGCCATCCATAACTTATTTAGCTAGAGCCTATGTTGAGGTAGTAAACATCAATGATTAGATGAAAACCCAAGGGAAAATGGCATATTTTATGGCAAACATCAACCCATAAATGCCTATGATGAACTTATTCCCAAATAATAACCAAAATATCTCAATATTAAACCGGCTCCAAAACCTAATTCAGTTGTTATTTAGTCATGTAGCTCCCAATTAGAATTTAGGATTCTTAAATCATCTTACTAATGGATTCAATCCAAATTATCAAAGGGATTTGGTAACATATTATAATAATAATTATGTACATAATGTTGAAAATCCTAAAAATGAGAATGAATCTATCTTAAAAATGGTCCAAAAGTTGAGCACTGATTTTCTTTAGTTGCAAAAACAAGTTGGAAATGCTTCTAAAAGCTTAGGTAGGAACTTTTCATTTCAAAGGTACAATAGGGAAAATAATATATTTGAAAATGATAGTTTTTATAATAATAGGAATAATGAGCCATCTTTTAAAAAGAAGACCATGGACATTAACCTCACTAATATTGCATTACCTGATTATTATAGGGTACATTGCACAACTAAGTATGGGAAAATTGATTGTATAGAATTTTTCAAATCCTTTTAGGCTTTCCAAGAGGATTTGGATACATTTGAAGTGATTCATAACAAATATGGTGGTGTAAGTACCTTTTGATTTAAGTCATTTGATCAAGCCTTTATGATAGACACCTTTGATTTCCCCTTTCAATAGGAAAATGAACCTGATGAGATCCAATCCTTTCAACATTTCTTTAATAATACCTAACCCTTGAGGAATGGGGAACATAGGAATCCTTTAACTACCTAAATGCCTCCAAATAATTTTGGAATCCCTCCATACACTTCTTAAAGAAACAATCCTAAGCCACCTAAAGGGAGTACTTCTAAACCTAGCATTGAAATTCTTAGTTATTCTAAGATTGATTATAACATAGTTGAGGACATGAAAAAGATAAAGGCTAATATTAATTTGCATGAACTCATGTAGATTATATAAAAGAGGGACCTTATATTGGAATCATTGTCAAAAGGGTCCAACAACCTACCAAATACTGATCATGCCAATGTGAATATGCACAAAGTCAAAGCTAAATATCTTCCTTTCTTGCTCACTGTCAAGATGTTTGGTAAGAACTTACATACTTGATTTATATATTCTAGTGCTTCTATAACATTATTACCATAGGTATATGTAAAAAACTTATCATGACTCCCATTAAGTTTGATAGGATTGTCACCCAATTAGATAAATATAGAGTTAGGGTAATTGGGGAACTTTTAAATCTTCATATGTAGCTAGTTTTTGAGCCTAGGGTGTATTAATTTATTGATATTCAAGTTGTTGATATACCTAATTTTTATGGAAGCTTATTGAGTATGGAATGGAACAAGGATTTAAATGGTTACATGTCCACATATTTCTCACATATTTGGCTACCTTGAAAGGGAGATTTTAGTCAAATTAGGGTTGAGAAAGAACTAAGGATGAAACATATGATAATAGAGTACAATGTTGTAAATGAGAGGGTCAATAGAATTGACTTAAATTTATGGGTTTCACCCTAGATATTGATAAGGTATATGATCCCAAGAATACTCATATTATTTCAAGACTATGGAAATTACATTTTGATGGTGCTAGGTGTAATGCTAGATTAGGTATTGGTGTTGCTTAATTGACCATACTGATAGAAAGTATCATGCTTCTTATAAGCTCCAATTCCCTTGTAATAATAATCTTTCTAAGTATGAATCCCTTATCCTAGTTTTGAAATTTTCTATAAAGAACAAGGTCAAAGAAATACTAGTTTATGGGGATTTAGAACTAGTGGTCAACCAAGTAAGGAGCAAATACTAATGTAATCTCTCATAATTTAAAAGGTATAAGTTTAGAGTTTGGGACTTGATTGAATAATTTGATGCATTCAACATCATTTCCATCTCAAGGGGATAAAACCAAGCTATTGATGAGTTGGTATCTACTACAACCAACCTCATGCCCAAATAATATTCCCCTAATTTTAGCATTGAGCTGATACCTTGTCCTTTAGTGCCTAATAATGTATATAATTTCAAAGTTTTTAATGATGATAAGTAGATATTGGATTTCATGACCAAATTTGGAGCATTTTTTGCTCATATTATTGATGATATTGATGAAAGTACATCTAAGGAGGACAAATTTGATGGTAAAGTCATTCACTTGAATGATAATAAGATCCCCAAGGGGATGATTTCTTTATAACACTGTTTGATCAGAATAATCTAGCGAAGTTTTCCAAGTTTCCCAAGGTAAGTGGGAAATATTATAATGCTAGTGATATTGGTCTCCAAGATCAACCCCAACTAGTAAATGTTGGAAAATCTTATACAAATATGAAGAACAAGAAATCCAAAGAGATCCTTACTGAATATAGGGATGTCATAGCTTGGTCTTATGATGATTTAAAGATATTTGATCCAAGGTCCATTACCCATATTATACCCATTAAGAATAGTTTCAAAACATTCAGGTAGACACAAAGGCTTTTAAACCCTATCCTATAACCCATGATCTTCAAAAAGGTCAAGATATTATTAGATGCTAGGACAGTCTTCCCCATCAGACATTCTACCTCAGTGGCTAACTTGGTGTTAGTCAAGAAGAAAAATGGTGAGACTATACTTTTTATTGACTTAATAAACTTGAAAAAAGCATCAAAAAAGGACAACTATCCCATTCCTTCCCTAAACCAAGTGATTCAAGTTATTTTAGGTGTAGCTATGATGTCTTTTCTTAATGGATTTTAGGTTATAACAAGTGTTGGTTGATAGAGAGGATAGGATGAAGACAACTTTCACCACAAATTAGAGAACCTTTGCTTACAAAAGGATTCCCTTTGGGCTAATCAATGCAAAAGATAATTTTCAAAGTGATATGGACCATGCCTTCCAAGGCCTAATAGGTAAATGCATCAATATTTATATGGATAATTTAATAGTTTTTTCTAAAAATAAGGAAGATCACTTCATGCATTTATAGAAAGTTTTTGAAATATGTAGAAGATATGGGATTTATTTAAACCCTAAGAAGAGTATCTTTTGTGTTACAAAATTAAAATTATTGGGTCATGTTATAACAAGATGGATCTCTGTATATCTAAATAGAGTGGAGGCCATATCTAGGATAACCTCTAAATAGTAAAAAAGAACCAAAGTCATTCTTTGGTAGGATAAATCTTGTAAGAAAGTTTATTTTAGGCTTTTTAGAGATTTTAAATCCACTAAATGACATGATAAATAAGGATTCCAAAGTCACATGGAATTAAAATTTTAGAAAGGCATTCAATGATATCAAGGAGGCCATTAGCCAGGCTCTAGTCCTCATAAGTCCCAACTTCTCAAGGGACTTTTACCTTTACTCCTTTTCATCTCACCATACTATCATTGTTGTATTGAATCATAAGATTGATGAGTGTGATCACTTAATAGATTTTATGAGCACTAATTTTAAGAATGCTGAGTTAAATTATTCAATGATTGTTAAGCAAGAATTTGCATTAGTTAAGGAAATTAAGAAATTTAGGCATTACATCCCTATAAATAATGTGCATGCCATCTTACTTGACCCTACCACCAAACTTGTGTTAATTGGATGTCAGTTTTGTAGGAATATGACTTGGAGATGAAAATAATAAAATTGGTAAGGTGCCAAGGTTTGATCTAGATGATTACTAATACTAACCCTAGGCTAAGTATTATAAAAGTATATCAACAAAACATTCAATCTAGTGAATGGTATGATTTAATCATATATTTAATAATTAATGACACATATCTTATAGGATTATTTAGGGAGAAAAAGAGAGCCCTAAGGTTGAAGGCAACCCATTACTTGATCAAAGATGAGGCCTTGTATAAAAGAAATTTTGAAGGGGTTTATTTGAGATGTATTTCAAAATAATATTTCACCCAAAGCATGAGCACATTTAATGAAAATATGGGTAGTGGGCATCTGTCTAAAAGAACCACAACCCATAAAATTCTCAGAGTTAGCTATTATTGGCCAACTATTTTTAAGGATGCTCACAAACATGTGAAGGAGTGATACTCATGTCAAGTCTTTATCACTAAGGAGCCAAAGGTAGAAATGCCTCTACAACTAGTCATGATTGATAAAACATTTTCATAATAGGGGTTATACTTTGTTGTGGTGATCAACCCCAATTCTTTTAAAGGTCACAAATATGTCCTAACTGCCATCGACTATTGTATAAGGTGGACTGAAGTTACTACTACCAAAAAATTGAAGACTGAGGAGGTGACCAAATTCTTAAAGGAAAACACTTGTAACAAGTTTGGAACTCCAGTCTCTCTAATATGTGACAATGGGTCTCCATTCATATCTATAGAGATGACTGAATGGGCTTATGATAATGGTATTACTCTCAAGTTCGCATCTAATCATTGTCCCCAAGGGAATGGAGTCTCTAAATCTAAAAATATAAACTTGATAAAGGCAATCAATAAGTATATTATAGATAACACTAAGACTTGGCATAAGATATTTAAATTTTTAATTTGGGCCGATAGGATAAGAATCAAGCAAGCCTTAAGATCCTCACCATTTCTATAAGTATATGGACAAGAACCTATCTTTCCTATCACTCTCAAGTTTCCCACATATAGATTTATGTAGGGAAACATGGAAGAAAGCCAAGAACTTTTCAACTCAATATTAATGTACATAATTTAGATGGAATATGCAAGGGAGAAATCCATTTCTAAATTTATTAGACATCAAACCATAGTCAAGAGATGGTTTGATAAAAGTTCCAAGATCAAGGTATTCAGATAGGGAGAACTAGTTATCCTTTGGGAAATTCACACCCTTGTGGATTGGCCCATACTAGATTGTAGAAACATTGGAGAATAACACATTCAAGCTCAAAGATCTATAAGGAGTATATTTTACATTGGCCACCAATGGGTAGTATCTCAACCACTACTTCTTTATTTCTCCTCCTAAAGTCCTCATGCAGTAAAAAAACATAAGATGGTTAGATTTAGAGAAGGTAGGATAGTTATTTTCCTTTCAATTATTTCCTTCGTATCCCTTATTTATGCATAATCATGTATATATTTATTTGTTTTCCTTTGTTGTCTCTCTTTTCTACTTTTTATTGTGTGTTTCTTTCTTGTTACTTTGTTCCTTAATTCTAATAAGTCCTTTTGGACAATCTTGAGCTCAAAGTTATAATTTTTACTCAAACCCCCTTAAAATTTATAAATTTTGGTGTGAACCCCATGCATAGGATGACCATGGTCTTGAAATGTAAAGCACAATGTTGTAATTTTAAAAAAATGTTAAATACTAATAGAAGAAGTTAATTATTTCATAGGAACTTAAGTATTATCTTGACCTCAAATTGGTTTGAACAAGACTTACACTTGTAGGGTGAAAATTCAAACTATCATGGTATAGTCATATTAACACTTAATATACATCCTTTCTTGGGATAATGGTTGTAGCTATAGGTGATTTTCCAAGATAAAACACTTGATCAAATCCTAAAACCTAGTTATTCTGGTTCCCAACCTTGCTAAAAGCATACAAGTCTCAAGAAAATACAAAAAAAGAACTCAATGCAAAATTAAAAGCTTTATAAGAATAGGTGATTTTGGTAATCTCCACTAGGGTTATGGATGCCTAGTTGGAAATGGAGCAAGACCTTAAGATAAACCAAATGCATCTCTAACAGGGCTATAAATGCCTAGCTGGTAGCAAAGTTATGCCCAAGCCTTCCCTAAGCTAAAATCATGGTTCTTAATGAACATCTTAACATGATATAAGTCAATGTTAATGGCTAAGGACATGAAACCTGAAAGTTATTTCTTTAATCCCATGGAAAATAGTAAGTGAAATCAAAGGACACATATAATATGGCTATATCTTAGTGTTTGAACCTAAGTCTACAAGTGTAAGGTTTGTTTCAACCATGACCTGATTTGGATGATGATATTGATCAAATAGAGTGGATGACCTCATTATTTCTTTAAATTAGAGTCTCTAGGTTCTAACATATTACTATTTCCCCCCCATGAATCACCATTTATTGGGACCAATATACCCCCATATTTTAAATTTGGGACCCTTGAGAAACCTTAAGAATTGAACATGAAAATTTAGCATGCCAAGGTCATTTTTGGAATTTGAAGATCATCCACTTTGTTAAAAGGAGGATTAAATGGTTTTTTTTTTCTTTAATTTGAACTAAAATCACTAATAAGTGGTCTTTATAGATTTTAGTTTTAGGTTTTATGACATTTTTTCTCGAGAATTTCATATTTCAAAACGCTAACCAAAGCCCTTATTTTAACTTTGAATGTTGGCGGGAACCAAATCGGTGGGAACCTTTTTTAAAATAAATTTTGGACCTAAGGATAAAGTTCATCTTTTAATATTAGTAATGATTTTCAACACAACTAAAACTTAACTTAAAATTCTTGGTCCCCTTTTGTTATTTTCCCCCTTTAAAAGCTCATTTGTATGCCTAACTAATATTTATTCTATAGGGTCCTTTTAGTATTCCTCACTTAACCTAAGGTTTTAACCCTAAGTTCCTATTATATTTATTAAATACTAATGGGACCTTGGTCTTAACATCTTATCTTAAGTTTCGGTTTGTTGAGTGCACTTTTATGTTAGCTTGGTCCTTTGGTTTATACCTTAGCTTAAGGTTTTAATCTTAAGGACTCGACATATTTATTAATACAATTAGGAATTTAGTCTTAATACCTTATCCTAGGTCATTCATATCACCATTAACCTAACTTAAATTCCTTACATCTTGCAAGATCTAGTAGCCCTCACTTTATCATGGCATTTGATCCAATGGAGTGAGGAAGGCTCGAGATTTGACTTAAACAGCTTGCATCTCATATAATATAATAGTTTACACTTCTTCATGGCATTTTGATCAAATGGTATGAGGAAAAATAATATAATATTTCACATAACCCCTCAATCCAATCACATTCAGGCTCTTGGATTATGATCAATAGTTCTCCCTTCATTGTGAAGACTCAATCAGACAGAGTGAGGCATATTTAAAAAGTCAAGGGACTATGGAAGTCCCAAATGATTGACACATGGAACCATTGCATTCATTGATAAAAGATAAAATTTTCCCACCCAATAAAGTGACCAATCATGATCAAGCTATTATATCATAATCATACAGTTGTTTTTTTGAAAATTTTAATTCAATAGAGTGAGTTATGTCCAAGACCCTTAGAAGCCTCATGGAGGTGCCAAGTGGCACTCCCACATTGGGCCACAGGAATTTGATGAGATTAAAATTTACATTCACATGACCATAATTTGACATTCTCAAGGATGTATTGGACATCTACATGATCATCAACTTTAAGCCCACAAAATTAAAAGCTTCACTAGCTTAAAATTGATGTTCACACAACCATCATTTGATGATCGTAAGGATGTATTTGATGTCAATGAGAACTTAGAATTTAATCTAATGAATTATTTTATTTAGGGTCAAAATTCACTCCAAAATCTTGTTATAAGGCTTGAAAATGGCTTCATAATCGAAGCGAAGTGCTCAAAGAATTCTCAAACACTAAAAATCTTCAAATCTGCAAAATGTGGAAATGGTCTTATGGTCTAAATACATGGAAAATAAACTCAGTGTAAATCTATACTTTGAGGTCACCATGGAATTATTTTAAAATATCATGAACCTTAAACTATATACTTATACTAAGTCTTATTTTAATGGGGTCTTTGTTACGTAGGACTTAGGCCAAGTTACTTCTAGCTAATGGTTTTAATGTGTTTTATCAATGAAATAAAATACTAATTTTTTTAGATCAATATACCATTTTAATCCCCTTTTAGCATGTTTTATAAGGCTAGCACAAATATTTTATACCAATGTATATGTTGTGTTTATTAAACACAACATAAACATTGGCTTGAAACATTTTGTCCTAGTTCCCTTTACATAAATTTAGAAAATTTGGTCATTAATTTATTATCCTAAGGTTTAATCTATGTTTAATAAACATGAAATAAACCTAAGCATAATAAATTTAAGCCAAAGTCCCATTTTAATAACTTGATAACTTAAAGCTTGGGGATCTCTGTAGATCAACAATTCACATTTTATCACTAGATTTTGATCCAACAACACAAGGCTCTAATAGAATTTTCAATAAGGCCCTAAGAGCCCATGAGCTCAATGCATGGAAAAAGTGTATTTGAGGTAGAGCTAATAGGATGATCTGATGGTTTTTGTTTTTTTGCTAGAGGATGGTCATGAATTTTGAAAATCCCATGAGCTTGATGCATGGTCAATGTTCATTTAAAAAATCACTGACATAGGATTTGAAACACAAGGAGGAACATAAAGATTCCAAGTGTCACATCCATAGAGCTTGCCATAAAAGGATCCAATCATAGGTGAGGGCCTAGATTAAAATCAATGGCTCATTCTAATTTAAGATTTTTTATCCAATGGTGTGAAATAAAAGAGGCATTTTTAAATGCCAATGGCTAGTGCTCAAATGGCATTTATGAAAAATATTGTGAAAGGCCTAGACTTATGCCACATAGGTGCCATAAAAGTATAAAAGGAAAAAATACAAGATCTTGTGGGATTAGAAATGAAAAGGTATAAAGGCAAAGGTCCAAATAAAATACAAGGAATGTATAAGCTAAAGTATAGATATATTCTACCATTAAAGCTCCAAAACCTTGAACCCCACATAAAAGTGACTCAAAAGGACTCAATTGGTTACAACTTGATCCAATGAGAGCTTAATTATGTCTCTGAGTATAATAGAGATTTCATAGAGATCATTTACAATTTGGTGTGATAAATTTTCAAAATAAGAGACCATGATAGCTCATAGATAGCAATTGAAGGAAGAGATCAAGCTCTACTTGTCCATAGATAATGAAGGTCAGATCTTCAAAGATAATTATACCTTACAGCCTTGAATGTCTTAGGTATTAAAAACTATTATAAGATATTCTTCATGGTGGAAGAATTGAAACCCATTATAAAGGAAGAGCAAAGTATTGATATAGTGAGTAGGAGACAATATGTTTTGTTCATTTTCTAGATGGGTGGCCTTCACCATAAAATAATAAAACTTGAGGTATTACATTGTATAGACATCCTTGCCCCCATATTTATTAATTGTAGAGTAGATAATGAATGGATCATAAAGGAGGGAAATTCTAAAAATATAGCCTATAATTACCTTGTTGCTTTTGAGAAATATTATAAGCTCCCTCTTCCCCACATAGACCTATCTAAAATTAAGGAATGAACCAGCAACCATGACCTCAACTTTGTCCTTAGGCCTTGGCTTCACTAAGGATCCCACATCTTCAGGGAATTTGAAGGCAAAATCCTAATAGTCCAATTTAGGGGGGGAATTAGTGTAGTAATTACCCTATTGAACTGAGATTTTTAAGCCCCCTTGACCACTTATGTGAGTAAAATCTAGGACCCCTTTATACATTTCATGGTGGAAAAAAATCTCACCCCTCTAATTGGAGATTTAATCAATGTTTTCCTAGCCAAATAATTCATTACCATTAAAATGAATACATCTAATCAATTTTACATGATGTTATACTTATTAAATTCACTCCTTGCCTTAATCAACTTCCTAGGGATTAGGAATTGATCCCAAAATGGCAAAACCACCATTTCACACCACTATTCCAAATTGCATATCACAGGAACCATATGTAGTTTATTTATGACTATGTTTACCCAATCATAATGGAAGACATCATAGGCGTTTTCATGCCTAGGGTCCATCCACTCAACAAAAAGTATGTTGAAATGATGTGAGACATATGGTATTACCCTGATTGTATAATTATCAAGATTGAAGGGATCATGTCACAACATTATAGATTGTCAGTATATGTTATAAGAAAGCTTGTAGAGAAAAATATTAGCTCCCAACTCATTCATGGTATTGATGAAACCTACAAGTAGAAGAGGAAGGGTTTTCTCCACTCTTTCCCCTTGATTATTGAGAAAACCATATTGAAATACTTGAAACATGTGGAAATCATGTCCACACATAGGGATTCATTTGTATTTTGGTTGGATTAACTCAAAATTTGGGATATAAAGAACATAATGGGTGAGAATTTAAAGGACAAGAAGCTCCCAAAACTTGAATATGTACATCAACTCAGTTTTCATGACACCATCTATATTAAATCTAAGGATTATGAAGAGGTGTTAGCCAAGATTCAAGGGAACAACATCAAGCTTAAACACATGTTAACCAAGAATGACAATCCATTAGGAGAATAATGAAAAATTCATCCTTTGTAGTATCATTTTCTCCTTGGACCATCTAGAATATCCCAAGAGAAACTCCATGTAGAGCAATAACAACCACATCCCTAAGAGTGGGTTGTGCAAGGTTAGGATGAACAAGGCCATGACAAGGATAAAGTAGGAGAAGTGAAATTGGAAGAGAGGATTGGAAAGGAGCCCTCATATAAAACCTTACCCCAAAGGCAACCTTCCCCAATTCAGTATATTGATATGATTGCCTTGGAATTAGAAGATACACTTGAGGCTGTTCTCAAAGAACTTACAGACTCATATGATACAGATAAAGAGGAGGAGTAGTTTGAAGAATCTCAAGTCAAAATAAGGGAGTCTAAATAAGATAAAGGGAAGGAGTTTACTCTTGGTATGGTCCCTATGGAATCCCAAAAAAGGGGAAAGTAGAGCTAGCATTTGTTCCTATGGGACCAAGGAAGAGACCAAGAATTACTATCTCTCACCCCATAAGTGAGGTAAATTTTTTCAATGATGAACTCCCTGTTCATGGGCTATTTATCCCTGACTAGTTCATTTATGGGAAATTAAAAATGATCCTCCCTTTTTCAAATTCATGGGCCATGAAAATAATTGTTGATGTTGAGATTAAAGATGACATGAAGCCATGGATAAGGGATATGGTGAAGGAGCAAGAAGAAAGGAAAATTGTGGTCACCCAACGACTAGAAAGAAAGATGATGGATGCTCATAGAGAATCAATTAGATTAGGTTTGGAGGTCTTATAACCTCCAAAATTTAAGAAGCTAGTCACTACCATCTAATTTAACACTAAAAAAACTATACTAGAAAGGGTTACCAATAGGAAAACTATGGTTAGAATTGAGGAATTCACCTTTCAAAAGGTAGATCCATTTGTGGGATTAATCTATATGGGAGGTCAAAATCTTGGTGAATTTGTCATTCATGAAGAGGATGTGGAAAGCTTGATTGAGGCCTAGTTAACATGGATTAAAGCTAGAATCTAGGGAATGAAATAGAGGATATATAATTTAGAAAATAAAAACCTGGAGATACAAATAGCTCTATTAGTACCTAAGGTAGTGATGAAGATGCTTGATGATGAATTTTATGACATGTTTGAAGCAATCAAAATAATGAAGCTGAGGTAGAGTGCATTAGCCAAGATCCTGGTCACCCAATGGTAAGCTATAGAAGATAAGATATCCAAGCTTCTCAACATTCAAGAAAGGAAACATATCTTAGGCTTCAAAACCATTAGTTTGGGACACTTTAGCACAATTCTAGGAATTATGGTTGACAAGGTTCAAAGTTTTAGTGCATGACACAATGATGTGGAAAGGATCTTATAAGATGATAGGGAGTAATTACAAGTATTGAATATATTCTTTGGCTTATGCTTATAGATCTTGCACAACCCACTACCCTTGGAATCATAAGTGATGAGGAATTAAAACATAAGGCTATTTTGGTAACTCAATAAATTAAAGGAAAAAGCCAAGGAAAATTTGGGGATGATAAGAACAAGATCTTAGACATGATATTCAATGCTAGAGAGAGAATAAATGAAACTAGGAACATTAAAGAAGACATGGTTAGAAATGATAGAGAGTTTGATGACCTGGTAGATCAAGAGGAAGATTATACCCTAAAACCTACTATGGATCTAGATCTAGTTTATGAGAAACATACTAAGGCCATGATCATCCTCCAATAGAAATAATTAGAGGCCCCACTAAAAAATTAAGCAATATTATATTTTGTAGAATTTTATAACTTTTTGAAATAAAATTTCCATTATAAAGGCATACGCTATTTTTTTAGCATATTTTACTCTAGGTTAATCCGACTATAAAAAAACATGTTTATTTTAGAACTTGTAAGAATAACTATCCTTATCTTTCTACACATGTATTTTATAACTAGCTAACATATTTCCTGATCTTTCTATAAAGGCATGTATTACCATTTATGAAAGAGAGAGATTTTTGAGAAAAAATTTTACACATGAAACAATTAATATAATCAAGGAATTATGCAAGGATTTTCCATATTTGATATGTCAATTGCTAATATATCTTTTATCTCAATTGCTAGTAGATGTCTTGAATTTCAATGCTATCTTTAAATTTTGAGTTGAATTTTCTAATCACAAGGTTTCTAATTTATGGATATGCTATATTAGTTGGAGGATATTAGGTTTTAATTCATTTCATTTTTATCTATATTCAGATGTGTTAATGTTATTTGATTATATTATTAAATCCTTAAAGTAGACCTGGTTCTTACTTGTGACTCATTACATTGTCCTTAAAACTTTGCCTAGTATATAGTGGAATTTGAGCTTAGGCTATGTTGTATTATATACTATTTAAATTCATACTCAATTATAATTGATGCTTTGTCATAATGTTTGAGACTAAAATTGGCAATCACTCATTTATTTTTTGCCTTACCCTTCTCTTTGCTCTTTTTTACTCCATATCACTTTAGTTTTAGCTTCATTATAAATATCCACTTAGATTAGTTTGTATCTTAAATCTGGATCACAATTCACCAAGTATTAAAAAATATTTTCTATAATTCATAAATAATGGACAAAGGTGGATCCCAACCACTAAATCATATAAATATTGTGGAACAATTTATCTTTCTCTTCTACTATTTCACCACAGGCAATTGGATTTCCAAAAGCTTACAACTCATGCTCTAAATTCATAAATTATTAAATGATAAGTGTTCTTTAAACACTAAGAGAACTTTTGGTTCATTTAGAAGCATTTAAAAATAGTTCTTTGTACATTGAAACATATTACCTTGATTTCCTTATCCCAAAAAACACAAAATCATTAGAAAATTCTAGGTAAAGTATAAAAGCATTCCTATTTAGGGAAGATGGGATTAAAATATCCATGAGAGATTTAAATCCATGTCATATTATAGGTGGGATTCCCCTTTATTTAGTTCATTATGGTCATTCTTTCATCACAATCCCATCTCTAAGAGAACTACATCAGCTTGAGGTCTAGATAGACTATGTAGGCATATCTTGGCTACATGGGGCATCTCAGGTTAGTTCAAAAACTCTTATTTCCATCAAAATATATCATTCTATAATTTTTACACTCTTTCCATTTCATGATCAATTTTGTACCTTTTACACTCTTTCCATTTTTGAAAGTAATTCTAGACTTTTGCGCTCTCTATTTTACAAGTCATCCTTACCTTTTACACTCTCATCATTTTACACACCCATTCCCATTTTTCCATTACTGATCACTTTATTTACTATTTAATATATCCCATATCCCTTGGATAACTACATTTAGACACAAGTTCATGTTATATCCAACACCCATGGGACTATGTAGGAAGCATCCACTTGCTTCATGCATTTAGAGTCAGCTCAACCACCCCTTCTTATTTTTATATCCCCCCTACTTTGGTAGCCTATTCATGATATAAGCATAACACCTTATTAATTACACATGCACATTAATTAATTGCTTACATTTGATTCTTTATCTTGATTATATTATGTTTTGTGTTTTTTATTTATTGGTTTATTTTCTTATTTTTTTATTGTTGCATCTGAATACATATTAAAACTACTTGAGTATTTCCTTAACTTGGGTTTGAGTTGTTTATGTTTATATTTATATTTTTTATTTCTTGTTTATATATTTTACATCTTGTTCCTACTTAAGTCTTGATTATTCGTATCTTGATTTTAGGTTGTTATAATTTGTCTTTGTTTTATTGTTTATTTGTGTTTTGGTAAACTCTTATTTCCACTTAAGTCCTAATAATCCATATCTTGTTATTAAGATAGTTAGATTTTGTGATTAACTTTGGTTCTTTGTTTATTTTGTTCAAATATAAACATTTTCAAATTAATTTTAGGTATCTTATACCATTAATTGGAGTTGTAAATATTCATATTTGTACTGGTCCATTCACAAATTGAAATCCAATGTTATTATAAGTTGTTCATACTTATGATGTATAATTTTATTTTTCACATTAAACACCAAGTACTCCAATATTAAAACAATTCAGTGCCAAAAAACATCTATAAATTCACCATCCTACATATCTACCACCTAATTCAGATATCATAATCTAATAATGATTGTAACATTAAAAAAAACATGACTCTTTTTAATAATGTAGGACATGCATCTCCTGAATTACACATCAAGTCATGTAATCCATTCATTTACACAACTTATATGACTATTTATACATTAATTTAGGAAGATCATCTCCTAAAGTAATATCTATAATCTATTCATACATGAGTCAAAACTATGCACACATAAACATCCATGTGATAATTAAGGACATGCATCTCCTAATATTATCATACACTATCATATCATAATAAGACCAACTATAAATTATAAACATGGAATATAATATAATCATGGTAAAAAAATACACATCCATATCCATATTCTGATCCAATATCTACATTTAACATCATAGTGATACATAAAATAAAGAGCATCACATAAATAATATTAAGAGTCCATGTATAAATAGCCATGAACCAAAAATAAATGTCATATATATATATATATATATGTATGTATGTATGTATATATATGTGTGTGTGTGTGTGTATATATGTGTATATATATATATGTATATATATATATGTATATATGTGTGTGTGTGTGTGTGTGTGTGTATACATATACATGTATGTCAAAAACCATGTTTTACACTTTGAGAGAATACATATACATGTCACAGTAAACTATCAAAATATTAGGGCTATAAGATACAAAATCAACTTTGGATCATATCATCTCTATACAGAATATGATCAAAGCTCTATCCTATACCAAGTATTAGTGGTGGACACATCACTACTCATTACATAACTCGATGTGTCACTTAATGATTTGATGTAGTCATATGCCAAGACTTAGATGTCCTACTAGTTTATTGTCTCTATGAATGCTCAATATAAATGGGTTCCCTTTGATCTAGTGAAAATATTAGCTTATATAAACCATGATAATAGGTAATCTCATCATTAGTGCATAGGAAATCAATCTTCATGTATAAGGCATCATCCTTAGCCATAATTATGTCAACCAGTGCTCTAGACATGCCACCATCAGATATAAGTTGTTGAACCACATCCAACTCCCCAAAAATCCTCTACACATTTACCTAAGATTTATCCCCCTCATTGACCACTAATAGTAGGTCTGCATACCATAATGTTAACTAAGCCTAAACCCTTTTCAACTAGGTTTGAACCCCTATCAACTAGGTCTAAACCACTATCATTTAATCCACCTGCCCTCTTAATACACAATATATAAATATCAAGCTATGATAAGACCATGTATCCTGGTGGTCTCACCCTAGGCTATGGATAACTATGCATGTAACCCAACTACATATTTTTATAGGCTTGTAATATTTGATTACTATAATGGTATTGTTAGCAACCCAAGTTACACTCTTTGAATTAGATTGTTCACTTTTTATTCAAACCTAGACTAACATTGGATTGGTCTACAAGTTGTGGGTTACCTATAACTAGACCAAACATCTAGATTATGGGGATATCTCCCTTGATATATCAAATTTTAATCCTTATTCAAAAACCTATTTTTTTTTGCGGTAAAAAGAGCTATAATGACAACTTAAAATGAATATATATGCTATGGATGGTGATGCATCAATTCTTTGATGATACTCTCTTAACAATGTCCTTAAGCATACTTATGAATAAACTGGAAATAACTTATCAAATAGACATTCTTGACATAGTCATAAACATGAGTATTTCATATGGAGGTTAGATAAAATGTCTGCAACTTAAAGGTAAAAGAATGGAGGTTTATATAAGACACTACAAACTAACTCACTCATCAACACCACTTATACCTCTTAACACTTACTATTATGGATAGAGAATGACAACATAACATTAGTTGAGGGAGAGGACCTACAACCTCTTAACACTTACTATTATGGATAGAGAATGACAACATAACATTAGTTGAGGGAGAGGACCTACAAAATAAGATGAATATCATACTTTTTTGAAAGTCTACAATCATGATTCACACTAATACCAATGAATAAGTATGTAAAAATCTTTTCTTATTAATTAAAGGTGCAAGATGCAATTGTAGTAGAGTTTTGTTATTCTAGCCTGAGGGATGCCAAATTAGGCCTTCCAAACTAAATAAATAGAAGTAAATTAAGAGAGAAAGAGGGAGAGTGGTGTAGAAGTCCTTGAATAATTCAAAATACCATAACTATATTCCACATGATAATTAAAATAGTCTTCCATACATTGAAGTACCTTCAAAGAGTGTTCTTAAGATGGTAATAGCCTATTTATAGAAACATTTGACCCATGAAAGGTTTATAGTTTCCATATTAATTGAATTTTCTATCTTTTATCAATTACAACATTAAATATTCATAAAAAATCATCCCTCATAAAGCATCAAATGATTACCTCTTCTTGTGGGTTAACCATATCCATAGAATTGACAAAAAAACCTTCATGAATGCTCATGAATATGGAACTTGATTTATTTAAGGGGTAATTATGGATTTCTATAGATAGTGCATTAAATACACATAATATCTTTATGCCCATAAGTTCCTTCATGAGCAATTTCACTCTTACTGAGAAATTAGGCCATTTTGACTAGGTCTCATAGACTGACTAAATAGTAAAAATTGGTAGATGCATTTTTAGGTAAATAGATGAACACCTTATGATCTGAGGAAGTGAAACAAGTCTCATACAAATAAATCCAATGATTTTCAACTTCTTAAACTACCTTGTACCTCTTTTATACTATTTTTCCTATAAAAACACTATTTTATGATAGATGTGTACACCATCCATACAACAAAGTACCATGGTTATGACCCTTTTTGAGTGTACTAGATGATATAGGTGTTAAATAGGTTATTTCAATTTATTTGAATGGATTTTCCCTCAAATATTCCTAGTCAAGTCCTAACTAGGGTTTTAGAGAGGTTTAAGAGTACCCAGGACTCTTAACAATGATTCATAAAGTTTATGAGCTAAAAATATGAACTAATTCAATAAAAAACTCATATAATAAGGCCTCAACCTCTACTAAATTTCCCAATCTCACATTTATAATCTCTATACAATAGTGAGCATGTGATGTTACCTCTCAGGGAAGAAATATGTTTTTTAAGTAGTGTTAGGTGTCTTAAGGTTAGAGTGACCAACTATAGTATATCTCTTGCATTTCGTATCTGACATACATCACTATAATAAATTGATAATATTATTCATGAATATTGGAGGTGTCCTTGTGACCTCATCTTATCTTCTGCTTCCCTTTCTAGATGACACTATTCAAGAAGGCTAACAAACAAGCATACTACAATGTTATTATATTTTTGGCCTCACTTAAGTCTTAAGGAGCTCATTAATTTTTTCTAACATTAATTTCATCTATGGAGTCCTTTGGTGTAATGGTGTTGGATTGAATGAGATATTTAGCCTCTACTTGCATGCATACAATCCCTTATCTGAATACCTAGGTCTATCTACCTATAGAACCAATCATGGAGATAATTTTAGATGGTTATTATAAGGTTTTTTAGGGTATTTATGACCTATTATCTTCCTTGAATTTCATTATTTATGCAAATACTCCTCATTTCCTTGCTCACAGGCTTAAATTAGCCTTTTTAGACCTAGTCCGTATAACATAACTTTTATACATACCAACCAATAGGTTTTTTTAATTATTAATAAATTTATAAATACCATAAACATCCTTTCATGGATCAAGCACTTCATTTATATTCACTTTTAGGCATCTTTCCTTCATTAGGTGTCTTTCAGAGTTTTAACAAGGGTTTTGGAGGTCCACCATCTTAATGATGGTTCATAGAGTATGGACCTCCAAACTAAAAGTTATTATCATGGATTTTAAGTCCATTTACCCCTTAAAATTTCTTGATCATCTCAAGTTACTATGCAAAATATGTGTTAAGATATGAACATATAGAAATGTGCTTCGAATGACTGTCTAGACTATGTAAGCTAATGGAAGGTTTTAGGGAAAAAATGATAATTATATTACATAACCCTAATTAAAAAATTTCCATAAAATTTTAATTGAATCTAAAAACCATTGTTATGACCATAAATATTAAATAAATACTTGTATATGTCTCCATATGATATCAGGGTCTCTTACCAAGTTTAAGGTCTATCTCCATCAGCTAGCTCTCAAAGGCATTTTGAATTGAAGGATAAGAGTTTTCAATATCAAAAAGTATATTAAGAGTTACCATTACATTTTATTTCCTAATAAACATCTACATGAATCTTAAACATCTTGTCTTACTTCAAAACTCCAAATATTCCACCTAGTTCCACTACTAATTGTTAACTGACTAAGGTAGCTCAGAGACAAAATAGTGAATGTTTCACTAGTTATCTAGTCTTTAGGATATCATGAACAAATTAATACCTTGATAATGATAATTTTTACCAAGTTTAAGTTCTTAAATACACCTATATAGGCTTCAAAACCTCAAACTTCCCAAGATTGATTGCAGATGTTGACTTTGTTTGCAAGTTTTCTAAGGTTTCAAATATCCAAATTGTGTTGTGACCATTTAATCTTAATATAAAGTTATGAGTGAATAATAGGGTGTTAAATATTTTTATAAACCATCCTAAAATTAACCTCACTCTCTCAAACATACCCATAGTCATCATCTTCCTTCAATCCAAACAAGAGATTTTAAGAATAATTATATTGTAGTTTATTTTCACTATGCTTTTATGTTTTAGGACATTCCCATGATCAATAGGATTTATAAAATACTTTAAAATGATTTAAGTTATAATTTTTTTCAAATTTACTTTATATACCTTTACTAACACTTCATCCACTTATCTTTGTTCATTTACATAGTACTATACCTAGTACTTAAAGGTGACCTTAAAATTGGTGACTACATTTTTTTTGGCTTAAAACACCTCAAATACCTAAATGGATTTTAATATTGATTAAGGAATTTATCTAGGTCTTAATAAAATCTTCATGTTTCCATACCTGACAAGTTTAACTTTCACTACAATGCACAAGATTAAGCTTGTTTTACTTGGATACATAACTCCAGTAAAGTAGCTATAGATGTACATTGGTTGTCTCCTTTGCGTCTAGAACCTTATAAATATATACTTGAACTTATTTTTAATATTCATTGAATTATAATTATTTACTCATACAAACTTTTTATTCCATTTAAAAAAAAACTTGTTGATTCTCCAAAATGCTTGTAGGTTATAACTAGGGTATTGACTGTGAGTCTGATTTAACTATTTTGAGAATATTGGATTCTTATTTATAATTTAGTTAAGGGTCTGAGTTGACTAAATTATTAATTATTTTAAATATTTATTTGTATAATTTATTTATATTTATAATGTTTTTATAAATAGTAATAAATATGGAGAAAATAAGACTTCATTGAAAATAGGATGAAATGGCTGAGATAGGGTCTAGATTTTTTATGTAGGGGATAGTGTCACAAACAAAGATTTGGATTTAATTTCGTAAACTTATATGAGCATAAAAATATTACACCATAGGTTTTGATGCTATAGTCTTTTTCTTTGACTATTATCCAAACTACTCACAAAGACCTGAGTTTTCTAGGTTTTGTTCACTATTCTTATGTGAGCTTATTTTTGAAATCATGACTATTGAAAGTATAAAAAAATCCTTGTAGATATAATTTAGTCTTCAAACCGTATAATTCATTATTCTTTTATCAATATTGAGAAATAATGGGGGGGGGTTATTGTTGGTAAGATGCACTGAATGTGTATCCAAACACCTTATGTGGGCACTTCTACCTACATACCAATAATCTAAAGAGGGATCAAGCCATATTTAGTTATCCCACTTGATGTGCTTTATGAAATAGTGTTATTTGAATGAAAAAAATCTAAACTTGGTATGATTGAGGTGGCTGGGGACTGGTGTGAGGTTTTGGATAAACTTTTAGGTGTATTGGATGACTATATGTAAAGCATAGGGAAATTTGCCTTAGTGGTATTTATTGTAATATTGATTGCTTTATAATATCTTCCAACATCATTATAAATGAACTTTGAATGGGATTTTATAGGGATCTATTGATCATGGATCAAATGTATTCATGTTAGGCCTACAAGATGAAGGATAGGAAATGGAAGGAAATAACCTTTGGAGCCCAAAATATAATTGGATATGAGCATAAAAATAGGACACCATATGGTTTGGTGCTATATTCCAAGTTAGGAAACCATTTAATAAAAGTGTGGGACCCAGTGAAATGGAACTAGCATGGGAAATGTAGCCTGATTAAACTAGAATCAAGTTTTAGAAGTCTATGGATGATTGGGAATGAGCAAAAAGATGTATATAAAAGTCATGAAAGAATGCAAGAGGGACATATGGGTTAACTATCACAAGCCACACTCAAGCTACCATTTTTGAAATTTTATATCACTACATTTACCTCCCCTTTATTTTAGTGATGTAGTAAAGTGAAATACTAGGATAAAGGAAAAATATAAAGTGTAACTAAACTTACCTAGAAGGGTGAATCACATAAAGCTATGTGATACTATGTGTTCTTAGAAAGAACACATCATGAAGTGTAAATATGCAAAATAAAATTATGATTAGATCAATTCTTACTAGACACACTATGTCTAAAGTAAAAATGTAAAAAATCTAGGTAAAAGAGAGAGGAAGAGAAAGGAACAAATACACTTCACTGGGTATGTGAACTAATACGAAACCTATTGTAATGCTAAGTGATGTTGGGTATGTGTTGAATGATTCTATGCTAAAATTAATATTGTGAATGGAGCTGTGTGCTCAATTCCCTAATTATGGTTCAAGAATTCAAAGGCTAGACCTTTGGTTCCATCATTACCCACTAAGTGAAGCTATGTGATCATGCATGTGTTAATTGATGCTTGGACTATTTTTCCAATCCCTCTGAGTAGGTGGCTCAAGAATACAAAGGCAATATAGTACTTTAGCTTCATTTTTACCCCATTAAGTGAATCTATAAATTGATATCAGTATGAATGTGTGTCATATGAGATAGCTCCTAAATCCCATGAATGTTCTACAATTTGATAATGTGGTGTGGATATCTAAATGTGTGCTAGAAACTAGGCCACTCTTGGCCACTCAAAAAAGATGGACATTAGGCTTGTATGAAATCCACTCAAAAAATAGGTAATAGGCTTATGTGGAATCCACTCAGAAATGATGCCAAGCATTTGTAGATGGAATAAGGCATGTAACTATTGAGAATACCTAGGTAATGTACTAAACTTAGAAAGAAAATAAGTCAAATGTACCACATACATTGCTCCCAATTACTAATGTTTGAAACATGGATTCTAATATAGAATTTATACCAATATCCTAATATAAAACTAGAAGTGAGAGCCACCATGCCATGCATGATGTCCCCTATATCTATATTGTCTAAGAAAAAGTATACTAGAACTATTGATTCTGAACTAAACTATTAGTGATAAAACTATAACTAGTCTTACCTTTTTAATTATTTTTAGAAATTTTGGTTTTTTTGTTGTTTAGATAGGAGTTACAAAATAAGGCACCCTACTATCCAGTGTTATAGTCAAAATTTGGTGCTCTTATATTGTGTTAATTCTAAAGACTATTCTATAATTGTCACTATTTGTCTAGTTTATTTTGCCTAGTTTGAACTCTAGTTTCTATTTTAGGTGTTTTGAAAGTTGATTTTTCAACTGATAGGAGCTTTGATCTTTATGAAAAAACCCCTATTTATTTCCCCCTCTTATGAAGGTATGAATGGAGATGCTTTAATTAATACCCTTATAAAAAAGAGCCTACAAGTGTGTTATTCTATGAGAATACATGATAGAACAATGATAATTGATAAGATATCTCAATATATAACATGGTTTGTATGAGAAATTATTAGATCAACAGGGGTATGCCTAGATATATATAACAATGTAATAACATGTGCAATATAATGAGCTAAAACTAGAAGTCTAGTTAGTTGTTAGTTGTCAAAGAGGGATGGAGCATGATTTCCATCATGGCAGCCAAGAAAGTAAGAGAATTCATGATGTGGATCATGGCATTGAAAATAATTAAAAGTAAACAAACAACATGAACATAAGGTAAGAAGCATACAAGAGTGGACAAAGGGCCAAACAAATAAGGGACATGGGCACATGTCACTCAAACTAAAAATCAAGCATATAAGGCATGTTCAAATGCCACATACACATATAATTGAAACAAACAAAGATTACACAAGGGCCATAGGCACATAAAAGATTACAATCAAAAGACATTGGCAAATGTCCTAAGGTACACACAAGAATAGAAGCAAAGGACATTGGAAAAAATGCTAAGGCACACACAAGAGACAAAATATGAACTAAAAAATGAAATCACATGTAGCTACACAAACCAATAAAGGAAATCATTTAAATATTAGAAATACAATTGCAATTAACTAATCAAAGAAAGAAGTGAAAGTATGTAAGACATGTAGTATAATACTAGGTATATGCTAAGAAATACACAAGTGTTATATACTAGTGAGTGTTGATAGAGTAATTTATGTAAGTTAGTAAGTAATGTATATCAACATGATAAATAGAGTGTGTGGTGTAGGAATGAAATAACTTGGATGGTGTATTCATATAGAAGATGCCCTGAAGGGGTATATATATCGATGTATATCTTGAATGTAGAAGTAAGATGCCCCCTTACTGGGTAGAGTGAAGCAATCATGGATCTAGATGTCACTTTAAACACTCAAATAAGATCAAGTGAAGCATGGTAATGTAGATAAATTGACAAACAATAGAATAGAACAACAAAATGTAAGTCTAGCATGCTAATAGAATTGTAAAGCATGGATAATTCATACAGTTGAAATGTTTTTCTATTTTTGAAATTTTGTATTATTTATGGTCTTTTTGAAATATTTGAATGTTTTTGTATTTTTAGAATTTATTATTATTATTATTATTATTTTTTAATAAATAAGCTATGTACAATCAATCATAAGGAGACTATGTACAAGAAATTAAAAAGAAGCTATGTATGAGAAAGATTGAGAAAAAATGATTCTAACTGATGAGTGTCATGACAGATTCCCTATCATAGTGTCCTATTATTATTATTATTATTTTTTAATAAATAAGCTATGTACAATCAATCATAAGGAGACTATGTACAAGAAATTAAAAAGAAGCTATGTATGAGAAAGATTGAGAAAAAATGATTCTAACTGATGAGTGTCATGAGAGATTCCCTATCATAGTGTCCTATATCAAAAAAAGGAATCATGCATGATTATGAAGCATGAGGGAATGTCTATGAATATGAATTTGAATATTTGGATTCATGGTTGGTATCTTGGAAATCATAATAATCTATATTCTTCCACTCATCATTATCATCTTGATTTTGAACTAGTGGAATGCTAGTGTTGACTTTTATTATATTTGGATCTTTTCCTTTGATAAATTGTGTCTATGAATGATTTGACTTATGATGTTAAATAAATCCCAAACCTTGGTGACAAACATTATCAAATACTATAATAGGAGTAGTGATTCCTTGAGCATGCTTGTCAAACCCTTGACCTTGATAATCAAACTATTGTAGATATTTTGACCAAACCCATACTGCTTTGAATGTTGAGCCTCATTTTAGAGAGTTATATTTGCATATTTTTCATGCTTTACTTGTGCTTTTAGTACTATTTATTGCTCTAATTCTTGTTTTTGTTCCTTTTGTTGTTTTTGACTTATGCTTTGATAACCACTTTTGTATTATTTCTAAATTTGGCCTTTTGTGAATGTGTTCTTGTGTCACTATGGATTGTTTGATTGATTTACCTTGTATAGGGTCTTCATTAACAATTATTTGTTGTATATATTTTTTCAATACCAAACATGAATATATGTGATGTCCATGCATTCTATGATATGCAAAATAATATCTAGATCATCTCACTAGATGTGGAGGAGGTAGCTTGATTAATTTAAATTTAATAATTTCCATTAGTATCTCACTTGAACTCTTATTTAATATTTGAATGATTTTTGAATCACTAGTTGCAGATTTACTTTGTTGTGATTTCATGTTTTGATTTGTAACATTTATTGTAACCAATTGATTAGGTGAAGGTGCATATACATAATTGATGTTAAGGTACTTTTGAGGCTTTTATATTATAATCTAATTTTCCAATGTTGTGATATTTTTATGTAATAAATAATTATAATTTTGTAAATATGAAGTTAACATGCTCATACTAGCGATTTGATCCCTTAGAGTCTCAAGTACAAACCCTAGTTTATTTCGATTGAATATGTAAGCACATATGTTAAAGAGGGATTGAAGAAGCTATAGGATAATTATATGAATTAGGATCAATATTATAGGCTGCCTCACCTTTTGAAAGGGTGATAACATGGACCTATTTAGAGGGAAAGTAGTTATCACCCTCTTGGGGTAGAAGAGGAGAAGAAAATTATTTCCTATGCATAAGATATGACATTGAAACTTGATAAGTGTTTGTTATAAGTTTTATAAAAATATGATTATAAATTATATTCAACATGAGATAAATCAAACAAGGGAGATAGATAATTTATCTTTACACTAATGCATAAATTTTTTGACTTGTAACATAACATGTCTAACATGTTTAGTAAAATAAAGTTGGAAATTATTCCATATCAAAGATAATAATCAAGGGATAGAGAGCATGGAATTGTGTATTAATGCATAAAAAACTTTGACTTGTGATATGACATTTATAATATGTTTAGTAAGGTAAATTTGAAAATTATTCCATATGAGAGATAAAAGGCAAGTAATGAAGCCTTGTATTAAATACAAGTAAACATTACTTTATAGGAGATGTATCTTACTATGTTTAACAATGTCTTCTTAATATCATCCCATATTATGAAAAGTAACGATGAAATGAAAATAATGAAGATTTGTATTAACATATGGTAAACTTCATAATTCATGTACATGATAAGACTGAGTATGGTCTCCTTGTTATTTTCAAGAAATGCTTTTAAATAAATAATATCCATTTTGTTTTTATGTGAAATCTGATTCTAAATGTAAGGTGATACCTCAAAAGTAATGGGACCTAGTATATGCAACTAGGGTTTTAAAAAATTATTATTTTTTAAAAATTACTACAGAATTTTAAAAATTAATGTGAATTTATGATTTAAATATGTAGGTAAGAAGTTATAAAAATATTGGAAAAATCTTTATTTAAAGGGACCTAGTATATGCAACTAGGGTTTGAAAAAAAAATGATTTTTTTTTTAAAATTTAATATGGAATTTTAAAAATTATATTGAATTTATAATTTAAATATGAATGTAAAAAATCAAAAAATTATTGGAAAAATCAATAAATAATTTACCCTAGGGTTTCTATGGTTTTTATGCACAAATGAAGTAAGTCAGGCTCACCAAATGATTTAACTATTTTGAGAATATTACAGTCTTATTCATAATTTAGTTAAGGGTCTAAGTTGAATAAATCAATAAATAATATTTCAATAATTTTATTACTAATTTGTATAATTTATTTGTATTTTTAACCTTTCTATAAATAGCAATAAATACGAAGAAAATAAGACTTAGCTAGAAATAAGATGAAACGACTGAGATAGGGTTTAAAATTTATTATGTAAGACTAGGATATTGTTGAAAATTAGGATCTAGATTTCATTTTGTAAAAGGATAAGATCACTAAAATAGAACACCCTAGGGTCTAGTTCTATATTCCTTTTTCCCCACTATTGTCTAAACTACTCATAGAAACCTGAGTTTTCTATGTTTTGTTTGTTGTCCCTATGTGAGCATGCCTATGAAATCTCAAATATTTAAAGTTTACAAAACTCCTAGTAGAGATAATTTACTCTTCAAACCCTAGACTTCATTGTGCCTTGATCAATATTGAGAAAGAATGGGGGAATTAGTGTTTAATATGCATTGATCATGTATCCATACCCCTTATGTGGGCATGCTTCCTACATACCAATACTCTGAAGAGGGATCAAGTCATATGTAGTTATCCAACTTGATGTGCTTTGTGAAATAGTGTTATATAAATTCAAAAATGTTAAACTAGGTGTTCTTGAGGTGGCTAGGGATGGTGTGAGGATTTGGATATGCTTGTAGTTGTATTAGATGGTTATATGTAGAGAATAGGGAATTTTCCTTAGTGGTCTTGCTTTCTTTGTAATATTTACCAACCTCCTCCTAAATGAACTTTGAATTGGATTTTATAAGGATCTATTGGTCATGGGTCAAATGTATTCATGCTATCCTAACAAGATGAATGATAATAAATGGAAGGAAATAACTATTAGAGCTGAAAATGTAATTGGACAAGAGTGTTGAAATAAGACACCCTAGGGTCTGGTGCTATAGTCAAAGTTGGGTGCTCATGTCCTATAGGTACAAGACCTAGGGGGATGGAATTAACATAGGAAATATAGCCTGGATGAACTATAATCAAGTTTTAGAAGTCTATGGATGATTATGAATGAGAAAAAAGGTGTCTAAAATATTCATGAGAGAATGAAAGAGGGACCTATGGGATGGGTGTCAAAAACCACACTCAAGCTACCAATTTTGACATTTTATATGACTATAGAGTCATTATTGATGACTAATTATAAGTTATCTCCTTAGTCCACCATATGAACCCTTTTTACTTTGATCACAACATTTAAAACCATCATTGTTATCCTCTCAAAATATAATACACATAAAAATCATTTTGTAGAGGCAGACTAATTTTGTTATAACACATGTTATAGGCTATGATCCATTTTTGCTTGTATGGAATGAGATAGGATGAGACCTTGAGAAGGTCAATATCATGATTTATGAACTCACTCATCCATTAAAAACAACCTCAGGGGTAGTTCAATCAAACTCCATTCATTGAGACATATTCTAGCCTCCTCTATATACCAATTTCATGAAGCATACTTGACTATGTTTTCACCTTGGTTGTAGGTGAAGATTTACCATTTTAACATGGCTTAAGGCTTCATAACTAATATTAATGATCATGATGATCCATAACAACACTAAGGAATACAAAATACTTTAATTCATGAAATGGATATGGATAACGAGTGATGATAGTATGTGTGGTGATAATGGAGTATATATGGATATTGAGAATGGAGTTATAATCTTATAACAATGGTGAATGGTAGTGAGAAAGTTATGAAAATGGAATGAAACATGGGGGGATGGAATGAAACATGAATCCACATTAAAAAATAGTCTTAAAGGATCCTAGGTGAGCATAAGTATATGTATTAACAAGATATATCAGTTTTAAGGCTCTCAAAGAGGCATACATAGTGAAAAAAGGAACCTAGGATTGTTCAAATTACTTTAACATATGCTAAATTACCTTAACATATGATAAATAAGAATGTGAGGGTGTTGAGGGTAGATTGATGGTTGATAGGTTGTGAGACTTCTAGTAAAATTTTATAAACCTAAAATAAGGACACAAGATCATGAATGCAACATATCATACAACATCTTACTATGATTTGACAAATTTGAATCAACCATTGAACCATAAACTATCTTCAACCTCATTTTTAGACTAAAGATGAAGATATTTAGCTCTATATACCTAGACATGTGGATCAAAATTTTGGGGAAGCCACGAAATGTTTCTTTAAGATGTAAATAATCAAGAAAAAGCATTAGTTTGACCAAAATAGTCAAAAACTCAACAAAACCATATTGCTTCTCTTGCCTTGTACAGATGTGAATGGTAACCAAAACCCTTATGTTCTTAGAATTGGTTCATAAAGTTGGGAAGACTAAACCAATAACCAATACCCATGATTTGAATGTTATACATTCTAGTTTCTCTGGTCAAGAGTTTGAATCTCCTTTCTCTCTCTCCTATATAGACTAAGAATAAACCTAAATTGCTCTTAAGGTCTACCAATGAACTGAGCAAGGAAAACACATAAATTTTGGATTCTTAAGCCCTCAAACATTTTAATCTCTTCACCATGTGCCTATAACAAGACCTTCTTGCATCTTTAATAATTATCTTTAAGAAATAAATATTGTACAAATTTGTACCACCTAAAAACATTGTTAAATTATATAAATTCTCCTTGATTTCATCTTATTTTAGTTCCAAACCACCATTTTAGGGTAACATGAGGGAAAATGTGGGTTAAATGAAATATGAAATCAAGGAACACATTTTAGATATTAAAAAGGTAGATGTTTTCACACATGTGAGTCATTTTAAAGGTAAAACAATGTTCTAAACTCATAAAGGGGACATTTTCAAAGCAAGAAATAGTTTGAATAAATCAATATAATGACCATGAGGGTGATTAAATATTTTATGAATGCTTTAGTTGTCTTTTGATGTCAAATTTTGTCATTTAAAGATTAAAAACTTTCTTTTAGACAACATATATATATAACCTCACAAGAATAATTTCCAATAAATGTCACAAAGAATACCTTATATCCTTAAAAGTTTGAATTAGGCTTATATGTATCTTAATCACCCTTTTAAGGATTATTGTTAACATACCTTGAATATATTTAATATATTTAGAAAACCTAATGGTGAGTCATCAACTGCCATCTTCAACCATCTTCATTAAGGCACTCATGATCAATAAAACCACTACAATCCTTTGTCAAAGACATACAAACATACTAAAACACCATGAGGACACTTAACACAAGTTAAAATAGAGACATGATAATGGAAAGACATCAATACCTACTCCCTTTACTTGATAGTCAATGAACATTCTTTTGAATTTCCCTGATTCCTCAAGAAACATGATAATTATGAGGTTTTCTTGATGGACCAAAGATCCCAATACTCAAGTTAACACCTTTCTAGGCCTAAAAATAGAAATTGGTCAACATTTATAGCAACTCAACTTGTTTGATGAGCCTAAATATCAAAAGAATCCAAATTCTTTTAACATGAAACTATCTAACCTTGTGGACTTGAAAACAAAGCAAATAAACAAGATACAAATCAAGTAAAAACAATAAAAACTAAAACAAAACAACAACTAATAATCATGTGAAATAACACTTAGAGGAAGTAAACTACTACTATGTATAATATGATTAGTTTTCCTAATAGAAATACTTGAGGAACATCCTATTAAAAAGAATCGGGAGTTACTCACCACTCAAATTAGACAAATGAAAAACATTAATCTCATTACAAATAGTAATGACATATGTAACACCGCAAATAATATCAAATTTTTAATGTTTAGCTAGCTTGGCATGGTCTTCATCCCACTTAAGTACAATATCACCTTACTGAAAGGTATTTGATAAAGCTCTCTTGTGAAAATATATTTTGACTTAGTCTTGGTTGGACCACATAATATGCATAGCATTGTCCATTTTTTCTTCCAAATCTCTCAAATAATTCATTCTTACTTCCATTTCATCATTATCCATGAGATCTAACTTATATGCAAGTTCCAAGGCTGGTAGTTCTAGTGAAATGTGTAACTTTGCTTCTCTCCCATAAACTAGTAATTAGGGAGAGTGACCAATATCATTCTTTGGAGTAGTTATATTTGCCCACAAGATGGTCTTTAACTTGGTATGATATATTCTTTGATTTTCCTCCATTTTCCTCTTAATGATACTAATCAAATTCTTATTAGTGGACTTTTCTAGTCCATTGCCTTGAGGATAGTAATTGAATGAAGATTTGAGATAAATTTCATGATCAAAGGCCCATTCACACACTTTTATACTACTAAAATCCAAAGTATTATTTTATATAATGGTAAATTAATTAATGGATATTTAAAACCACTTATATCAATCACTTTATGGGGGATGAATCATAAATATGAAGTATAAGCCCCATTGCATGAAGGGCTATTCAACTTGAATATGTTTTAGAGGCATGACATCTAGTCTCTTTTTACAAGTAAAAATTTCAGATTTGGAACATATTATAACATAATCATGTGAGTATTTTAACAAAATGGGTCAAAAATATCTTGATCTTATGATATTTTATGCTTTGGTATTGGTTGAAAAATTCCCTCCTACAGTACCATCATAGAATTTCTTTAACAACTTGTCCACTTGACTAGTTTCTACATATCTCATAAACATACCACCAATATATTTATTGAAGATTACCTCATAAATAAAAAATTAAGGTATATATTTAAGCCTAATTTTTTCCCTCTTTTCTCCATCTAAGCCTCTAAGACATTTTCTTGTTTGGAGGAATTTCACACTGTCTTGTGTCTAGCTAGAAGAAGAGATAGTTGTAGCTTCATGTTGATTGTCTTAGACTATAAAAACCATTTATTTATCCTCTTTAACATATATTTTAAGGTTAAAAAAAATTACCATACCTATTATAAAATTTTTAACCTTGAATTCTATATCATATTCCATGCATTTGGTCACCCAACCAACCCTCTTTTCACTTAGGTCCCTATTAAGGATAAAATATTTTACACTAGGATGAACCACCATCACAAAGATATTATTATTATAAACCATATTTATAAACTTAATCATGACCCTTATGATATAAATGATTTTTTTTTTCAAAAAATTTATATTTCTCCTCATACCCTTCCAATGCTTGACAGAAAAAGGCAATAGGCTACTCTAATCCTTCACTATTTTGTTGCATAAGCATGGCAAAAATTGTATCACATGTGAAGAAGGAATACATGAATAAATATTTTGAAAAATTAGGGTTGAGGAGGTGGTATATTGACTAATGATCTATTGGCCTTAAAACTTTCTTTATCTTCTTTGCTCCATAAGAGCTCCTAATGTTTCTTGATCGTGTGAGTTAGTGGCCTCACCAATTTTGAAAATCTAAGTATGAACCTCCTAATAAAGTTGATTTTACCAAAGAAAATTTGAAATGCCTTCTTATATTTGGTAAAATATAAATAAATAATTTATTATATTATTTTAGGATCAATATAAATTCCACCCTTGGATACAACATGTCCTAGAAGCCTTCCCTCATGCACTACAAAGATACACCTTTTGTTGTTCAAAGAGACCCCAAACTGTCTACACCTATCAAAAATCAATCTCAAATTTGTCAAATTATCCTTAGTATATTTATAAAACAAATTAATATCATCAATATAAATGATTACCATATCACTTATAATCCCTTAGAAAGACACATCCATTTCCATTTAGAAAGTAGCCCCAACATTGGACAATCCAAAAGGCATTTTCTTGTATGTGTAGGTACCCTAGTTAATTGTGAAGGTAGTCTTGTATTTATCCTGATCCTTCAACAATATATTATTATAACCTAAGTATCCATTAATTAGGGAAAACTTTTTTGAACCTAAAATTATTTGTAAAATTTGATCCATAAATGGAAGAGGGTAGTGATCTCTCAATGACACCCTATTGAGATATTTGAAATCAACACAAAATATTATCTCCCCAATTTTTTTACTCATAGGCACAATATTTTACACCCATGTATAATGTTTTATGGGAAATATTATGCTGGAATCAATAATCTTTGTTATTTTTTTCCTCATAAGGATCTTAACCTTGGGGTTGATTGGTCTTTGTTTTTGCCTCATAGGTTTGGCATTTTCTTCTAGCTCTATGGTATGTTGAGACACCCTAGGATCAAAAAAATTTAAGTCACTATATTCCCATGTAAAAACATCTATAAAATCTTTGCATAATGCTATCAAGGCTTCTTTCTCCTCCTTAGTATTCACTTTTCCTAACTTGAGTAGTTTATCTTCAAATATGACAATTTATTGATAATGTTCCTTTTTAGTGGATATGTTTACCTCATATTTATTAAGCTATTAATCATAATTAAATATTATCTCCAATGGTACAAATACCTTATGAAACTTATTTGACTTTAATTAGATAATTTGTTCCTCATATTGATGTTGTAACATATCTTAGTTTTTTGAGTAACATTATGCTTCATGTTGTAGGAAATAGGCAATTTGTTTATCACTATTAAATACTTTATATCTTACCTCATTATAAAGTAATAAGGGCATACATATAAATTTAATTATTTACTAATCTTTATTTTCCTTCAATTATATCATATTATGTTCGTATAATAACTAAACAGTCTACATGATGATTGGTTCCTTTAGGAATGGAGTGGATGTCAAAAGCTTGGAAGTCCTCCATGAGGTCCCAAACCCTATGTTTATAATCATTAAAGAGTGGATTATTGGATTTAATTATGCCTCTCACCTACTTCAATACTAATTTATTGTGTCTCTTAACTTTCATAAGCTTAATCCCTCTCTTCATTGCCCACTATAGACCATAAATGAGGGCCTCATATTCTATAGTATTAGAGTTGCAACTAAATTATAATACTAGATTAGAATAGTAAATTTTATTTATATGAGACAAAAGCATAAAACTTTATCCAATCCCATTCATGGATCTAGATCCATCAAAAAGTAGATTCCAAATTCCTTCATGAACTTGTGTTGTGCTAGTGAGACTTGGCATTATGGCACCTTCTTCATGTATGAAAGAAACACCCAAAATTGATTCGTAAATGATTTTATAAAGATTATAACTATTATTATTAGTTTCCCCTTAATTAAGGATCAAGTTTGGTATACTTTCAAGTGGTTTAAAATGTTATTTTTCATTGAAGTGTTCATCCTCCTCTGAGATATTGCAAATAACATTTGATAAGTTAGGCGTATAAGGTTCTAAATGGAACCTAGATATAGGTTTAGACCTTATGGTAACCTTTATCCCATACCTAGTTATAAAAACCATGTAGGACCAATCAAAAGAGATATATCCACCCATTGTGGCAATGAAATACCTAGATAACCATAGAGAAAAGTAGGGGGAAGATCAACTACTACCACATATTAAGAGATAGTAAAATTTGGAAAAGTACCCAAAATAACCTTAAGGTCCTTAAGGACACCTAAAATATTAGTAAGAGAACAATCCAAATATAAAATTACTTTCTCATGAGGCTCATATTTAGCTCCTAACTTATTAGTTATGGACTTAGGCATGATATAGGTACTAGCCCCACTATCAATCATGCAATTATGTATAAGGCAATCACCTAGATTGTTGAAAGATAGAAAGGGGTGGGTTTAAATACCTTTAGTAATTGAGGCTCAAGAAGTTGAATATAATTTTTAAATACTACACTTACCTTTTCTTCTTGTTTTTCCAAAACATGAAGTTTGGAGAGCTCTTATTGTGGGAGATCCTTTTGTCCTAGAATAAGCAATGTGTCCCACATAGGAATAGAGATATGGAACTTCTTAAACTAATAAATAATGATAATACGATTATTATCTACCTTAGACTATAACTTATGAGCATAAGTACTACTTAAATCTTGTGTAAACTATGGTATGAAAAGACCCTTCTAATTCTTCCCTTTCCTATCTTGCATTTGATGAGTTGATGTTGACTTTTTTTCTTCATCTTGAGTGGTTATATTTTGAGGTGATTAAGGAGGTAAAGTGGCTTCCTTTTCAAAACCCAAACCATCACCAAATACCCTTATTTTATCCCTTGTGTGACTTGTAACTGAGCTATCTATATTTTCCATATTCTAACCTTGATTAGCTACCACTTGATCAAAGGGATTTTAACCTTATTGGAAATTGGAAAAGGTAGTTTCAAAAGATATTTTTCTTCCACTTTCTCATTAATGACTTGTTACCTTAGCTTGAGTCATGAAATCAGTGTCTCCATGTGGTAGAAGAGAAGCTTCATTATGTTATGGAGGTGGTAGATTTTCATGTGGTAGAAAAGTAAGACCTTGTTACATGAAGGATACTTGACCCACCTCACCACTTGGATCCATTTCCATACTATTTGATTACTCCCATTGATTAGGCCATTGACCTTCTTAAGCATAATTATTTTGAGTTAGAACCAAAGCTATAAAACTACTACAAGCATTGGGATTATAGGCATTATATGGTATTGATTATGTAATCTACCCTTGACCCTACTAATTGGGTTGATAAGGAGGCCTATTATATTGATATGAGTGGCTAGATTCTTGGTAAGGTACTTGATAAGGAATACGAGGTGTAACTTTCTACCTTTCCAAATCAACTATCTTGTTATTTTGGGCCTTAAGTAGCCCTTCTATCTTACCAAATCTTTCCACTTGGTTACCATCTATTCGATCAAGATTAGCTAGGGATGGTAATAAAGCAATGGTAGGCATGGAGGGATGAGTTTATAGGAATAAAGGCATGGGTGTTATAGGGGTGAGTTTACTTACTTGGATTAGGAAATTATCATCCCTTATGGATACTTGATAGGCTTCCATCAAGGTGCTTCCCCCCATTGATTATATCATAACCGCCACATCAGAATTTAAAGCTTTAAATTAATACAAGAATGCATAGTTAAGGGTGGGTTTGATAATTGTAGGGATCTTATCATAGGTTATTGGAAACTTATAGTTTAATTCTACCATGAACTCTTGGGGGTTTATTTGGATTGTAGTAAGTTGTTCTACCAAGGAGAGATGATCACTCTTATCTTCAAAATGTTTACATAGGATTTCTCCAAACTCATCCCAGGTGTTAATGTATACAAGTTCTAAACCCCTATACCATTAAAGTGCCTTACCTTTAAAGGAATATGCCAACAATATCATAGCCTCATTATCCTTAGTTATATTATGCACTAAACTTAGATTGGCTATGTCTATAATATGTTCAATAGGGTTAGTTGAGTTCTCTCCTATGAAATAAAGAAATATCTTTAGGGAATCAATAGGTATGTCATCAAACCGATAGAGGTTTAAGGGGATTCCACCATTAAAATCAAAAATTTCTTGTCTCTTAGGAATAGCCATTTTAAGTGTGCAATTTGTGGTATTATTTGTTTGAACAATATTTTTTTTATATAAAATTATATTTTTGGGAGAAAATTAAGAGAATTCAAAGGTGTAGGATTGGGATTAGACTTAGAATATTTATTTTTATTAACTATATCCAAAGATAACTCAATAGATTTAGTCTCCTTACCTTTTGAGGAAGATATTCTAACCACTCTTGGCATGAAATGTCTATAAATTTACCTCTAAAATATTTAAAACTTGTTGCTATGCTCAAATATGCAAATGTATGCTCTAAATCTCTTGAATAAGTGTTCTTAATGGGTATTCTATAACAAAAATGTTGACAAATTTTCTATCCTTAGGCCTAGAAAGGTATCAAGTTAATTATTGGGATCTTTGGTCCATCATGAAAACTTTATAATTGTCATGTTTCATGAAGAATTAGGGAAATTCAAACGAAGTTCATTCACAATCAAGTGAAAGGAGTCAGTCTCAATGTCTTGTAAATATCATGTCTCTATTTGAACTTGTGTTAAATATCCTCATGATTTTTTTATATGTTTGGATTTATTTGACAAAGGATTGAAGTGGTTTTAGTGATCTAGAGTGCCTTAATGAAGATGGTTGAATATGGCAACCAATGAGTCACAATGAGCTTTTCCAAATGTATTCATCAGTATATGAAAAGTATGATGACTATAAGCCTTAAAAGGGTGATGAAGATACATATAAGCCAAATTTAATATTTTAATATGGATACAAGATACACTTTGTGATATTCATTCATAATTTTTTTTGTGAGGCTATATGTATGTTTTCTAAAATAAAGGTTTTGGTCTTTAAGTGACAAACATTGACCTTGAAAGGCCAATAAAGAATTCAATTCATATTTAATCACCCTCATGGTCATTATATTAATTTATTTAAATGGTTTCATTCTTTTAAAATGTCCCCTCTATGAGTCTAGAACATTGTTTTTCCTTCAAAAAAAATCACACATGTGAAAAAATCTACCATTTTGATCTCTAAAATGCATTCCTTGATTTTAGATGCATTTGGACCAAAATTTTCCCTTCTATTTCCCTAAAATGGTGGTTTATAACCAAAACAGGAAGAAATGAAGGAGAATTTTTAGAGTTCAATCATGTTTTAAGGTTGTATGGATCTATAAAGTATGGATTTTCATAGGAGAAGTCTTGTAGTTAAAAGAAAGTCTTGTTACAAGCACATGTTGAAAAGATTATAATTTTTTAGGGCTTAAGAAGATAAAAAATAATCTTTTTTCATTACTCAATTCCTTGGTAGACATCATAAGAACTTTAGGTTTGTGCTTAGTCTAAACAAGAGAGAGAGAGAAAGGATATTCAAGACATCAAGAGAACTTAAGGGTTCTGGTCACCATTCACATCTACACAAGGCAAGATAATTAGTATGTTTTTGTTGATTTTTTGACTACTTTGGTAAAACTAATGCTTTATCCTAATTTATTAGGTTTTGAAGAGACCCTCCATGGATTCTCAAACATGTTGATCCACATGTGTGATTATATAGAGCTGAAGAAGACATAAGATATCAAATATGTAATCTAAAAGCAGGGTTGAAGATAATGTATGGGTCAATGGTTGATTCAAAGTTGTTGAAGTATAGTAAGATGTTGTATGAGATATTTCATTCATGATCATGTGTCCTCTTTAAATTATCTCAAAGTTTCCTCAAGGTATCCTATCCTATCAACCATAAATCTACCCTCAACACCCTGACAATCTCATTTAGCATATGTTAAGTTAATTTGGAGAATACTAGGTTCCTCTTTTCATTGTGTATGCCTCTTGAGAGCCTTTAAAATGATATATCTTGTTAAGAAATGATTATTCTTACCTAGGATATTTTAATATTATATTTTATTGTGGATTCATGTTTCATTCCATTCTCATAACTTTGTCACTGTTATTAACCATTGTTGTAAGGTTATCACTCTATTTTGAGTCTCCCATATATACTCCATTATCACCACACATAATATCATCACTCCCTATCAACATGAATATCATGAATTCAAGTATTTATTACTCCTAAACGTTTTTAGGGATCATAATTATAATGAATATGTGTTATTCATCCTTAAGCCATTCTAAAATGGTAAATCTTCACCTACAGCCAAGGTAAAAACACAGTCAAATATGCTTCATAAAATTGGTAGATAAAGGAGGCTAGAATATGTCTCAATGAAAGGAGTTTGATTAAATTACCCCAAGGTTATTTTAAATGGATGAATTAGCTAATAAATCATGAAATTTAAATTCACAAGGTCATCCTATCTTATTCTATATGAGTAATAGTGGATCATCACCTCCAGTCATATGCTAGGACACAGTTAGGCTATATCTACAAAATGAGTTTTCTATGTATTGGGTTTAGAGAGGATAAAAATTATGGCTTTTAATGTCGTGATTAAATTAAAAAGTGTCCATATGGTGGACTAAAAATACATAACTAAGACTCAGCCATGAGTAATGACTCACAGTCAATTCCATAGTTGTAACATATAAGCCTTGTGGAGAATACACAAGTTTATTTTAAATAGAAGACAAAGTTTGTATGAGTAAATAATTATAAGTTAATAGATATTAAAATTAATTAGAAGGATTTAGTGATAAGTCCTAGACCCAAAGGAGACAACTAATGTGCATCTACAACTAGCTTAGTGGAGTTATGTAGCCAAGTGAAACAAGCTTAATCTTGTGCATTAGAGTGAAAGTTGAACTTCTTAGGTATGGAAAAATGAATAGTTTTTTGAAGATTAGATAAATTTATTAATAAATATTAAATTCCATTGAGGTATTTGAAGTGTTTTAAGCTAAAGAAACAATAGTCAATAATTTCAAGGTCACCTATAAGTACTAGGTACAGTACTATGTACATGAACAAAGATAAGTGGTTAAAGTGTTGGAAAAGGTATATAAAGGATAGTTGAAACTTGTTTAGAACTTTAATAATTTACAAGGAATATAGAAATCATACTGAGCATGAGAAGCTCCTAAAACATAAAATCATAGTGAAAGTAAGCTACAATACACTTGTTCTTAGGAGCTCTTGTTTGTATTGAAGAAAGATGATGATTGTGGGTATGTTTGAGGGAGTGAGGTCCATTTTAGGATGGTTTTTGTGATATTAATTCATAATTCCTTTTGTAAGGCTATATGAATGTTGTCTAAAATAAAGGTTTTGGTCTTTAAGTGACAAAATTTGACCTTAAAAAGCCACTAAAGAATTCATAACATATTTAATCACCCTCATGGTCATTATATTACTTTATTTAAATGGTTTCATTCTTTTAAAATGTCCCCTCTATGAGTCTAGAACATTGTTTTTCCTTCAAAAAAACTCACACATGTGAAAACATCTACCTTTTTGATCTCTAAAACACATTCCTTAATTTTAGATGCATTTTGACCTAAATTTTCCCTCATATTTCCATAAAATGGTGGGTTGGAACTAAAACAGGAAGAAATGAAGGAGAATTTGTAGAGTTCAATCATGTTCTTAGGTTGTATGGATCTATAAAGTATGGGTTTGCCTAGGAGAAGTCTTGGAGTTGAAAGAAGGTCTTGTTACAAGCACATGTTGAAAATATTATAATTTTTTAGGGCTTAAGAAGCTAAAAAATAATCTTTTTTCATTACTCAATTCATTGGTAGACATCAAGAGAACTTTAGGTTTGTGCTTAGTCTAAATAGGAGAGAGAGAAAGGAGATTCAAGACATCAAGAGAACTTAAGGGTTCTGGTCACCATTCACATCTACACAAGGCAAGAGAGTTAGTATGTTTTTGTTGAGTTTTTGACAACTTTGGTAAAACTAATGCTTTATCCTGATTTATTAGGTTTTGAAGAGACCTTCCATGGATTCTCATACATTTTGATCCACATGTGTGATTATATAGAGATGAAGAAGACATAAGATATCAAATATGTAGTCTAAAAGTAGGGTTGAAGATAATGTATGGGTTAATGGTTGATTTTAAGTTGTTGAAGTCTAGTAAGATGCTGTATGAGATGTTTCATTCATGATCATGTGTCCTCTTTAAATTTTCTCAAAGTTTACTCAAGGTATCCTATCCTATCCTATCCTATCCTATCAACCATAAATCTACCCTCAACACCCTCACAGTCTCATTTAGCACATTTTAAGGTAATTTGGAGAATACTAGGTTCCTCTTTTAATTGTGTATGCCTCTTTGAGAGCCTTTCAAATGATATATCTTGTTAAGACATGATTATTCTTACTTGTAATATTTAAATAATATTTTTTATTATGGATTCATATTTCATTCCATTCTCATAACTTTGTCACTACTATTCACCATTGTTATAAGGTTATGACTTTATTTTGAGTCTCCCATATATACTCCATTATCACCACACATACTATCATCACTTCCTATCGACATGCATATCATGAATTCATGTATTTATTACTCCTAAAAGATTTTAGGGATCGTCATTATCATGAATATGTGTTATGCATCCTTAATCCATTCTAAAATGGTAAATCTTCACCTACAACCAAGGTAAAATATAGTTTAGTATGCTTCATAAAAGTGGTATATAAAGGAGGCTAGAATATGTCTCAATGAAAGGAGTTTGATTAAACTACACCAAGGTTATTTTAAATGGATGAATTAGTTAATAAATCATGAAATTTAACTTTTTAAGGTATCATCCTATCTTATTCTATATGAGTAAGAGTGGATCATCACCTCTAGTCATATGCTAGGACACAATTAGGCTATATCTACAAAATGAGTTTTCTATGTATTGGGTTTAGAGAGGATAAAAATTATGGTTTTTAATGTTGTGATCAAAGTAAAAAGGGTCCATACGGAGGACTAAAAATACATAACTAAGACTCAACCATGAATAATGATTCACAGTCAATTCCATAGTTGTAACATATAGGCCTTATGGAGAATACACAAGTATATTTTAAATGGAAGACAAAGTTTTTATGTGTAAATAATTATAAGTCAATAGATAGTAAAAATGAGTACAAGGATTTAGTGATAAGTCCTAGACCCAAAGGAGACAACTAATTTGCATCTACAACTAGCATAGTGGAGTTATGTAGCCAAGTGAAACAAGCTTAATCTTGTGCATTAGAGTGAAAGTTGAACTTGTTAGGTATGGAAAAATGAATAGTTTTTTGAAGTTTAGATAAATTTATTAAGAAATATTCATGTCCATTGAGGTATTTGAAGTGTTTTAAGCCAAAGAAACAATAGTCAATAATTTCAAGGTCACCTATAGGTACTATGTATAGTACTATGTACATGAACAAAGATAAGTGTTTAAGTGTTGGAAAAGGTATATAAAGGATAGTTGAAACTTGTTTACAGCTTTAATCATTTTCAAGGAATATAGAAATCCTACTAAGCATGAGAATTTCCTAAAACATAAAATCACTGTGAAAGTAAACTACAATACACTTTTTCTTAAGAGCTCTTATTTGGATTCCAGAAATATGATGATTGTGGGTATGTTTGAGGGAGTGAGGTCCATTTTAGGATGGTTTTTGTGATATTAATTCATAATTCCTTTTGTGAGGCTATATGCATGTTGTCTAAAATAAAGGTTTTGGTATTTAAGTGACAAAATTTGACCTTAAAAGGCCACTAAATAATTCATAACATATTTAATCAACCTCATGGTCATTATATTACTTTATTTAAATGGTTTCATTCTTTTAAAATGTCCCCTCTATGAGTCTAGAACATTGTTTTTCCTTCAAAAAAACTCACACATGTGAAAACATCTACCTTTTTGATCTCTAAAACACATTCCTTAATTTTAGATGCATTTTGACCTAAATTTTCCCTCATATTTCCATAAAATGGTGGGTTGGAACTAAAACAGGAAGAAATGAAGGAGAATTTGTAGAGTTCAATCATGTTCTTAGGTTGTATGGATCTATAAACTATGGATTTGCCTAGGAGAAGTCTTGGAGTTGAAAGAAGATCTTGTTACAAGCACATGTTGAAAATATTATAATTTTTTAGGGCTTATGAAGCTAAAAAATAATCTTTTTTCATTACTCAACTCATTGGTAGACATCAAGAGAAATTTAGGTTTGTGCTTAGTCTAAATAGGAGAGAGAGAAAGGAGATTCAAGACATCAAGAGAACTTAAGGGTTTTGGTCACCATTCACATCTACACAAGGCAAGAGCGTTAGTATGTTTTTGTTGAGTTTCTGACAACTTTGGTAAAACTAATGCTTTATCCTAATTTATTAGGTTTTGAAGAGACCTTCCATGGATTCTCATACATTTTGATCCACATGTGTGATTATATAGAGATGAAGAAGACATAAGATATCAAATATGTAGTCTAAAAGTAGGGTTGAAGATAATGTATGGGTTAATGGTTGATTTTAAGTTGTTGAAGTCTAGTAAGATGCTGTATGAGATGTTTCATTCATGATCATGTGTCCTCTTTAAATTTTCTCAAAGTTTACTCAAGGTATCCTATCCTATCCTATCCTATCAACCATAAATCTACCCTCAACACCCTCACAGTCTCATTTAGCATATTTTAAGGTAATTTGGAGAATACTAGGTTTCTCTTTTAATTGTGTATGCCTCTTTGAGAGCCTTTCAAATGATATATCTTGTTAAGACATGATTATTCTTACCTGGAATATTTAAATAATATTTTTTATTGTGGATTCATATTTCATTCCATTCTAACAAATTTGTCACTACTATTCACCATTGTTATAAGGTTATGACTTTATTTTGAGTCTCCCATATATACTCCATTATCACCACACATACTATCATCACTTCCTATCGACATGCATATCATGAATTCAAGTATTTATTACTCCTAAAAGATGTTAGGGATCGTCATTGTCATGAATATGTGCTATGCATCCTTAATCCATTCTAAAATGGTAAATCTTCACCTACAACCACGGTAAAATACAGTCAAATATGCTTCATAAAAGTGGTATATAAAGGAGGCTAGAATATGTCTCAATGAAAGGAGTTTGATTAAACTACACCAAGGTTATTTTAAATGGATGAATTAGTTAATAAATCATGAAATTTAACTTTTTAAGGTATCATCCTATCTTATTCTATATGAATAAGAGTGGATCATCACCTATAGTCATATGCTACTACACAGTTAGGCTATATCTACAAAATGAGTTTTCTATGTATTGGGTTTAGAGAGGATAAAAATTATGGTTTTTAATGTTGTGATCAAAGTAAAAAGGGTCCATACGGAGGACTAAAAATACATAACTAAGACTCAACCATGAATAATGATTCACAGTCAATTCCATAGTTGTAACATATAGGCCTTGTGGAGAATACACAAGTATATTTTAAATGGAAGAAAAAGTTTTTATGTGTAAATAATTATAAGTCAATAGATAGTAAAAATGAGTACAAGGATTTAGTGATAAGTCCTAGACCCAAAGGAGACAACTAATTTGCATCTACAACTAGCATAGTGGAGTTATGTAGCCAAGTGAAACAAGCTTAATCTTGTGCATTAGAGTGAAAGTTGAACTTGTTAGGTATGGAAAAATGAATAGTTTTTTGAAGACTAGATAAATTTATTAATAAATATTCATGTCCATTGAGGTATTTGAAGTGTTTTAAGCTAAAGAAACAATAGTCAATAATTTCAAGGTCACCTATAGGTACTATGTACATGAACAAAGATAAGTGTTTAAGTGTTGGAAAAGGTATATAAAGGATAGTTGAAACTTGTTTACAGCTTTAATCATTTTCAAGGAATATAGAAATCCTACTAATCATGAGAAGTTCCTAAAACATAAAATCACTGTGAAAGTAAACTACAATACACTTTTTCTTAAGAGCTCTTGTTTGGATTCAAGAAAGATGATGATTGTGGGTATGTTTGAGGGAGTGAGGTCCATTTTAGGATGGTTTTTTTGATATTCATTCATAATTCTTTTTGTAAGCCTATATGTATGTTGTCTAAAATAAAGGTTTTGGTCTTTAAGTGATAAACGTTGACCGTAAAAGGCCACTAAAGAATTCATAACATATTTAATCACCCTCATGGTCATTATATTACTTTTTTTAAATGGTTTCATTCTTTTAAAATGTCCCCTCTCTGAGTCTAGAACATTGTTTTTCCTTCAAAAAAATCACACATGTGAAAACATCTACCTTTTTGATCTCTAAAATGCATTCCGTGATTTTAGATGCATTTTGACCTAAACTTTCCCTCATATTTCCTTAAAATGGTGGTTTAAAACTAAAATAGGAAGAAATGAAGGAGAATTTGTAGAGTTCAATCATGTTTTCAGGTTGTATGGATCTATAAAGTATGGATTTGCCTAGAATAAGTCTTGGAGTTGAAAGAAGGTCTTGTTACAAGCACATGTTGAAAAGATTGTAATTTTTTAGGGCTTAAGAAGCTAAAAAATAGTCTTTTTTCATTACTCAATTCATTGGTAGACATCAAGAGAACTTTAGGTTCGTGCTTAGTCTAAATAGGAGAGAGAGAAAGGAGATTCAAGACATCAAGAGAATTTAAGGGTTCTGGTCACCATTCACATCTACACAAGGCAAGAGAATTAGTATGTTTTTGTTGAGTTTTTGACTACTTTGGTAAAACTAATGCTTTATCCTAATTTATTATGTCTTGAAGAGACCTTCCATGGATTCTCAAACATTTTGATCCACATGTGTTATTATATAGAACTGAAGAAGACATAAGATATCAAATATGTAGTATAAAAGTAGGGTTGAAGATAATGTATGGGTCAATGGTTGATTCAAAGTTGTTGAAGTATAGTAAGATGTTGTATGAGATATTTCATTCATGATCATGTGTCCACTTTAAATTATCTCAAAGTTTCCTCAAGGTATCTCATCCTATCAACTATAAATATACCCTCAACACCCTCACTGTCTCATTTAGCATATGTTAAGTTAATTTGGAGAATACTAGGTTCCTCTTTTCATTGTGTATGCCTCTTGAGAGCCTTTAAAATGATATATCTTGTTAAGAAATGATTATTATTACCTAGGATATTTTAAGATTATATTTTATTGTGGATTCATGTTTCATTCCATTCTCATAACTTTTTCACTGCTATTCACCATTGTTGTAAGGTTATCACTCTATTTTGAGTCTCCCATATATACTCCACTATCACCACACATACTATCATCACTCCCTATCGACATGCATATCATGAATTCAAGTATTTATTACTCATAAATTTTTTTAGGGATAATAATTATCATGAATATGTGTTATGCATCCTTAAGCCATTCTAAAAAGGTAAATCTTCACCTACATCCAAGGGAAAAACACAGTCAAATATGCTTCATAAAAGTGGTATATAAAGGAGGCTAGAATATGTCTCAATGAAAGGAGTTTGATTAAAATACCCCAAGGTTATTTTAAATGGATGAATTAGTTAATAAATCATGACATTTAACTTCTCAAGGTCTCATCCTATCCTATTTTATATGAGTAATAGTGGATCATCACCTACAATCATATGCTAGGATACAGTTAGGCTATATCTACAAAATGAGTTTTCTATGTATTGGGTTTAGAGAGGATAAAAATTATGGTTTTTAATGTTTTGATAAAAGTAAAAAGGGTCCATATGGTGGACCAAAAAGACATAACTAAGACTCAGCCATGAATAATGACTCATAGTCAATTCCATAGTTATAACATATAGGCCTTGTGGAGAATACACAAGTTTATTTTAAATGGAAGAAAAATTTTGTATGAGTAAATAATTATAAGTCAATAGATAGTAAAAATAAGTACAAGGATTTAGTGATAAGTCCTAGACCCAAAGGAGACAACTAATGTGCATCTAAAACTATCTTAGTGGAGTTATGTGGCCAAGTGAAACAAGCTTAATCTTGTGCATTAGAGTAAAAGTTGAACTTGTTAGGTATGGAAAAATAAATAGTTTTTTGAAGACTAGATAAATTTATTAAGAAATATTCAATTCCATTGAGGTATTTGAAGTGTTTTAAGCTAAATAAACAATAGTCAATAGTTTCAAGGTCACCTATAGGTACTAGGTACAATACTATGTACATGAACAAAGATAAGTGGTTAAGGTGTTGGAAAAGGTATATAAAGGAGAGTTGAAACTTGTTTAGAAATTTAATAATTTCCAAGGAATATAGAAATCCTACTGAGCAGGAGAAGTTCCTAAAACATAAAATCACAATGAAAGTAACCTACAATACACCTTTTCTTAAGAGCTCTTGTTTAGATTGAAGAAAGATGATGATTGTGGGTATGTTTGAGGGAGTGAGGTCCATTTTAGAATGGTTTTTTATAATGAGTTAACAAATTATTAAGAACTCATACCTTGATATGAATATGAGATGTTCAAAATATATCTTTGATAGTTGAAACCTTAGAAAACTTGGAAACACAATCAACATCTAGAGTCAATCTTGGGAAGTTTGAGGTTTTAAAGACTATATGTGTAGTTAAGATCTAAAAATTGGTACAAATTATCAATATAAATATATTAAGATGTTTATTTTATCTTCAAGACTATAAAATTAGTGGAAAAATTCACTATTTTATCTTAGAGCTACCTCAGTCAGTTAGTACTTACTAGGTGGACTATTTGGAGGTCTGTAGATAAGACAAGAGGATTTGGATTGATGTATATGATTGTGAGGGAATAAATGGAAATGTTAAGTTTTAAAATAATATATTATATTAACAAATCTCATCCTTTAAGTTAAAATGCCCTTGAGAACTAGTAGATGGAGATATACCTTTAACCTAGTAAGAGACTTTTTTATCATATTGATACATATCCAAGTCTTCTTTGCTCATTTATGGTCACAAGAATGGTGTGGAGAGTCAATTAAAATATTATGGAAGTGTTGGAGTTAGAGTGATACAAAAGAATTATCAATTTGGAAATTAAACCTTCCATTAGCTTACAGAGTCTAGATAGTCATTTGATGCATATTTCCCTATGTTCATATCTTAACACATATTTTGCATGGGAACTTGAGATAGTCAATAAATTTGATGGGGTAAATGGACTTAAGATCCATAACAAGAAGTTTTTGTTTTGAGGTTCATACTGTATGAACCATCATTAAGATGGTAGACTTCTAAATCCCTTGCCAATACCCTAAAAGACACTTGATGAAAAAATGATGCCTCAAAATTCACTCAAATGAATTTATTAAGACATGAAAGGATTTTTATGGTCTTCCTAACTCTAATAATCATAAATCAACCTATTGGTTGGAATGTGAATAAGTGATGTTATATGAACTAGGCTTGAGATGGCTAATTTAAGCATGTGAGGAAGGAAATGAATAATATTTGCATATATAATGAAATTGAAGGAAGATAATGGGTCATAAATCCCCTAAAAAACATTTTAAGAACCATGTATATGGGTCTCCATGATTGGCTCTATAAGCATATAGATTTGGGTGTTCAGATAAGGAAGAACGAAGGCGGTGTCTACTAATGATAAAAGATTGGTATCAGAGCCATGTTTTGTAAGGATCATTTGACATTGTAAGAATTCTCAGCTTTGACTTTTTGGGTTCTCTGCTTTGTAAAATTCTTTGGGAAAGTTTTTTGCATCGAGTCACAGGCCGTTTTAACTTGTCATAGGCTGCTTTATCTCTGCATCCTCTATTTCCCTTGCCAAAATTTTCTCACTTACCAGACCCCAAATCTCTCAGCCATGGAATTTGGAAAAGCTCAAACCTCCTCTACAGTAGAAATAGTAAATGAATCTGAATTAGAAGGAAACTATGAACTCCCATCATTCATTCTTGAATAGATGACTGACTGTCTAGATATTGAAATCACTAAAGAAAACCTTGAAAAAGAAAATAGCCTATACAAACCTCTAGCTATTAAAGCTTCACATGTTTATAAAAAGTATAAATTATTGAAGTCTAAGTTTGTCTATACTTCTACATATTTGTCATTTGTAAAACCCCAGATCAAATCGATAGAATTGACCCTTCGATATAAACCAAAGAATACATTCCAAACAAATTTACTCTCTATGTTACCTGAACCAGAAATCAATTATATCAGGTCACATGAAGATGTGAAATTTGTTCACTTTGGTCTTATTAGAATACATATAATGCCTTTGATTCCTGGTAATATAAAGCCTGTCATATATCTTACTTTGTGTGATTGTCGTCAAGTTAGTTTCAAGCATTCCTATCAATTATCCAGTCTTGGTTGCTTGAACGATGAAGTTATTTGTTTTGAATTTTACCCTAACCTCTCTATTGCAGTCCATGATAATGGTTGTAAAGAAGATAAAAATGGATCTTTAGATTATTGGGGATTGTTCACCTCCCTATTTGGTTTAGATATGTTCGGTGAATTTAAGTATGCTTCATTAAACATTTTTGTTGTTTATAGCATGATGAATACTAACCATCCAAAGATCTTAGAAAATCTACCTTATGCCAAAAGATTAAGTGGTACTGTCCAACTCTAGAAAGGTCATATCGAGTCAGTCGAAATCCCTTCTAATTAGAAACTTGACTAGTTGAAAAATGTTTCTCCTAGGATGAAAGTTCAAGCCACAGTCCATAAAAGTGATGACAGAACTATAAATATATTGCCCAAATCTTTGTTTGTAAATTATTCCCATTTATCTCCATCTAGACCATCTACTTCCTCTTCTCGTAGAACTGTCAAAACAGGCCATATATTAATAGAAGATGAAGAGATAAATCAAGGGAATGATCCAAAGGATCAATTACCCTGCACAATGGTGAATCTTCCTACAGAAGAAAGTCTGGAATTCTATATAGAGAACAAAGTTACTCTGTACAAAGGTGGAAGATGGCCACCTCATAAAGGAATATACAAGCAACCAGCAGGTACTATACAATATTTTTCAGCTGCTTACCAAGGAGATGTTGAACCCTCAAATGAGTTTAAACACATAAACTACACTACCCGGTTCAACTCCCACTTCACAAAGAATTTTGATGATCTCTATCGAGATGTTTTTTACATAAAAGATAACATAGAGAAGATACATCAAAAAGTGTCTTCTATTGAATCTAAACTAGATGCTCTAGATGATAGTTTAGATTGGATTTCCAAACAGGGTCAGCAAGCAGAATCCTCTGCTAAAAAGCCCAACTGTTTAATATCTTTCAGCTCCAATTTCAAGACTAGCAAAAAGCAATCGAATCATACCCTCATGCAAAGAACACATGTCTAGTTATAGCCTTGGTATCTCAACATTGATGATCTTCTCAATCCATTAAATGAGATCACTGCATGGTGTAACTCTATGAGAGTTATTACTATCAATGCCCATTTAGACCAAGCTGGAACCACTTGTTTTGCATCAAAGTCTTTCTGGGGTATTATTAACCAATGGTGGAGTACTATGACTAAAGCCAAACATTATGAATGTGTACATAATCAACCTGATTCTTTAGCCACATTATTTAATTTGTTAATTAGTGAGTTTGCACCTCCAGTTGGTAATCAAGAACTGGAATCAAAGAAATGGCTTCTCAAGATGGAGCTATGCAATTTAAAGTAGTTTGATGCCTTTGCCAAGCAATTCAGAGAACTTGCATATGAAAGTAGGAGTTTCTCATCCACTGAGATTAAGATCAAATTTTTGCATGCTCTACCATATAATCTTATTGATAGAATTATTTCTTATATTGATCTTAAAGGACTAACCATTGAGGATCTCTCTCTCTCAAATGTAATTGATTTTTCTAAGTAGCAAGCTATGTGCTTAGTCTCTGAGATGAAGTCCATCCAGAAACTCACCAAGCATCAAGCCACTCAAATTGGTCCTGTTTTTCAAGAAATAGCCCCATTTGGCTGTCGACCATTTGTCCAACCTCGCAAATAGCAGAAATAGTGCCGTGAGCATGTATCTTTTAAGCACCACTCTTTTCCTCACAAACATTCCTATGCACCTCCTCATCATTTCCTTAATAAATGACGTACAACTTGTCCTCCCTCCAAGAACCCCATTTGTTACATCTATCGTAAATTTGGCCATATTGCTCCATAATGCCATTACAAAAACCCTGCAGTTAAAGTTATTTTTACCTCTAATGCAGCCAGGTGGTGGGATATTGTAGATTCTAATGAAGACCTTTATTTACAAGATGACATCTATGAACCAATTCTAGATGATCTCCCAGAAGGTGATTCAGATGATGACAATGATGTAGATGCTCTTGAGTCATTAGCCAATGACTTAGAACAACCGCTAACCAACATGCAACACCCATGGTATCGACCTCGGCACCATGACTTTTCACAGCTACATTATGAAGCACATGGGAACTGGTCCAGACATCATCAAGAAGTCCCAAAAAGACCAAAGAAACCCAGAGGAAGAGGATACTCTAGAGGAGAAGGAATATCTAGAGGGAGATAGCCCTCCATGCCAAAAATGCCACCAACATTGCAAAGACCTTAGCATCCTCCTTTGCAATATCTGAGCTCTTTCAGGCCTAGGGACTCTTAGATTAAGAACAAGTTCACTAGTAAATAACCTCCAAGAGAAATCCAAATACCAAAGATCGAGCCACAGTGGGATGTGCTACTGCCCATAGAAGAAAAAGAAGAGGATGACGAAGTAGAAAGTTCTCTCTACTCTGACCAAGATTACTGCCTAGGTGAATGCAGTAACCTCTAGGAAGAAGAAGAAGCAAAACAAGAACAAGAAGACATCTACACTGAACAATCCATTGTTAAGGATCCAAGAAGGCAAAAATTGGTATGTATTAGTATACCTCCTTTGGAAATTCCATAGCTTGCATACCTTACATAGTTAATTAATGGAAAGTTGGCCCAATTCATAACCCTAGAAATTAATGGCAGACTTGTAGATGCTCAAATAGACATAGGAGCTTCTCTCTCCTTTGCTAAATCATAACTCATCCATGATTGGAAGACATTGGATGATGCCTTAGCTTATAAGAGCTTAGATGTCTAAGGGAATAGTTTTATCTGCAATAAGTATAAACACCAGCAGACCCTTAGGATTCAAGATAAAATCTTCCATGCTGACTTTTTTGCACTAGATAGAATGCCTGTAGATATACTTCTAGGTGGTGCCTTTATTGATAGATACTCTCCTTATGGTTTAACTACCGAGAGTATCATGTTTACAATTGATAATGAAAGGATGAGGATTGCTTGCCTCATATATGCCACTGAACAATTTCCAAGTTCTATGACTCAAAGCCCAGCAATTGTAATCCCAGCTGAAATCCAAGAGATAGAAGAAAAGATTAAAGCCACTATCTGTTCTGACAATCATCAATAGTTTTGGTCAAAATCTAAGCTAGAAATGGACATAAAAATCCTTGAAGGCAAGCATATGAAGATAGGGAAAAAGATCCCAATACCAGCCCAAGATTACAACGATATGGAACTCCAGATCAAAGAACTGGAGGCTAATGGTTTTATTAAGAAATCCACTTCTCCTTTCTATTGTTATGCCTTTATGGTAAACAAACACTCTAAGTAGAAAAGAGGAAAGAAAAGAATGGTCATTAATTATAGACCATTAAATGCCATTACACAACCATTTCCATATCTGATACTAGATAAAAGCTATCTATTAGAAAAGGTCGCAACATGTAAATACTTTTCTCAGTTTGAATGCAAATTAGGCTTTTATCAGATTAGATTCAAAGAAGCTGACAGGGAAAAGATAGCATTCAGATACCCTTTTGGTGATTTCTAGTCGACAATAATGCCTTTCAACTTGATGAATGCCCCAGCATATTATCAAGCTCATATGGATAAGATCTTCCAAGGCACTTCTAATTTTGTGTGTGTATATATTGATGACATACTTGTTTTCAGTAATTGTTTGACTGACCATTTTACTCATCTCTCCAATTTGTTCCAACTAGATCAAGATGCAGGAATTGTCCACTCGGAAACAAAGATTCAGTTATGCAAAATTGAATGTAATTTCCTTGGAATGGTAATCCGAGATTCCAGACTACAGATATAGCCACCTATCAAGGAGAAAGTCATCAATTTTCCAAAGAAGCTAGATAAAGCTAAGATTCAAGCCTTTTTGGGATTATTAAATTACTTGAATAGTTTCTATCCTAACTCTAGTGAAGACAGGTCCATTCTTCAAGAAAATCTCCAGAAAAAGAAAGATTTTTGTTTGGAAGAACATCATACGATAGCAGTCCAAAAAATCAAGTCAACAGTCGCATTACTACTGGAACTACATATCCCACAATCTAACCAAATGAAGGTCTATACTGATGCCTCCGATATTGCATGGGGAGGAGTACTTATTTGTGTACATAATAATAAAGAATTTGTTTGTGAATTTGCTAGTGGAGTTTTTAGTCCTGATGTACTTAAATGGATTTCTTCTGATAAAAAAATCTATGTTGTAAAGAAATGTTTAGAGAAGTTCATGTTAAAACTTCTCCATTTGCCTCATTTTGCTGTAATTACTGATTGTACTAGATTTCTGACATTTAAAGAAAAGGATCATGGTCGGAAGGATGGTTGCGGTAAATATGTTAGATGGTAAGCATTTTTTAACTAGTTTAATTTTTCTGTAGAACACATCAAGGGCACTGAAAATGTTATTGCAGATTGGCTCAGTAGATATCCTCCAGCAACACTGATGCACCAACCCATTCCTAGTTTTAACTTGACCAGATTATATAACCAAGGATTTCCTTCTTTGAATATCCTTGTCCAAGAACAAATTCTGCGAGAAGGGTTGCATCCCTGATACACAAGGATTTATTATGCAATGGGACAAGACTTACAAATGTCTTCAGCAGCTACACTTCAAGCAAATCACCATCAAAACTCTGGAGTCATCTATATTGAAAGACTCAACAGTGAATTTTTGTATCACCAATTCACTAAATTACTTAAACGTCCATTATGGACATGGCTGATAAAAATCAAGTCTCCTTTCAATGAACATCTATATCGATGGGTTGTCAGGCATGACCCACACCGCATACACAAAGAGGATAATCATGATCAAGACACTATCATGCATACAATCATTCAAAGATAGCTGGAGTGGGAATCTTATTTCCATATCACTCCATGATATCATGCATGCGCAGCTGGACCCCAGCACTGGCATCTTTCTAGTACCTTCTAGCTTAGATGTCTTTTCAACCCTATCAGTGAAGATGACTTAGAAGATGAAGCGAAAGCAATGTTGGACCCACAACACCAAACATCATCATCATCTAGTGCATCTAACAAAATTTCTCTGTAGCTTAACTTTTACGCTGTAAAGTATGATGGGACTTGACACTGCCTTGACAACGATTAGGCAGGACCTCCCAAAATACTATAAATAAGCCTCTCCTCCATAGCATTTCCATCGAAAATTTTATAAGCTTTAGAAATATAGTATCCTTGTTGAAAGAGTATGCTCTTCTCTTGCCCTTTTCAAAGGATCCTGAGAATTAGAAATTGAAACAAGTGTTTGTAATATTTTTAATGTTTGAAGTAATAGTGTGAAGTCGTAGCCATTCGGCCCCTGCCTACTGTCACGGGTTTTCTCTAATCAAGTTGTAAAAGGAAGAACAAAGCTAGAACATTAAGTGGTATTGTCCAACTCCAAAAAGGTCATATCGAGTCAGTCAAAATCCCTTTTGATTGGAAACTTGACTGGTTGAAAAATGTTTCTCCTAGGATGAAAGGTTAAGCCACAATCCATAAAAGTGATGGCAGAACTGTAAATATATTGCCCAGATCTTTGTCTGTACATTCTTCCCATTTATCTCCATCCAGACCATCTACTTCCTCTTCCCGTAGAACTGTCAAAATAGGCCATATATTAATAGAAGATGAAGAGATCAATCAAGGGAATGATCCAAAGGATCAATTACCCTACACAATGATGAATTTTCCTAGAGAAGAAAGTATGGAATTCTATACAGAGAACAAAGTTACTCTGTACAAAGGTGGAAGATGGCCACCTCATAAAGGAATATACAAGTAGCCAGCAGGTACTGTACAATATTTTTTAGCTACTTACCAAGGAGATGTTGAACCCTCAAATGAGTTTAAACACAGAAACTACACTGCCCGTTCAACTCCCACTTCACAGAGAATTTTGATGATCTCTGTCGAGATGTTTTGTACATAAAAGATAACATAAAGAAGATACAACAAAAAGTGTCTTCTATTGAATCTAAACTAGATGCTCTAGATGATAGTTTAGATTGGATTTCCAAATAGGATCAATCAGCAGAATCCTCTGCTAAAAAGCCCAACTGTTCAATATCTTTCGACTCTAATTTCAAGACTAAAAAAAAGCAGTCGAATCATACCCTCATGCAAAAGAACACATGTCCAGTTGCAGCTTTGGTATCTCAACATTGATGATCTTCTCAATCCATTAAATGAGATCACTGCATGGTGTAACTCTATGAGAGTTATTACTATCAATGCCCATTTAGACCAAGCTAGAATGACTTGTTTTGCATCAAAGTTTTTCTTGGGTATTATTAACCAATGGTGGAGTACTATGACTGAAGCTAAATAGTATGAACGTGTACATAATCAACTTGATTATTTAGCCACATTATTCAATTTGTTAATTAGTGAGTTTGCACCTCCAATTGGTAATCAAGAACTGGAATCAAAGAAATGGCTTCTCAAGATGGAGCTATATGATTTAAAGTAGTTTGATGCCTTTGCCAAGCAATTCAGAGAACTTGCATATGAAAGCAAGATTTTCTCATCCACTGAGATTAAGATCAAATTTTTGCATGCTCTACCATATAATCTTATTGATAGAGTTATTTCTTATATTGATCTTAAAGCACTAACCATTGAGGATCTCTCTCTCTCAAATGTAATTGATTTTTCTAAGCAGCAAGCTATGTGCTTAGTCTCTGAGATGAAGTCCTTCCAGAAAATCACCAAGCATCAAGCCACTCAAATTGCTCTTGTATTTCAAGAAATAGCCCCATTTGGCTATCAGGCATTTGTCCAACCTCTTAAATAGCAGAAATAGTGCCGCAAGCATTTATCTTTTAAGCACCGCTCTTTTCCTCACAAACATTCCTATGCACCTCCTCATCATTTCCTCAAGAAATGACGTATAGCTCGTCCTCCCTCCAAGCAGCCCATTTGTTACATCTATCACAAACCTTGGCATATTACTCCACAATGCCACTGTAAAAACCCTGCAGTTAAAGCTATTTTCACCTCCAATGCAGCCACGTGGTGGGATATTGTAGATTCTAATGAAGACCTTTATTTACAGGATGACATCTATGAACCAATTCTAGATGATCTCCCAGAATGTGATTCAGATGATGACAATGATGCAGATGCTCTTGAGTCATTAGCCGATGACTTGGAACAACCGCTAACCAACATGCAACGCCCATGGTATCGACCTCGGCACCATGAATTTTCATAACTACATTATGAAGCACATGGGAACTGGTCAAGAAATCATCAAGAAGTCCCAGAAAGACTAGAGAAACCCAAAGGAAGAGGATACTCTAGAGGAGAAGGAATATCCAAAGGGAGACAACCCTCCATGCCAAAAATGCCACCAACATTGCAAAGACCTCAACATCCTCCTTTGCAATATCCGAGCTCTTTCAGGCCTAGCGACTCTTGGATTAAGAACAAGTTCACTAGTAAAGAACCTCCAGGAGAAATCCAAATACCAAAGATCGAGCCATAGTGGGATGTGCTACTACCCATAGAAGAAAAAGAAGAGGATGACGAAGTATAAAGTTCTTTCTACTCTAACCAAGATTACTCCCCAGGTGAATGTAGTAACCTCTAGGAAGAAGAAGAAGCAGAACAAGAAAAAGAAGACATCTACATTGAACAATCCATTGTTTAAGATCTAAGAAGGCAAAAACTGGTATGTACTAATATACCTCCTTTTGAAATTCCATAGCCTGCATACCTTACACAATTAATTAATGGAAAGTTTGCCCAATTCATAACCCTAGAAATTAATGGCAGACTTGTAGATGCTCAAATAAACACAGGAGCTTCTCTCTCCTTTGATAAATCACAACTCATCCATGATTGGAAGACATTAGATGATGCCTTAGCTTATAAGAGCTTAGATGTCCAAGGGAATAGTTTTATCTGCAATAAGTATAAACACCAGCAGACCCTTAGGATTCAAGATAAAATCTTCCATGCTGACTTTTTTACACTAGATATAATGCCTATAGATATACTTCTAGGCGGTGCCTTTATTGACAGATACTCTCCTTATGGTTCAACTACCAAGAGTATCATGCTTACAATTGATAATGAAGGATGAGGATTCCTCGCCTCATATATGCCACTGAACAATTTCCAAGTTCTATGACTCAAAGCCCAACAATTGTAATCCCAGCTAAAATCCAAGAGATAGGAGAAAACATTAAAGCCACTATCTGTTCTGACAATCCTCAGCAGTTTTGGTCAAAATCTATCCCAGAAATGGACATAAAAATCCTTGAAGGCAATCATATGAAGATAGGGAAAAAGATCCCACTACCAGCCCAGGATTACAACGATATGGAACTCCAGATCAAATAACTAGAGGCTAATGGTTTTATTGAGAAATCCACTTCTCCTTTATGTTGTTATGCCTTTATGGTAAACAAACACTCTGAGCAGAAAAGAGGAAAGAAAAGAATGGTCATTAGTTATAGACCATTAAATGCCATTACACAACCATTTCCATATTTGATACCAGATAAAAGCTATCTATTAGAAAAGGTCACAACATGTAAATAATTTTCTCAATTTGACTGCAAATCAGGCTTTTATCAAATCAGAGTCAAAGAAGCTGACAGGGAAAAGACATCATTTAGCTACCCTTTTGGCCATTTCCAGTGGACAGTAATGCCTTTCAGCTTGATGAATGCCCCAACATATCATCAAGCTCATATGGATAATAATTTTTTGTGTGTATATATTGATGACATACTGGTTTTCAGTAATTGTTTAACTGACCATTTTAATCATCTCTCCATGTTTTTCCAACTGGCTCAAGATGCAGGAATTGTCCTCCCAGAGATAGGACTGTATGCATGTAAAATAAGGGTAAATGGATCATTCAAGCCAACACAATTATTCCAAAAGAATCCATAAATTTTATTCATGTTATAAAAAATGAATACAATCATTAAAACTCATAGTGAGGCAAAAACTCTAAGAACCCTACAGTAGTATATGCTTATTTGTTAACCTCCTTAAATAGTGTCTTTTAGAAGGGGTAGTAGAAGGTAAGATGAGATCATAAGGACACCTCCAATATTCATTAAAATGATTATTAGGTTATTAAAGGGATTTATGTCAGATATGAGCTTTAGAAAAGATATTGTAGTTGGTCATTCTAACCTTGAGAGACCAAACACTACTCAGAAAGCATATTTCTTCCTTGAGAGGTTACTTCACATGCATAATATTATATGATGGTTATACATGGGGGAATGGGAAATTTTTGAGAGGTGAAAGGATTATTATACTAGTGTTTTTTGGAATTATTATTAGAGTTTTATCTCCTGAAATTTTTGAATCATTATTAAGAGTCCTAGGCATTCTTAAACCTCTCTAAAACCCTAGTTAGAACCCATCTGGGAAGATTTGATGAAAAAGGCATTCAAAAATATTTAAATCACATGCTTAGCACCTAGATCATCTAGTACACTTAGAGGGCGTCATGACCTTGGTACTTTGTTATATAGATGGTTTATGGACTTGTGAAAAAATAATGTTTTTTAGGAAAAAGACCATAAAAAGAGGTACAAGGTAGTTTAAGAAGTTGAAAACCATTAGAAGTGTTTGTATGAGATTTATTTCACTTCCTTGGATAATAAAGTGTTCATCTATTTACCTAAAAATGCATCTACTAACTTTAACTAATTGGCCAGTCTCTGAGACCTAGTCAAAATGTCCTAATCGCTCAATAAGAGTGAAATCTCTCATGAAGTAACTTATGGGCATAGAAGGACTATGTGGATTTAATGCACTATCTAGATACATCCACAATTACCCATTAAATCAATCAAGTTCCATATGAATGAGCATTCATGAAGGTCTTTTGGTATTTCTATGGAAATTGTCAACCCACAAGAAGAGGTAATCAATTGATGCTTTATATAAGTTGGTTATTTATAACTATTAAATGTTGTAATAGATAAATGAGAGGGAGTTTAATGAATATGGAATTCATATAAATTTCATGGGTCAAAGTTTACTAGAAATAGGCTTTGACCATCTTAAGAACACTCTTTGAAGGCACTTCAATGCATGTAAGATTGTTGTAACTATCATGTGGAATATTAGTTATGGTATTTTGACTTATTTAATGACTTATACACCACTTTCCCTCTTTATTTATTCATTTACTTATATTTATTGAGTTTGGAAGGCCTAATTTGGCATCCCTAATGTTGGTAAAATAAAACTCTACTAAAATTGTATCATGCACCTTGAATTAATAATAAAATATTATTGTATACTTATTAATTGGTATTAGTGTGTATCTTGATTGTTGACTTGTAGAAAATTATGATATTGATCTTCCTTTGTAGGTTCTCTCCCACAAGTAATGCTATGTTTTCATTCTCTACAGTACATATGAAGTTTTAAGAGGTAGAAGTTGTGTTGAAGAGTGAGTTAATTATTAGTGTCTTATAAAGACCTTCATTATTTTACCTTCATGTTGCTAAACTTGTATCTAACCTCCATGGGAAATACTCATGTTTATGAATATTTTAAGAAAGTCTAGTTGATAAGATATTTTCGTTTGATTCACAAGTGTGCTTAAGGACAAGGTTAAGAGAGGATCATTAAAGAATTGGTGTATCACCATCCCTAGTATAGATATTCCTTTTAAGTTGCCATTCTAACTCTTTTTACCCCAATAAAAATAGGGTTTATAATAAAGATTAAAATTTGATATATCAGGGGAGCTAGACCCATAATATAGAGGTTTGGTCTAGGTATAGGTAAACCACAACCTATAGACCAATCCAATATTAGTCTAGGTTTAAATAAGTGAATAATCTACTTCACAGTGTGCAACTTGAGTTGCTATTAAATATCTCACATTATAAATGATCATTCAAACCCTATTACTTTGTAAACCTCCCCATAATTGAGGGCCTAAACTCCCTTGTACTTGTGAGGTCCCAACCTCCCATATACTTGTATCTACATCCATCACTATACTAGAAGGCTTGACCCCTCATGTATCTGAACCATGGCCTAAATCTCCCCCTATGGCCTCTATCATATCTATATCTCCTACAACCCACTCTCCCCCACCTTTGTCCCCATATTCATCATGGATACCTTATTTTGGTAAGGCCTATTGTATTGGCTATTACATAGGGACTTGCATCACTAGCTGTATAGGATGATACACCACATGATCCTAAACTATATGTATTATAAGGGCCTATGTAATCACCTATTGTGTAGGAACCTATCCCTATACTATGGCCTCACCTCAATCCCTCCTCTACCATACCCTCCTTTGATGCTACTATGGATGTTGGGTTCATGGTCTAATTAGAAGGGGTTGAAAACATACCCACCATGATGGATACACATAAATCATACCTTTCCACTCGATAACCCATCACCTATACTAATCTATGAAATTTCCCTCCTAACAACCCTACCAATCCACCTTTTAACACTAATAACCTCAATCTACCAATTCACTCAAATTCTTACACAAATAGTTCAATAAATGAATATTATGCAAAGATCTAATACTTCTCAAATTATACAAATGAAACATAATTTATTTAACATGGATAATCAACCTCCTATTCTATTACCTTAAAATAACCAAAATTTTATCCCTCTACCTCTTATAGATTCCATGAGAAATATCATTCCTAAACCCCCTATGCATAAAAAGATGCTCCAAAATATTCAAATTGATGATTTATCCCCCTTCATTATTTCTATTGATATTGTAAATATCTCTCCAAATATTAAATATGTTGGGACTAAAGATCCCACATCTTTCCTTTAAGCATTTGGTAATCTTTCTAAAGAGTGGATTCAGACTAATACCTTTGCCACTACCAAAATTATTGTCAAAACATTCACAAGAGACATATTAGAATGATATAATCAACTCCATCAACATTATATATGGAAACTCAAGGATTTAGTCAATTCTTTATTTAAATAATTTCAATACAATGATCTTCCTAAAAATTGTCTTATCCATTTCATCAATGCTAAACAAACCCCTTTTAAATCAGCTCATGATTTCATTAAATGATGGAATTTTTTGGCTCACAAATCCAATCATAACATGACTGATGATAAATTATTTAAACTATTCATAAATATATTAACACATTCCCTTCAATATAAGGTTTGAAAATTTTCTCCTCAAACTCTCAACAATTCCATTGATCAAGCTAAAAGACAAGACTTTATTATGAAACAATCTAAGCCCAACATCAAAACCATCAAGGGATATTTAAAAAAATCCACAAACACAATGTAAGTAATCATCCTAAAATAAAACCATGAGTATCTAATATGGATAACCCATAATATTCCCATGCATGCCTAATCGTTAAAAAAATGAAGCAATTATTAATGCGTTTTAAACCTTTCACTTACACCAATAATCCACATACATGGTATGATCCTAATAATTTTTTTCGGTTTCATTTTGATGTGGGTAATTCCCATGAAATGTGTTGTGGGCTTACCAAATTTTTTATTTTTTTATGTTAGGAGATACATTCAATCATGATGATATGATCAGAATACATCATCATGGTTATGTTAATTCCTTTTAAAAGAAATAAATTACCAAACCTTCCTCCTCTAAACATGAAAAAATGTTTTCTAATTCCAATCCATACTACTTAAACTAGGATCTATACATAATTGATGCCAATATTACCAATATTATACCAATTTTCAATATTTAAATGCAGATAAAGTCAATTATCGACATAAACCCACCCAAAAATATCCCATCACTAAGAAAAAAAACCATTACTTGATGAACAACTTCTCAAAGACACCACTATCACTACCATACCTTTTAACACAAAGGAAGAAACACTTCTGTAACTAGAACCTCAAACTACCTCTCCTCCTTCTAAAAACATTTTTCCTTCCAAGCCTCATGATAGTTCTTCATCTTATAAATCTCAATTAAATTTCTCAGAAGAGATCAAATCCATGCCTTGTAAAAAATCCCTCATGGAGTTTGTTCATACTTCTCCATATCACCATAAATTGTTAATGAAATAATTACAAGAATTGAATACCCACTTTCCCTTGAAGTGGAACAATATTTTCAAGATCATGCACCAATATAACTAAATACTATTGAAACTATTTGTACTTCTTCTAAACCTTCTATATAATTACTAAAATAAGGTATTATTAATGATGAAATTCTATTTTAAACCAATGATCTACCTCTTTTCATTAAAATTTCAATTAATACGACCCCTATTTGAAAAGTCCTAGTTGATGAAGGGTTGGGAATTAATGTTACCTCCCTTTGGTTATTAAAACAACTTGGATAAACCAAAGATCACCTTAATCAAACTCATCTCACATGTTGAAGATTTGATAAGATAAATATAAAACCACTTGATTGTATTTATCACCCCCTCACTGTTAGACCCAAGACCATATGAGGTAATCACATGGTCTTAGACTTACCACTATCCTAAAATATACTCATAGGTCATACATGGATACATTACATGAGGGATATTACATCCTTAGGTAGTCAATGCATCTAATTTATCCATAATGGAAAATGTTATAAACATGAAGCTAATCTTAATCCATGGATTATTCAACTACCCAACCTGAAATATTAGTATTGGATTACAACCATTCCATGAATTAACAATGCACCTTTACCTAAATTCATTAACATGAATCGATATCTATAGGTCACTCTTATCGATTCAAATTATGTTGAACCAAATGACTTATAAAAAGTTATAATACTACTAGTTTACCTCTTTATATTTTAGAATAACTTCTCCTTCCTTATTACCATGTGATTGTACCATCCCTTTCATCACTAAGATCACCAAAATTATTCTTCCATGTAATACACATGAAACTTCTTACATAGAATATTACTTCACATGTAATGAATATGGAGTAGAAATATTATTTCAAGATCCTTTTAAAATTTTGACCTAAAAATTTAGTGATCTAGTTGTATCTATCTCTGATGATCATTTAGAGACAAATATATGTACTATTTCCCACACCTATGATGATAACTATATCATGGATCAAGCTAAATCATAATACTTGGATGTACAAAACTATAAAAGAATCAACCAAAATATATACCTTCAACCATGATGGCCATTTTACTCATATATCAACTAATAGTGCATTATAAATTGAAGGCCATGTATCTTCCATTAATCCTCCACTTATCAATACCCCTTGAGTAGTTAAACAAATATTAACTCTAGAAAATTTATAAATTAAGAACCATCTATACCTTATATATCACCAACAAATATAACTAATTGCATTCATTCTCATTATCCTATAAATACTACTACGGTTACCGACCTCGCTTCAAGCTAAAAAATATAAAAAAAACAACCTAATATGCCTATGACCAATCTAGTTGACTCCAATCAACCTCAACCTCAATTTCACCTACACCTATAATTAACCTTGATGTTAAAGCCAAAGATTTACAATATGTACATTTTAAATATGGTCACCATGGTAATAAAATCACTGATATCAAAGTAGACATGGAATACTATGGAATCTTACCCATGATCCCTAATGATGAAGCCATAATTGAGTTGCTCCATTACATATAACATAAACTTCCACAACAACATCATAAACTCAAAAACCTCAAATTAAAATATCCTCAATTTAATAACTTCATTGATAGTGTGGACCTTAAAAAAAATCCTATTTCTTCTTTTCCTAATGATCCATATCATTTCCAAGATAGAAATTTTATGGCTATTAATGAAACAATAAGAATATAATATGGTATACTATCATGTCCTAGAACCATCACTGTATCTAAATAACTCATACCAATAGAGTATGATAAATTTAGTTTATTCTTTGATAAGTATTGTGAAACTTGTTCTTGGCCATATAAGCATATACTAGGTATCGACCCTAGTATCATTGTACATAAAATCATCACTTACCTAGATGTGAAACTTGTCTACTAAAAATAATGAAAATTTCCATGTTATGTCCTAAAAAAATTATTAAAATTTTGGATGCCAAATTTATTAAACCTATTGAATAATTTGAATAGGTATCAAGAGTTGTTCCCATTTATAAAAATTCACCATGGTCATTCATATAGGTATTGATTTCTATAGTATTAATTTTGTGTGTAAAAAATATTATTTCCCTTTACCTTCAATAGATGCCATCATATATTCAAGTACTGGATATGAAATGTTTTCACTTATGGATAGCTTTTTAGGTTATAATTAGATTGGCTTATCCACTGAAGACCATCACAAAATAAAATTTAATAGAGAATGGGACACCTATTACTACATCAAAATGCCTTTTGGGATTAAAAATTCCCAAGCCACTTATCAACATGAAATGACTCATATTTTACATGATCTTATACACAAGATAGTGGAAACCTATGTTGATTATCTCAATACCAAATCTAATAGTCACACAACACACCACATTGATCTAGTTATCATTTTTGACTAATTAATGAAATAGAAAGTTATAATTAACCCATATAAGTGTGTATTTGGCATAACATCTAGTAGAATTTTAGGTTTCCTAGTATCTCTTAGTAGCAATTATTATATCCCACCAAAATCAATGTTATATTCAACATGCCCATTCCTCATTCCATTCCCAACATTTTCACTTACCTTGGAAATCTTGGGGTAATTTGATGATTCATCCTAGAAATAACTTACCATATATACTTTATTAATTCACTTTTCAAAAAAGGTAATACTCTAGAATGGAAAAATTCTTGCTATAAAAATTTTCATAACATGAAAGAATATTTTATCCATCCTCCCACCCTTTGACCACCATCAAACAATCATCCTTTAATATTATACACCTATTCTAACACTATATCAGTTGGAGAAATGCTTTCCCAACAAGATGATACTGATTGAAAGTATGTTATTTACTATATTATTCAATGCCTCACTGACAACGAAAAATATTACATTAAATTAAAATGTGATTGCCTTGCTATATATTTCACAACTGAAAAGATCCATCACTATATGCTTTATCAAACCACTTATATCATTATCTAATCTATCATTAATTATCCAAAGCATTATTACCTAGAAATAGATTTGGAAAATGGATGGTCCTCTTGATGGAATTTGACCTTTGAATTATTACACAAAAAATTGTTAAAGGGCAAGTTATTGTTAACAAACTTGTAATAACACCTATACCATATACAAATGACTTCAAGTTAATCACCCTGATGATAACATTATTTATATTGAAGGTATTACCCATGTTATCTCCCTTAAACATTATTTCCATAATTTCGCTAATAATTTAAAGTCAAATAATCAAGAAGATACCAATATAAATCCTGATACTGTTAGATCCAAATTAGTTATTGAAAATCTCCATGATGTTACCATTGATTTGAATGAAGACGCCTGGACCCTCCACTTTGATGGTTCCAAATTCCTCTAAGGAGATGAAATAGGTATTATTATAATAAACCGACATGATAAGATCATCACTTTGGAATTTATATTTACTTTTGATATTACTAATAACATGGATGAAAATAAAGATGTCATCCTAGGTATGAAAGTAGAACTTGACTTGGATATAACATATCTACATGCTTTAGGTGAATCAAAACCTATTGATCACTAGGTTAATGGTGATTATCAATATAAAAGTGAAAATATAGTTTCTTATCATCAAATGGCAACCACACTTTCCAAAGATTTTTCTTCTTTTTCCATTGAGCCAATTCTAAGAGATCAAAATTTCATAGCTGATTCTCTTACTTCTTTAGCATCTCTATTTCATCCTCACCAAGTACTTAATGATTCCAAATTTCTTATCCAAATAATAAAATAACTATATTTTATCTAGCCAAATGATTCACTTATTTGTCATATTGAGGATATCACTATTCGACAAATCCCATGGTATAAAAACATTATCCAATTCATTGAACATCAAACCTATCCTCCAAACATGGATTCTTGTGAAAATAACATAATAAATAAATAATCATTTCAATATGTATTCTAATAAAACACCATTTATTTAAATAATTTATAAGGTACACTACTCTACTATGTAATGCAAGAAGAGGTTCTTCCACTCCTTAAATAATCACATGGGGATATTTATGGTGGTTATTGTAGTGGACATGCTATAACATGAAGATGATTATGTATGGGATACATTTGGTATACTTTAGAGAAGGAATCTTTGATGTTTCCAAAAAGTGTAATCCTTGACAAATTCATGATGATTTAATCCATTCACCACTAGCTAAGCTCCAAACCTTAGAGTCTCCTTAGACATTCTCCACATGAGGATTAGATCTCATTGGTAAATTACCTCAATCACATGATGGTAATGTTTTTATCATTATTCCTACTAAGTATTTGCTGATGATTTAAAATTATGCTTGATCTTAATCAATCAACAATGGGAAGTTCCAAGCTATGGAACATTGTGGCTTGAAACAACCTCCAGATTTTAGAGAAGCTGGTCTCTTCTTTTGTATCAAGTATTGGGGAAAAGGGATAGGAAATTAAATAGAAACGTAAGTGCAGGAAATGAAACCTAACTATGGTGATGGGCCTGAATGTAATCTTAATCCTAACCTAAGCACAATGAGACTATTATAGGATTAAATTACATTTAAGAGTAGACAAGTGCATGATCAATGTAAAAGATTAGAATAACAGAAACAAAGGCTCACAACATGGAATTCTTTTGCTGAAATACATAGAATGTCAACAAAGGCATAGTGTTCAAACTTCTTAATAGAATCTTTCAATCACATAAGAGGCACAAAAATCATGTACAATTATGTAAAACTTCTGATTCAAGAAAATGAGACAAAAGCAAATGACATTCCTAATCATAACTCTAGAGAATCTACAGTATAGACTACTTTGCAAATGACACAGATAATACCAACCAAGGCATGGAGTTCAATCTTCTTAATTCATTCAACCACATAAAAGGCATAGAAACATGCATAGTTACATCAACTTTACAACTCAAGAAAATTGAGACAAGAGCAAATGATATTGCTGGCCAAAAACTCTAGAAAATCTAAAACTATGAGAAAACCCCCCCTTTATTGTTACAATTCTTCTTCTTTTATAGCCTTAGAGGTCTCCTTCCATCACTCCCCTTTCCCATGCAATTCTACTCTACTCTTAACTCATAGGGGACAAAGCAGATGGTGCTTTTAATGCCTTGAATGCATCCTAATCTTATCAAGAACTACCCTGACTGTGGCATGGCGATTCCTGTCTAGTACCTCCCTTCATGCATAAATTTCTCATTCCATCACCTATTTGGCTGCTCAACTATCTACTCTACCTCCACCTATAGGGGACAAATAGATGGACCTTTAATGCTCACAAACCCAAAAAATCTACCTGATGCACTGTTCTATCTACCAAGAATAACTCTCACCATGTTTCCCTCCATCTTTGTTGTAACAGATAGATGGACACTCTGTTCTATTGAAACAGAAGAGAACACTTAGTCAATCCATGAAAATTCTCTTTATGGTCTAGAAGGCACCAAATAATGACACTTGGCACCTTCCACTTTTTTGATATTCTGATTAGGAATGCTCCACCTTCGACACTTGTCATAATCTGCTTCTTTGATAGTTAGCAATTTTAACAAAATAAAACTCACCACATTCTTTGCCCAAGCAACTTTCTAGGAGGGGATGGATATACATGGCAGTCTTTACATGTTCACACTTGACACTTCCATAGTCCTTTGAAATAACATCTGAGACCCACCATAATCTTTATTTGACAATGAGGCTCGAAGATGGTCTCTCAAAAGTTGGCACATAGTGACCTCCGCTACTTCTGGAGAGATGCGTGGCATCTTTTGGTTCTCCCTGCTAGGGGTATGTGGCATCTTCCACTTCTTCTAGGGATGGAGTAAGAAGGGGCTTAGAGGGTGACACTTGGCAACATCTACTAATTTATGGTGCTTAAGAAAAATAAGATGATGCCTTTTTGTGTTGAACCAAAGTGTCTCGGATGCCAACACATGGTGACTTCCACTGCTTCTTTATAAAGGTAGTTTAGGGCCTTTCACGACTGCCACTTGGCACTTTCTGGTTCTTTGATACTTATCTCATTGAAAGTATTTTCCAAAAAATAGAATAGAATGTGGGGGCTAACATGAGACGTGTGTGTTGACATGTGGTGCATTCCATTTAGCTGCTACTAGATACGCGTCACATTCTGCGGCCTTCCTAAAATTTATAAAAAGGGCTCGAAGGATGCCAATTGGTTGGCTCCATATTTTGGAGAGCAACATTTGGTGGCTTCTACCTAAATTCAATACTCAGGAAAAAATGAAATGAAAGAAACAAAAAGGGGGAAAGGACCCATGCTCAGAAGGTGACACTTGGCAGCTTCCACTGCACTTCAACACTTGGGCAAAAAAGGACTTACTTTCTGCTCCAAAACTCTGCTACTACATCCAAGGTATGCAGGAACCAAAATTGTAGTGCTCGACCCAAAATTTAAATACAACATAGAGTAAAAGTTACTCTATAGTTACTACAACTTCCCCTCAGGTAAGTATTACTTCCCCTCCTCCCTCTTAGTCTATCCCTTTCCCTATCGGCGTGGTGCCTCCACCTAGCCAAATGACACCTCTTGTCACTATTTCCATCCCCATTTCATAATTTACCCCATCATTGGTGCCTTAGGCCCTAACATTATTTCATTTCTCCCCCTCTATTCCTAGAAAGATGAACCTTCAGCTCACCCTTAGCCAACCAATGGCTGTCCAATATGGCCTACCATAAGGATTTCCTTTCACAAGAGGACATATTGCATCCCCTTCCACCTTCCAGATGCAAGTTGATGATAATAGGAAGGCAAGAGAAGCTTAGCTGGAGAAAAAGAGGATTAAAGAAAATAAAGTGCTAGATGTCCCACATTTGAGGTCACAATTTGACCCCATCCAACAACAGTTGACAGTGACCCATTTGTCACCCAACATTGCCAAGCTGAGTGAGAAAATGTAGTTGGAGGACTATACGATGAATGCAGTGGCCATTGGCATGTCCCTATTTAGGCTCCAAGATAGAGTTGAGTTGCTGACAGAATCCACTTCTGCAGTCACAAAAGATTATTTGAAGAAATCAAAAAGACTACAGTAGATGGAGGCCAATTTAGCCACAGAAAAGGTGAACTATAATAGTTTGGACAAAGAAATAAATAAGAGAGATAATGAAATAGCTAGTTTACATAAACAGTTGCAAGATACTATTTCCCTTTAGACTCAATGGGCAGTTCAGGCCCAAAATGATTCATTAAAAGTGGAGGTTGCACTTGCAAAAGATGTAGCAACAACCCTTAGGTGGGAGAATGCAGCATTGCAAGGAAGAGTCAAAAGACTTCATCTGCAAGTTTCCCAATCATAGTAAAGGCTATTGGAGGAGCAAAATAAGGCTGTGGCTTTAAAAACCCAGTTCCAAGCAGAGCAATAGTGGATGGTGTAACTAATAATTGATATGGCTAATAGGCCAAGAGGTGTTAGAGTAATGCAACTGGTGAAGGATCTCTATGATTTAGCATGGGAGAGAATCTCTTCAAAGATTATCTAGCTCAGGCCATTTCTCACCTTTCTGCTCAATGCATAGCAATTGTGCAAGAGGGTGGAAAATTTAGTATAGAACACTCTGGCCATGGTCTCCAAAAGAGTCACAGACTCCCATTCATTACTACAAAAGCTCTACAACACAATGGATGCAACATTGGTAGCCGTAAGGATCCCTAATAGAATGGCTACCACAAAATGGGTCAATGAGGTGCTCAGTTGTAATGCTGCAGCCAACAGTTGCAAAGACCGTCTTGAATTCATGAAAGAAGGCATCGGTGAGATGAGATAGCATATTGAAGATCTGGTGCAATTAGGCCTTCCTTCTCTATTTTTGGATGCAAAGATGGTGCTAATGGTGGACCAAATTGAACCATTATTTCTGGCCAAATAGAGGGATCAAATAGTTTTCCAGAGCTTGCAGGATGATTCCTCAGTCTCAGAAGTTGAAACTATCCTAGTTCCTGTTTCCTGGCTGGAATTCAAACTAAAAGCTATGGTCCAAATCCTGAAAGCCTTTTCACACAAGGATATCATTAACCTTGATCTGGATTTCATTGAATTGTAGAAAAAGCATGGGTTATCTGACCATGAGTGGTCCATCTACCAAACAACACTTTTGAAGCTGTAAAATTTTGAAATTTTGACAAAGTGGGAGTCGGGTTCTTTTTGAGCAGGCTCAAAAGTCTTGGGGGTCGCTAGTAACTGTATAGTAATTTTTACTCTATGTTGTATTTAAATTTTGGGTCTAGCACTATAATTTTTGTTCCTGCATACCTTAGATGTATCGGTAGATTTTTGGAGCAGAAGGTGGGTCCATTTTTGCCTAAGTGTCAAAGTATGGTGGAAGCTACCAAGTGTCACCTTTTGAGCATGGGTCTTTTCCCCCTTTTTATTTCTTTCATTTCATTTTTGCCTAAGTATTGAATTTGGGTATAAGCCACCAAGTGCCGCTCTCTGAAACACAGAGTCGGCCAACTAGCATCTTCCGAGCCATTTTTGTAACTTTCAAGAAGGCCACAGAATGTGCCACGTATCCAATAGTAGCTAAGCGGAATGCACCATGTGTCAGCACCTAAATCTCATGTTAGCCCCCATGTTCTATTTTATTTTTTGGTAAAGACTTTCAATGAGATAAGTATCAAAGAATTGAAAAGCACTAGGTGGAAGTTGTGGAAGGCCCTAAACTACCTTTTTAAAGAAGCAGTGGAAGTCACCACATGTTGGCATTCGAGAAACTTTGGTTCAACACAAAAATGTGTTGTCTTATTTTGATTAAGTGCCATAAAGTGGTAGATGCTGCCAAGTGTCTCCCTCTGATCCCCTTCTTACTCCATCCCTAGAAGAAGCGGAAGATGCCACATACCACTAGCAGGAGAAGCGAAAGATGCCACGTATCTTCTTAGAAGCAGTACATGTCACTACATGTCAACTTCTAAGAGACCATCTTTGAGCCTCATTGCCAAATAAAGATTGTGGTGGGTCCCAGATGTTATTTCAAAGGACTGTGGAAGCATCAAGTGTCAACATGCAAAGACTAGCATGTACATCCATCCCCTCTTGAAAAAGTTACTCGAGCAAAAAATGTGGTGAGTTTTATTTTGTTAAAACTACTAAGTATCAAAGAAGTAGATTGTGATAGGTGTCGAAGGCAAATCATTCCTGAGTAGAATATCAAAAAAGTGGAAGGTGCCAAGTGTCATTCTATGATTCCTTCTAGACCATCAAGAGAATTTTCATGGATTTACTAAGTGTCCTCCTCCATTTCAATAGAATAGAGTGTCCGTCTATCTATTAAAAAAAATGGAGGGAAACTCAACGAGAGTTATTCCTAGTAGATAGAACAGTGCACCAGGTATATTTTTTGGGTTTACAAGCATTAAAGGGCAATTTGTTTGTCCCTTATAGGTGGAGGTAGAGTATATACTTGAGTATCCAAATAGGTGATGGAATGATAAATTTAGGTGTAAAGGGAGGTACTAGATAGAAATCACCATGCTGCAGTCAGGGTAGTTCTTGATAAGACCAGGATGCATTTGAGGCATTGAAAGGGGAGTTAAGAGTAGAGTAGAATTATGTGGGAAAGGGGAGTGATGGAAGGATACATCTGAGGCTATAAAAGAAGAAGAATTTTATGAAGAAAGGGGGGGTTTTTTCTCATAGTTTCAAATTTTCTTGAATTTTTGGCCAGTAATATCATTTGCTCTTGTCTCAATTTTCTTAAGTTGTAAAGTTGATGTAACTATGCATGTTTCTGTGCCTTTTATGTGGCTAAATGAATTAAGAATAATGAACTCCATGCCTTGGTTGGTGTTATCTATGTCATTTTCAAATTAGTCTATACTGTAGATTCACTGGAGTTGTGATTAGGAATGTCATTTGCTTTTGTCTCATTTTCTTGAATTAGAAGTTCTACATAACTGTATGTGATTTCTGTGCCTCTTATGTGATTGAAAGATTCTATTAAGAAGATTTAACACTATGCCTTTGTTGACATTCTCTATATCTCAGTAGAAGAATTCCCTATTGAGAGCCTCTGTTTCTATTATTCTAATCTTTTACATTGATCATGCACTTGTCTACTCTTAAATGTAATTGAATCCTATAATAGTCTCACTGTGCTCAGGTTTGGATTAGGATTACATTCAGGCACATCACCATAGTTAGGTTTCATTTCTTATGCTTGCATTTTTGTTTAATTTCCTATCCATTTTCCCCAACACTTGATACAAAAGAAGAGACCAGCTTCTCTAAAATTTGGAGGTTGTTCCAAGCTGCAATTTCCCACAGCTTGGAACTTCCCATTGTTGATTGATTAAGATCAAGTGCAATTTTAAATCATTAACAGTACTTTAATAAATGGTAGAAGGTATGCCTCTTTCTATTTTCATAGGAAATACTATTTCTAAATTTATCCTTAACCAAATCATCTTTCACTTTGGAATTCCCCATACTATAATTTTTAATAATGGTGGAAATTTCAAAAATAAGGAAATTAAAGAGGTATGTGCTAAATTAAAAAATTTCCAAAAATTTTACACACCTTACCATACACAATGCAATGGCCAAGTTAAAGCCACTAATAAAATTATCAGCAAAATCTTACAGAAGACCATATGAGAAACATGCACTAATTGACATCTTCTCTTATACCCTACACTTTGGGCCTATTATACTAGCATACATAATGTCATATGGGTAACACCATTCTCATTAGTATATGGTTTTGAATCCACCTGACCATTAGAAGTTGAACTCCAATATTTATGTATATCACTGCATGGTATCATTCTTGAAGAAGAATTAAGTGAAGCTCACCTTCATGTGCAAGACCTTCTTGATGAACAAAATTTCCCACTCTTCATCATAATCATCAATACAAGGCTCACATCACCAAATAAAATAATAAAAACGTCAAATTCTACACTTTTAATGTTGGTGATCTACTCCTTAAATTAGATTAAACCCATGATAAATAAGGAAAACACACCCAAAAATGGTGGGACACCTATTTAGTAAAAGACATTATTGGTCCTAATACTTAACATATAAAAACTAACAAAGGTCATGTTTTCAAAGAACCCACTAATGTATAATTTTTTAATAAATAATTTTCTTAAATATTTTTCTTTTTTTCATACTTTTATATACTATCCTACTAACACTTGTTGCAGGACTTCTCCAATGATCTCACCCTTTACAATAGTCCATCTTATCCACAAACCTTAGTTACTTTCTTTGGTCGTTTATTTTATTTAATTCATTATTTACATTTTAATATTATGTATAGGATGTGGGTTTCCTCATGAATAAATTTTTCTTTCATACATCATTTTTTCATGCTTTTTCACAGGTTTGTTATTTTCCAAAGCATTTTACAATCACTTAGGTTTTTATTTTATGAGTTCTAGTGTAAGACCATGGATAAGACTAGGCTCTTCTCAAAAATACAAATTTTACCATTTTACATCGACTTGGGTTTTTCTTTTGTGATTTTTAGTGTAAAAACATGGATAGGACCAATCTCTCCTCACAAATACTATTTTATTTCCATTTTGCACACATTTGATTTTTTACTTTATGAATTGTACTGTAAGACCATGGATAGGAGTAGGATCCCCTCATAAAAGCTACATATTATTTCACACATTTTTACCAAATTGATTGTTCTTTTTTAGAATGTTCAGACATGGTTACAAGTTTGTGGTCCCATATTCTCAGCCTCAATTTTTGTTTCTTTGAAGATAAAACTTGTGCAACAAACTAGGTTAGCATGTTTCCATCCACTAACATACATTACTATGATAAGACATCATACTCAACTATCATTTTATCCATTTCACATTGTGACATTTTTTTCAATTTGAAGTAATTCAAATTGGAAGCATGTGGGTAACAAGGTTGAATTCAAGATAATAATTTTATTTCTCATGAATAAAAAATATTATTAGACAATGTGTTCTCTATGTAATCTTTCTTAGCCATAAATTCTAAAGTTTTCAAATGGTAGTCATTTTTAACACCCATGTTTGGTTTTATGAATCTATATGGAAGATGAATAACAAAAACCATAAAAAGTTAAAGGACAAATAATTTAACATAAAAGTAAATAATCAAAAGGCCAAATATAAAATCTAAAAGTCAACATCACACTAAAATATGTGAGTCTTATCACACTTTTTATCTCCAATCGAAGCTCAAAATCCATACTTGGCCTCATCAGAGAGATAAGACCCATTAGGCTATGCTAGGCCAATATATTGGGATAGAAGAATTTAAAATAACCTATAGTGTTAATTGATTTCTCACACAAGTACTTGATATTTATATTATATTGATAGATCTATAAAAGGCCTTGAGTAATGGGAAAAACAATGGGAAGGTATGTCCATTTTATTATGTCCATTTTACTTTTCTTGCATATAGCCTTCATGAGATGTTATTCAAACTTCATTTGATAAACCAACAATTTGTGTGGTTGGGAGAAGTTATTTAGAGTCCTTAATGTTAAAATTCCTCATGTTTTGACAAACCCAATTTTTGTGTCTTGAGTTTGATAAAGAATCTCTCTACATTGATTTTTCCTTCATCTCCCCCACCACCCATTTCATCCCCCCCTTGATAGGAAAGTTTGATTTTAAATTTGTTTCCCCACTTCTATATTTCCTCTTATTTATATCATAAAACATGCTCATATTAATTTATTTTGGTTTTATCTACCTTTATAATAAAATAGTTTTTAGGAAACATAACTAACTAGTGTAAATAATTCTATGTAGAAATAAAGAAGCCACTAAAATAAATAATATAAATAACACATTACAAGAGTAGTTACGTGGAAACCTTGAAGGTACAATGTAAAACCATGGGGTAAATATCATATATGATCTTCTATTAACTTCAAAATCAACTGCTCTAACAAAGCTTCCTCTTCAACACACTCTTCTTACAATTCTTTTTCATAAGCATTCAAGTTGTACAAAGCTTTTTAACAAATTAGAAAATACAAACATATTTTCTCAAGCTTCAACTCATTTCTCATACATGAAAGAGTGTCATACATACATAGAATACAAAGGAAAAAAGATAATCATGGATGAAAAAAAAAGTGAGAGAAGAAAATGTGCCACCCTCCATGTGGCCTAACTATTCATGAATAGTAAACATTATCCCTATCAAATATTCTTGGTTAAAATATGCTTCCACTTTGGACTTGAAGATGCCACCTCTATGTGACTCAAAGATATTGTCTCTACTTCACATGTGATTCTAATCAAGCATAGTGTTCAATTTACCTATAATCCATGTGAAACCACAAGATTAAAAAGATGCTTCAATCATCATTTTTAATCCAACCAAGGAGCCCACATACCAATTACACTTGACATGCACATGGGTGAAGATGCTTGTTACCCACATGCTTCCAAAGGTAACCCATAATATCATGGTGACATATTTATATCTCATAGTAGTTTAATCAATAAAATATTACTTGTATACCATGCCACATCAATAATGTGCCACCCCATAAGCACATTCACCATCAACTTACACTCCTACCTCATCACATTAATAGTGATGGTGAATAGTAAATATGAATAGTGAATTCACATCCTAACATTATCCCACTTGAAGTAAATATACACAATATTTTACATACAATGTAATATTCCATCCTTCTAATTACCATGCCTAATGTTAACTTCATCATAATTTCAACAAGTCTAGTTAAGTTTTGTACCACTCAAAGTTCTCTACCTTGACCGACTTTGTTAACATCTTTGAAGTATTTTGTTCAATGCCTACCTTGAAAAATAGGATCCTACCATCCTCCACCATGATCCTAATGAAGTGGTACTTGATTTTAATATGCTTCATATGATCATCAAATGTTTTATTATTCACCAAGTGAGTTACACTTTGACTATCATAATGCAAGGTAATCTTCCCCTGCATCTCCATGAAGTCACCCAATAGTTTCTCTAATGATATTGTCTCCTTAAAACCTTTAGTCGTAGACACATACTCTACTTCAATGGTTAATAAATCCACCACTAGTTTAAAGTTATATTCCTAACTCATAGCTCCACCAAAAAGAGTAAAAACATATAATTTAGTGGAATTTCATCTATCCCTGTCACCCCCAAAATCAAAACCTACAAAACCTCTTATCTATAGATCTACCCCTCCATATCACATTATAGCATTTGAAGTGCCTTTAAGATATTTGAGTATATACTTCATCATAGACCAATGATCCTCTCTAAGACTTTCCATGAACTAGCTCACAACTCCCACTACTTGTGAAGCATTTAGTGTCATGCTCACCATGGCATACATGAGGCTCCCTACTACTGATGAATAAGGTACACTAGACATACTTGTCTTCTCCTACTTTGTACTAACACATTTCTCAAAAACAAATTAAAATGTGTTAGAAGTGGGGTATTAACTAATTTTATATTCTACATATTGAACCATTATAGAAACTTCTCAATATATGTCTTCTGTGATAGCCATATTTTCCTATCTTTCCTATCTGTATGTATATTTATCCCTAAATTTGTTTTTTTGCTCCTAAATCCTTCATCTAAAAATTCATATCCAATTGAACCTTCAAGTCTTCATTGTTTGGCCTAAAACCAACATGTCATCAATATATAGTAGTAAAATAACAAATCTACCATCATTAAACTTTTTATGATATGTACAATGATTAGCTTCACTTTTACTAAATCCCTAGCTCTTCATGATGGTGTCAAATTTCTTGTTCCACATTTTTGGAACCTATTCCAAACCATATAGTGATTTATTCAATCTAAAAACCATTTACTTTTACCTCATAACCCTGAGGTTGATCTATATAAATATACTCCTTGAGATCAACATGTAGGAATGTTGTATTCACATAAAGATTCTCTAGATTTAGATTGTGAGAAGATAAAAATTCGTGTAACACTCTAATATTAATTATTTTCACAATAGGAGATAAAATCTCATTGAAGTCAATACTTGAGTTATACACATAACATTATGCCACCAACTGAGTTTTGTATTGATCTGAGAGCCCATTACTATTCTTCTTCAAATTGTACACCCACTTATTACCAACAATCTTTATTATAGGTGGTATATCCATAGATACCATATTTAATTCTTATGGAGTGACCTCATTTCCTCCTCCATTGATTTCCTCCATTTATCTACATTCTTAGATTCTCTAGCTTCCTCAAATGAACTAGGTTCACCCATATCATTAAGTAAAGAAAATGATGACTAAAATTTAAGAGTATACCTATCTAGAAACTTATGTGTATGAGTGGACCTTATAAATTGTGGTTACTCTACATGGTGCTTTACTTTCTACTATGAAGCATCAACTTGCTCCTTTTCATCTTTTTTTAACTACTTTAACTGCTACAACTTTAGGTGTCTATTGTACATCCTTCCCTTTCATGTATTTTTTATTAAACATAAAATTTAAGATAATAATTATATTTTATTTATTATAATCCTAAAATATATACCCCTTTAATCTAACTTCATATCTGAGAAAAATACATTTCCTAGATTTCACATCTATATTGAACCTTGTTTATTTAGGCACATGGGCAAATGCTTCACAACCAAAAATATGTAAATCAAATTAATCAATTAGCTTACCATGCCAAGTGTTCTCTAGGTTAATACCACCTAATGAAACTACATTATATATGTTAATAAGATAGACATTTATATTAATAGTCTCCACCCAAAATCCATTTTCTAGATTTGATGCACTCAACATGCTTCTTGCATGTTTCAAGAGAGTGCAGTTTATCCGCTCAGCTACACCATTATGTTGTGTAGTATAAAGGATAATATTTTTATGTTTAATCCCTTCATTCTTACAAAATTTATTAAAATCCATAAATAAATATTCTCTTCCATTATCTGACCTGATACATACAATGGATTTTCCCAAACTTTTCTCCAGCCGTTCCTTAAATTCTTTAAATTTTTTTCCAAAGATTTTGATTTATTTCTCAAAAAATACACCCATAATATTATATAATAATAATATATAAAGGAAATAAAGTATGTTGTAATGTTTATAGACTAAGTAGGGATAGATCTAAAAATATTTAAATGGATAAGTTGTAAAAAATCAAAGCTTTTACCTATGCTTGTAATAAACTTTACCTTATTTTATTTACCAAAAATATAGTGCTATTAGAAGTCTAAATTGTAATAAATCCTAGACAACATACCTCAGTCACGCAATATCTTCAATCCTTTCTCTCTAATGTATCCAAGGCATTGATGATATATCATCACAACATCTTGAGCATTCACTATATATTTTATTATTATAGTACTTATCAATGAATCTCTACATAGATGATACAAGGAGTCATAATATTCTTCTTTTGATACCAACCTTTGATAATTATAAATTTTCCATTACCAAAATTACATGAATATCCTAGTTCATCTATCACATTTATGGACATCAGATTCTTATTTAAATCAGAAACATAATGCGCGTCCTTTAATTTTTTGATTTTACTATCATCCATCTTGATACTTACATCCCATCTTCCCAAAACATCCAAAGGGTGATCATCACCCATGTAAATAGACCCTTTAGTTTATGGCTAGTATACCATGAACCAATATCTATGCAGAGACATGTGGAATGATGCACTTGATTCCAATAACTAGGCATTGGAAATTTATCTACTGTTACTGAGGAAAAATGCTTCTTGTGTTCTTGATTCCTCTAAAATTTTAGTGGTGGCCTTAGTTCAAGGTGGGTTTTCATTTCCATCCTTCTTTTCCTTCTTCAATTACCAACAATTCTTATTTATGTGTCTTAGCTTTCCATAGTGATAGCATTTTCCCTTATGCTTTCATCCTTTAGACCTCAATCTAGATGGTGATCTACCTTGCTTTCTCATCTACATGGATATACCTCTTACAATTAATTATTATGACTTGAGTATACATTATAATACACTTCTAATCTCCTCTCCAAGCAAAACTACAACTTTTTTTATTCTTTTTGGGAATTAGGTGTTTAATTCCTAAGTAAATAAAGATATGAGTAAATGTAAATTAGTAATTAATGTGTCTTAATTAGCATAATAATTTGTGTAAATAGATATGTATTTTATATTTTCTAAAAATAGTAATAAGTGTGAATAAAATCAAACTTAGCTTTTTTTGGGCTCAAATTGATGATGTAGGGACTAGAAATTACTATACAGGGATGGTAGACTATCATAAAAAGGACCCAAAACTCTCTTTCTAGATAGAAAGGAGAAATAAACTCAAGACACCCTAATAATTGGTGTTTTATTCCAATTTTGGCACTATTTTTCTAGTGGTCTAACTTTTTTGGGTTCTGTTTAGTAGGCTTGTGACACCCTAGTAGTGAAATATCAAAGCTTGGGTCTGTCTAAAGCTTGATAAGTGTTTCCTTAGGAGATCTTGGTACTTAAAATTGAATAAAAAACATGGGAAACATATAAGGATACACTAGAGCACTTCATACCCTGTGTGTGGGCATGTTGCCTATATACCAATACTCCAAAGAGGGATCAAGCTAATGTATTCTCCCATTTTGAAGGTCTTGGTGAAATTATGTGATGTATGCAACTATATGCAAATTTGGAATTTAATTTTTATGACTAGGGACTGCTATGAGTGCTTGAAAAGGCTTGAATTTGTCTTTGAAGGCTCTATGCAAAGAATAGGGAAGAGTGCTTGAGTGTACTTGTATTCTTGATTTTTTCTTTTGAATGAGTGCCAACCTTTATAAATGTAAATTAAATTATATTTTATAGGGAAATTTATGATCATGGGTTAGATGATCTTCTATTTGGCTAACAGGGGAAAAGATAAGGATTCAATAAAATTTTACCATTTGAGGCTAAAGTGAACTTAGACAACAACACCAAAAATAAGACACCCTTGAGTTTTGACACTCCTATCCAAGTTGGGTGATATTTTCCTATGAGGATGAGACCTGGGGGGTGGATCTAGGTCTGAGAGGGTTCCCTGGGTCTCAAAAATCTAAGTCTAAGAAGCTACAAGTGACTGGGAATCAATGAAAGTTTAGTCAAAAGGGGTTGAGTGAACAAGAAAGAGGACCTATAGGTTGGGTGCTATTAACCATGCCTAAATCATCCAATTTCACATTTTATATGATTAAAATCCCCCCCCATTCATTATAGTGATTTAATAAAGTGAAATACTAATATAAATAAAAAATAAAAAACATATCTAAACTTACCTGTAAGGAAAAAGCTCATGGAGTTGTGTGATGTTGGATGTGCATAGAGAGAGCATGTTGTGATGTGTGAATATATAAATAAAAACATGAAGTAAATCAGTTCTTACTAGATACACTATATCTAAAGTAAGAAAATATAAAATTTGAGTAAAGTAAGAGAGAGGAACCAATACACCTCATCAAGTACATGGACCAATATAAAACTTGTTATGATGTTGGATTGTGCTGAGTATGTGTTGAATCAAGATTAATACCATGGATAAAGCTGAGTACTTAATTCCCTAAAATGTGGATCAATAATGAAAAGGCTATCCCTTTGGCTCCATCATCACCAACTAAGTGAAGTTATTAAATCATGTGTGTGCTAATTGATGTCTAGATTATGTGTCTAATCCCGTTGAATAGGTGGCTCAAGAATACAACAGTTGGCCCTTTCACTCCATCTTTGCCCCATGAAGTGAAATTAGGAAGTGATATTAATATAGAATATATGCCATAAGATTTTTTTTGTGTATCTCATTAATGTGATATAAATCTAACATTATGGCATGGATAGTTGAATGTGTGCTAGAAATTAGGCCACTCTTGGCCATTTTGAAAGATGGAGATTAGGCTTATATGGAAGATACATCAAAACTAATGTAATAGGCTTATATGAAATCCAAATCAAGAAATAAAGTACTTATAAATATACACTTGTATTAAATTTTAACTTGAATTTGATACCAACCACCTTTGGATGGAGTAAGGCATGCCATTATTGAGAATGCCTGGAATAAACTAAACTCAAAAATAAAAGAAGATCAATGTGTTATGCACATTGCCCCCGATCACTAGTGTCTGGAACATAGATCTGATCTATAATTTATACCAAATTCCTAATGTAAATTTAAAGTTAGAACCATCATGCTACACATGATAACCCCTAGATCTAAGAAAACTATGCTAAAACTATGGAATTTGAAGGATCTAGAAGTGCAAAGACTATCCTTAAACTGAAGTTTTTACCTATTTTTGGAAAACCTAAATGTTTTTCTTTCTGGATAGGATCACCAAACTTTTAACACCCTTGTTTTTGGTGCTACTATATATGTTTGGTGTTACTATCCATTTTTGGCAGTGTTGTTCGATGTGAAAACTGATTGCTGATCTAAAAATGTTCCTATTTTTCTACTTTGATTTGACTAATTTGACCTCTAGATTATGTGCTGACTATTTTGAATGCTGCTATTTTGATTTCTAGGAGAGTTTATCTCTATGAAAAATCCCCTATTTGATTCCTCCTTTTTTAGGGTAAGAATGATAAACTTAAAATGACTACCCTCAAAAGAAAAGAGTCATGTAAGTGTGTTAATATATATACATATATATATATATATATATATATATATATATATATATATATATATATATATATATGTATGTATGTATATGTATATACATACATACATACATACATATATATATCTATATATAGCATTTCATAGTTGATAATATGTTTCAAGATATAATAAATATTTGTATTGATAGATATTTTTATATCAACATGGATATGCCTAAATAGATATAATAATGTGGAAGCATGCACAAAGTACTAAACTAGAACTATAAATGTTAATTATTAGTTTTTAGTTGGAGGGATGGAGCATGATGTCCATCATGGCATCAAAGAAATCAAAGAAAATACATTGTATGGATCACAACATTTCACACATTTTACAAGAAACAAGCAAGAAGAAAGAAGAATAAGCATACTAGATGGGCCAAGGGGCCATACAATCAAAGGACATGGGCACATGTCACTCAAATTGGAAGACAAGCATGGAAGGCATGTTCAAATGTCCCATACACATACAAGTGAAATAAGAAAAGCTGGCACATAGGCCATAGGCACATAGAGGAGAACAAATATATGACATTGACAAATGTCCTAAAGCACACACATGAAAAAGAAGCAAAAGACATTGGTAAATGTCCTAACACATAAGCAAGAGACAAGCTATAATTGGAATTGCAATCACACAAGATATTTTAATCAAGGAATGAAAGCAAGAGTAAGAACTAGAAGATACAAACACATGTAACTAATCATATTAAATGGGAGTATGTAAAACATGTATAATACAAGACTAGGTATATATTAAAAAATACATAAGTGCTAGATACTAGTGAGATGTCGATATAGTATTATGTGTAATATATTAAGTAATATACATTAACATGATAACTCAAAGTGTGTGGTGTAGAAATGACATAACCTAGGTGTTGTATTCATTTATAATATGCCCCCAATGGGTGTGTATAACAATGTATGTCTTGAATGTAGAAGTACGAAGCCCCCACTATGGGTAGAATGAAGCAATCAAGTAGCTAGGTGTCACTGCACACACTCAAAGAAGATCAAGTGAAGCATGATAATGTATAAAATCAACATAAAATAACATGAAACAACAAATTTATGTCCTATCATGATAGTAGTAATATAAAGCATGGATAATGCATACACTCAAAATGTTTTCAGTATTTTTGATATATTTGAATGTTTTTGTGTTTTCAATTTTTTTATTATTTTTGTATTTTTGAATATATTTGAACTATGTAAAATCAAGGAGATAATATGTATAATTAGTGATAAAAATAAGTTATGTACAAGTATATATATCATAATATAGATGACTAGGCTGGTGGTGGCAAGAGATACAAAGATGGGGCCTGTTGGGGATGGAAATGGAGGAAAGGATCTCAACCATCATCAAATGAATCAAGATAATCATCATATGATGTAAGTGTTGTGTTCATTATTTAATCATGTTGAAGGAAAATTGAGGGTTGCTCTAGTGGTAAAGATTTTGATTCTACTCTTGGACATTTAGCCCTACTGGTAAGTGAATTTTGTGGGAGGGGTGGAGATGGTTCTACTAGTGCTGCTATAATATGAATAATCCCTTAATATTATAGTTTATTCAATATTTATTGTATGGATATGCATGAGTTTGTATCATGGCCTATAATCCTATGAAAGTTATAAAATTGGTGACCATCTTGCTATGTCAATTTACTGATAGATCTATGTCATACTATATTTAGTGTGATCAACCCATGATCAAGTAGTGCATATAATATGAACTAAGGTTGATTTTATGTGCTACCTACCTAAATAAAAATAACTAACTTCTTATCCATAGAAGTAACCATGTGTAATGTATGTTCCAAGTGAGCTTCTTATGGCTGTGAGTACAGAGTATACCCTAAAAGTGTAGTGTGAGATGTTAAAAATGATGTAAGATGTGGGATGAGAGATCTAGAGTTATCTTGGTATTCTCTTAGCTCAATTGGTGTAATGCTTAGTCTACACACATATTTATCCATGAGTTTGGGTGTTGTATCATCATCTAAAGAATCTTGTGAATCTATATCAACATCATGTATATATGGTAACTCTAAATTTACCACAAGGGGTAATTGTGCTATAGGAGTATCATCATCTATAGTAGTAAAAGAAGGTACTACTACCAAAATATCTATATTTTGTGGAGTAACTATGGAATCAATTAGAGTTTTTGGTGAAACTATCAATGATGGTGGATGTGTAATAAGTGTTAGAACTATGAGTGATGAAGTAGTTGGAATGGTTGGAGCTACTTGACTAGTGTAAGAACTGGTGCTGATAGTGTGACTGTGAGTGGGGTAATATGGGAAGTGATAGTCTCTCCAACCTCATATGTATGTACCTAATCAAGAGAAATGATATGAAGTGGTGGATATACTATGAGATATGTTATCCCATTAGATTAAATAGTCAAAGATGACTCTATAAGTTGAAAATATCTGAATGGTTGGTTGTCTACTAGGCATGTGCAAAAATATCCCTCATCAAGAAACTTAATGAATCGATGGAGAGTGGAAGGGATAACACCCATAATATGTATCCAGGGTCATCCAAGCAAAAGATTATAGTGGAGTGGACTTGTCATGACCTAAAACTATATTGGGAGGGTTTTTGGGCCCACCATGATATCTAATGTAATAATACCCAATGTCTATCATGGTATATCATCAAATCCTCAGATCTTCTTATATGTTTTTTGCATTGATGCCAAATCTACACCCATGGCCTATAAGAATGTGATATTACATAAATTTATTTTAGAGCTACTATTAAGAAGATCTCTCTTGACTATATTGGTTTTGACTTGTACTTGTATGAATAGTTGCAAATTTTTATCAATAACTATATAAGAAGGTATGTCCTCACTATAATAATAAATTCTATCTTTTATAGTTTTTAAGGTGTTGACCAATGATGTAAAATAAGAAGGTTCTAAATCAAGAGGTAGAGAAGTCTGAGTGAGTGGCTGATAATGAATGTCTTTGAATACATTGGCTTTCTAAAGTAGCTCTAACATGGAAAGTTTCACTAGAGTGTTCGACAAATAATCAATAATGTCATATACCTTATGCAGATCTACATGTGTGGGTAGATTATGCTTAGGATGAGTTGGAATAGCAAGGTGATGAGGCTCTTGTGTAGGTGGTGGAGGTATAGTAGTACATCAAGTAATTACTCTAACTACATTATCTACAATTTGTATAGGATTAGTAGTGAGGAGAGTGAAGATAATTGATGGGTTGAGGAGGTGAATGGAAAAAGGGTGTCAATTGGGCTCTCTGGTGATGGGTAGTGACCTAGGGAAGAGAAAAATGGACCATACAACATGAGTCAGTATGGGGAAGACACTCCAAGGGAGGTGATGCAAGAGTTGGATTAATATTTTTAAGAAAAAATTGTTTAACATGATCCCATATAATGAAAAATAAACATGAAATGTAGAGAATGAAACTTTATAATAACATATGATAGACTTCATCATTCATGTACATGATAGGGCCCATTATGGTTTCTTTGTTATTTTCAAGAAATGCGAAAAGTTGTAAATAGCTGAGCATCATTGTTGTAATTTGGTTATAAATGTAAGGTGATACCTCAAGAAGCAGAAAGGAGCTAGTACATGTAACTAAGGATTTTTAAAAAATGCTTTTACCAAATATTTTGAATGTTTGAGTTTTGAATTTATTGTCTGAGTTTGATATGCAACTAAATTATCATTAAAATGATACAAAAAGTAATGGACAATAACTAAGAATGTATTGATGTAACTAGGGTTTTGAAATAATTTTTATAAAGTTAGTGTAGTAATTTGAAAAATTTATATAAAATTTGTAGTTTTAATTTGAAAAATTGAGTAAAAATCTAAAAATATTTCTAAAATTAGCAATATATTTTTCCTAGTGTTTTGAAAGTGTTTGTATGCAAATAGGACCTAGTATGTGTAAAATAGGGTTTGGGTGAATTTATTGAAAATATTTAAATTAATTTTTAGTTTTTATAATTTTTAAATTAAAAAAAATTAATAAAAAATTAGAAATAATTAACCCTAGGGTGTTTATGTTTTTTTTGCAAAAATTCAAAGTAAGTCGGGTTCACCAAATGTTTTAATCTTTTTGGGAATCAAGTGTTCAATTCCTAAGCAAATAAAGGTTTGAGTAAATGTAAATCAATAATTAATTTGTATTAATTAGTTTACTAATTTATGTAAGTAGATATGTATTTTATATTTTCTAAAAATGGTAAGAAGTGTGAATAAAATCAAACTTAGCTTATTTTGGGCTAAAACAGATGATGTAGGGACTAGAATTTACTATGAAAAGATGAAAAACTATCATAAAAAGGACCCAAAACTCTATTTATAGATTTCATAAGAGCTCTGAACTTATGACACCATGATACTTGGTGTTTTAGTCCACTTCCAACACTGCTATCCAATTCTAGTGTTGTTGTCTTGATGGTCTAGATTTTTTGGGTTTTGCTTGGTAGGACTATGACACCCTCGTAGTGAAATATCAAAGCTTGGGTCTATGTAGATCTCACTATGTGTTTGATTCAATATTCAACATCATTAGGATCTCTTAGTACTTGAACATGAATAGAAAACTTGGGAAAGAAAGGAGGGGTTAGTGTGTAACAGATATGTTGGATGCACTTCACACCCTATGTGTGGGCACATTGTCTACATACCAATACTCCAAAAAGGGATTAAGCTAATGTAGTTCTCCCATTTTGAAGTTTTTGGTGTAATTGTGTGATGTATGGAACTATATGTGAATCTATAATGTAATTTTGATGACTAGGGACTAGTATGAGTTCTTGAATAGGCTTGAATTGGTCTTGGAAGACTGTATGCAGAGAATAGGGAAGAGTGTTTGAGTGTACTTGTATTCTTGATTTTTTATTGTGAATGAGTTTCAAACATTATAAATGGACATTGAATGGAATTTTATAGGGAAACTAATGATCATAGGTTAGATGAGCTTACATTAGGCTGATAGGGGAAAAGATAAAGATTTGATAAAATCTAACCATTTGAGGCTAAAGTGAACTTGGACAACAACACCATAAATAAGACACCCTTAAGTTTTGGTGCTCCTATCAAAGTTTTGTGTTATTATCCTATGAGGATGAGACCTAGGGGATGGATTTGGGTCTGAGAGGGATATTTGGGTCTCAAAAATCTAAGTCTGAGAAGCTACAGGTGACTAGGAATCTATGAAAGTCTAGTTGAGAAGGGTTGAGTGAGCAAGAAAGAGGACCTATAGGTTGGGTGATATTTGCCATGCCTAAGTCATCCAATTTCAGATATTATATGGATACACAACTATCTCATCAAACTTGAGAGTTATTAATGATGAATTATTAATGGTCATCACAAGATGATCCTAACTATCAAGAAGTGAGAATAACAAGGAGATTTCTTTATCCTCATCCTCCATCTTCACACTGATGGCTACTAGATTTTTGGCTATGGTGTTGAATTAATTGAGATGATCATCAACATATGAATTATCCTTTATACTCAAACTATACAATTATTTCTTCAAGAATTTTTTTTGTACCTGACTTTGTCTGGTAGATTTTTTTTAGTTTCTCCCATAATTCTTTTATAGTATTTTCCTTAGCAACATTGAAGAGCATAAAATCTTCAAGACATACACGAATGGTAGAAAATATCATTTTAACCATGTTTTTACAATACTCATCTATCATACTATTGGTTTTTTTGCATTATACTTCAAGGATAGATATTGTTTCTTCTATACTAAGAGATCCTCCACCTTCATCTTCCATAGGGAGAAATTTTTACCATCAAACTTCTCTACTTCAAACCTGGTTACTCCTCTTGTCAATGTAGTAACTCCCTAACTCAATAGAAAATACTCAAAATAAGTTAATTTTAAATATCCTAGATTTAATACCAAATGTTAGGAAAAATATCCAATATTTACAAATAATTCTATGTATAAATAAACAAGCTACTAAAACAAATAACAGAAATAACACATTATAAGAATAGTTAAGTGGAAACCTTACAAGGTGCAAGGAAAATCCATGGGCAAATGACATTTTTAATATTCTATTAACTTAAAAATTAACCTCTCCAATAAACATTTCTATTTATCACACTCTTATTATAATAATTTTTCACAAGAATTCAAACTATACAAAGCTTTTTAACAAACTAGAAAATACAAGCATATTTTCTCAAGATTCAACTCAATTATCATACATGAGAGAGTGTCATACATAAATAGAATAGAAAGGAGAGAAGATAATAATGGATGAAAAATAATATAGAGAATAAATTCATCCACCCTCCATGTGGCCTCATTATTCATGAATAGGAAACATTATGCCCCTCACATGTGCTTGGTCAAAATATGCTTCCACTTTTGAGTTGAGGATCCTGCCTCCATGTCACTCAAAGATGTTGTCCCTACTTGACATGTGACTCCAATCAAGCATAGTGGTCAATGTCCCTACAACTCATGGCACCCAAAAGAGTCAAAATATGCTTCAATCATCTTTTTGACTTCAACCAAGAAGCCAATAGATCAATTATACCCCTTAGGCACATGGGTGAAGATGTTTGTTCCCCATAAGATTCCAAAGCTTGCCCATCATGTTATGGAACCCCATTTCTCTCTCTTAATATTTTAATCAATAAAATATTACTTTTGGACCATGCCACATCAACAAGGTGCCACCTCATAAGCATAATCATTGCCAAATCACACTTCCACCTCATCATATGAATAATGATAATGAATAGTGACTCCACATCCTAACAATAGTATACTTGAGTAACTATTGATTATTTCATTTATAACATTAACTTAAATTTATTGAATTTCCTTAGTTTCATTTGAAAATATTTTTTTATCATTCTCATTATTTTTTAGACAATTACATCTATTTTTTTGTTTCTACCTTTGTTTAGATAACTATATCCATTTCTATATTTATGTACTTTTTCCATTATTGAGTGACCAATGTTGTTTTCCCTTTTCATGTAATTTTACCATTAACAATTGAGTAAGGATTTTTATTAATCAATAATCAATGTTGTTTTACCATTTCTTGCCCATATTTGTTTAAGTAAGTATTATTATTGCTTTCACATTCATGTTGGATTTTCATTTTTCATGCATCCTTAGTTTGATTTTCATCTTTCATACTTTATTAACTAAGGCATACTTTTTTGAGCTTTTCAATCATTTAGTAGCCTTGGATTTTTAGCTACCTGATTTAATCTAAATTTTGGATTGGTCATTTGGTCCTAACTTAGCATTTATCACCCTAGATTACAAAATGTCCAAGTACATCATGTCTACACATTTCAATTATCTTGATTTTCTTGTGTTTGTTTATTTTTTCTCCTTATGTTTTATATCCTTAGGTTTTGTCCAAAATAGTCTCTACACCCTCCATGATCAAAAATATAAACATAGTGGACAACCATCCATGAATAAAGGTAAATCAAGGTATGCATACATTACTTATTTATTTTAGTTATTTCAATTCAATCATATACTTTTAAAGATTTAATGTTTTCAAAATCCATATCAAAATCAATATCATTTTTTGGAATAACTATGTGATTTTGATGGTAAAAACTCACACAGTTATTCTAAAAATTGATATTGATTTTATTTACTTTAAGTTATTTCATACTTTAAAATACTATAATTTAATTAGCTTAGTGTTGTGTGTTACTATTTAATTTTCATGAATCACAATCCCATGTTACAACTATGTGATACATGATGAGCTTCAAGTGGGCATATGTATACACATAATGCTTTAAAAATTTATCAATTATTGATGTTTTCTCTATTGTAGGAATCCATTGAGATTCAATCCTTCCAAGTGCATACCTTAAAGGGAAAACTTGGAAATGGGTGGGTAGACCATTGGTGCTTTACAAGATTGTTGTTCATATACTACCACTTAAAACCAAGAAAAACCTCTCCTATACATTTACCTAAGCTTTGACACATCCCTTACACACTCCTCTAGTAAATTAACCTTCTTAAACAACCCCTACCTAAGCCAAAACCTCTTTTTTTTACTAAAAAAAATTGCATGGGCTGACCATGTCCATAAATATAAGCACATTATGACACCATATCAGTGTCTAAGACCTAATTACTTTATTTATTAAATAATAGGGTAAACTAGGATGATCATATTGGCTAAAAATTTGGAAGGTTTTAGGGTTATATTCATATAAACGCATTATTTTCACCATTTTCATTAGAGAGAGATAGAGATAATATTTTATTTAAACTTCTTCACAATATACTCTTCCACTATTCTACTTGATGAGTCATTGCTTAGGGTTTTACACTTAAAGAGAAGAATCTTGTCTTTTGGAAAGGTCTTGGATGCATATGATAAGTCATATATCCTAGAGTTGTCTTATCTTTGTGTTTCACTAAATTTTGTCTATTTTAAGTCTAAAGGAAAATAGAAAGAAGGCTGGGGATAAGTGATTAGAATGAACTCAAATTTGGTTTGCATGATGTATCTAGAAATTGTGAGCACTCTTCTTTGGCTAGGGAAGACTACTTATAAGTAAGAAAACACTACCAAAAGATGTTTGTTAGTAGATAAATGAGTGGGCTATCAAGCTACATGCTTGTTCTAGGAAGTTTGAAACATCCATAGAGATGATAGTCCACTTTTGAGAGGCAAAAGAATAATAAATAATTGAAAGAGAGGTAAAGAGAGATAAGATTACCATTATTAACAACATATACATAGTATAGAGTGACATGGTGTAGGTGAGGTACTCTATTTGTATTTTATAAGTTGTCTAGGTAGGTTTTGAAGAGGTTAGGTAATTCACAGTCATCAACATCGGTAGGATTATGACCAATATCAGTTATACTACCAAGGTCAGTAGTGAGGTGACCAATGTCAGTTAGACTCTAGAGGTCAATAGGGGAAATAATTATCTAAGATATTGCAGAAGGCTTTCTTAAGTTTGGAAAATTGTTTGGATCAGGTTAGAGAGGTTGGGAAAGTTATGAGAGGGAGATTATGGCTTGGTTAAGTCTGATAAGAGGTTTAGTATGTCAGGTTAAGGGGAAACAAACAAGGAAGCTTTATAACTCCCTCATGAAGGTATGGTTAGAAGTGCATAAAATAATGAAGAGTAGATATAAAGAAATAGTAGAATAATTATTTAAATGACCTATAGTATCAGTGATGTACTTAGTTGTGGTAGTCACTAAATGATAAGTGCTAGGTTGATGGTCCTTATCAGGGAGTCTAAACCTAAATGCCTAAATAGAGAGAAAAATAAGGTGTTGTTGGTCCTTAAGTGCTCAGTTAAGGATTATGATTGACTTATGTAGGATGATTGTAAGCCTAGATGTTAAAAAATAAAAGGTTCAGAGCCTAAATGAGAGTAAGAATTGATTTTCTTAATTTCTACTGACTTGAACTTCAGGTTGGAGCTTGGATTATATTACCAATATCAGTGATCCTAATGACATCGATCATGGGTTGATTAACATCGATAACCCTAAAATAGGTAAACCTTTATATTTTTGGTATATTTTCTATTATTGTTCATGCCAAGTGTGACACTCATTATAAAATGTTAAATATAAGAGGTTAGGAAGGAGGTAGTTGATTAGGAATTTAGTTTGGAAGTAGGAATAAGTCTTGGGTAGTTAGGATAAGGGGAGCAAGTCTTGAGGTGACTCATCAGGGAAGAATTAGTCATAGGGTGAGGTGGCTAAGTAAGGTGGCAATAGGGGTTTTTAATTAACTTAATTAAGTATTTTAAATTAATTAAATGTGTGAGGGGTAAAACTATGGGTTAAGGAGATTAATTGTTATTATTAATATGGGTTTAAGGGGGGGTTTGACATAGGGAGTTATGAACATGTGTGTTACATAATTTTGGTGCCTACATTTTCCCCTTTTTGTACTATAATTTGTACTGACATGTTGCAAGACAAAAAATATGAGTTAGATGCTCCAAGTATTGGGTGAAGTATCCCCCCTCAAAATGAAAATTGATGGAGGGGAAACTGGAATCAGGTACCAATTTGATAAAAAGGTAATTGGGTGACTGGTGGATAATTGAGTATCACTCCATATGTGTAGGCCATAATGAGTTATAGTCAACAAAGTTGAGAACATGCAAAGTCAAGGAGGACTTGAATATAAGTAACCAAAACATAGCTTGTAAGTGATAGTTGACAAGTCAGATCAATCAAAGTTGTGGCTCTAATGGTCAATGTGTCCCAAGTATCCATGGTAGGAAATGCCCCTAGGAAACATAAAAGGGTTGAAGGTGATAATATGGGCTTGGTTGCCATCCATAACACCTAAAATACATGCATGTGCATATTAGCTAACTATAATAGAATAACCTAAATGGTCAGGACAAGCAATACAAGGGTGGCGTAAAAGGGTCAATGAGAGAGAAAATATTCATGATATCTAAGAAAAGTCATTGAGGGTGAATATTTAAGTGATCTTCAATGTCATTTTATCATGGTTGGGGGAGATATATGTGATATCTAGTTGCCCTAATGTATGGGTAAAGTTTAAAAAGTTGGGGCTGGTTGGTGGGTAGAAACATTATAGAAATGGTACCTATGTTAATTATAGTTGCTGATATCGGTAATATAAATTATTGACATTGGTAAACCTAGGGAAACATTACCAATTTTGGTATGCATAAGTATCAACATTAGCAGGTTAGGTCAAGAATTTTGACATTGATGGTTGATCAAACTTAATAAAAGAGGGTTTGGTGACTGACTAAACTAATTTGCAACTTTTTGATTGGAGAGGAGAAATATAGCTTAAGAGTGATTTGATATGGTATCTCAATAAGGGGACCCATTGGGAGGAACATGACCATAGAATCCAGCGGTGCCAACAAAGAGGAGATGGAGAGATGAAGTAAGAGCCTACACTAGTTTGATTTGGTATTTGCAATTTTTAGGATAAATGAGAGGTGGAGGTTTAGAAAATGTTAGTGGAGGGGTAGAAAATAGGTTAGGGTAGGTGTAGGATAAGTTAGGGGGTTTTATGGGTAAGTTTTGGGGGAAATGGGAAAGGTTAGGTTTGGGTTGTTCGGCCCTAGGGCTGAACCAGTCATCGATATTAGTCAGGTCTACCAATGTCAGTCGACATGGCACGGAGGTTAATAGTTTCCTACTAACATCAGTCATTATGTAGACTGATAAAGAACTAATATTAGCATTAATGTCATAGTTGATGACTATAAAAAAGTATAAAAATAAGAGAAACAATGAGTTTTGGATCTCTAGTAGAAGTAGTCAACTAGCCTAATGGCTGAGCTAGCCTCAGAAGACCTCTTGACATCTGAGTGCTACCTACATAGCCTAATTTAGGGACTCAAGTGAATGTATTTCTCCTAGAACCTAAGAAAAAGATCTAAAAAGGTGTGTTTTTAGGGAAAAAAGTAATTTGAGATAGGTGGAAAGGTCTAGGGATTAAAATATATGTCATAATGTCAAGAGTCAAGAATATAGGTAGTAAGGCCTAGAGTTAGAATAAGTAGGTAAGCCTAGGGTAGAGAGAGATAGAGGCAACAAAGCCTAAGGTGGTTAGTAAGGTGGGTATAAGGCTGAGCTAACCTTAGAAGACCCCATGTCAAATAAGTACTCCTTACATATCCTAATTTAGGGCCTCAGACCAATGTAGTTCTCTTAGTGACAAGGGAAAAAGGTGGCGATATAATAGATTAAAATGGATGTGAATTGAGTTTTTTGTGTGTATATATAGGCAAGGATGAAGCTTACACTTTGAGATCATCTACTAAGGCTATTAACATCCATGATGAGGGATGTCACTCCAAAAAAGTAGGATCATATGGTGGTAATGGGTTTAGGAGGAGTGTGACAGTACTATTGAGTCACATGAGATGTGTCTCTGATGATAGCTTTGATTGAGAGGTGGGATCATACCACCAACACCTTCCATCTACTGATTCAGGAGTTGACAGTGATGTAAGATGATGTGTATAAGATTTTGTGGCTACCATTCTAGGGTGAGGATATTTTTACATGCTAAAGATAGGAGCATGATATACACATGCTCACTTTATATGGGGAGCATGTCAGTGAGGTGACTTACCACTCTATGAGTTTCACATATGAGTCACTCTATATGGCTGATGAGGAAAAACATCATCTAAGCATATTTATGATGCTTAGGATCATAGTGTATGCATTACCAAATGTAGACAAAAGGATATTTTTGATTGCTTTGATAGATATGCTTACATAGATGATTGAGTAGCAGACCATTTTTTCCTAGGGTCTAATATTTTTGGCATTATTATAAAAATATCTATGGGGTTTGAAGTTGTATCAATGATACAATTTATGTGTTGATCATCTAATGCACTATTAGGTGTATGAGCACATCATGGTGACATGACCATTGGGGTTACCTACCACTATCTTGGCTAGCTTCAAGGTTGGTTTTAGATGGTTGAGAGAGGGGATGACACAAACCTAAGTAGATGGCATGGTGTGATACATTTCCTACTATAGGTACATGATGGAGGGCTTGATCCCTAAATATATCTTATAGAGACCATATCTAACATACCTAGTTTTTAGAGGGCATGTAGAGTTGCTTGCTGGGTTACAAAGCTCACTATGGGTTAGGGGGAGATGGGCTGATGAGTTAGAGATGGTACATATGGCATGGGTTAGGAGGAAGTTTGGTCTACTATAGGATATTCCACCTACCTTCCCTTGATATAGGAGGGATGACATAAAGTCACCCTTATCATTGCCCCAGGAAACTAATGGGCTAGATTTTGAGATACCAATAGGGCCAGGTGTTAGGGACCCAGGGTGTATAACATCCTGTATAGCTTGGTGGGTAGGGTTACATCTAGTGGTGGAGGTTAGGAGGCCACCACCAAATTTATAAGGGTTATTCAGAGAGAGGGATGTAATGTTACATGCTTGAGATATAATAATATAGGCCTGAGATGTAGTAGTGTAGGCCTAAGAGATAGCCCAAACACATGTTTTAGCCTTCCAAGGGTAGGTGGTGATGTTGTAGGGTTAGATTGGGGATATATAGGGTTAGGTTACAACATTACAAGGCTAGGTGATAATTTTATATGGTCAGGTGAATGCAATGATAGCAGAGAGAAATAATATGAGAGTAGCAGGCTAGGTTACTCCTCCTCCTCCACCACCATAGGGACCAGTATAGGGTAGGCCATCATTAGGTGCTATGGGTCCTCCATAGACTATATCTATGGTGATATATTCAAATTCTCTAGATGATATTGCTTAGTATGAGAGGGTGATTAGAGATTTCTCATAGATATAGAGATATTCAAAGTTTAGAGAGTAAGAGAGGTCGATGTCACATGCAATGGCATCTAGATCATGTCAAAATAGATGAATGAAGAGTGGTGATGATATTACCTCCTCATGACCACACAAAGAGCTTTGACGACCTTAAGTATCATAGTTTACTATTTTTTGCTTATATATGTTACATGTATACTGGCCTACAAGTCAAAGATGTGAGATGTACATTTTGTGAGAGATTTATGATGTTATGATGTAGATGATGAACATGTACTTTGATCACATATTATATACATATATATATATATATATACACATATACATATATATATATATACATATACATATATATATATACATATACATATATATATATATATATACATATATATATATATACATATACATATATATATATATACATATATATATATACATATATATATATATATATATATACATACATATATATATACATATATATATATATATATATATATATATATATATATATATATATATATATATATATATATATATATACATACATATATATATATACATATATATATATATATATATATATACATATATATATATATATATATATATATATATATATATATATATGAAATGTTTATTTATTGCCATGTGTTTATTTGAGATGTGTTGCTTCTGATTATGATTATGATATAGATGATGTTTATTTTGTGTTATGTTAATTTATATGTTAATGTTGATCATGTTATTTGAGATAGACTAGCCTTTCCCATTTATGTGATGGTATATGCATAGTTGATTGGTTAGTTTCATCTTAACATTTTTCTATATTTGTGATTGTGTATGCTTAAAATAAATAGATTGGTTATGTTAATTTATTTCAGCATTTTTCCATATTTGTTATGGTGTATTTGTAGAATAAATAGATTGGTTATGTTAGTGTTGGTATGACATTGTCTCTTCATCTCAAATAGAGATATCGACATGTGATGTGGATGGGAAAATAAAGAGGTAAAATTCTCATGCATTGGTAAAGACTGTAATTTAGAACATAAATAGACTTAGGAGAATGAGCCTTTGTCATGCCTTATATCTTTAAACCATTGTGTTTGTTAGAGAAACATCATGTTTACTGTATGTTAAGTGAGTTTCATAGTACCTTGAAAGAGTATGAGGGGAAAAAGGGCAAAATGAGGAAAAATGTTTAGATATAATAACCTGCCAAGTAGAAATGATATGTCCCTTTTGTGGGTGACTTGAGAGCTAATATAGGCATGTCCATGACATAAAGTTTTTTTTTTTTTGTGTAAGTTGATCAATGTAGGAAGCCTACAATGGGATTTTTTATAGGATAAGGTCTTTCAAAGAGGTGATGAGCCCTTTGAATTTGTTTTTACCTTTGAGAACAAATCTTGGCTTAGCCATCCTTCAAGGGAGTAGTCTAAGCATTTATTTTTTTCTTAAATAGTTATCGTTCAAGGGAACAGTCTATTGATAGTAGTAAAGGGAAGTTGCGTAGTTGTCCTTCAAGGGATCACTCTACATTGAAAAGCATGACTTAATATTTTATAACTTTTTCAAATATCCCATTTCTTTTTGCTTTTAGTCATGAATAAGACTATAGAGGCTTAGGAATTTTCCACTGTGAGGATAAAACCATACCACTATGTACGTTATCTAAGTGTATAGGAGTAAGGGTGAAGAGGAAGGGAAATGAATGTAATATGGATGCTCAAAGGATGAACTCAAGTTAAACACAAAGTAAAGCAATGCTAGTTTAAGAAAAGAATGGTCATAGGTGTAAGGCATTTAAAGGCTTGAGTTTTGGCCTTCCTTCAATAGAAGATAAGTGATAAGCTCCTAAACCATATTTATGAGTTATGATATAAGGTCGAAGCCAATTAGGAACAAACTTACCCCGTTTGATTTTCTCTATGTTCATCACATGTTGATTTTATTTTAAGATGAAATCTCCTATATTAAAATCTTGCTCTTTGAGGTTTTTGTTATAAGTGTGTTTGATATTCTCTTGATAGATTTGGAGGTGGTTGAGGGATATGAGATGGTGCTTATAAAGCAATTCAAGTTAGGCCAACCATTCTTGGTGAAAGTTATCATTAGTAAGTATGTCATGTAGAGAAATACAAAGAGAAGGAATCAGGACCTCAAGAGGCAAAACAACCTCCATCCCATATACCAATGAAAAAGGTGTAACACCCGTAGGGGTTCTAATGCTAGTGTGGTAAGCCCATAAATAAAAAGGAATGTGTGTGTGCCAATCCTTGCCCGTATCATTGACTACCTTTATGAGAATTTTGGTCAAAGTTTTGTTATAAGCTTCTGCTTGTCTATTATCTTAGAGGTAGTATGGTGATGAGAAGCTTAATTTGATTCCAAATGTATCACAAAGACCATGAATAGTCTTGTTTTAGAGACTTACCATTATCTATTATAATCTTGTGAGGTACACCAAAATGATAGATGATGTGATGGTTAATGAAGTCAATAATTTTGTCATCTTTAGTGGAGATGAGAGGGATGGAATTGACCCACTTAGTAAAGTATTTAGTGGCATCAATGATATAATGATGATGGAGTGATGAATGAGGGTTAATATCTCTAATTAGATCTAATCCCCATTGGGAGAAGGGAAAAAAGTCTTTGAAAACTTGTAATTCATGATTGATAATGTGAAGGAGGTAAGCATGTTTTTGACGCTTAACAGAACACTGAACATAATCAACATAGTCTTGATGAAGTGTGGGCCAATAATAGATAAGTTGAAGAATATGTTTAACAACCATGTGACCATTGAAATACCCACCATAAATCCCATCATAGACTTCCTTAATAGCAAAGGGATTCTCAGTACTAGCTAGGCATCTACGGAGAAGACCACCATCAAAACTTCACTTGTAGAGAAGTCCCCCTAGTATAGTGTAATGAGTGACACATTTTATGAAGGATCATTTCCCATTATTAGAAATATTAGGAGGGGTAATAGAGAAGGAAAGATAATCTATGAGTTGTTTGTACCATAAGTCTTATGGGTTGGTTGTTACATTTTTAACAAAGAGGATGTTAGCTGAGACATAGGAGGGTAATGTTAAGCGATGCATGGTGACATAAATTCTCAAAGAGGGGGATGAATAGGGTATGTGTGAAGTAAATTGAAGCAATCATGTTACCAAACTTATTTGTAGATCAAGGAATAGTTTGAAAGAGATAAGAGTCAAATGATCCCAAGAGCGTATCTACATGATGTTTATACCACTAAAAAATTTTGTTTTTTCATAGGTAGGAACCATTAACTTGGTTAACTACTAGCTGAGAATCACCAAAAATGGTTATGGATTCGATACCTAAGAAGAGATTTATTTGAAGTTCTAGAATCAAAGCCTCATATTCAGCCATATTTTTACTGCATTCAAAATCTAGTTTAAATGACAAATTCATAGGCTCACCATTTAGATCAATAAGAATGACCCCCACACCCCCAACATGTTGGCATTTAGATTCATCAAATAACATCATCATTTGATAGGATATGTCACCAATGGATAATGTTGCAATAGATTCATCAGGGAATTCAAGGTTTGAACGTTGATTGTTAAGTAAAGGGGCAGGAGCTAATTAATCAATGATTATTTACCCTTTAATAGATTTTTATTTAATAAACTCTAAGTTGAATTTAGCAAGAAGCATGTGCCACTAAACTACATCTTGGTTGTGATATGGTTTGGAATTCATGTATTTGAGAAGATCATTATGGGTGACCACATAGGTTTTTTGATATAGGAGATAATGGCAAAGCTTAGAGGCAGAAAAGACCAATGCAAGGTAAATTTTTTAGTATGGTTATATTGAGTCTCATAATCAATAAGTGTGTGGCTTATGTAATAAACTACATGTTCTCAATGTGCAATCATAGCACCTAGAGAATGGTTTGTTGTGGAGACGTACAGGTAAAAAGGCTAATTTTCCTTAGGTGGAATAAGAACTAATGGGGAAAAGAGGTATTGTTTAAGTGCATCAAAGGCTTCATAGAAATTTATATTCCATTATAAGGAGACATATTTTTTGAAGAGATGGTCAGGTTTGGCATGATCTGACAACTAGGAAATGAAGCATTGAATTAACTAAAGTTTTCCTTATAGGCTAAAGACTTGTTTGATTTGAGTAAGTGGAGGCATTTCTAGGATTGCTATAACCTTAGAAGGATCAACCTCAATACCATGGAGAGAAATGATAAAACCTAAGAATTTACTAAAAAGAATACCAAAGACACATTTCTTTAGGTTTAGTCAAACATTATATTGGAGGAGACAAGTGAATATGGTTTTGATAATGGTCAAGTGTTCTTGATGAAGTTTAGACTTGCCAAGTAAGTCATCCACATAATCTTCTATAATTTTGTGTAGGAGATCATGGAAAATGTAGGTCATGGCATGTTGGTAAGTTTCACCAACATTTTTTAGGCCAAAAGGCATGACCTAATAATATAAAGTACCCCATGGGGTAATAAAGGTTATCTTGTGTTGATCCTTATAAGTGGCCAAGATTTGATTATATCTAAAAAAATTGTCCATAAGTGATAGCATCTCATGGCTGGCCATTATATCAACAAGTTGGTCTATACTTGGTAATGGGAAATCATCTTTTAGATAGGTGAGGTTTAAATCATGATAATCAATTCCTAGTTACTTTTGTGACAATAAAAATATTGGAAATCCATTACGAGTAGTTGATGGGTTGGATACAGTTAATAGAAAGGAGGTGTTTCAGCTCTTCTTTAACAATGAGAGTGATACAAGGATGCATCTTACGAAGCTTATATTTAATAGGTTTAGTATCTTGATTGGGTACAATTTTATGGGTGATGATAGAGGGGTCAATACCAGGCATATCATTGCAAGACCTATCAAAGCCTTTACTATGGTCATTAAGAAACATGGCATAATCAACTTATTTAGAGGAATCTAAAGATTGGCCAATCTTGAGGATGTAAGGGTTATCATGGGAGGGCAGCTTGATGTCAATGGTTGATTTATTTAACATTACTTGTATTTTGGATGGGAGAGATCATTGGATAGGAATCATCTACACCTATGTAGGTGAAAATTTTGTCATCATCTTGACATTAAATAGTGTTAATATTGGGAGAATATTCATCAATTATTTAAAGATAAATGAGAGGAAGGGACCTTGTTTTCTTACCCTGATGATAAGTGATAGGCCCCAAATGGATGAAATTTATTAAAAAAACATTTTAAGAGGTATATAAACCTTTGATTTGGTAGGTGATGGTGGAGAAAGAGAGATTGGTTCTTTGACAATTGGTTCATGGGAGGTTTTAGTGAGTTTATTTGGTTTGTCATATCCCACCCCATGCCTCTTTTTGGCATTTTCAATGGTGTTGCTACTAGGATAGTAAATAAGCGTATGAATACCTTATTCATAATGACCCAAACCAAATCCTTTCTAGGCACACATATAAAGATAGATGTGACATAATCTAGGGTTACTCAGGAAAGAGAAGTCACAGGTAAATGGTTGTGGTGAAGAAGATGGGTTGTTGACAGTGGGAGCTTGATTAATTCCTCCATATGAAAAATTGGTTTAAAGGTTAGGGGGTCCATTAGGGATGACCATCCCAATATATGGATCATAATTTGGGTGCGTTTGAACCCTTACATACTATTGTGGACTATAGAACATGTAGAGCATCAACAAATGATATTCACCAAGTGATAAACATTAAAAGGTCTCCTCCATGGGATCCTTGTCAGCAATTTGTGTTGTCAGTATCTGTGTAACCATGGGAGTGGATATTTTGGAAGCTTAAAAATCACCATGAGAGGAAGATGATGGTTTCAATGGGATGATAACATCATTGGGACTATAATTCATATTACATGTTTAAAATGGAGGTGGGTCAGTAGGTATAACATGTACTTGTCCATCATGTTCAACCTTGACACAAAAATGCAAAGTTGAGGGTACACATGGCATAACATGTATCCAAGGTCATCTAAGTAGTATTTTATATTATAAATATCTTTCTACAACATATAATATCTCAAGAATTGTGTGGGGACCTACATAAATATATAAGACAGTAGTACCCACTATAGTAGCTATAGTATCATGAAAGGAATGAAGTAATGCAATAGTTTGAGACATGCAATTATTGGGAAGGACTAGTTATTTGTAGGCATGTGTGGAAATAATATTAATAATAGCTTCCCCAGTTATCATAACTCTCTTGATATGATTTTGATTAATATGTGTGGTAATAAAAAAGGCAAAATCTTGATCTTCAGGGTGTTGAAGTGGAATTTATCAATCACTAAAAGAAATCAAGGAGATAGAATTAAGGGAACCAACCAAAGTATCAAGAGGTTGGGGATCATCTGATTTTATCTCAATTCATTACAAATCACTAATCAAAGCTTGATGTTGTTGGGATGAGTTTTGGATTAATTCATACAAAGACATTTTCATAGGAGTTTGGTGAAGTTGTTTCACCATTGAGCTTTGGATAATGTCTGAAGATGTTATTTTAAGAACACCCAAGATGGAAATATTAGGATTAGTAGGGGGAGTGTCTTTAGTGAAGGGATGGGTCCAAGGTGTAGTGACCTTTTCCTTAGCTTTATCTTTTTGGTTTTATGACCATGTGGCCACAATAACCATGTTGATTTGAAAATTTGGTGAAGTGGTAAAGGGGTTATGATGACATATTTGGATTTGAATTTAGGTGGAATAGTAGGAGGAAATGTATATTATAAAGGTTAAATAATGGGAAGGTTAATGGTAACATCATGAAATAGATTCTCGACATTGAAGTGTTCATGAATAATTGTTATGATGGCTTTACAATTCTTAGTATCATGTCTAAGTGAAAAAAGATATAAACACACTTGTGTATCATTAAACCAAGATGGATTAATTAAAAAAGGATTATAAGGCTTAATGGGAGGAAGAGTTATTACAAAAGATTACAATAACTAACATAAGAAAAAACTTTAAGAGCCTACAAGTGGGCTTGTGCTTATTGTACTAATAGGAGTGGACACTTTCTTTTGTTTCAGTGTTGGAAAGGTAATTTTACGTGGTGTCTTGTTTGGTGATGGTGGAGTTACATGTTTTACAACCACTTTTTTAGTGTCAGATGTGAGAGGCCTATCAAATGGAAAAGGTAGGAGTGGACGTAAATTAACCTTTTGTTTGACTTGGTTAGACAATATTCTAACTAAAGAAGAAGGGTGCGGCCCCAAAATGGATGGTAAAGTTGAGGGTTGAAGAAGGGATCGATGAGATCTAGGAAGCTTAAAATTCTTCTATATTTTAGGGTAAGAAACTCCAACTTGTGGTTGAGGAGTTAAATCTAATTTCACCTATGGATGAATTAAATTAGAAATGAGGCATACATCTAAGGGCTTAATCTACTTTAATGTAATAGGTTCCTATGAGGTTTCTAACATAGATGGCTTAACTTCTAATAATTTTGGTGAAGAATCTCTAGATTTGTCAAAGACCTTAGGGTAAAGGGTAATAATGGGATTTGTGGTAAAGGTTGAAATTCATTGTGTTGGATACAGAGTTTTAAGTTGATCCCAAAATGCCACATGGTCAAGCTTCGTAGAGTCAAGAAATTTTAATATTTTCACCAAACATGAGAAGGGTTTTGATGAAGTTGACATAGGCCTTATGGTTGTGTCTTTAGAAAGAGTTGGTATTTGGGAAAGAGGGAAATTATTGGTTTCTGCTACTTTGGCCCAAAGATGAGAAAGAGCTATAATGGGGTCCTCTTTGATAGAGATGGGATAAGAGACTTGATCTGCCATGGGTAGAGGGGACGTAGGTGAAGTAGGTTCCTCAAGAGGGTAAATCATAGGTATTATGGCTCCCTCAACATGTGGTTAAGGCATGGGTAAATTATGATCCTCCATAGGTAAAATAAGGGGTAAGAGTGGTGTTATTGGAGTGTGCAAAATAGGTGTCTCATCTATTATGGGATTAGATGATATGGACTTTTCTAAGTGCAAAGCTAAAGTGGGTGGGGTAACACTCTCTATAGGTGGAGGACAAGTAGGCAAAGAAGGTTCCTCAAGAGGGTATAATATATGAATGATGTTCTCTTCAACATGTGGTTGAGGGATAGGTAGGGTGTCGTCTTCAAGCAGTAAGAGGATAGGTAATATTGGTGCAAATAGAATTAACATTATAGGCTCTTCAGGTGGAAAAAGGAGTGGTAAAGGAGTTACCTCCTCTCAAGGGAGTGGAATGGGTGAAATAGGCTCTTCTATCTAAGGAGGAAGAATGGGAAAAATAGATGTCACTAAATATGGGGGAGGAGTCAATAAAACAGATGTCTCCTATTGAGGGGTAGGTTGAACTAAAGATAAAGGAAAAATGATATTAACTGTATGGATATTATGATCACTTGAGTTATTTTTGGACTGGAAAATATTTTGATTTGGTGAATGGTTAGGAAAAGGGTGTTTGAACACATCCATACTTTGATTAGGAGGTGCGTTAGGATTATCCAAGATGAGATCACCTCTATCAAGCATATCTTGAACAATGTTCTTGAGTGTCTTGAAATTACTAGAGTTGTGGCCTTTAACTCGATGGTAATCACAGAACTCATCTTCTTTGTACTAGGCTGGGATAAGATGGGAAGGGTTGAATTGTATAAGAGGTTTAATTTGAGGAAGGATTATGACACCTTGTTGCAATAGTTTCTCCAAGATGGATGTATATGATTCCCCAATGGGAGTGTATTATATTTGTTTATACCATTGTTGGAATTGATTGGTTAGATTTTGAGATGTCAAATAATTTGATTAGTTTATGGTTTTGGAAGAGGTTGACTTAATGACAACTGCATTGGTGGAGCCTTTAGCCTTTTGGTTAGAGGGAGAATTTTTAGAGGAGTAGGATTCATTTGACTTGGTATTTGGATTCTTACTGCACAACTTGAGTTTGCCTTCATTAATATCATGAACCTCAAGTTTTTGTGCCATTATAAAATTTGTGTCAAATGTGTATAAAATTTGTACCTAGAGTGTGGATGAAATGTTATTAGCACATGACCTTGAGAAAATCTCAATAATCTCGGGTTGGGGTAAGGAGAAAGAGAGTTGATTGATCAACCTTCTCCAATGAGTGACAAAATATGCAATAGACTCATCATCAAATTATCTAATAGAATAAAGATCTATTATAGAAATATTTTTAGAAATGTTAATAAAGAAATGGTCTAGGAATATTTTTACATGTTCTGTAAATGAGATATACCAATCCAAGGCAACCCCTGAAAGAAACATAGGGAAAGTGTGAAGTAGTAATGCATCATCATGTCCTATTAAATAACAAGCATGTCTAAATGCTCAAAAGTGTTGTTGTGAGTCCCCTTTACTCTAAAAATGAGTAAATTTAGGGAGTTACCATTGAATTGGATAAGGGAAAATAGGCATAAAAGGGAGGATTGGTTCATTGCATATCTGATCATAAGATAGTACATTCTTTGAAGCAAAAATGGATGTATCTAGATTAGACATCTTGTCCATTAGCATCTTAATAAGGTCTAGAGGGGGATTAGTTTGGGGGATACCTCTTAAGTTATAAGGAAGATGATAGGAAGTAGAAGTAGCATATGACATAGATTGATGAGGTTGTGTTGGGGAAACATAAGGATAACGAGTCATAGGCTAAGGTACAAAAAGAAAAGGGACTTGTCCCATTGAGTTGGAGACTATGCCTTGGTTGGTTGTTGTTACTATAGGTTGGATTATTGCCATGGTTATACTAGATAAAGGGTGAGTCATAACTTGGTCAATTATAGGCATGAGGTTGGATGGAATAAGTACCACTAGATTTTAGAATGGGGTGTGACTTGGCTAAACTGGTTGTGGTTGTGAAAGTAGGGAAGTTACACCAGGGTTTAGATGGGATTGGGTAGTTAGAGATGCCACATTTTGAACATTGTTTATAGTTGGGTTACTCATTAAAGTGGTGGTTTAGGAAACCATGGGGAAATAGTGAAGGTAACTAAAATTGAGGTTATCTCCATTAAAGAGGTTGGCATACCATAGATTGGGTCACTCAAAGAATTATGGGTTTGGCTCATAGTAAGGTAATGTTGAAGGGCTACCACATTGTGCTCAAGAAATTTAGAAAAAACATGATCTCCCTCAGGCATAATGGGAATTTTTTTAGGGCTGGGAGTATGATCTATATCTAAAGTATGCTCCATGACAAAATTGTGAGTGAGAGGGGAAGGTGGAAGTGGTTACCTGCTTGCATAATCAACAAGAATTTTTGTTTGATCTCATGTCAATACTTTGTAAGAGAAAGTTTAAATAGTCTTACTACCTTGTATTTGACATAGAATAAAGAAAAACTAGGTTTGAGTGTAGGTAAATGGGTTATTTTAGCTTGATGTTTTGAACAGATGAAACTACATAGTCACCAATGTTGATAGGGAGTAATCGATATCGATAGGAGAAGCTGATGTCAATCACTATGAAATCCTAGGAAATGGAAAATCTAATGTTTTAAGAAATCAGAGGCTAAAAATAGGTAAAATAGTGGGTTTAAAAGGTCTATGTAAGAAGGAATAACACTCAGAAAACCCGAGATAATGAGTTATACAAAATAAGTTTTAGAAATAGTATTGATTTTGTGAATCAATAGAAAATCATCCTTACCAACTCAAAAATATAGAAGGAAATTGAAAAGTAGAAAAAGAACATTCAGCCAATAACTATTAAGTCTTAGAGATTAATTTTTTTAGTCTCCTATTGGCTTATGCCTTAATCAGATTGTGAGAAGAGAATTTGGTTATCGAAGGTACTAGAAAGTAGTTTAGAGTTGGTTGCAGAATAGTTTTGGTACTCAAGAGGAAATTTGTGTTAAACTAGGTATGTGACTAGTTATAGGAGCTTGCTCTCTACATTTCACAAACCTAGATTTGATTTAGGATGCTTAGCCAAAATATGCCTTCTATCTAGAGATTATACTCTGTCATAGAATGGAGTGGGTTCTCCCCTTGGTGGTGAAATCAAAGTAGGATAGCCGGTTAGGGTAAGGTGATCCACTAGGTGATGAAATCTTATTGGGAATTTTTTCAAGTGAGTTTAGATACTATTTCATGTGAATTTGATTTGGTTGTTTAACATAGTGTACTATGATTTATTCAAAATGCTTTTAATTAACTAGGTGAGTTAATATTCAACAAACAAACTATGAAATGTAGTAAGTTTTAAACCCAAATCTGAAATGTTTAGATTTGAGTGAAAATAGAGAAGAAATAGGAATAGAGTATGAATTTCACTATCCTAATGTGCATGAAAGAGGAAGTAAAGAAAATATTCTCCTTTTTTTAATTTTTATAAAAGAAAATGTCAAATTGATTTTAGAAGCAAGGAGAAAAGAAAGAAAATTTTAGTTTTAATGCCTTTTAATAGAGAATAAGATATTGAATTTTTCATTTTTTAAGAGAAAAGAGAAGGAGAAAGTACAAGAAATGAAATTTCCACTATAATGCACCTATATGAATGTTTAAAACAAGAAATGAACTTAAGGAAAACTCCAGGGTCCCACCAGACATACCAAAAATGTTTCACTAAATTTTGTCTATTTTAAGTTTAAAGGAAAATAGAAAGAAGGATGGGGATAAGTGATTATAATGAACTAAAATTTAGTTTGCACATAGTAGACAGATGTTTTGAGCACTCCTCTTTGGCTAGGGAGGAATACCTTCAATAAAACACTACCACAAGATGTTTGTTAGTAGATAAATGAGTGGGCTACCAAGCTACATGCTTGTTCTAGGAAGTGTAAAAATTTCATATAGATTATAGTCCACTTTTGAGAGGTAAAAGAATAATAAATAATTGAAAGAGAGATAAAGAGAGAGTGAAAGAGTGATAATATTACCATTATTAACAACTTGTACATAGTAGAGAGTGACAAGGTATAGGTGAGGTACTCTATATGTCTTTTAGAAGTTGTTTGGGTAGGTTTTGAAGAGGCTAGAGAATTCACTGTCATTGATGTTGGTAGGAGTGTGACTGATATCAGTTATAATATCGAGGTCTATAGTGAGGTGACTAATGTCAGTTAGGTTTCCAAGGTTGGTAGGGGTAATAATTATCTAAGATCTTGCAGAAGGATTTCCTGGGTCTAGGAAATGGTTTGGATCAGGTCAGAGAGGTTGAGAGAGTTATGAGAGGGAGATTATGGCTTGGTTAAGTCTAGTCAAAGGTTTGGTATGTCAGGTTAAGGGGAAACAAGCAAGTAAGCTTTGTAACTCCCTCACAGAGGTATGATCAAAAGTATGTAAAGCAATGTAGAGTAGATATAAAAAAATAGTAGAATAAATATTTAAACGACCTACAATATCAGTGATGTACTTAGTTGTGGTGGTAATTTAATGATAAGTACCAAGTTAATGATCCCTATTAGGGATTCCAAACATAAATGCCTAAATAAAGAGAATAAGTGGGTGTTTTTGGTCCTTAAGAGCTCAGTTGCTAATTGTGATTGACTTACACAGGGTGATTATAAGCCTAAATTTTGAAAAATAGAATGTTGAGAGCTTGAATGAGAGTAAGAATTGATTTTATTAATTTTTACTAACTTAAACTTTAGGTTGGAGCTTGGCTTATATTACCGATGTCATTTATCCCACTGATGTCAACCATGGGTTAACTAATATAGAGGATGCTAGAATAGGTAAACCTTTCTATTTTTGGTCTATTTTCTATTGTTGTTCATGCCAAGTGTGAAACCCATTATAAAATGGTAAAAATAAGAGGTTAGTAAGGAGGTAGTTGATTAGGAATTTAGTTTGGAAGTGGGAATAAGTCTTGGGTAGTTAAAATGAAGGGACTTGGTCTTGAGGTGACTCATCAGAGGAGAATTAGTCATAGGGTGAGGTGGCCAAGTAAGGTGGTAATAGGGGTTTTTAATTAACTTAATTAAGTATTTTAAATTTAATTAAATATGTGAGGGTTAAAATTATGGGTTAAGGAGATTAATTGTTATTATTAAAATGGGTTTAAGGGGGGGGGTTTTGACATAGGGATTTACACACATGTGTGTGATGTAATTTTGGTGTCTATACTTCATGATCCTTAAAACCCACAATAACCTCTTTCAAATCACCATTGGCCAAGGTAGATATTAAACCTCATTGGGTTCATCTTCAAGGTAAGTATTTCTAACACTTATTCCTCTATATTTGTAGATAGAAGTAGCATAGGTAATATATTTTTATTGTATGTATATCTCCATGCATTAGGATTATATCTATCTTGAATTTATTAGATTTATTATTTTCATGTTTAATTTTATGTTTAGTGAGCACTAGATTAGATTTATTTTACTTTGATAAAAAATATAGTACCTAGCTAAGGTTTTTATGTGGTATTGATTGACTAGAGGCTTTGAAACCATATCTAGTGATATTGTGTCATGAGATACCCCTTAATTACATCTAGATTATCCATATTGGTCATGAGCCTTATTGTTTAAATGTACTAATAAGCAGAAGTGATAGTTTGATTTATATTCTCTAAGATAGGATTGATTTTTAGATCAACTTCACCTTTTTATACAACATCCATGATCATAGACAATATAGTAACCCAATTCTCATCAACTTATCAAATGGTTTGGGTTACATGAACACTATTCATTAGGGCCATTGGCATGAAGTATCTAGAATAATTAGGCAATTATCAATTATTAGGAAGCTAATATTATTATCTTTTTATAATTGTCATGTTCCCATTCTATAATAATATATTATGAATAATAATATAAGAAATGATGTCCTATTTGTTCACTAAATGGTTTATTTGATATAAACTAAGCTGAGTCTGATAAATAAGATAAAAAGAAGGGAAAGCTAAGGCATAAAATAGGTAAGCTCTATGATCCAATTAAAGTCTAAACCATTTCAAGTTGAATTAATATAAAATATAGTGATGAAACACATCATAAACCAATATCTGTTGTGGGTTAGTTGTACACAATTATAATGTTGTTAGCACACACATATACTAGTTTTTTAATAAAAAATAAGATAAAGCATCAATATATATTAAAATAGATAAATAATTATTATAAATAGGCACATGAACTAAAAAACACCAATTAAACATGAAAATAATGAGAAATCTTACACAAAAATATTATAAGCAACATTCCATGTATTTTTAACTTGTTTAATTTTGACATGATATTGAGAACATATGCCTGTGATGTTTATATTATTCCTATATAATTGATTAAAAATAAGCATGGACCCATTATACACATGTCTAAAATATTATTATCAATAAGTGGCTAATAGAAATGGATGTTTATGTTATTCTATTGATCCTATGTCAAGACTTTATAAGTTTAAGTAATAACTATCAATTCAAAAAAATTATGATCTAATGAGTAATGTATTTAAATAATTTATTTTTAGATGGTTTATATTAGCTAGCCATTTTTAACCCTCTTGAAAATTATTGTTCAAACCCTCCTAAAACTTGGACTAACATGGGATTAACCTATAGACTATGGGCTACCTAAAGTCTAGGTCTAACCTCTAGATTTATGGGGCTAAATCCCATGATTTATCACTATAATTATCTCTTTAAGACCTAACTCCATTAGGATGAAAAGGGATAAATATGAAACTTAGAAATAAACCTACACTAATAGTGGTGATGTACCCATACTTGAAGTTCCTCTCTTGATTTGTCCCTTAGACACACATATGAACCTCATGAAAAAAAAATTAATAGACCTATAAAAAAGTACAGGGATGAATATTTCATGTGAAGATAAAATTAAGATTTTTTAACTTGATGTCTAAGAAACTAGGTCTACACAAGACACTATTAGCCCATCAACACATTAAGAACATTCATGCCTATCAATACTTCACACAAGCTACATATACTAATAAAATGAAATTAGGTGCATGAAAGGACCTATAAAAGATAATGACACTAATACATTCTACAAATCAACTCTCATAATACACACTAACATTCAAACAATAATTTTTTAATTGTTCTTCTATTAATTCAAAGGCATAAGGTAAAATTTTGGTAGAGAGTTGCTACACCCAGTAGAGGGATAAGAAGAAAGAGCTCAATGCCTCATTATATAGAATGTTTACAAGAGATGAGAGAAGAATCTAGGCATAGGAGAGGCCACGAATGAGACCAAGGTGGTCATATGGAAATTACAATAGTCCTAATCACTCCTTCCATTTGTTGAGACTCCTTCAATGACTCCATTTTGTCATTGAGATGAGGTGTGGAGGCTATAACTTCCCTGTTTGAATTTATACAGAGTTTAAACATGCAAAAATAATCCATTATTTCCTCTAATGATAGTTACAAAGTATACATGGGGTGTGAATATGCCTTCAAGAGATGTTGAGTAGCCTCTTCTTTAATGTGCATGCTAATATAGATTCTAAACTGTCTATAGTCCTTGATAGTGGTATTCAACATGAAAGTTACTCCCTTGAATGATAGTTAAAAATTATTCAATATGGATCGTTAATGTCATAATGAAATTCTAAACCTACTAGGCCCTTCTACTTTCAAGTTAAGTAGGCCTCACCTGTAAGTTCTTTTTATTTATGCTCATCTACTCCTTAGGTGATTGAGATAGTTGAATCAGACTCTCAAGTCATCTAAGAAGGCTTATATTACTAATGGATTATCCATCTACACTATCATTTATACCCTTTAATCATCCCTAAACTAAAATATCATCTACCTTGCATGACTAGCTCACTTAGACTCATTTTTATGGGTGTCATTATCACCCCTTCATTTAACCAATGTATGTTGGTGTCTATTCTTACGAAGGTGATGCCTAAAGCTATTTGTAATGAGGTATTTATTCATTTTAGGTTAAAAATACTTGTTTATTGGGGGTTTTTAGATTTTATTATAATATATATCTACTTTTAACTTCTAAGCTACTATTTGAAAGAAAACACTCTTTGTAAAAAACATAAACCACTCAATCTAATCTAATTTGTAGAATCTAGAAATGCTTCACACAACTAAAAAACAAACATACTTAATGACTTTTTCAAAATTAAAAGAATATCAAATATTCACTCACTAATTAAAAATAATCATAAATCTATATTTATAAAATATGAAGGAATGAAATAAATGCTTATGCTAGAAAAATAGATTAACTATTCAATCTTCCCTATGGGTTTTCAATCTGAATTATACAATCATATATCTATATAAATATTTAATTGAAAGAAATACAAAATAAAATTATAAATATGAAATAGATTTTATATTCTCTCAAGAGTGGGCCCTTACACCCTTAGATCTAGGTCTAAATTAACTCAGCTCTAAGATATTTTTTGAATAAATAAATTGAGAAAGGATATTGCTACAATACTTTATATTTAAAAAAAAAACACCAAAATTACAATATATTTGTATGTTGGATCTAATCATGGATCTATCTATTTATTCTATATCAAGAAACTATTTATCCTTATATTCTATGAAACAAATTAATTAATTTAAAAATAAAATATATTTTAGACATATTAAGTGATATAGTTAGAATAGAAAGTCATTGTAATGAGATCTTTTAGGATTTATAGAATCCATAGATAAAATTTTACAAACCTAACTATATCAACCAAATAATTAAATATATTAATACTCTTATCTTCTATATTCATCATTTCAACCTAGAGTAGTAACTCACAAAATAGAAGACTAAATAGAAATAGGCATCTATTTATATACATGTATAAAAATGGAAATGTTGGAAAGAGTTCTTTGTATTGTCATGAAGAGGTTGGAGATGCTATCTAAACCCTTTGTAATGTACTAAGATCAATTATAGAGTAATCTGGGCCAATCCATATCAAAATTGGAATAATCTATAGTTTGCTTTTGAAATCTGTTGCTTGATTATCAAAATTTGTAGCTCACTTATCAAAATCCTTAACTCACCTATCAAAATCTACTGCTAAATATCAATATATATAGCAAACTTTGAAATATATAGCTAGGTATTAGATGGTTCATTCTTTTTATTGGATCCTCCTTGTCTTCATAATCTTGCCAAAACACATATTAATAGTACTATTGACCTGCACAAGTCAAAAGGTAGAGCCTAAAACATGAAAATGTTAGAACAAAGTACAAATAAGATAGACTTAGACTTTACATGAGTTTATATAGGCAAAATCATCTATTTACTACTTTATGAAAGTTATAAACATCAAGATTACATATAATTCTCAATCATTTGTTATATTTAAGGTCATAAACTATAGTAATAATGAGTCATTTTACAGACTCATCTTCTCCCTCATTCATTACCTTTTGCAAGTCCCTTTTTCAAACTATATCCTTAATCTCCATAGTTATGAATTATCTATTATAGCTTAAAACTCAAATCATAAATGGAATATAGATATTTTTTAAGTATCCTATGATTATGAAGAGTGAAACCCATATCCCTCTACATAAAATGAAGCCAAATATCAAAGTTTTCCTAAGATTGTGATCTTATATTTTTCTAAGGAAACATAGGATAAAGTAGTGAGGGAGGTATGAACCTCATTCCAATCCATGTATTTCTTCCATCCCTTTGTAAATATTCTATAATTATCTACACAGCAACATTAGCTCTTCTCAAATACCACTGAAGGGTAGTGGGTGACAACACTTCTCTTCATTTTATTGTAATTGGTAGCATATGCCAACTTGTCTACAATCCACCATTACACCATCAAAATTATTCTAAACAAACAACTCAAAGTTGAGAAGGCCATCGTATAAGGTGGAGAGATAATGATAAAAAAATTATTGGTTACTAGTAATACCTATGAAATTGGTTTAATATATATCGTACACTACCAAATTGAAGGCTAATGCATAAGCAAACATCTTGTGAAATGTTAGTGTGATCATCATATTTGTCCTACCAGGAAATTTTATTTTTATATCTAGACAATAGGGATTTCATCTAAATATCTCCAATAAATATATTTACCAAGAAATTATTTGTATTTCTTAGAATAATTTCACACAAATAAAACTCACAAAATACATCTTGCCTATCAAGAGTTCTATTTTTGAATGTTGTCATGAATTCATCACTAGTGTTTATCTCATGTGGTAAATCATAAGATATCTACAATAATTACCATCTAAAGAACTATTCATGTAAAAATAATCTATATGCAGAAGAAGGGACTCTACAAGATAACAAATTTTCACTTAATTAATAGGTAAACTGAAGAGTTTGTTTAACCTATTCTTCTTTTTGTTAGACTTGAGTTAGTTATTTATTTTTATGTTTCTATTATTTAAGAAAATGATTTTCCTTCTTAAGTAGATGATTTTTTTATCTTCATTTCTTCAATTTATGAGCAGACTTGGTCCCATTGGTTTTTCACTTCTAAAACAAACAAAGTAGTCTGACAACCTTATTCTACCATGGCCTTAGAAGGAACATGAAAAAATATATAATCTATTTGGGTTCTTAGCCTAGAATTTTCCATTTAAATATTTAGAAGATTTCTCATCAGGGAAATGTTTTCTTCTTCATGTGATCTACTATGACCCCATAAATCAATAATTTCATCCTCTACCTCATATTTTTTCTTCAAGGACTATATTTATAAATTTTCAATTTGTTTCATTAAATGAGAAATCAAAAAATATTTTTTTTTGAGTTTCAATAATTAGTTCAGCTATATCCTTTATTTTTGTTTAATAGTGGCTTCTAACTAGGACAAAGTTAAAACATGTTGGAGTTCCACATCATATGCTTCCCTTGAAGGCTATCCCTCCTCTTCAAACATTGAGTTTTCTTATTTATCCTTTCTTTATTATGTAGGAGGAATGATACTTTCATTAGTAATAGTCTCAGTAAAGTCATCAACAAAATATTCATGTGGAATAAAGGTTTCCTCCTCTTCTATATTTTGAGTTTCACTAGTAGTGGCTATAGGGTTTTCTCTAAAACTATCTAATATTTCAATAGTAATGGTTTAATCACTATCAACTACAAGGATCAATATTATTCTCCTTTTAAGAGTGGGCTAAGATTATATAGGTAGGGTTTCTTGATTTTTTTGTTGGGAAGTAGGGTCTACAAAAGTCTCTTTTTCAATAATTTGAATGGGCTATTAGACTTGAGCAACTTGGGAAACATGTTGTTGGCTTTTAGTAGAGGATCAGAGCCTTCGTTTCCTACTTGTTGGCTCAGGAGGAGAGATTGTGGGAGGAGGATATAGGGTTTACAATGGAATAGTCTTGGCTATGGATCTTGTGTAATGGATGAAATTAGAGGTAATTTCTTTAGAAAATTTTTTTTTGTGCAGTTTTTAAATTGGAGACATGCATGTGTGAAAAAGTTTTTTTAGCAAGTTTATGGGTTTTATTTCTCTTCACTTCAAGGAAGGTATCCCAAAATTCCATTCCATTTTGTTGTTATAAGAAGTGATGTTGAATAATTAGTTGAATAAACCCATGATGACGTATGGTAGTAGGGTGTTTAGCATACCTCATAGCTATAACTTGAATGGATCCTAGGAGAAATGAGGGAAAATTTATCTTGTGTTGATGTTTTTGAATACCATATATTAAATGAATTAACATTCTTAAAATCATAAAACTCAATGCACTACACTATCCCTCACATGTCAAATATTTAATAATACAAAAGGAAATTGACCTCCAAGGTTTATGTAGGGAGTCTCTACTTACCCATTTTATTCTACCCTTGATATATTCCATGAAAAATAGTGTGGGATCTCCTTCACTATTAAAAATTCTCACAAGATCATGAAATGAGGATCTTCTTGCTATCCAAGCTCCTTTATCTAGAATCCATAATAATTTTCTAAGGATTTGTATGGAGAAGGGTATATGAACACCTCTGATTTTTGAGAAATTAGGCTTCAAGTGAAGAAAAATTTATATCACTAATGCTTCATCAAAACCCTAAAACTTGAGAAAGAAGTCAAGCCATCTGACTATAGCAAATATCTCCTTTACTACTTCACTCTCCAATAGTTCACTTGCATCCTTAGGTTTTGATTTTATTTCAACCCCATTTTTGAATTCTTCACCTTTAGGTTAGGTTTCAATAGTCAATTATTCACCTTGATTTCAAAAGGAAATGAAACTATGCTTGCAAAATGATTTACATGGTAATAATATTCCTTGAGGGTTAGAATGTGGAAATTACTTGAAGCGTGCCAAGTAATGATGACATACTTTTTATTTTATTTTATTTTAAATCATTATACCATCAATTCTTTTTAATCCTCTATTTAATGCATTTTTATAAATAACACATAATTACAATTATGTGTCATTATAAAACCTTTTTATAACTAAAAGGGGTTATATCCATAACCCTTGCATTAATATTTCAAATTAAAATCGTTTGAAATGACTTTTGTTGAATTCATAAAGTTTGACCCCCTTATAACACCATGTGATAATTTTATATCAATGGTTTTGAGCGCACACATGCAATCCTAAATATCTAAAACTAACACTTAGTACAAAAATAAATAATTTAATTTACAAATTTTAGTGTTGGCTTATCATTCTTCCTTATATATTCTTTCACAAAATAAATTACATGGGTTAGTCTTTAAAAAATAGGACAACATATAATAGTATTAAATTTATTGCTTTGAAACCAACTAATTTTTTTGAACTAGTTTTTCTATTCTTTTTATTTTTTTGGTATTTTACCCTTGACTAGCAATTTTTTGTTTTCTAGTTAAGGATCTTTATTTAGTGCATGAACAATTGACTGTTAACAATGGCCCAAAAAAAATTTATTGTTTTTTTTTAACATTTTTTAGGGAAGAAAAATATTCTCTTCATTTACTTAGGTCAATTTTGTCTTCAAATATCAACTACCATGGAAGACTTGAGTTCTTCCATGGCATCAAACTCATTCTATACTGACTGAATATATTCCTCTTTGTTGGTTGGCTTGTAATATAGTTTTAGATGATGTCCATTTATAATAAGTGTTTTATAATTTCCATCTATCGGTAATAACTATACATAACCATTATTAAAAATATTTTCTATCTAAAATGGTTTGAACCATATAATTCTGAGCTTACCTTTGAAATGTTGATATTTGGAATCATATAAAAGTGCCTAATCTCCTTCTCTAAATTTCATTTCTTTGATATTTAAGTCATTCCATTGTATTATATAGTAATGTGTCATTTCTATCTAATGTAAGGCTTCTATCCTCATCTCATCCAATTCATTTAACTGCAACATTCTTTCTTTTTGTGCTTCATCCAAATCAATTACTACTTCTAATGCAGTTCTTATAGTTTACATTTCAAATTCAATTAAAGGAAGAGGTTTCTTACCATAGACCAACTCATATGGTGAAAAACTAGTAGTTGCCTTCCATGTAGTATTGTATACCCAAATAGATTCTAGGATTTTGGCTACCCAATTCTTTTGGCTTTTGTTGACTATCTTGGTAAGAATGTTCTCTAACTCTCTATTAGTTACTTCTACTTATCCATTTTATTGAGGATGGTATGGTTAATAATTTTAGTGGTTGAATTTGTAGATCTCCATGAATGCTTGAATCATATTGGACATGAATTGTGGTCCTTGATCTGATACTATCTCCCTTAGTGCTCCAAAATGCTACATGATCTTGGAATAGAGGAAGTTTTATACTCCCTCTTCTCTTACAAAATAAAGAGCTTAAAATTTAGCCTATTTTTTACATATAATATACATATCAACAAGTATTTTTTACCTTGTGAAGGTGGATCTATGGGTCCAACAAATTCCATACCCCACTTCTCAAAAGGTTCTATAATTACTAGTGGATGAAGAGGCATATCAAAGGATAAGGTAGATTTCCCCATTATTTGACATGTATCACATTTTCAAACATAAGACTTTACTTGTTTGTGGAGAGTTGGCCATAAATATCCAACTCTAAGGATTTTGTGTACCATTCTTTTCACTAAGTAGTTTCTACCTCCATGTTCATCATGACATGCACAACTTATATCATACATCTCATTCTCCTTCACATACTTGTGGAAAACATGATCAGGTCCAAGTTTAAATAGTATATCCATTAATCAATTTATAATAACTTATTACAATTAAATGTTTCTTTTCCTTTTTAGTACATTGAAAATGAAACTTACTTGTAGCTAGAAAATTTGTTATATTTGTAAACCAAGGTGTTTGTGCTGAAACAACAAATAATTGTTCATCCATAAAGTTTTCTTCTATAGGTTCTTCATCATCTTCATTATGTAATTTGGAAATAAAATCAACAACCACATTGAACCTTCTTGGTTTATCAATAATTGTTATATCAAATTCCTATAGTAACAACAACCATCTAATAACTCTTCATCTTACTATTGTGTTATTCATCAAATACCAGATAGTTATATGATTAGTATATACAAATATTTTATCACTAGTAATAGAATGTCTAAATTTGTTTATGGCATAAATTATAGTAAGAAATTCCTTCTCAATGGTTGTATAATTTCTTTTATTTGAAGTTAAGTTCTTGATTATTTAATATATGACATACATATGTCCATTTTCATCTTTTTGTCTCAAAACATCTCCCATAACATGATTAGATGCATCAATATAAATATGAAATGGATGTGATAAATTAGGTCCTCTTAATATGTGTAGTGTTGAGCTTTTCTTTGATGGTTTCAAATGCTTATTGATAGGTTAGATTCCAAACAAATTCACTTTCTTTTATAATCAAAGCAAACATTAGAGTAGTAATCTTGCTAAAATATTTTATGAATCTTTTGTGATAGCTTGCATGTCTTAGAGAAATCTTAATGTTATCTTGATTTTGAGGAATATGTAGTTTGAAATGACTTAAATTTTATTTGGATCTACTTGGATCCCTTTTACATAAATATGATGTCCTAAAACTATGCCTTATTCTACCATAATTAAACATTTTTCATGAATTAGAGACAAGTCATGGTCCTCACATCTTTGTATTAATTATAAAATATTTATTAAAATTTCATCAAAATATTCCCCATGAATAGTAAAATCATCCATATAAAGTTATACATAGTCATTGGTCAATTCTGAAAATATGGCTAGGACAGCTCATTGGAAAGTAATAGGTGCATTGCATAAACCAAAGGGCAAGAATCTATAAGAAAATTTCCCCCATGGATAGGTGAAGGTTTTTTTTTTCTAAATCCTTAGGTGATACTTGTATTTAGTTGTATCCACTAAAACCATCTAGAAAATAAAAATATCTTTTACTAGCTAGATTATGAATTACTTGATCAATGAAGGGTAGAGGGAAGTAGTCTCTCATTGTTGCTTTGTTTATCTATTTATAATCCAAATATAATCTATATTTACCATTTTTATTAGGAAAAATAACTAAGGGAGAGACCCATTAGCTATCAAAAATGGGATAAATAAATCCTACTTTTAACAGCTTCTCAATTTTAGTTTTCACAATGTCTCTCAAAGCAAGGTTAATTCTTATTTAAGGCTACCTTACTGGCTTAATGTTCTCTATATAAATATGTTGTGTACATACACTTGGATTAATTCCTTTAATATCTTGGTATTCACATGTAAAATATTGAGTGTGATCCCTAAATACATCAAAAATTTTCATTTCCTGATCATTTGTCAACCAATTGTTTATGTTAAGTGTCTTATCTAGTGCCACTATGATTTGTTTTGTGTTAGAATGAGAAGGATCTATTTGTTTGAATTCAATCATAAATTATTTGAGAGGAAAATTATGTGTAATTAATGCATGGAATGTAATAGTATCTTTAACAAATTTTTCTCTTGTAGGAATAACTCCAGCTAATGGATAATGAAAGGCTATAAGAAATGAGTCTTAGCTTTCATATGCCTATTGCATCACACTATTTTGAATGTCTTTATGATCATATAATATATTTTAATAGGTGGAGAGGATGAATTATTAGAATAATATGGAGTGATACCTTGATGATGTATTTTATTCAAATCCATAGTGAGTATGTTGCAATCCATATCTAGTCTGTTGCAATCCATAACTAGTCTATTGTAATCCATAATAGGAGTATCAAAATGCGTAGCTAAACTATCAATATCTATAGCTATACTATCAATATCCATAGTTGGACTATCAATATCTATAATAGTTTGAATACTTATCAATAACTCATCATCTACTTCCTCTATATGTTTAGTGATTATAGCCATAGCTAGAGAAGAGATGTTATCATGTTTTTCATCAGGTTGATCGACCTATAACTGTTTGACAATATTGATTGATGGTTGATCAAGTGGATATAGATAAATCCCTTTTGATTTAATATCATATGAGATAGTCATATCCCGTGATCTATAATCAATCAATCCTACTATAGTTGCTAACTAAGGTCTTCCTAGAATCATTAGGTATTGAATCTATTTGTTTTTAGGTTGTAGGATAATAAAGCCATCATGATACTCCCATGATTATATAGTAAAAATTGTGTCTTAAATGACACATTCTAGTATGGTAGTTAAATGATTTTCCATTTATAGGATTGTGATGGTTGGTTTCAATTATTTTAAAGAGAGGTTTTGTATGGTGTCCATATTCATCACATTAATGGTAGTTCCTAGATCTACCAATACATTTGGTATCTCCTTATGTATAATTTTTATAGAAATGATTGGACTTCCTAGGTATCCATATTTAGTCAAAAGCAACTTTCCTACTAATAAATTAACCAACTTTCCATCAGGATATATGGTCTTAAGATATGATCTTTTTCTACTAGGTGTCTTGATACACAAACTTTCAATTACTTGGTTTACTTATGTGATGTCTCTAATGGCTTTTAACAATGGAATATTTACTTTTAGTTTTTTTATTTCTTAGATCAACTTAGATTCCTTGTTGTTTTCTTCTTCCTTTAATATTTATAGAAAAGGCATAGATGGAGGTGTTATGATAACTTCATCTGCTCTTTTAGTTTCTTATTTAAACTCTTTTTCTTCTAATGGTTGAATTTATGGGCTTATTTTTTATTACGGTACTTATGTGATGATGATATAAGGTTATTACACTCTTATTCTTGATCTAAGATGAATGTCTACACATTTAATATCTCCTAGCCCCATTATTTCACCTTGTTCATTTACAAAGACCTATCTATTTTTTGGATTCACTATTGGCTAAGCAGGTAGCTAAGGGTGGATTACATATTCTGTAGGGGTGGCTTGATTTCATTTGGGAGCCATTAATGCTTCCTATTATTGTTATAGATACCTTCTTTGGTATTATTGATTATAGTTTGGACTAGAATTCTAGTGTTAATTTGTGCATGGTTGTTGATGTTCTTTTGGCATCCATATTTTTTGGAAAGGATGGGGCATCATCCACTACTATGGCATCCATTCTTGGGTACCCCATGGTGGTACAACCCACATTTTGGAGGTGCATTCCATTGTTGGAAAGGAAGTCTTGAGCCAAACTATTGATTTTTTTGGAAGGAATTTCCTTGTCTCTAAACATAATTTATTTCTTCTATGGCTTGTGCATTTTGTTTGAACTGATTATTGAGACTAGGGAGGTCACTACAATTCTTTGTGTCATGGTCTTTATCATCACATATCCTAAAATTTTTAATTTTATGCAAAGGACAGTCTCTAAGTGCATGTTTTAATCTACATTTTGAGCAATAGATTTCCAATGGCTCATTATTGGATTTGGCCTTGGCTTGTAATCCATCCAATGTTGAATTCAAATATACCAATATGTCTATTTTAAAGTTTTTAACTCCTACATGAGCTATCTTACATCACTATATTTTCTCATTTTCCCTCTTCTACTATTAGGTTTTATTCTAGAGTAGTTTAAGCATAACCATTTGATTTGTTGGAAATCTAGTTTAGTAATGTCTCCTTTCCCCATAAGATTCAAAGAATCCCTAGAAGAGTCATCTAAGTCCTTAAGGAAAATATTTTTGATGACTTCTTCAAGAATCTCATCACCACATATATTGAGAGCAAAGGAAAACCTATCTAAGTAATACTTGAGGTTCTCATCTTCATTTTGTTTTGATTTTGAAAAAAAATTCTTTCCTATCCTTGACCCTATAATAGTCTTGATATTTATCTAAAAATGTTATATCCATTTTTCTCCAAGTTTGAATAGAGTTCCCTCCTAGCTCCATAAACCACCTCATAGGTCTGTCCTTCAAAGTATAAGGAAAGAGTTTTAGCTTTGGCCTATCTGAGGTGTAATCATAAGTCTGATAGAGAACCTTAAACTCAAAAATAAATTGATTTGGCTCTTCAATTGATAAACCTCTAAAGGTATGTAGATTAGTTGGAGAAATATTTTTCATTATTCATTCATCATCTTCAAAGACAATATGATAAGAAAAGGTCTTTTCAAGAGAATATGAGGATTCTCCACATGGCCTATGTTTTCTCCCATGTCAAATAAAGTTTTATTGAGAGGAGGGGATTTTGGTAGTTTAGTGTCTATACTTTTAGCTATTGTAGAAGAGGATTCTTCTAGTCCTTTAGAAATATTTCTAAAATATCCTCATATCTCTTTTTACAAGTTATTTATTTTATCTATGACTATCTTGATTTTCTCCTGTAAAGGATCATAATCTTTTATAATAAATCTACCCTATGAATCTCAAGGCCTACTCATATACTTGGTTTTGACAAGAGAGTGATTTTATTTTATTTTTTTGTATTTTTATGTTTTATGGACTGTTAGCCTAAATTTCACTTTATTGACAACTAAAAGGTCCCTAAAAATGGTACCAAAAATGATGGGTGTTATTATTACCCCTTCATTTAACTAATGTATGTTGGTGTCTGTTCTTACCAAGGTGGTGCCTAAAGCTATTTACAGTGAGGATTTATTAATTTTAGGTTAATAATACTGATTTTTAGGGGTTTTTTAATTTTATGTTAATCTATATCTACATTTAACTTCTAAACTACTATTATCTCCAAATATTGCACCCTAGAAGAAGTTGTTCAAGCCTCTTCAAGATTTGGCTAATATGGTAATACTTCTAGGTGTGTGGGGAATCTAAAGTGGAAGTAGACCTCTTGAATTGAAAGGGCTAGCTCCCTAGATATTACTTGATGTGTTTATGCTACTAAAATAACCTATTACAGGTGAAAAGGGGAAGCAAAATACAAAAAACAAATCTAAACAAGGAGGTAATACACCAAGAGTTTATTTCATTCATACACTTGGAATTTGTATAATGAACTAAGACAACAAAACTATCCTAAACACCATTAATGGAGCTTCTTAGCATTAGTGATTCTCATGAAGGCAAATAACAACTCTAAAAATGAAGGAAAGTGAAGGGAAGGTCAGATATGGCACTTCTAAATTCATACACACTTTAAGAGTCTATTGTAGTAGAATACACATCATGAAACCTATTAGGAGAGAATTCATTTGTAGTAACACATTCAAGGATTTCATGTAAACAAGATGAACTCAATCTATACTTGACATTTAATTTGGATCACTTCAACACGTCATGTAAATATAATTAAATTAAAACCAAATTACTTCTCATTAGCTTAAGTACAAATCAAGGTAAAATTTTGGTAGGGATTTTCCATGCCAAGAGTTGGAATCCCCTTTAATATCCAAAATTGCTCATACTTATAGAACTTGGAAGAAGAGAGAGAAGAGAGAAGTTGAAGAGGCATAAGGACAAGTGTCTAAAGGTGAGAATTAGTTACAATACATGTGGATGTAGTGGAAAATGAGTCATGAAATTAATTTATACATCATCTCATCCCAAATTATCCTATTCTTCAAGTTTGGCATAGAAAATCTTCTCAATCATTCTCTATTGCAAACTACCTTCTTCATAGGGTTCCTTTTGAGCATTCAAAATCAAGTTAGGACAAGTGTCTCATGTGTGATGAGGAGAGAGAGAGTTATAACAATGCCTTCACCTAAATTGGTAGTTTTATTGATCATGACATTATCTTACACAAGCTCAATCATCACCTATCATCAAGATCACTCTCTAAAAGGCATTCCTTGACACTTAGCAATAGAATCTTTGCATTCTATAAGGCCTGTGAAAGTAATGAAGCTTTGTTAATGGAGTCCATAGTTATACTAATGGAGTCCAAAGTTCATCTAAAGGATTCTTAAGTTAGGATGATGGAGTTTGTAGTTTTTTTTTTATGTCTTCAACATCTCTATGTAACCTTTCCACCATATAACCTAAGCTTACATGATGAGCTCCTTTAGGTGTGTGACTATGTTTCTCATTTAGAGACCCCTACTATAGGTGTATTTGGAAATATTTGGGCCTATGGATGGTTTAATTAGGTTTTTAATGAATTACTTGAGGTCATATTTCATTCATATAGGCCAAACTCCACCCATATAGTCTTTTTGATGCAAAGGAGACCCTGCATGTCACTCACTACTCACATACCATATTTGACTATGTTTGGAGGCTGTTCACTACAAAAAAAGGCTTGAAAAATGTATTAAAATATATTAAGGTTTATTTGATATCATCCCTCACTTTTTCCAAGTAAAAACTCACTAACATAGTCCCATTTGGCACAAGGAAAACTTATTTTCAACTCACTACTTGTCTTAGCCCATATGGGCATGTAGGTGCGTTTGGGATTATTTGAAACCTTTTGAGGATGTTTTGATTATTATTTAATGTTTTGAAGTCACCAGACATCCTATTATTTTTGAAATTTTAAAATAAATATCAAACTCAACTCTTTATTTCATACCTCAATCTTCAAGCAACCTCCTTAGCAAGACTGTGTTTCACTTCCCAGCCCTATGTATAGACCAGGGGAAGTGCTTGGAGGTCAAAACCATGTTATAACCTTGCTAAGGTGATATTTTGTCATTGAATTTATGTTTGGGTTACTTGGCATCATTTGAGAATAAGGCCTAGTTAGGTTATGCCTAATTGCTTGAAGAAGGTCTCTTTTAGTAAGTTTCCTATAAATGTCATTAAATCTTCTCAGCGGGTTTTTGACCATTTTCAAGATGCTCAAGCTCTAACCTTTACTAATCTCCTTGACCCCATGCTTTGCAAAGTGATTCTCTATGTTATAGGAAATAAAGTTTAGCTAATTCTGTGCTTCAAAACCTTGTAAAATCAGTAATATGCCATTTTGGAAAAGCTCCCTGTCCTATATTCTATCCATTTAGGAAAAAGGGTCCCTGTATCAGTACTTCTCTTAACAATGTCTTCCCAACACCTTTCTTGACTCTTAAGGGGTCTTAATCATGATATTTAGGCTATAAAATCACTTCATAACCTCATGAGGGCTCAAACCTATAAAATACCTCCATTCACACCCCTGTAGCTCTACAAATGACACTTGAAGATTTACATTTGACTATATGTGAGGCACTAAGGTTGATTCATCACTAAAATAAACCTAGGAGAAGATATATTAGGTGTATTTATGAATCTTGAAACATGATAATAAATTTTGGCACAAGTACATCCCCTTAAGCATCAACATGATGTCATTAGCAGTGTAAGTGGGTCTCTTGAATTGTATATGCAGATAGAGACATAAAAGAGAATTAGTTTATAAAGGTAAGGTTTTATAAACACCTCAAAATTCAATTAACAACCTTAATTTTAGATAACCTCATTAATAATATTTTTAAATAAACTCAAAACCCTCTTTTTAATGTATAAAACCTCAGTTGAAGACCCTAAGACGTTAGGATTTACAAAATAATAATAATCATCAAAATATATTTAAAAAAAATGTATAAATAACTACAATACACTAACCCATTAGACCAAATCAAGAAAAACTAAGACAAGCTCAAACAATAACCCCCTCATGATTATAAGCCCATAAAAAGGTACATGGAGTGTTAAAAATTATTCATAAAGGAGGAGGCACAAAATCAAATTTTATTTTTATGAAAATTAATTATTATTAGATTAAAATACACCCCCATGATAACTCCTCCTAATTCCACTTGTACCATCCACACCAAGTGCTTGAAGTTGACCCTTCTTTGCTTACAAAGAGAAAACGGGGGAAAATAAGTTGAAGATGAAATTTTTTGAATTATCCTTGAAAAAAATGTGTAAATGGGTGTGGGGAGGTGAATAGCCACATTTTCACATTTTCCAAGTGACACACTTCCCAAAGAAGCTATATAAGTGGCCATTTTTCTCTTTGGCCAATAAAACTACCTTTTATCTGAACAACCTATAATTTTAAGCTAGTGACAGTTATTAAAAACATTATAGGACACATGTCACATGATAAAACTCTTTTAAAATTTCACATTTCCTAATAAAATTATACAAATCATTAAATACACCATTTGACCCCTTAAAAAGACTTAGAATGATAAATGGACCTAGAGAACACTCAAACAAAGATAATACAACATCAATTACACTAATTAACCTATTAAAAACATTATGAAAACATATTATACCCCATTATATTCATAAAATTGATGTTTTTTACTATGGGTGCCTTATTTTAACCTAAAATTCAAAATTGGTACACAAATTAGTGACTTATAGGGGTAGTATGCCTGTTATACTAACTAAACCAGTAGCCTTATCAATCCATTGGGATTATGGAGTCATATAAGGACTAAGATAAATAATATACCTTTACCATTGACTCAAGCCTTTGATCAACAAGACAACTAGTTTCTAACTCAACCACACAAAGGGAAAAAACAACATACACAAAGACTGAAGCAAACACACTTGTGCTACTAAGCGCTTAGGGGAAGCAAGGCACAATTGAAATCAAACTAGTATGTATACCTAACCTGATATGTTTTTCCCCTCCTAGATCAAAGGGGAATATTCTTAGATATCCTTCATGAAAATCAACCTCATGGTGGTAACCAAGTAGTTGTTGAAGTAGGAGCTTGGTGACTCATCATTTTTGCTTGCCACCTTGATTGGCATGTGTCCAAATGAATCAGATTCAAACATGTCTTAAAAATTCATGTACTTATCTTTATCCTTAAAACATGTTTCATTTTTTCCTTCATGCTATTTTAGTCCATCAATGTATCAAAGGCTACAATCTCATCATTATACGGATCATTTTGTTGATATGTTTCCTGGTATGTATCTTAGAACAACTCATCTTTCTCTATTTCTTCAAGAAGTTTGACAAAATTATCCCTATCCTCTTCATGATCCTCTTGAGGAAGGGTAGCTATTATGATGTTTGAATTGAGACAAAATTCCTCTATTTAATTCCAAAAATCATCATTCTCTTGTTCCAAATCTCCCTCTTCAATGCCTCTATCACACCAACCTAATTCCTCTCCTTCTTGCTAAAAATCAAGGGTCTCTATCTACTGAACAACATGCTATTAAACTTCATCCAACTCATGTCTCATGGTTGGGTTACTATCTTCATCAAATTAAGAACAAAATTCATCAGCACGGTAATTCAACAATCCATTTAAGGTCTATTTATTCATCTTATAGCTGAAGTGTCTTCTTCTCCCAAAACCTCTATTTGCTGCTTCATGACATCAAATCCTTCCTCAAGTTCAAAAACTAATCTACTAGGGCGAAGATGTGTACCAGTGATAATCTCTTCATCATAGATTCTTGAGGTATCATCTTCAATATGTTCAAGGAACTCATCTATGGTAGCATCATCCTATAACTCTTGAAGAGTCTTAGGAACAATCAATTAATTCTGTAGTTATGAAGGCAATAGAGAAGAAGTACTAAATGGCAATTCTTCAAGTACCTTGTCAACCTTTAGTATGTCTTGTAATTTATGATAATCTCTAAAATGAAGGGTAGATGGAGAATTGGAACAACTTGTAGGTACTTTTTAATTTCTCCCAACACAATCCCCCTTTTTCATAATCTACGTAGGCATAGGACCTTCTTTCCTCTCAAGGTTATGCATGCCATAGTTTGGGTTCTTGGTCTAATATGGACTACAATATGAATCTATGGTAGGCTCTTGAGTATGCTTATTAATCTTGGGAGGAGACTTAGGAGTAGAAGAGCGAGAATGATTAATGTTTGGTTTTCTTGGAGAGAGGAGCCCCAAATGGAAATTGTTACGTGTATTTGGCTCAATTTGACCTTTTCAACTAGGATTAAACTTGAAGATAAATTGAGACATATCATTAAAGAATCTTCCCTCAATCTTAGCCATGAACTCATTAGCTGAGAATATAATAAAGTGTGATTAAACATATGCAACTATTATATCTTGTGGGATTCTAACATTAGGATAAGTAGGAAAATCAAAAGACACCTTTATGTTTCTTGAAATTTCAAGAGTGTTTACGTCTTCTCCTTCTAATTACAATTCAACTTTAGGATCAAACTCATATTGTAGGGTTAACTCATCAGTTATTTCATTAGGAATAAAAGAATGACTTGAAATAGTACTAAAGGCATAATTATGAATCAAGACATTATCAATGATCATGGTGTAAATGAAAGGAGAAGTAAAAACTTCCTTGACTTGTTGAGGAACATGACATTGATGTTAAATTTATTTCTACTATTTCAAAAGTTATTTCAACTCCCTCAATTCACTTTTCAAACCTTCCGAATCTAGTTCAACTTGTTCTCATCTTTCTCAAATTGATCATTTGGAACAATGGGGTGGTAATAGAAGTGATTCAATATTCGACGAGGGCAGAAAGGTTCATATAAACCTTCATGAAGTGTATTCTCTTAAGGGTAGCTTGTGGAGAAGACATGAACACCAAAAGTATGATCATCTAGATAGGGAGGTACATGCTGATTGGAAGATGAAGTGTACATACCAGAATTGATGTTTTGAAGAAATAGGATTTCTTACACCATTTGAAATCATTCAGAGTAAAAATTGGTGCTTTGATTGCCTTTATAGGATAATGAGTTGAAGGATAACACCAAAAATTCCTTCACTTAAACTCAATTATCCCATTGGGTGTGCCTGAACTATTGTCTCCAAATCTTGCACCCTAGAAGAAGTTGTTCAAGCCTCTTGAATATTTGGCCAACATGGGAATACTTATAGGTGTGTGGGGAACCTATAATGGAAGTAGACCTCTAAAATTGAAAGGTCTAGCTCCCTAGATATGACTTGATGTGCTTATACTAATAAAACTACCTATTACAGGTGAAAAGAGGAATACAAATACATAAATAAAATCTAAACTAGGAGGAGATACACCAAGATTTGATTCTATTCATACACTTTGAATTTGCATAATGAACTAAGACAACCAAACTATCCTCAAAACCATTAATGGATTTTCCTAACATTAGTTTTTCTCATGAAGGCAAATAATAGATCAACAAATGAAGGCAAGTGAAGGGAAGGTCAGATATGACACTACCAAACTCATACACACTTAAAGAGTCTATTGAAATAACATACACTTCATGAAACATGTTAGGAGAGAAGTCATTTTTAATAACACATTCAAGGATTACATGAAAACAAGATGAACTCAATTTATACTTGACATTAAAGATGGATCACTTCAGCACGTAGTGAAAATAGACTTAGAGTATAACCAACTTACTTCTCATTAGCTTGAGTATAAATTAAGGTACAATTTTGGCAGAGATTTTCCATACCAAGAGTTGGAATCCCCTTCAATAGACAAAATGGCTCATACTTATAGAACTTGGAAGAAGAGAGAGAAGAGATAAGATGAAGAGGCATAAGGACAAGTGTCCAAAGGTGAGAATCAATTAAAATACATGTGGATGTAGTGGAAAATGAGTCATGAAACTGATTTACACATCATATCATCCCAAATTATCCTCTTCTCCAGGTGTGGCATATCAAATCTTCTCAATCATTCTCTCTTGCAAATTGCATTCATCATAGGCTTTTTTGAGCATTCCAAAGCAAGTTAGGACAAGTGTCTCATGTGTGATGAGGAGAGGGAGTTACAAAAAAGCCTTCACCTGAATTGGGATTTATTTTCATCAAGAAATTCTCTTACACAAGCTCAATCATCACCTATCATCAAGATCACTCTCCAATAGACATTCCTTGACACTTGGAAATAGAATCTTTGCATTCTATGAGGCCTATGAAAATAATGAATCTCTAATAATGGAGTTCATAGTTATAATGATACAATCCAAGTTTAGCTATAGGATTTTGAGTCTAGACTGATCGAGTCCATAGTTTTTCTGATGACTTCAACATCTCTATGTAACCCTTCCACCATAAAACCTAAACTTTTAAGATGAACTCTCCCTTAGGTGTATGACTATGTTTCTCATTTAGAGACCCATGTTATAGATGAATTTGAAAGGATTTGGGATTTTTTATGGTGTAATTAGGTTTTTAATTAATTCCTTGAGGTCATATTTCATTCATCTAGGCTAAACTCCACCCATACATTCCTTTTGATGCAAAGAGACCTTACATGTCACTCACTACCCACATACTTTATTTAACTATGTATGGAGGTTATTCACTAAAAAAAGGATTTGAAATGTCTTAAAGTCTATCGGTTTTCCTTTGATATCATCCCTCACTTTATCCAAGTCAAACTTCACTAACACAATCACATTTGGCACAAGGAAAACTTGTTTTCAACTCACTGCTTGTCTCAGTCCATATAAGCTTGTAGCTATGTTTGGGATTATTTAAAACTTGTTTGAAGATGTTTTGATTATTATTGAATTTTTTTAAGTCACTAAACATTATATTCTCTTTTAAGTTTCAAAACAAAGATCAAACTCAACTCTTTATTTCATACCTCAACCTTCAAGCAACCTCTTTAGCAAGACTGCATTTCACTTCCCAAGCTTGTGTATGGACTAGGAGAAGTGATTAGAGGTAAAAACCATGTTATAACCTTGATAAGGTGGAATTTATTCATTTAATGTATGTTTGGGTTTCTTGGAGTCATTTGAGCATAATTCCTAGTTAGGTTATGCCTAATTGCTTAAATAAGGTCTCTTTTAGTATGTTTCATGTAGATGTCATTGAAGCTTCTCAGTGGTTTTTTTACCATTTTCAAGGTGATCAAGGTCTAATATATACTAATCTCCTTGACCCTATGATTTGAAAATTTCTTCTCTATACTATATGCAAAAACATTCACCCAATTGTGTGCTTTAAAACCTTGTCAAATGAGTAACATCCCATTTTGAAATTGCTTGTAACCCTCTATTCTATCCATTTAGGGAAAATGGTCCCTATATTAGTACTTATCTTAGAAAGGCCTTCCCAAAACCATGATTGAATCTTAAGGGGTCTTAATCATGCTATTTAGGCTATCAACTAACTTTATAACCTCATGAGGGCTCAACCTTGTAGAATACATCCATTCACACCCATATAGCTCTGTAAATGACACCTAAAGATATACATTTGACTATATGTAAGGAAATGAGGTTGAATAATTACTAAAAAAAACCTAGGAGAAGCTATCTTAGGTGTATTTATCCATATTTAACCATGATAAGAAATTTGGGAATAAGAACATCCGCTTAAGCATCAGCATGATGTCATCAGGATTGTAAGTGGGTCTCTTAAACTGTATATGTAGATAGAAACATAAAAGAGCATGAGTTTGTAAAGGGAAGGCTCTATAAACACCTCAAAATTAAATTCCCAACATTAAATTTAGACAACCTCTTCAATAATATTTTAAAATCAACTCAAAACCCTCTCTCCAATGTAAACAACCTCCATTCAAGACCCTTGAGGTAACTAAAAGTGTGAAGGACTAGTTTGGGAGCATATATAAGCCTAGAATAGGATTTCATAAGATATTGAGATTTAAAAAACAATAATAATCATGGGGATTTATTGAAAAACATGAAAAAAAATACAACACACTAACCCATTAGACCAAATCTAGAAAAACTGAGACAAGCTCAAATAGTGACCCCCTCATGGTTGTAAGTCCATACAAAGCTACCTGGAGTGTTATCCATTGTTCATAAATGAGGAAGAACCAAATTTTAATTAATTATTATAAAAATTAATTGTTATCAAATTAAAATCCACCCCTAGAATTATTTCTCCCAACTCCACCTATACTATCCACACCAAGTGCTTGAAGTTGACCCTTCTTTGCTTACAAAGAGAAAATGGGGAAAATAAGTTCAAGATGAAATATTTACATTATAATTAAAAAAAATGTGTAAATGGGTTTGAGGAGGTGGAGAGTCACATTTTCACATTTTCCAAGTGGCACACTTCCTAAACAAGTTGTACAAGTGCCCATTTCTCTCTCTTTGGCCAATAAAAATGCTTTTTGTCTGAACAACCTACAATTTTTAGTTAGTGATAGTTATTATAGACATATTTCGACACATTTTATGTGATAAAACTCTTTTAAACTTGTATATTTCCTAATAAAACTATACAAAGCATTAAATGCACCATTTTAACCCCTTAAAAAGACTTAAAATGATAAATGGACCTAGAGAACACTCAACCAAGGCTAGTACAACACCAATTGACACTAATTAACCTATGAAACACCTTATGACAACATATTATACCCCATTATATTCCTAAAAGTGAATTTTTTTACTAGGGGTACCTTATTTTGACCTAAAAGTCAAAATTGGTCAATAGTTACTATTTAAAAGGAAACACTCTTTGCAAAAAACTTAAATCACTCAATCTAATCTAATTTTTAGAATCTATAAATGCTTCACACAAATATAAAACAAACCTACTTAATCACTCTTGTATAATTAAAATAATATCAAATCTTTACTCACTGATTAAAAATAATCATAACTCTATATTTGTAGAATCTTAAGGAATGAAATAAATGCTTATACTGGAAACAACATATTAACTATTCAATATTCTCTACAAGTTTTCAATCTAAATTATACAAACATATATCTATATCAATATTTAATTGAAAGGCATATAAAATTAACTTAAAAATACTAAATAGATTTCCTATTTCTTGAGGACTGGGCCCTTGCTCCCTCAGATCCAAGTCCAAATTAACTTAGCTCTAAGATAATTCTTCAACACATAAATTGAGAAAGAAAACTACTACAATACTTTATACTTCAAAAAATTACCAGAATTACAATTTCTCTATATTTAATCATAAAATATATGGATCCAATTATGGATCTATCTATTTATTCTATATGAAGAAACTGTTTATCCCTATATTCAAGGAAACAAGTTAATTTTTTGAAAATAGAAGATATTATGGATAGATTGAGTGATATAGTTAGAATAAAAAGTCATTGCAATGAGATATCTTAGGAGCCAGATAATCCATATATAAAATTGTCCATGCCTAACTATATCAACTAAATCTTTACATGTATTGATACTCTTATCTTCTATCTTCATTGTTGCAACCTAGAGTAGCAACTCCCAAAAATGGAAGACTAACAAAAATAGACATCTATTTACATACATGTACAGAAATGAAAATGTTGAAAAGAGTTTCCAAATTGTCATGAAGAGTTTAGAGAAACTATTTTAACCCTTTGAAATGTACCATGATCAATTCTAGAGTAATCTAGGTCAATCTATTACAAAATTAGAACAATTTGTAGCCTGCTATCAAAATCCATAACTCGACTATCAAAATCCATATCTTACTTGCCAAAATCTATAACTGACTATTGAGATCCATAGAAAACTTCATAATCCATACATAGGTTTTATATGGTTTATTCTTTGTCTTGGATCCTCCTTATCTTCACAATATTTTCAAAACTCATATTAATAGTACTATTTACCTATATAAGTCAAAATATGGAGCCTAAAACATGTAAATGTTAGAAAAAAGTACAAAGAATATATAATTAGACTTTATGTGAGTTTATATATGTAAAATAATTTATTTCCTAATTTATGCAAGTTTTAAATGTCAATATTACATAAAATTCTCAACCATTTGACATATTTAAGGCCATAAACTATAGTAATAATGAGTCATTTTATGGACTCATCATGCTTCATAGACTGGCTATTTAGGAGAAGTTATCAAAGATACATATATGTATAAATATAAACATTTACAACCTTGGAGGAGTATAAAAAGTATTAAACTAACATTTCCCATGGTTTAGAACTCTTGATTGGGTCTTACAACCAATTTTCCACTTAAAACCCTATAAATTTACATTTCTTAGAGGTGACCATACAACCTCCATACAATCAGTTAATATGGACATGGTCTCCTATGAGTTGATAAAACATTCTAAGTGTTTACCCAATTTTTTTTACTTGTTTTGATATAGTTATCATTATATCTCCCTATTCAACTCCCTATTAGGATTTATGAGGGGTTTAAGAGTGCTTAAGACTCTTAGCAATGGTTCATAGAGGTTAAGGACCAAAAATATGAACTAGTTTCACTAAATTCATGTTGATAGACCCCTCTACCTCTCCTATAGGTTTTATCTCCTCATGAAAAGTATCTGTATAGTTTTGATCATTTGAAAATTCTCATTAGGTGAGAAACATGCCTCCTAAGCAGTGATATGGTGTTTGTAGACCAAAAGGAGAAACTATGTGAACTCTTCTAAAATAATTGTTACCAAAAGGTCTTTAAACATCATGATGATCCCTTAAAAGAAGGTCAGAGGTACCCTTATTTCTCAAATTATTTTCCACTCCACCATTTAGTGGCACTACTCCAATGAAGTTGTTAGACCAGTCTACTTATACACATGCATATTAATCTTTGGCCTTAATCAAGGTGTTGTGAGGCACTTATACCTTGTTTTAATCCTGAATAATAGCTTAAATGTTTCATAGAGGAGTAATATTAGATTGATTAGGCCATATTGTTTCTATTGAATACATATAGCTCCTAGTTTTAACATTTATGTCGATATATAAACAAAAATATTCATGGAGGTATCTATGATATGATTTCTATAGGGCTATTTATAATCTTTATGACCCATTCTCCATTATTGACTTCATGATGTTTACAAACACTTCCCATTTCTCTATTCTTAAGCTCAAACTAGTCTTCTTATGTATATTATGTATAGTCTGACCTCTACATGTGCTACCTAGTGAGTTGTCATGATGACAAAAAGACTTGAGGAGACCTTCAAGATCATTTTAGGGTAAAAAAACCTCATATGCATGTGTTTTGGAGTAATAACCCACCATCAGGTATTGTCTATAGTGTAGGTAAGGTTTAAGATGTCCACCATAGTAATGATGGTTCATAACATATGGACATTAGAAAAAAAACCAATTACCATGAACTTGTAATGAATTTACCCATTCATCTTCCCTTAATAGCCTAGGGTCCCATGTATATGGTGTATGAAGAGAGGAGAATTGAAAGGTGACACTCAGGCTCTCTACTAGCTAATTTCAACAAGTTATTTTCTTAAAAATTGTTTAAAAAGGTTATCCCCTCAATGCCTTCCATTACTTCATTTATTTATTCTCCATAAGGAAACTTAAATTAACTCAAATTACCTAGGCCTGAGCCTCTTAGTGGTGAAGTGTATGAACATTTGAACTTATACTACAAATCAGCTATGTTGGGGTTTTATGGCTTGAGTAGGGTTTTGAAACCATCTAGAAATTTTACTTGTTTACCTTCACTTGAAACCATCTTATCAAGGCATGACACTCCATTACACATCCCTCATTACAATCACCCTTCTTAGAAGGACTTGTAGATACTTCAAGATGGCAAGAGGGTGTATGATTAAGCTTGATGTCTATGTGATTTAACCTACCTTTAAGGCCATTTGAATGTAACATGGTATGTTTATTACTTTTTTAGGATGTATATAGACCTTTATAATCCTATTAAACTGCTTTAAAACCATCATTGGACTATAATCTACCATCAAGCCCTTAAAAACAAGAATTTACTCGCTTATCCCCATAATTGACTGTCACAGATTAGGCTAGGTCTGAGAAACAATAGTGGGTATACCCACTATTTTTATAGACCAAATGGAATAATGGATTCCTTTAAATAGTCATAATTACCACTCATACTAAGTTTTAAGGTTTTTTGATGCCTATAAAGACCATAAACAATCATTTTATCCTAACTAGTTATTGGTTGTTTGTAATTCTAAGTGGTTAGAAACATGAGGGTTATAAGGGAATTTGTCCTTTGTGTATTTATATGCTCATTATGATATGATTGTAAATAATATATATCAGATCTAGTTATACACTTAGATAAAAATTTCCAACATCTTTTCTTTTGTATATCTTTTCCTCTTTAGGCTTAGGGTCTATGCCTACGTAGGCCTATGTGTCACCAAGTCTGTGTTTGATGTTTTGTTATTTTTTAGATGAGGTGACTAATAATTTTTTCCCCCATTCTTTATTTTGATCCTTACTTTCCCTTGTATGAATGTTTCCTCTTATCATAAGAAATATGTATATCTCAATGTGCATCAATAGTGTTGTAGGCATTCACTCGCATATATGGACTATCGATAGGGGTCTGAGTGATAGGCTTATGTGAGAAGAGAGTGGTTTGTATTTGATTTAAAATATTGTGAGACATTCATACTCTCATTAAATTCCATATTATATATATCCTCTTATTCTCATATCACTTCTTATTCCCATGAGTGGTTCACTTAGTAACCTTGATGGTCTTTACACAGTGTGCTCAAGATTGTTTCTTATAGGTGACCATTGACTTCTTAATTGGGTGAATGACCTATATGGATCCAACATCCCATGATATTATATATTTTATGGGTTAAAATGGGTATATAAGTTTGTATCACATATTTCATACTTAGAGTGAAGGGTGTATGTGTTGATAAGGATGATTATGGAGTGATCTAGGGTTGGAATATGAAAGATAGGGTTAAAAAATACTATAAATGGTAGTTAAAATAACATTAAATGATAGAGGTATGAATATGTCATGAACTAAAGAATTAGAACCATTCTAAGACAACCCAAAATCACCTTAAATATCTTAATACACATACCTATGCAAACATATCATTTTGTTGGTAGAAAGAGGGCACATACAGTTAAAAAGTGGAACCTAGGAATCTTTGATAAACCTTAACATTGGCTAAGAACCTTAAATTTTGGTAAAATTTAATACATGAGATTTGGTGGAAATGAGGGTGGTTTTTAAGCCTATGATGATACCATGTAAGTTAAGGGACCTACTCATAGGGATATGAGGATGACTTACCATCACTCTAATACTCTATTTCATACTTTTGACTATGTTTGAAGATTCTATGGGCAAAAGTGAACAACCTACAATGATCTTACATAGTGAAACTTTGATGCATATGGATAACCCTTCCTTAAAGACACCTTAAGGGGATAAGATATTGGCAGACCTCAAACTTAAGCAAAAAAGCATGAGAAAGGTAGAAAAACTCAATAAATCTTTTAATGTAGTCAACTTCCTCTATAGAAAGTACTCAGCACTCTATTTGTTATCCAAATCTACCTATAGACTATATACCCTTATAAACTAGATGTATTTTGGTTTCACAAGATCACATGTTTGAAATAAACACTAAAAATTCCATTAGAGGTTATTTTAAGACTCAAGGAGACATGAACCACCAATGGTTTGGCCGAATAAGCTAAAAACCCATGAAAACCATTCTTTTCTACTAGGATTGAGTAGATATGGTTGATTATCAGATCCCATAAGTTCTTAAGGAGTGTTCATATAACCTAGGAAACCAATCTAGAAACAAATGCCCATGAAGAAAAGATAATCAATTCCACTTCCTCTGGCTAGGATCTTAGGTCTTCATTCTCTCTGTTCCATATGGTCTGAGTACAAACTTGAAGTTATCTCCAGTCCTACTAATGAGCTCAATATGAAGGTTAGTTTTGAGCTCTCCAAGTACTAAAACACTCTGATACCTACTTTAGTTACCATTGTTGACTTCCCCCTATATATCCTTGACTCCACCCAAGTCATTTTGTACTCTACAAATCCATTCCTTTCAAAAAAACTTTGAAAACTATAATTTAACTACATTTTTTCTTATTTCATACCAAAATACATTATTATCAGGTATAGTGGAGGGAAAGTAGGAGCCATGCAATGATTTAAAGACTATGGTATGAATTAGGGAAGCTAAAAATTCATAATTTGGCATGTGTGGGGCCCATTAGAGAGGGTTTAAGTGTTGAGCATGGTGTGAATTGGTCTAATGGTGTATCAAATGCCTTATTAATTAATTCATCAAGCTCATGAATTATATTGAAGGCATGAATGGTGGCTTAGTGGCCCATCAATAGTCAAATTAGGTCTCATTATGATCAAGGTTTTTGGTTTTAAGAGATATTTATAACCTTAAAGAGGCATAACAAATGGACATCATACCAACATATATGAGATACCTTCATAACCTATTAAATACCTTAAGTGGAACACAAAACACTCTCATTATGTTCTTTAAATGTTGAAAATGAACATACCTTATATGATTGGGAATATTAGGAATGTTTCATGGTCCTTCACTAGGCTGCTTTATCAACTCACCTCCACCATGACACCTTTGAATGTTGAAGCTTTGTCAAACTGACCAAGGACTATTACACATTTTCAATAATTATGAAACACTTGATATAATTTTATATAAAGGTAAGGAGGTTCATCAATAAATGTTATATCATGACAAGATAAGGAATTATTGGAATAAACCAATCTCACAAGGATGAGTAAGAATCATGAGAACTAATGATGGGTCAGGACTCTAAGACTTGAGGTTGACCCATTTCTAGGTCTAATACTACAAATTGGTCAATATTTTTTGTGACTCCACTGTCTTGATCAACCTATTAGTCAAGGGAACTCAAAACTCTTTGACTTGATCTATGACTAACAAATGAACCCTTCACTACACATAGACTCTACTCAATATCTTGCAAATTTTTTGTCTCAAAGAGACACAAAAATAAAATAAATAAGAGATAATAAAATAAAACACAATCAACAATGATGAACAACAAGATAAAGTAACAAATAACTAAGCATGTGGAGAAGCACTTGAAGGAGAGAGACAAATACTAACCACTATATATAAGATGACTATGAATAACTAATAGTAGTACATGAGGAACATCCCATTGATAGAGATTGGAATTTCCTCACCATTAAATCTAGATAGTTATAAACTATTAATTTCATTACAAATGATGATGATATAAGGCCCACTCCAAAGATTGTTAAACTTGGAGTATTTACCTAGTTTGACACAATCTTCATCCCATTTAAGCACTATATCTACTTTTTGAAAGGTCCTAGATGAAGTTATTTTATAAAATGACCTATTAAATTGGTGTTGACTAGACCATATGTCATGCATTGAATTATCCCTTGTTTCCTTTAACTCTCTCATTTCATTCATTCTTACCTCTATTGCATCATCTTCCAAGAGATTAAGTTGGTGATCAAGATCTAAGGCTGGTAGTTCAAGGGAAATAGGCAAAAAGGTAAGGTGAGTTCCCACTAGACCTCTTAGGTATGGCTATATCTACCCAAAAGGTAGTCTTCAACTTTTTGTGCCATTCTCTTTGAGTATCCTCCATTATCCTCTTAATGATCCTTATAATTTTTTTTATTTGTGGACTTTGGTAGCCCATTACCTTGTGGGTAATATTTGGAGAAATATTTGAGATATATTTTATGGATAATTGTCCACTCACATAATTTATCACTAATTAATTCCAAGGCATTATTTGGTATGATGGTTAAGGGGACACGAAACCTGGTCACAAGACTATCATAGAACTTCAACAATGAGTTCTCATTAGCTTTTCAAAGTGCAACTACCTCCACCCACCTTGTGAAGTAATCCATGTATATTAGGACCCTATTATGCCCATAACTATAATTGGGATATATAATTCCTATGAAATATATGCCTCATTGCATGAAGGGTTGTTTAACTTGGATGGGTTTTAAGGTTAAGGCAACTAACCTGTGTTTGTTGGTCAGTGTGGCACACTTAGAAAATTTCTTTCCTCAATCATGTAAGTCTTTAAATAAGGTGGGCCAAAATTAGCCTAATCTAATGATCTTGTAGGCTATGGTTTTGGCTAAAAAGTGCCCACATGTAAGACCATCATGAAACTACTCTAGTAACTTATCAATTTAGCTTGATTTAACACACCTTATGACTATACCTCCTATATCCTTCTTGAAAATCACTCAATCAACCAAGATGTAAGAGATTTATTCTAGCCTAAATTGTCTTCTTTTGGTCCTATCTAGGACCATAGGACATTGGCATATTTGGATAAATGCCACTACATCACTGGTCTAGTTAATAAGAGTCATGTTTATAGCTTCCTACTAACTATCAATAATATGTCTTTATCTTATTTAATCTCTGATGCAAGATTTTAATAAATCCCCTACCTCTAATCATTTTGGTAAACCTTACTTCAATGTCATAATCCATACATTTTGTTACCCAAATAGCTCTCTTACCACTTAATTCATTGTTAAGTATGAACTCTTTTATGCTTGGGTGCACTACCATTATAATGAATTTGTTGTTAGACACCATGTGTCTAAGAAATTTAAACCCTATCATAACATGAAGTGAATTTTTTTAAACAAAGGTGTATCTTTCTTAATATCCTTTCAATTCTTGATTGAAGAAAGCAATTGGTTTTTCCCGTCCTTCATCATTCTAATGCATGAGCATAACAAAAATGGCATTAGCTTTGGAGAATTCATACATGAAAACATTTTTACTAAGGCTAGGGTTCAGGAGGGTGGGAGCTTGAGAGATGGCTTGATTGATGGCATATAAACTTATTTTTCCTTCTTAACTCCACGTGAACTCCTTGTGCTTCTTAAGCATATGAGTAAGTGGCTTCACCAACTCTAGAAATCATGGAGTAAATCTCCTCATGAAGTTAATCTTTCCTAAGAAGATCTACAAAACTTTCTTGTGTTTGGTTAGGGGTAAGGATAGGATTGCTTTAATCCTTTCATGGTCAATGGAGAGGTCATTATTTTACATAATATGTTCTAATAGTCTATCCTTATGGACTGTAAATATGCATTTCTTGAGGTTTAAAGAGACCCCATACTACCTACACCTACCAAACACTAACCTCAAGTTTTCCATGTGATTATTTTTAGGATCCTTTGGAAACATAGTGATGTCATCAAGATAGATGATAAAAATATCATTAATGATCCCTTTAAAGGAGAATTCCATTTCCATTTAGAAAGTTTCCCCTGCATTAGATAGTCCAAAGGGCATCTTCTTGTACGCATAGGTGTTTCTAACTGTTTTCACTTTTCCACATTCAAAAGATGAAAGAAACTATGATAATGGTCAGGGGTTAGATGATACCTGGATGAAGTTTGTGCACCGTATCCAGATGATTGAAGGGACTCCTCTTTGGCTGTGGAGGATGACACCTATAGAGAGAAAGACTTAAACAAAGAGATTTGTTAGATGGATGTAAGGTGGACTGCCAAGCAAAAGCTCGGTCCTAGAAGTGCAAAGACTTCCTTGAGGGATGGCAGTCCACTATTTGATAAAATAATGTCAGATAAAGATAAATAATGAAAGACTAAGCAAAATAAATAGAGATAATGTGTACCTGTATTCTGCTATTAGTCTTCCACAGTCACTGACACTGGTTAGTCTGCCATCATCGGTTGATTAAAGTTGCCGATGTCGGTTAGTCTGCCGACATCGGTAGGGTCAATGGTCGATGTCAGACTGGGCAATGGCCTTGGATGAGTTTCTGGTCTACTTGTGATCAACAAAATGGACTGGGATGTCTGTGGGAGCTTGTGCAGGTTTGTAGAGTAATAGATAGGGTCTAAGGAGGGACAAGGAGTAGAGGATAGGTTGTCAAAAGGGAGTAGGGATATGGGGAAGGCCTCTCAACCTCTCCGAGAAGAAAGTTAGGTCTGGGCTAGTTGATCACTGAGTTTGGGTTGTAATGGTTAGAAATAATGAAAAGAAACTAATTGCTTATACATTCTAAATCACTGAAATATTAAAGAGGGGAGAAGAATACTTAGATCTTACTTGGTGTAGAGCGAGAGGTGTTTGAAGTGCTTGTACCTATTGTGTCTGTACCCAAAAGAGTGTTGGATGAAGTCTGATGATTGATTTCAGAGAGTTCCTGTTGATGTCCAAGTCTGAGAGTCGAGAGAGGAAGAGAGGTCAAATTCTGGGTTTGTGATTGATTGATTTAGTGCTGTGATTTTTGCATCCCCAAGGGGAAGAGAATTTGTCTTTGGGTTGTTTTAAGTGACCGATGTTGGTGATCCGGCTGGTGTCGGTCGACTGGTAATTGACGTCAGTGGATAGAAGATAGGAAAAAGGCTATTTTTAGCCTTTTACCCGTTATTCCATCTGCTGAGTTTAGTGGTCATTGGAAAATAGTCAAAGGCAAGTTTAATTGGTGTGGGGATTAGTGAGAGAGTTGGAATGATTAGTCATAGGGTAATGAATGAGGGTATCCAAGGGTGAGGAATCCAAGGGTGAGGTGTCAAGGGTGATGTGTCATGGGTGAGGTGTTATTAATTTAAAATAAGTTATTATTTTAAATTAATAAGTGTGTGGGTTAGGAATGTATTAGAAGTGGACCAAGGGGACCAAGGGGGAGAGTCGACCAAAGAATAGACACGATTTTGGTGTCTACATTTGCCCCTTTTTGTCTTGTTGGTTGTTCTTGACAAACTGGAAGACAAAAAATAGGAGTAGGTTGCCCCAGGTATGGGATGAGGTCTTTTTTTCCCTATTGGTTATTCTAATGAACTACAAGACAAAAGGTTACCCTAATTGTGGGATGAGGTATTCCCCCTCAAAGTGGGATTTGAGGGAAGGGAACCTGAAATCAGGTGCTGATTTGATAGATAGTGGATGGTGGATATGGTGAAGTTTGAGTGTGAACGCTATAATGGTTGAGATTGCATGCATACCACTTCACGTGATGGTCAGGGCAAATTGTCACAAGTCAAGGGTCAAGGAGTGCTAAAATTGAAATAATTGAGCCCTAGCATTTAGTCATAGTTGATTAGGTTATTCGATCTAAGCTGTAGCTCTAATGGTTGTCGTGTTCCAAGTATCCTGGGCTCAGGAAGTGCTCTTGGAAAACATGAAAATGTCACAAGTAGTGGCGATCAACTTACTCGCGATCCAATACTTGTGAGGGTTGAAATATGGTGTGCAGACAATTTGGCTAACTATTCGTGAAGTAGCCTACATGTAATCAAAACAACCAAGGCAAGGTTGTCTTGGAAGTGGTCGTGGTCTGAGGAGATAGGCACGATCTCCAAGGTTATTGGTCGAGTTGAGTTGAGATAGTTGGTCCATTAGATGGATGGATGAAGGAATGGTTGAGCTAACCTCAAAAGACCCTATGTCAACCGAGTGCTGCCTACATAGCCCCTATTTGAAGGGCCTCAGGCCAATGTAGTTCTCCCTAAAAGGGAGGAAGAGGGTCAGTTATGGATGTGGGTTGGACGAGGTTAAGTCATGGTTAAAGGTCAAAAGGGTTTGTCCATCAAGTAGATGAACAAATGGATGTGGCTGAGCTATCCCTAGAAGATGTCATGTCAACTGAGTGCTGCCTACATAGCCCCTGTTTTGAAGGCCTCAGGCCAATGTAGTTCAAGCTAAGAGGAAAAATGGTTGATATTTGGTTTGGACATGGTCAAAGGTAATATGGCTTGTCCATCAGATAGACAAACAAAAAAATGTGGTCGAGCTAATCCCAAAAGACATCATGTTAGCTAAGTGCTACCTACATAGCTCCTGTTTGAAGGGCCTCAGACCAATGTAGTTTAAGCTAGGAGTAAAAGTGGTTGATAGGTTGGTTTAGATTAGGTTAAGTCATGGTTAAAGGTAAAATGGTTTGCCCATCAAGTAGATGAACAAACGGATGTGGCTGAGCTAACCCTAGAGGACATCATGTCATCTGAGTGCTGCCTACATAGCCCCTGTTTGAAGGGCCTCAGACCAATGTAGTTTAGGCTAAGAGGCAAAATGGTTGATGATTGGTTTGGTCAAGTTAAGTCATGGTTAAAGGTTGAATGGTTTGTCCATCGAGTAGACAAACAAATGGATGTGGCTGAGCTAACCCTAGAAGACGTCATGTTAGGTGAGTGTTGCCTACATAGCCCTTGTTGGAAGGGCCTCAGGCCAATATAGTTCAGACTAGTTGATAGGTTGGTTTGGTCAGGTTATAAATGATGAGGGTAAGATGATGTTACAGCTTTTTCCATATTATGTGATGGTGTATTTTATAACATTGGTTACGTGGTCTTTCATCCCTAGCAAGTGTCCATATCGGTGATGGATGTATGCTAAAAATGAAATGAGTCAATTTATGCTTCAGCAAGTAATGGTTTATGATTAACATAAATTGTGTGGTCGATAGTTTCCATGTGTATTGGTTTCCATAGAAACTATGTGAAATGGACTATGTCATGTTGGTGGTCTGAAAATGTTTTGGTTTGGTTGGGTATGGTTGAGAAAATGATTTGGTTGAATGTGACCAAGGTGTATAAAAAGTGAAAGGTGCGTTGCTCTTTCATTGACAAGGACCATAATGATAACATAGGTAGGATTTTTTAGAAACAAAAGCCTCGTTCATGCATTACGTCGTTGACCATTGGTTGTGTTAGAGAAGTAATCGAATCACTTTGACATTAAAATAAGCTCGAAATCCCTTGAGTAGGTGATGTGATATGTTAGGATAGGTAACCCCTTTTAGTAGGGATAACTTTGCCCCTTTTTATAGGAGACCCTGAGAATGACTATAAGTCAAGTCCATGACCCTTTTTTTTGGTAGATTGATCAATATGGGAAGTCTACGTAGGGATGTCATTTTGTTTGTGGTCATTTGTAAAGTTAATCGATGTGGGAAGCTTCTAAGAGAGTGCTATTTTTAGCAAGATTTTAGGCATAGCCATCTTTCGAGGGAAGGGTCTATATTTTTGCTTTATACATTTTTGAGGGCTTTAAATAGCTGTCCTTTGAGGGAGCAATCTGCATGTATAATTTTATGACTTTTTGATATTTTGACATCTCTATTTATTTTTGACAGGATTTGTAGTCATGGACAAGACTATAGAAGGTTAAGGGCTTCCTTTTATTAGGACAAAGCATCCATATTTTATAAAAGGGTCACATAGTGTTTGTGTAGGGGAACAGGGTTAAAAGGAATGAGGATTAAGATGACAAGGATTGCTCAAGGGGTGAGCTCAAGTTAAATGTCAAGTGAATGAGTACTCAACTAACAGTAGAATGGTCACAGATGCAAGGCATTAAGAGGCTCATGTTCTGGTTGGCCTTCAAGAGAAGACAGATGATAAGTCCCTGATCCATACTTGTGCATGATGATGTAAGGTCTAAGCCAATTAGGAGCAAACTTACCTCATTTACTTCTTTCCATATTGGTCATGTGTTAAATATGATTAAGAAGTTGGTGGATGTTTGGTCAATGCTTGGTTGATTGATGCTTGGTGAATGCTTGGTTGATGTTTGGTCAAGGCTTGGTTGGTTGATGTTTGGTCGAGGCTTGGTGGAGGCTTGGTTGATGCTTGGTTGATATTTGGTCGATGCCATGATAGTCAATATAGAGTCAAATTCCCCCAGTTATTTTGGTGATGAGGAGAATGCTTGAGAAATGGTTGGGTAAGATGGAGAGAAGACATTGAAGCTTCTCTTTGTTAAGGAGTGTGACATGAGGATGAATCCTATGAAGCTTTTGTCTGATAGGCTTAGTTTAAGAGGATGGAATCTTGATCTTCCAAGTTGGAGCTTGGAATCTCAAAATTATGGATGGTGATGGAGGTAATGGTTGGTAATGATTGGACTAAGGCAGCTAGTGGTTGGGAGTCTTCAAGTTGGACCTCCACTACCTATAAGGCTTTGATTAAGGCTTGGTGATGTTGTGGAGAGCTTTGAATGAGGTCATACAAATACGTCTTCATAGAGGTTTGGTGAAGGTGTTTCACCATGGGGTCATGAATTAGTTTCAAAAAAGTTGGTCGAGATGTGCCCAAGATTGAAATCTTGGGTTTTAGTGGTTGAGGAGACTTGAAAAATGGATGTGTTTGAGGGAGAGAAATATTCTCTTTCCCTTTATCCTTCATGATTTGTGATTTAGTGGCCACATTGATGGTGTTGATTTCAAACAAAGGGGTTGAAGGTGATAGAGGAACCACAGTCTTACGTTGAGATCCTGATTTAGGTGAGGATGTGTGAGAGGCATGGGATGGTGTCGATGGTTTGTTGAAAAAGTGGTCAAGAGGATCCTTAATGGAAGAGGTGTCCTTTTTGAAGTGTTGACAAATGACCGCTTTAAGAGTGCAACAATGCTCAGTGTCATGTCAAGGTGTGCAATGATACGCACAAAATTTAGTGTCATCGAACCAAGATGGTTTTAATCTAAGAGTTGATGAATGTGACAGTGAAAAGGTCTGGGAGACATGGGACGGTCTTGGATATTTTTTGATAGTATCCTTAACAAGAAGGGTGTCTTTCTTCATGAATTAGCGGATGGCAACCTTAAGGGTACAACAATTTTTAGTGTCATGTCCAGGTGTGTGATGATATTGGCAAATTTTAGTGTCAGTAAACCAAGACAGTTTTGGTCTGAGAGGTTGGTATGGCTTAATAGGTAGAAGAGTGATGTTAGAGGATTGTAACAATTGGTGTAACAATAAGGTGTAAGAACCTACTAATGGGTTTGCACATTGTGTTGCAATAAAAGTTGACAACTTCTGTTTAGAAGCTATTGAGGGAGTGTTTCATACCATCTTTTTGTTTAGCAGTTTGGCCAAACACATAGATGGCACTTTCGTGGTAGGAGGCATTGGATGTTTTAAAGGAGGTATGCTTTTGTTAGGTGTTGGTAGTAATGGAGGTGATTTGTTTTTGTTGGGTGTCAGAGTAGGAAGTACTCCTATTAAGGTAGAGGGATGTGGGCCCAAAATAGAGGGCAATGGTGATGGTGGGAGAAAATTTCTCTGATGTGGTTTAGTAGCCTTCTTTGGTTGGGTGTGAGGACTACTATTATGGGGGGTAAGGTTCAAGTCTACCCTCACCGGATCTTCTTTGACCGAAGTAGGTGAGGTGGCAAGTTCCTCTCTCAGTGGAGAAGGGATTGGAGAATGTGACTTCTCAAGAGGATAGAGCATAGGGATGGTGATGGCTTCTACGTGTGGTCGAGGCGTGGCAAAAGTATGATCCCCCATTGTTGATAAGAAGGATGAAGGTGAGGCAGTTGGTGTTGGAATCGTCAAGGCATCCTCCAATATGGGAGAGGCCAAAATAGCCTCTCCTACATGTGAAAGGGGGCTAGATGGAGGATAAATAGGAGAAGAAGACTCTTCTACCCATGATAGACAAGTAGGAGAAGAGGGATCTTCTACCTATGATGGAAAAATAGGAGAAGGCTCTCCTTCTTGTGGTGGACAAATAGGTTGACTAACCTCTTTAGACTGTGGGAGAGGTTTGTTAGGAATGATAGAAAAGACCGTGTTGACTGTGCGAATATTATGCTCTTGGGAGTCATCGACCATGGTCTGCACGTTGTTTTGGCTAGGGGGATGGTTAGGAAAAGGTTGTCTAAAGATTTATATGTTTTGATTGGGTGGCACGTTTGGGTTATCCAAGACAAGATCACCTTTATCTATCATGTCTTGGACAATGTTTTTGAAGGTCTTGTAGTTGTTGATGTCATGGCCTTTGACATGGTGATAATTGCAGAAGTCATTTTCCCTATACCATGTAGGGATGGTTTTTGAGGGATTAAATTGAGGTGGTGGTCAAATTTGAGGGAGATTGAGGACCCCCTACTTGACAAGTTTATCCAAAATGGAAGCGTATGATTCTCCTATTAGAGTGTACTGACGCTGTATATACCGTTGTTGGAATTATTTGGTGATGCTTTGAGATGTGGAAGGTTTGGATTGGTTGGTTGTTGTTGATGATGATGGCCTAAGGACCATAGCATTTACAGATCCTTTGGAATTGATGTTGGAAGAAGAAGGTTTGGACAAAGAAGGGTCATTAGATTTTGCATTACTATTTTTACTACGCAATTTGACCTTGTTTTCTTTGACCGCATGGAGTTCAAGCTTCCTGGCCATGGTGAAAGCTTCATCAAATGTGCAGAATGTTTGGACCCACAGAGTAGATGAAATATGTTTGGCACACGACTGTGAAAAGAGCTCGATGAGCTTGGGTTGAGGTAAAAAGAAGGAGAGTTGGTTGATTAAGCCTCTCCAATAGGCAACAAAATTGGCTATGGATTTGTCGTCAAACTATCTGATAGAGTATAGGTCTGTGATAGAGACTTTTTTGGTGATATTGATAAAAAAGTGGTCAAGAAAAAGTTGAGCTAATTGAGTGAAGGTAAAAAGAGAGTGACTGGTAAGGGAGCTATACCAGTCGAGGGCAGCACCAGAAAGTGACATGGGGAATGTGCATAGCAATAATGCATCATTATGTGCTATGAGATAACAAGCATGTCTAAATGCTCTTAGATGTTGCTGTGGGTCTTCCTTACTCTAGAAGCGAGTAAACTTGGGAAGTTCCCACTGACTGGGATATGGTCGGATTGGAACTGAAGGATGAATGGGTTCATTGCCAATCTGTTCGTATGAGAGGACATTTCTTGAACCAAAAATGGAGGTCTCAAGATTAGACATTTTGTCCATCAACATTTTGACTAGATTAGTTGATGGATTTGTAGGTGGGGCACCCCCGAGGTTGTAAGGCACTTGGAAGGTATTAGGAGGGGTGTATGACTTAGTTGGTTGTGCTTGTATAGGTGTAACATATTGATGACTAGTCATAGTGATAGAAGTGGAAGCCAAGGGTGGTTGTGTCATGAAGGTAGAAGGCACAACTTGGCTTGATGTCACTATAGGTGGTTGAATGGTGGTACTGGTAAAAGGATGGGTATTCACTCCCACGTTTATAGGCACAAGAGTGTGTGGAGTTGAGACAATAAAGTTCTAAAAATGTGACGAACTTGGTTGAATTGTAGAGTCTCACGTTTGGCTCTTAGTGAGATAGTGTTGGAGAGCCTTGACGTTATGGTCAAGAAATCTCTCAAAATTTTGATCCCTTTCAAGAACAATAGGATATTGATCAGGGGTTGACTAGATAGGAGAATATTCAGTGTCTGAAGTACACTCCATAAGTGGACTTGTTATGGAGGGTGAAGGCGGAAGTGGTTATTGCCTTGCGTGGTCAACAAGAGTTTTGGTTTGACTACGTGTCAAAACCATTCAAGGTAAAAAGGGTCAGGTTCCAGAAATTGTGCTTTTTTTTTTAGTTTCAAAAACTCAGAATGTGTGTCTAACAACAAGAAAGTCAAGTTTTAAGCCTGCTATTTTGGAAGAAGGATTTTGACAGTGACCGACATCGGTATAAAAACTGATGCCGGTGAATGTAGGGGCCAATGTTGGTCAGATAATTGATGTCAGTGAAAATAAGTTGCCAACATTGGTGGAAAAATCGATGTTGGTTACTGTGTTTCTAGAAACTTCAGAAGACTAAAAGTTTTTGGAAGAAAGAAGAAAGTCTGAGTTGTTTTTGGATCTCAGAATGTGACCTCACCAACTCAAAAAATTAGATAGAGACAAAAAAAAAGATGAAGACAAGCAAACTCTAAACATTAAATTACTAAGAATAAGTTTTAGAGTCTTGTTGGCTTATGCCTTAGAAGAGTGTGTTTGGGAAGTTGGCTTTTAGAACGGGTCCTAGAAGAGGTAGTCTAAGGTTGGTTTTGGGTTAGTTTCAGTGCTCAAAGTCTGTATTAGGTTTCGTATGTGGCCTAGAGCTAAGGAGCAAGCTCCCCTCACTTCACGAGCCTAGAGATAAGCTTGGTCACTTAGCTAGTATATACTTCCCCTAGAGTTTATACTCTGCTAGAGAACAGAGTGGGCTCTCCCTTTGGTAGTGAAGTCCAAGTGGGATTACCAGGAAGGGTAAGGTATCCACTAGGTGATGAAATCCTAGTTGGGCCTTGTCTCAAGTATGTTTAGATGTTTAGTTATGAAAGTGGTATGGTTGTGTAACATAAGTGCACTAAGATTTATTCATAATGCATTTTTAATTACTAGATGTGAGAGCTAAGTATGCATTCAAGCAGAAATGAGATGCAATAGATTTTAAGCCCAAATTGAAATGTGTGTTTAGATGTAAACAAGTTGAGAAAAGGTTAAGAGCATGAATTTCACTACTCTAAGATGCAAGAGGAAAGGTGACCAGAAGAAAAAGAAAGAGATTCTTTTTAACTTCCACTTATGATGTCTTTTCGAAATAAAGAGATAGAAGAAGGATGCAAGAAAAGAAATTTTCCTAATGCACCTATATGAATGTTTGATTTAGAAGAAAAAGAATGATGAACCTAAGGAAAATTCTAGGGGTCCCACTGGGCATACCAAAATGTTTCTAACTATTTTTGCTTTTCCACATTCAAAAGATGAAAGAAACTATGATAATGGTCAGGGGTTAGATGATACCTAGATGAAGTTTGCACACTGTATCCAGATGATTGAAGGGATTCCTCTTTGGCTGTGGAGGATGACACCTATAGAGAGAAAGACTTAAATAAAGAGATTTGTTAGATGGATGTAAGGTGGACTGCCAAGCAAAAGCTCAGTCCTAGAAGTGTAAAGACTTCCTTGAGGGATGACAGTCCACTAGTTGATAAAATAATGTCGAATAAAGATAAATAATGAAATACTAAGCAAAAGAAATAGAGATAATGCGTACCTGTATTCTACTATTGGTCTTCCACAGTCACTAACACCGGTTAGTCTACCATCATTGGTTGATTAAAGCTACCGATGTCGGTTAGTCTGTCAACATTGGTAGGGGAAATGGTCGATGTCAGACTGGGCAATGGCCTTGGATGAGTTTTTGGTCTGCCTGTGATCAACAAAATGGACTGGGATGTCTTTGGGAGCTTGTGCAAGTTTGCAGAGCAATAGATAGGGTCTTAGGAGGGACAAGGAGTAGAGGATAGGTTGTCAAAAGGGAGTAGGGATATGGGGAAGGCCTCTCAGCCTCTCCGAGAAGAAAGTCAGGTCTAGTCTAGTTGATTGATGAGTTTGGGTTGTAATGGTTGGAAATAATGAAAAGAATCTAATTGCTTATACATTCTAAATCACTAAAATAGTAAAGAGGGGAGAAGAATACTTAGCTCTTGCTTGGTGTAGAGTGAGAGGTGTTTGAAGTGCTTGTACCTGTTGTGTTTATACCCAGAAGAGCATTGGTTGAAGTTTGATGATTGATTTCAGAGAGTTCTTATTGATGTCCAAGTCTGAGAGCCGAGAGAGGAAGAGAGGTCAAATTCTAGGTCTGTGATTGATTAATTCAGCACTATGATTTTTGCATCCTTGGGGGGAAGAGAATTCACCTTCGGGTTGTTTTAAGTGACTGACATCGGTGATCCCACTAGCATTGGCTTATTGGTAACTAACGTTAGTAGATAAAAGATAGGAAAAAGGATATTTTTAGCCTTTTACCCATTCCTCCATCTGCCGAGTTCAGTGGTCATTGGAAAATAGTTAAGGTGGGTTTAATAGGTGTGGGGATTAGTGAGAGAGTTGTAATGATTAGTCATAGTGTAATGAATGAGGGTATCCAAGGGTGAGGAATCCAAGGGTGAGGTGTCAAGGGTGATGTGTCATGGGTGAGGTGTTATTAATTTAAAATAAGTTATTATTTTAAATTAATAAGTGTGTGGGTTAGGAATGTGTTAGAAGTGGACCAAGGGGACCAAGGGGGAGATTCAACCAAAGAATAGACACGATTTTGGTGTCTACAATAGGTACCCCGAATTTATTGTGAAGATAGTCTTGTGTCTATATTCTTATCTCACTAATATTTGATTATAAATAGAGTATACATGATGCAAAGAGAACCTCTAAGATCCTAAAACCTTATGAAGGATCTAATCCATGGATAGTAGGGGTAATTGTCTCTCAAAGACACCTTGTTGAGGTCTGTAAAGTTAACACATAAACATGCATCTCCATTATTATTCCTCATAGGTGCAAGGTTTGAAACCCATGAGGAACATTTAATAGGGAAAATGATCGTAGATTCAATAAATTTTGTCAATTCCCTTCTCATGAGCACCTCAACTTTAGGATTGATTGGTCTTTGTTTCTACCTTACCATTTTTGCATTATCCTCCAACTCTATGGTGTGTTGGGTTAACCTAGGGTCAAACCCTTTTAGATAATGGTACTCCCATGAAAATATATCTTCAAAATATTGACATAAGGATATGAGGGCAGCTCTCTCATCCTTGGTATTGACTCTCCCTAACTTATGAAAATTTTCTTTGAAAATAACTACCTTCTCATAATGTTCCTTTCTGGTGGAGATACTCACCTTATCCTTCCTCAACTAATCATATTGATTAAAGATAATCTCTAATATAACTAATCATTTGGGAAATTTTTTTGTAATTAATTGGACAATCTGATCACCAAATCGATGCTACAATATACCTTAGTTTTGTGATAAAATTATACTTCATATTAGAGAATGAAAGTAATTTGACTGTCACTATCAAAAACTTGCCAACTCACTTAATTATCAATTACTAATAACCTACACACAACCTTGATTTTTTACTATCCTTTGGTACCCTTGAATCCATTCACTATGTCATATTGTGCACCAATAGCATCTAGTTTATCTACATGATGATTTGACTCCATAATTATGGAAAAATTATCAAAGACTAGAAAGTCCTCTAGGAGATCCCAAACTTAGTTCTTTTAGGCCTTCAAAAGTGTATTTTTGATTGAACTAATACCTCTCACCTACTGCAGCACTATTTCACTATCTCCCTTCACTTGTAAGAGCTTGATTCCTCTTCTCCTTGCCCATTGTATCCCATGGACGAGGGCTTCATATTATTTAGTATTTGAAGTGAAACTAAAATAAAACCTCAAGGCAAAATAGTAATTTTGATTTTAAGGGGAGACCAACATCACTCCTACCCCACTCCCATTCTTTGACCTTGATCCATCAAAAAATAAACTCCATATGACTTTATGCCCTTCACTTAGGCTTGTAAGACTAGGTATAATAAATACTTCTTCATGAATATAGTACACACCTAATCCTACCTCTGAAATGGTCTTATAGGGTTCAAAAAAATATTTATCTACAACCCACTCATCAAAGATAAGATATGAGATGCCTTCATGTGGTTATTTATAGTCTTAATCATTGATATTCTAATCTTCATCTAAGATAGTGTAGTTCACATTGGATAGGTTGGGAATGTAAGATTCTAAGTGGAACCTAGAGATAGGTTTAGACCTAAATGGAACCATTTTTTCATACCTAATCTTAAATAATGTGTATGACTAGTAAGAGGAAATATAACCGCACAATTTTTGTAGTGAAATCCTTAGATAAGCATAGGGAAAAATATGGAGAAAATTCAACTACCATGAAATTTTAGAAGATGGTATAGTTAGGGAAACTAATAAATATAATATTGAGGTCCTTAATAACACCTCTAGTCTTTGTGGGAGACCCATCCAATTGGAAAACTCTTTTTTCATTGGGTTCATATTTGAGTTCTAGCTTATCAGCTATGGATTTGGGCATGACAGATGTAGAAGCACCACTATATATAAGGAAATTATGAACAAGGGAGTCTCTTAGTATGATTTATAAGTATAAGTTATGTATCTTAACTACTTTAGGAGATTTAGACTCTTTGGGTTAACTATCATTAGTAAAAATTGTACTTACCTTATCATCTTATTTGTTCATGAGTGAAAAATGGAGAGCTCTTGTTGAAAGAGATGTTTCTAAACTAGAACGAGTAAAAAATATTACATAGGAATACTAACATTAGGATTATTAATGTAATATACAATTATTAAGGGAGAGATAATTGTCTTAGGCTATAGTTTGGAAGCAAAAGAAAGATTTTATAACTTGTATGACTTGGGGAATGAAAGGATGCTTCTATTTCTACCCATGTGATTATGATTTATATTATGTTAAAGGTGTTTTGTGGAATTCACCTTGAGTTTTATCATCTTGAGTTATTTGGGGATGTGTTGGAGTTTCCTTAAATTTGCCTAAACTATCATTAATCATCCTTCTCTTAGCCCTTCTGTGGGTTGCAACTAAGTTATATATCTTGAGCAAATTCTAGCCTTGATTTGATGCTCTTGATCAAAAGAGTGCTTACCATATTGAAATATAAAAAAGGTGGTTTCATAATGTTCCTTACTTCTATTTCCTCCTTTTTGACTTGGGACTTCAACTAGGGTCATGAAAGGCATGTCTCCATGAGGTTTTTGAGAACCTTCTTTGTGTTGTGGAGGAGGCATGTTGTCATGTCTCTAATACATAGTACCTTGAAACATGAAGGATGTCTGACTTTGAGCACTTATAATCTCACATAATTTCCCACATGGAGAATACCACTAACCTTTTATGCATATATATTTTAATTTGGCACCAAGGCCCTTGAACTACTAACAACATTATGGTTTAAACTATTGTAAGGTTTGGCCTATGTAATCTACCCTTGGACTTATTGGTTAGGCTAATAAGGAGGCCTATTATATGGGTAATATTGATATAGAGCCTTGTAAGGGATTTATAGGGTTTATAAGATGAATTTTGAGGCTTCTCCAAGGCTACTAGTTTGTTCCATTAGGCTTTGAGTAGTCCTTCTATCTTACCCAACCTATCTACTTGACTATGATCGGACTAATACTAATTGTTTAGAGTTGGTAATGGAGAAATGGTGTGGGTAGGAGGTTGAATTTATGTAAATAAGGGCATGATGGGCCTATGATTAACTTTCTTTTCTTAGATTAGGTAGTTTTCTGCTCTTATGGATATCTCATGGGCTTATGGAAAAGTAATCCCCCTCATTGACTATATCATCATAGCTACATCAAAATTCAAGGAACTTAGTAAAATAAGGTATAATTAGGGGTGGGCTTGATGATGACATGAATCCTATCCCGTGATTTTTGAAACCTATAACTAAAATCTACCATGGATTCTTAGGGTGTTCTCTTGATTGAGGTGATTTATTCTATTAAGGAGACATGGTCACTTCTATCCTCAAAATGTTTACATAGACACTCACCAAATTCATCTCATGTGTTTATAAAGGTAGGAGTGAGACCCCTATTCCACTGAGATGATTTACCCCTCAAGGAGGTCTCCAAGAGTCTCATGGCCACATTATTTTAGGTTGTATTGTGTACCTAAGCACAAGTTAGATATGTCTTCTATGTGTTCCATAGGGGTGGTAGATTTATCTCCTATAAATTAGGGAAGAATTTTAAGGGTAGTATATGTGATATCATCAAATTAGTTAAGGTTCAAAGGAATTCCACCATTAAAAATTACAAATGCTTGCATTCCAAGTCTAGCCATTGGGATTAGAGGACTTATAGTAAAGTTTTTTTGGGTAAAATTGGTAGAATTAGGTTAATTAAGAGGTATAGGATTAGTATTAAACATATGTAACCTCTTCCTTATTTTAATATCAAATGAAATTTCAAAAAATTCAACACTCTTACCTTTTGAAGAAGATCTAGTAGACACATTTTGCATAAAATTACCTATAGATCTACCACTAAATGTTTTTAGCATTTAGATGTCCTCCAAAGTTATCAAAGAATGTCTCAAGGCACTTGATAGGTAGTCCCAATAGCAATACTATAAATTTTATCTACCCAAGTTGTAACCTCTTGAAAATGACTAGTCAAACCCTCCTCAAACTTTAACTAACATGGGATTGACCTATAGGTTGTGGGATACCTAAATTCTAGGTCAAACCTCAAGTTTTATGGGGCTATCTACCTTTATTTGTCACGTGAATTATCTCTATAAGACCTAAATATATTGGTATGAAAGGGATAAATATGAAACTTATAAATAAACCTACACTAATATTGGTGATGCACTCATACTTGAAGACCCTCTCTTGTTTTATCCCTTAGACATGCTTATAGACCTGATGAAAACTAACAACTAATAAAACCTCCTAAAAAATTTAAAATCATGAATATTTAATGTGAAGATTAAATTAAAGGCTAAGAACCTAGGTTTGCACAAGACACTATTAGCCCATGAATACCTCAAGAACAGTCTTTCCTATCAATACTTCACACAACCTACCTATATTAATAATAATAAATTATCTACATGAAAGGAAATATATAATATAATGACATTCATACGTTCAAAAAAAAATCTCATAATACACATTGTAGACACCAATATTGTGTCAACCCCCCCTTAGTCCCCTTCTAAACACTTACACACCTTATTAATTTAAAATAAACTATTTATTTTAAATTAATGACCTTAACTTGGATACCTCACCTTGGACACCTCACCTGGACACCTCACCCTAAAACCTTTTCTTAACCTATGAGTCACCCTAAGACTAAGTCCTCCACATCCTAACTACCCATGACCTATTCTCACCTCCTCTTAACTCCCTAACTAACTTCCACACTTCATAAACCTATGTTTTGATCATTCTACAATGGAAAAAGCACTTGGAGGGTGGAGAAATGGGAAAAGAGCTAAAAATAGCCCTTTTACCCATTCTTTCTCCACCGACATCGATCAACTATCGACTGACACATGTGGGATCACTAGCATCAGTTACATAAGCCAGGTTCTAACCTTGAGCTGGCCCCCCTGCCTCTTCGCATATCGATGAGCACACTCTGAGACTAAGCATCAGAATTTGAATATCACTCCCTTGGCTACAAAAACTCTACACAAGTCACTCCAGATTGGATTAAAACATTTTACGAGGACCTTGACATCAGCCACAACAAGAATAAGCAATCTGGCACCTCTGGTTCTTCACCAAATAGAGCTAAGTATTCTTCTGTCTCATTTTAGTATTTTGGAATACATTGGTAATTAGTTTCCATTTGATATTTTTGAGTACTATTGAGAAGAGACCCGACTTCCTCCGTGGAAGGGCTGAAAAGCCTTCTTCTTACTCCCACCTTCTTTTATACACCTACCCTTTACCCTTGTCATCCTCAGACCCTATTCACTTTCCTTCAACCCTGCACAAACCTCCTAACTTTCAGAAACTCTTCTATCAAACATAGAAATACCCTGAGACCCATCCAAAGGCCCACTACCCCTACCAACATCAGCATCATAACCCACGTTGGCACTATTTACCTACCAACATCAATAGCCTAACTGATGTCGGTGACTGTACAAACTAGAAGACCAATCTAAATAGCCCAAAAACTAGACAAAACCTTTGACCATCCTGCTTTAACATTCTAAAACACATGAACTATAGGGAATAGGTACACAATATTCTACCTTTCCATTTATTTAAGTCTTTTATCATTTCCTTTTATACAAAACTCTTTTCTTTAAATAGTGGACTGTCATCCCTTACGGAGCTTTACGCTTCCGGGACTGAGCATGTAGCTTGGCAGTCCACCATATCATCTTCTAACATTTTCTTTGTTTAAGTCTTATTCTTATCTATAGGTGTTTCCTCCACAGCCAAAGTGGAGCTCCTACAATGCTTAGATATGGTGCACAACTTAATCTGGGTAACGTATAAACCCCTAACCTTTAACCTTAGTTTCTTCTTTCTTCTGAACGTAATTAGTAAAAACTTAGAGAAACATTCTGGCATGCTCGATGGGACCTTGGAGTTTTCCTTGGGTTCATTCTTTTAAAAAGAAAACTTTCATATAGTTGCATTAGGAAAATATTCTCTTCCTACATCCTTCTTCTATCTCCTTATTTCGAAAAGACACCATTAGCACAAGTTAAAAAGAACATCTTTCTTTTTCTTCTTGTCACTTCTTGCCTGCATCTTAGAGTAGTGAAAAAATTCATACTCTTAACCTTTTATTCAATTGTTTGCATTTGAACAAACATATTCTGATTTGGGTTAAAAATAATTGCATTTCATTCTTGCTTGAATGCATTCTTAGTTCACTTAGTAATTAAAAGCATTATGAATAAATTGTAGTGCACAAATGTTACACAACCAGACCACAATCACATCAAATTAAACACTTAAACATACTTGAGACAAGGCCCATCTAGGATTTCATCACCTAGCAGATACCTTACCCTTCTCGATGATCCTACTTAGACTTCACTACCAAGAGGAGGACCCACTCTGTTCTCTGGGAGAGTATAAATTATAGGCAAAGTATATATTCGCTAAGCAGCCCAACTCAGCTTTGGGTTCATGAAGTGAAGGGAGCAAGCCCCAGCACCAAGCCACATATTGAACCTAACACAAATCTTTGAGCACCAAAACACAACCTGAAACTAGCCATAGACTTCCTCTCTAGGACCTGTTCTACAAGCCCAATTCCCAAACACATTTTTCTAAGGCATAAGCCACCACAACTCTAAAGTTTATTCCTAAGAATTTAATGTTATAGAGGTTGCTTTCCAAATCACCTTTTTTTTGCTATTTTTATCTAATTGTTTGAGCTAATAAGGTCACATCATTTTGAGTTCTAAAACAACTCAAAATTTCTTCTTCCTTCAAAAACTATCAATTTTCTATGTTTCTAGAATTACACAAAAACTGACATCGGCTTTTCCATCAATGTCAGCAACAAATTTTCACCGACATCAGTTATCTAACCAACATCAACAACATATATTCATCGACATCATTTTTTCCACCGATGTTGGTCACTGTCAACAAATTTTCATCCCAAACAACAAGCTTAAAACCCAACTTTCTTGCTATTAAACACAAATTTTGGTTTTCTAAAACTGAAACACACAGTTTTTTTTAACCTGAACCCTTTTACCTTTGATGGTTTTGACACGTAGTCAAGCTAAATCTCTTGTTGACCACGTGAGTCAATAGCCACTCCCACCATTGCCTTTCATACCAAGTCATCTAATAGAGTATACTTCAAACACTGAGCGTACTCCTATCCAACCAACCCCCGATCGACCTCCTATTGTTCTCAAAGGTGATCAAGAATTTGAGATATTCCTTGACCACAACATCAAGGCTCTCCAACATTATCTCACTAGAAGCCAAATGTGAGACTCTTCAGATAATCCTATTTATGGGATGTCGACTTCCTTGGTTGAAGTAGAAATGATATCAATAGCATCTGCTACCCAACCTATAGTTACTCAGGCTATTGCCTCGACCAATAACCCAACCATGGCCAATGTCCAAGATTTATCCTCCCCTTCTATTTCTAGCCCTACCTCCATTGGGGTTTCTGTACCCCCTCAACCACAAACAATTCAACCAAGTTTGACACCTTTTCAGAACTTGATTGTCTCTATTCCACCCACTCTTACACCCATAAATACAAGAGTGACCACCTATCCTTTAACTATTATCACCATCATTCAACCACCTTTGGCGGCATCTAGTCAAGTTGTGCCCTCCAACTTCATGGCACAAGCCCCCTTGGCCTCGACATTGGCCCCTATGACAAACTATCAGTATGTTGCACCTACACAAATGCAACCAAGTATGTCATATGGCCCTCTCAATGCCTTCCAGGTACCCTATAACTTAGGGGGTGCCCCTCAAGCCAATCCATCTCTTGATCTAATTAAGATGTTGATGGATAAGATGTCCAACCTTGAGACATCTATTTTATGTTCTAGGAATGTTCTTTCATATGAACAAATCTACAATGAACCTATCCACCCTTTAGTTCCTATTTGACCATACCTTAGCCAGTGGGAACTCACAAAATTTACTCACTTTTAGAGTAAAGAGGACCCACAACAACATCTTCAAGCGTTTAGACACACTTGTTACCTCATAGTACATGATGATGCATTATTACTTCGTACATTTCCTATGTCACTTTCTAGTGTTGCCCTTGACTGGTATAGCTCCATTACCAATCATTCTCTCTTTACCTTCACTGAACTTGCTTAGTTATTCCTTAATCACTTCTCAATCAACATCACTAAGAAGGTCTCCATCACAGACCTTTATTCTATTAGACAATTTGAGGATGAGTCAATAGCTAACTTCGTTGGCCATTGGAGAAGTTTGATCAACCAACTCTCCTTTTCACTACCTCAACCTAAGCTCATTGAGATCTTTTCAAGAGCATGTGCCAAGCACATCTCATCCACTTTGTGTGTTCAAACTTTCCGCACATTTGATGAAGCTTTCACCATGGCCCAAAAGCTTGAACTCTGCGCGGTCGAAGAAGATAGAGTCAAATTGCATAGTAAAAATATCAATGCAAAATCCAATGACCCTTTGTCTTCCAAATGTTCTTATTCTCACTCCAAGTCTAAGGGATTGACAAATGTTGTGGTCCTCAGATCATCATCTTCTACCATAACCAACCAATCCAAGCCTTCCACTTCATAAAACATCACAAGACAATTCCAAAAATGGTATGTACAACATCAATACACTCCAATAAGAGAATCATACGCTTCCGTATTAGATAAACTAGTGAAGCAGGGAGTCCTCAACCTCCCTCAAATTTGACCACCACCCCAATTTGATCCCTCATGAGCCATCCCTGCATGGTATAGGGAAAATGAATTTTGTAACTATCATCATGTCAAGGGTCATGACACGAACAATTACAAAACCCTTAAAAATGTTGTTCAAGACATGTTAGACAAAGGGGACCTTATTTTGGATAACCCTAACGTGCTAGCCAACAAAAACATTGATGTATTTAGGCAACCATTTCCTAACCATCCCCCAAGTTAGAACAATGTTCAGACCATGGCCGATGACCCTCAAGAACACAACATACGCACGGTCAATACGGTCTTTCCTGTCATTCCTATCTAATCTCTCTAAAAATCTAAAGAGGTTAGTCAACCCATCTCTCCACCATGGGTAGAAGACCATTTTTCTCTTATTTGTCCTCCATGGATGGAGGATAGTCCTCCATCTACCCCCCTTTCACACGTAGGAGAGTCTACTTTGACCTCTCCCATATTGGAGGATGCTTTGATGAAACCAATGCCACTAGCCCCACCCTCATCCTTCATATTACCAATGGAGGATCATATTTTTCCCACTCCTTGACCACATGCAGAAACCATGATCATCCCTGCACTCTATCCTCTTGAAGAGCCAAACTCTCCAATCCCTTCTCCATCGAAAGAAGAACTCACTACCTCACCCACTTCAGATGAGGAAGATCTAGTGATGGTTCTCTCTCGCCTTTGGGCTGTGATTGTTGCATCCAATACATTTCCACTCTCACAATCACCCAAATCGTCAAAAAGACCAATTATAAAGCCTCACGCAACATCCTCTAAACCCTTCTCTCGATTGGTATAAAACTTAGGATTTTTCCATTCTAGGAACCTAGAACATGAGGCATTATGGGAGTGACTTAAGGCTCCTTATCTTACACATCCCACTTCATCTTATATTGCCAGATCTTCCTCAACAATTCACCCCAAAGTTTTTGATGAGGATTGGGCTTCCACCTCTAAATCATTAGAAGCTCAACCTTCCATGTCTAAATCCAAATCCTCATAGGTGTCTACCATGCTGAAATAGGTTAAATCTCTCAGTGTTCACCCTATATCAGACCTCACTCATCCACAAGTGAAGGTAGATTTGAACCTCACCCCGCATAATAGTGGTCATTGTATGATACTAAAGAAGGGTGTTAAACCACATTGGATAACTCCTCTGCCACCTTCACCATTTCCCTCTATTTTGGGTCCACATCCCTCCACTTTAACAGGAGTGCTCCCAATTCCAACACTTTGCAAAAACAAACTACCTCCATTACTTCCTCTACCTGTCAAAAACATACTTTTTCCAAAAAATTTGACACCTCTCACTAAGAAAGTGCCATCTACACGTGTGGCCACACCACCAAATAAAAAGGTGGTACAAAAAACTCCTCCTACAACTCCTAAATAGAAGTTGTCAACCCCTACTACAACAAAAAGTGCAGACCCATTAGTGGGTTCCTATGCTTCACTATTATGTCGATTGTTGCAGTCTTCTAGCATCGTTATCCCACCCATTAAGCCATACCAACCTCTTAGATCAAAACCATATTGGTTTGATGACAATCAAATCTACTGGTATCATCGCACACCTGGGCATGATACTAAGAATTGTTGTGCTCTTAAGGTTTTCATTTGTCAACATCTAAAAAAGGATACCCTTCTTATTAAGGATCCTCTTGACCACCCTTTTGACAAACCACTGACACCATCCCATGCCTCCCAAACCCCCTCACTTGAATTAGGATCCCAATGCGAGATTATGGTCCCTCTACCACCGTTTCCCCCTTTATTCAAAATCAACACCATTAATGTGGCCACCAGGTCCCAAAAATTAAAGGATAAAGGAAAAGAGTAGGTTTCTACCCCTTCAACATATCCATTTGCCAAGCCCTCTCAACCACCAAAACCCATGATTTCTATCTTGGGCACATCTCAACCAACATCTCCAAGGGAAATTCCTCCTAACCTCTCTAGTCCACATGACATTTGGTATAAATGACTTGTTGACTACTTGACTTATTCTATCATTCCTCCTAACCTCTCTAGCAATGGACGATGGGATTTTATTAAGAGTATTGCTCGATACACCATGCTAGGGGGTCTTCTCTAAAAATGAGGCCTCAATGGCCCCCTTCTCCGATGCCTAACCACCATTGAGACATATCATGCCATCAAACAAGTCGATGATGGGATTTGTGGAAGACATTTCAGTGATAATTCACTTGCAAAGTGCATTCTCCACCTGGGCTATTATTGGCCCACTCTTAACCACGACTACAATGACTATGTTCGGCGTTGTATCAAATGCCAAAAACATACTAACCCACTTCATGTCCAACATCACATTAAGCATGCCTACAATAAAAATTTGAAAGAGAAAGATTTCAAACTTAGAGATCTCATCCTTAAGGAAAACCAACACGTGACCAATATGGAAAGAAGCAAACGAGGCAAGTTTGCTCTTAATTGGCTCAAACCTTATATAATAACACATAAGTATGGATCAGGGACTTATCATCTGTCTTCTCTCGAAGGCTAGCCAGAACTTGAGCCCCTTAATACCTTGCATCTACAACCATTCTACTGTTAATCAAGTAATCATTCACTTGATGTTTAGCTTGAGCTCGTCCCTTGAGAAACCCATGTCATCCTCATTCCTATTTATTTTAAACTTTTTTCCTTACAAACATTAGTTAACCCTTTTTTTAAGCATTTATGCTTTATCCTAATAAAAGGGAAACCCCTAAACCTCTATAGTCTAGTCCATGACTAAAACTTTAGTCAACAAAAAAAAAAAACAACATAAAACTAGGATGCCTAACAAAATATTCAAAGGTCATAAGCTATAAATGTAGACTACTCCCTCGAAGGATAGTTGCATTATTGTTGTAATTAATAGACTGCTCCCTTGAAGGACAACTATTCAATGAACTCAAAACATACAAAGTAAACTATAGACCATTCCCTCAAAGGATGGATATGCCCAAATTTTGCTACAAACAACACGCTCTCAAAAGCTTCCTGCACTGAGCAGCTTCACATGACCACAAAACAAGACAACATCCCCAAGTAGACTTCTGACATTGATCAATCTAAAAAAAAATGACTGACAAACTATTAAGTCATGGACTTGCATATAGTCATTCTCAGCGTCACCTATAAATAAGGGCAACGTTATCCCTACTAAAAAGGGTTACACTATCTTCACATATCACATAATCAAACCTATTACCCCAACATTCTCAAGGGACTTGAGCTCACTTAACATCAAGTGATTAGAGTAATTTCCTAACACAAACCAATGGTTAATGACGTAATGCATGAATAGGGATTTTGTTTATAAAAACTCTATCTATACTAATACTATGGTTCTTGTCAATGAAAGAGAAAAACACCTTTCACTTCTTACACACCTTCGTCACATACAACCAAATCATTTTCTAACCAAACCAAACCAAACCAGACCAAAACATTTTATAACCATTAACATAACATCATGATTTATTTAATGCAAATACCAATTTGTGTAATATAAATTATCATAGCCCATTCACACTAGTTTCTATGGAAAAAAATACACATGGAAACTATCAATCAAACACAATTTATGTCAAGCATATACCATCACCAATATGGAATGTTACTGAAGCATAAATAATCTCATTTCATTTTTAGCATATACCATCACTAATATGGAAAATTACTAAGGATGAAAAACCACATAACCCATGTTACATCACACACCATCACACAATATGGAAAAGGCTGTAACATCATCATACAGTCATCATTTCAAACATAACCAAACCAACTATCAATATCTTTAACCCTTCTTCCCTTTTGAGGAGAACTACATTGGCCTGAGGCCCTCACATGGGCTATGTAGGTAGCACTCAGTTGACATGGGGTCTTCTGAGGTTAGCTTGGCCATTCGTTCATCTATCTACTTATGGACCAACTATCTAAAGCAGCCCAAAATCATGACCAAACAACCAGCCCTGCCACTATAGAAGCCACCTTAGACTTCTCATGGGGCACATTGGAGATCACATACATCTCCCTAACCACAACAAACAATACTTGAAATCACTAATATCTCAGACTAACTCGACTAATGAACTTAGAGATCACGACTATCTCCTCAGACCACGACCACTTTCGAGACAACTTTGCCTTGGTTATTTTGATTACATATATGCTACCTCATGAATAGTTAGCAAATTTTATGCACCCCACATTATGCCCCTCGCATGTATTGTCAGATCGTGACCAAGTTGATCCCTAATATTTTTGAAATTTTCATGTCTTCTAGGAGCACTTCCTAGCCTGGATACTTGGAACATGATGACCATTGGAGCTACAACTTTGATCGATCTAACCCAATCAACTATGACCAAAAAGATGGGGACTAATTAGTTTGATTTTAGTTCTCCTCAACCATTGGAGCTATAGCTTTGATCATTTAACCCAATTAGCTACCACTAATAAGCTAAGATCCAGTTACTTTGATTTTAGTGCTCCTTGACCTTGCCTATGACAATTTGACCTACCTATCATGTGAAGTGGTATATGTGCAATCTCAACTATTACAGCGTTCACACTCCAACTTCACCATACCTATCCACTACCTATCAAATCGACACTCAATTTTGAGTTCCTTCTCTTGATTCCTGCTTTGAGGGGGAATACATCATCCTATACCTGGGGCAACCCACATCTATTTTTTGTCTTGCAGTTCATCAAGACAAACCACAAGACAAAAAGGGGCAAATGTAGACACCAATATTGTGTCAACCCCCCTTGGTCCCCTTCTAAACACTTACACACCTTATTAATTTAAAATAAACTATTTATTTTAAATTAATGACCTCACATTGGACACCTCACCCTAAGACCTTTTCTTAACCTATGAGTCACCCTAAGACTAACTCCTCCACATCCTAACTATCTATGACCTATTCTCACCCCCTCTTAACTCCCTAACTAACTTCCACATCTCATAAACCCATGTTTTGACTGTTCTCTAATGGAAAAAGCACTTGGCAGGTGGAGAAATAGGCAAAGAGCTAAAATATCCCTTTTACCCATTCTTTCTCCACCAATGTCAGTCAACTATCAGCTGATGCTGGCGGGATCACTGACATCAATTACATAAGCTAGGTTCTAACCTTGATTTGGCCTCCCCGCCTCTTTGCATATCGATGTGCACACTCTGAGACTAAGCATCAAAATTTGACTATCACTCCCTTGGCTACAGAAACTCTGTGCAAGTCACTCCAGGTTGGATTAAAACATTGTACGAGGACCTCAACATCAACCACAACAATAATAAGCACTCTGGCACCTTTGGTTCTTCACCAAGCAGAGCTAAGTATTCTCCTATCTCATTTCAGTATTTTAGAATACATTGGTAATTAGTTTCCATTTGATATTTCTGAGTAGTATTGAGAAGAGACCCGACTTCCTCCGTGGAAGGGTTGAAAAGCCTTCCTCTTATTCCCACCTTCTTTTATAGACCTACCCTTTACCCTCATCATCCTCAGACCCTATCCACTTTCCCACAACCCTGCACAAACCTCCTAACTTCCAGAAACTCTTTTCTCAAGCACAAAAATACCCTGAGACCCATCTAAAGGCCCACTGCCCCTACTAATATCAGCATCATAACTAACGTCGACACTATTTACCTACTGACATCGACAGCTTAATCAACGTCGGTGATTATGCAAACCAGAAGACCAATCCAAACAGCCCAAAAACTAGACAAAACCTTTGACCAGCCTGCTTTAACATTTTGAAACACACGGACTATAGGGAATAGGTACACAATATTCTACCTTTCCATTTCTTTAAGTCTTTTATCATTTCCTTTTATACAAAACTCTTTTCTTTAAATAGTGGACTGTCATTCCTTATGGAGCTTTACGCTTCCAGGATCGAGCGCGTAGCTTGGCAGTCTACCATATCATCTTCTAACATTTTTTTTGTTTAAGTCTTATTCTTATTTACAGGTTTTTCCTCCATAGGCAAAGAGGAGCTCCTACAATGCTTGGCTACAGTGCACAACTTAATCTGGGTAACGTACAAACCCCTAACCTTTAACCTTAGTTTCTTCTTTCTTTTAAATGTAATTAGCAAAAACCTAGAGAAACACACATTAATATTAAAAAAATAAGTCTACACTTATTATTCTATTGATTCAAAGACACAATGTATAATTTTGGTAGAGCTTTGATACACCCAACTGAGGGATAAGAAAATAGAGCTCAGTGCCTCCTTATATATAATTTTTATGAGAGAGGAGAAAAGAATAAAATCATAGGATAGGCCATGAATGAGAGCAAGGTGGCCATATGGTATTTACGATAGTCTTAATCACTCCTTCCCTATATTGACACTCCATTAATGACTCCGTTTTGTCATTGAGATGAGGTGTGGAGGCTATAATTTCCTTATTTGACTTCATGTAGATTATGACCATGCCAAAAATATCCCATTATTCTCTCTAATGATATTTATAAATTGTAAATGGGGTGTGAATAGGCTTTCTAGAGGTGTTGAGTAGCCTCCTTTTCAATGTGCATGCTGATTTAATTTTGAAACTATATCCATTCCTTGATATTGGTCTTCAACATGAAATTTAATCACCTAAGTGATATTTATAAATAACTCAAGGTGGATCATTAATGTCATAATGCCATTCTACACCTACTAGGCCCTTTTACCTATATGTTAAATATGCTTCACCTATAAGTTCCTCATCTTTTTACTCATCTATTCCTTAGGTGATTGAGATAGTTGATACAAAATATCAGGTCATTTAATAAGGTTTATATTATTTCTATATTATCCCTATGCATTGAAATTTAGACCATTCAAGCATCCCTCATTTATGAAATCATCTACCTTGCATGACTAGGTCACTTAGAATAGCTCCACAGACTAGATATATAAGAGAAGTTAACATGGATAAATACAAATAGATATATTAACATTTCCATCCTTGGAGGAGTATAACAAGTCTTGAACTATCATTAACCATGGTTTAAAACTCTTGATTAGTTCATGCAACCCATTTTCCACTTAAAACCCTATAAATTTGAATTTTTTTGAGGTGTCTATACAACATCTGTATAATAAAGTATCATGGAAATGCTATCTTATGAGTGGGAAACATGATATAGGTGTTTTCCCAGTGTTTTATACTTATTTGGATACACTTATTATAATATCTCCATAGTTGAATCCCCATTAGGTTTTAAGAGTGTTTAGGACTATTAACAGTGGCTCATAGAGGTTAGGGACCAAGCCTATGAACCAATTGAAATAAATACATATTGATAGACCCATGTACATATTATGAGTGCTTGAATCACCAAGAAAATTATTCATATAGTTGTGAGCATTTGAAAATGCTTCTTGAGTGACAAACATGCCTCCTAAACAATGTTAGGGTGTTTTCAAACCAAAAAGGCCAATTGTGGGAACACTTCTATAATCAAAGTGACAAAAAGGTCTTTAAACACCATAACGATCCATTTAATGAATGTTAGAGGCACCCTTGCTTCTCAAATTATTCTCTACTCCACCTTCTAGTGACACTATGCCAAAGAAGGTGTTAGACTATTCTCCTTATACATATGAATATTGAGCTTTGTCCTTAACCTAAGTTTTGTGGGGCACTTATACTTAGTTTTCATCCTAAATATTATCTCATATGTTTCATAGATTATAAATGTTAGATTTATTAGGCCATTTGGTTTCTATTGAATACATACAACTCCTAAATTTAATATCTATGTATATCTACTAACAAAACTAGTCATGGAGGTCTCTATAATATGACTTATATAGGGCCATTTAGAAATCTCAGGACCCATTCTCCCTTTTTAACCTCATGATGTACCCAAACACTTCCCATTTCTATTTCCTTAGGCTTAAACAATTCTTCTTAGGACTATTCTCTATAGTTTAACCCCTACCCATGCCAACTAGTGACTTTTCATGATGCTCAAAAGACTTGAGGAGACCTTAAAGATCATTTTAGGTTTAAACAATTTCATCTAGATGTGTTTTGGATCAAGAACCCACCATCAAGTATTATATGGGGTTTAGGCAAGGTTTAGTATGTCCACCATATTAATGATGGTTCATAGTGTATGGACATCCAAACTATAACTAATTTCCATGAAAATTTAGTGTATTTACCATTTTATCTTCCTTCAATACCATGGGGTCCTATGAAGAGGGTGTGTAAAGAGAAGAGCATTGAAAGGTGACATTCAGGTTCTCTGGTAGCCAATTTCAATAGTTTGTTTTCTTAAGGATCATTCAAAAGGTTTATCTCATCAATGCCTATCATTATTTTATGAATTTTTAGTCCATAGGGAACCTTAAATTTCTACAAAGGCCCTGGGTTTGAGCCTCACAATCGTGAAGTGTATGAACATTTGAAGTTGCACTTTAAATTAGCTATGTTGGGGTTTTATGGATTAATTAGGGTTTTAAAACCATTTATACCTTTTATTTATTTTTCTTGACTTTAAACTATCTTATCAGGGCCTAACACTCTCTTCCACATCCCTCATTTCTATCACCCTTGTTAAAACTACTTGGAGATACTTCGAGATGGCAATAGGGTACATGACCGAGCTTGAGGTCTATGTGTTTTAGACTACCCTCAAGGGCATATAACTATAAATTAGGATGTTTTTTACCTTGGAGTATTTACAGATACCTTGAGCATTCTCTTTTACTACTTAAAAACCATTTTTGGACTCTATTTTTCCTATAAGCCCTTTAAAACAAGAATTCACTCACCTATCCCCAAAATTGACTGTCACAAACTGGGATGGATATAAGATAAAAAATTAGGTATACCCACTATTTTATTGGACTAAATGGAAGAAATTATGTATTTTACTCATCATAATGACCATTCTTACTAAGTTTCAAGGACTAGTCATGCCTATAGAGACCACAAACAACCATTTTATCTTGACTTGTTTTAGGATTCTTACAACTCTGAGAGGTTAGTAGCATGAGGTTTTTGAGGTCCTTTGTCCTTTGTATCTTTCTATGCTCATGGTGATATGTGTATACACTTAAAACTTTCCACAAATAGCTTTTTATTAGACTTGAGATTGATTTGCACCAAACACTACAAATTAAGACTATGAATTATTGAACATCCCAAATTTGCTTGTGTATCATTGGTCAAAGCTCAAAATAACATTGAGATGTCCCTAACTAGGGTACCTTATTGGTGTATATAATAATAACCTCTCATGGATTCATCCATAATCATCTTGCAACACCATAGTAGTTAATTTTGCCTATGGATCTATTAAGTGGGGCACATGAGTAATTTATCAAATCTTGAAAGAGATAAATGGCTAATCATAATAATTAACAAGATAAACCAAATTAAATGCCTAGTTGAATTTTCCATGTGAAATTAAAGAATACCATAAAAAATAAATTTAGAAATATAAATTATCCTAGCCTTTCATCATTGCCTTTATGAGTTGTCAAGCTCTTTGGAAATATCCTAAAATATCTAATTTGGAGAGCCATGTCTAGTAATTGTAAATCATAATTATTTGATAATTATTAACTCTATTGGGGTTATATTTGACTCACCTAGGTTAGGTTTGAACCCATTCCAAGCCTTAAATCCCTAACTCACCTTGGGTGAGACTTAAATCCATTTTCTATTAATATAATGCCATGTCAATTGAAAAAAATAGTCTCTCATAAGCAAAAGTTATAATGGAAATTTTGAGAGAGAAGCTATTTTATTGAAAGAAATGCTATAACACTAAAATATTTAGCCAAACAACATCAAAACCAATAGTAATAAGAAGAGAAGGAGCCACCAAGATTCATTTTCCAAAGACTCTTTGATGTATAAGATGAGAAAACCACTTAACAAAGTATTTGGAGCTCCCAAGGAAGGTAAAGGATTTGTTGTCTTTTATGTTTTAGTTATGATTTTATTTGTATTTTGTTACAAATTTCTCCCTAATTTCTATACTTGGAGTGTAAGTGTTAGTGTGTTTTTATTTTAATTTTCTTACTTGAAATAACACTATACTAACCTCCCTTCATGAATTTCTATGATCACAAATAGCATGCCCAATGGGACATTTAAAACATCCCATATATCAAGGAGATGAAAATTCTACTCTTAAATTTTCAATTGAGTGTTTGAAAATCTTAAAAATTTGAGTTTTAACTTATTTTTTCATGTATTCTATTTTTTATTGATAAACAGATTACACAGAGACTAACATCAATTCCCTTTAACTAATATTGATCTTGCCAAAATTGATGTTGATCCACCTAGGACTGACATCAATCTATTTATGTAAAATAGAGCGTGATGGATACATGTTTTCAAGTTTCTCTTGAGCTTTCTAGATTTTATTTTATTTTTAAGGACATGAATATCATTTAACTGACCATTTAATTGTAGGATTTGGTATTATTGGTTGGGTTTAAGTCTATTTTATAATCATTTACTTTGTGGATTTTTTTTTTTTTTAGGACCTCTATCGACCTCTATGGATGGATGTCAGTTACCCATCTACCAATCAATGCCATTTTTAGTAAACTGAGATCTATCCCTGCATGGACCGACGTTAGTCTCAAAGACAAGAAAATAGAAAAAACATGAGAGATAATATCAAAATATTTATTTCTCAATCACATTTGGGCTTTAAAGTAGTAAAAACCCCTCTAAAAGTTATAGGACCTAAGATGGAAAAAGTTAATTTTTTTTAATTGGTTAAGTCTTGAACATTTTGTTTGTTGCCTAAAAGGAACTTAGTTGTTTTTATGCTTAGTTGATTTGTGAAAGTTTTAAAAAAAATTAAACTAAGGCCAAGGGGACAAATTTCAAAAAAAAATTACTTTGCTACAATAAAATAAACACTCACACTTAGATTACATACTCTTAAGAGTGTTTTGTTTATGATTATTATTTTATAGTTGTTTATTTTCACAAAATGATTGATGTGTATATGCTCCCCCCCATCCCCCTTAGGTAACTCAATTAATCAAAATATCTCTTTATTTCCCTTGTTTATTTTTTATAAAGTGTGAAAATAACATCACCAAGGCCCTCCCCAAATCTATATGAATTCAGTGATCCAAACATGACCATAAAGTCTTTTCACTTGTCATTTATTTTTATGCATTTTGATATGTGAGAAGGATTTCATCACCTCTTCACATGTTATCTAGGGAAGCATTAACCTATGAATTAATCTCATATAATACTTTCAACCCAACTCCATTATGGGGTATACAAATTGACATTGACTTACCAGGACATTTGTTTGAGTAGTTAAGCAAACTCTGTTAGTAAGATACTACCTTGGACCATAAGGGAAACTTGAACATAAAAATATACTAATAAAATGATAGATGTAGTGGTTGTGAAAATGATAGGACATTTTTAAAAAATCCAATTGATATGGATCCAATTAATGTGAGCATCCCTTATATTAGACACATTTGGGACCATCTAGAAATGCAAAAAAATTGTTAGAATAGAACAAACCCACTTGATGCAAACATACTATTAATGTAGGGTTAGTAGCCCAAATTTTCATGTCATAGTAAAATATCTTGAGAGAAGGGGGTGTAAAAACCATACTTATCCATGCTCTTTTATTTTTGGGTTAACACTTAAAATACACTCAAGAGTATGTATATAAATGTAATTTGATAGTACTATGCAACCATGTTAGTTTTAAGATCTAGGATGTTACAGTTAGGTGTTTGTGTCATTTTATCCTTTATTGTATGGTTTTTTGAGTCTGAACTATCTATTTTGTTTGTTATTCCACATCAAAATGAGTTTTATTTATACATCACTCCATTATTTTAAGAAGTATTACACTATACATTTGGCATCATACCTTTGCCTTAGTCTTATTAAAAAAAAATTGTTTGTGTGTGACTTGATTGAAAGGGTAATGTTACACTACCCAATCCATTTCAAGTTTTGTGCATTGGAACCTTGAATCAAACATCACTTACGCATTTAGACCATGATAATGTTGTTACACTATGCACATCATTTCATATATTTATTTTCCTTGTGTCCAAAGTTTAAATTTTTAAAACCAAACCATGTGTGTCTTTTAGATCTAAACCTAGTACTGTTATGTCATTCAATTTTGTCTAGCTTGTTCTTAGTTCAAAGAAGCCTGGTTTTCTTGAGTTGGGTTTTTAATTAACCTTGAAAACCTTAAATCCAAACATTGATTGATTTCTATTTATACCTTATTTAATATGGGCCTAGACATTGATCCTTCTCTTTTGGGTTATGTAAATTAGATTAATTATTTACCCAATTTAAAAACTATTGTTTATGACTTTACTTGGGAGAAATAGCCTATCTTCTATATGCCTTTTATCTCATACCTTAAAGCCAATTGACCAAGTTCATACCTAAATTCAGATTCCTAGTTTATGCTTAAGTGTTTTAGATTTGTTAGATTAAATCTCTTACCTTGTTTTTCATTCTAAATTTTGTGATTTTTTGCCAATAGTCCTAGCATATGCCTATTTTGAGCCAAGATTTTATGTTGCATTTGGCTAGTTTATGTAATAACTTTTGTTTTTTTAGATTAGGCTTGTTTGGAATAATTTGAACCTAGAGTATGACATTCTAGTTTTAGTTCATCCTCTTGACCTTTTTGTGTGATACATTTAACATTAGACATTTGATGTTAGACTATTTTAAACTAAGTTTTAGCATTAAATTTTTAGAGATACAAATCCATTCCTTTGACCAAGTTAGACCAAGTTCAAACCATTTTCCCTTTGGACATCACTTTTTAGAGTTTGTAGAACTCTCATCCTTTGTCACAACACATTGGTTTTTAAATTTTATGTGTATCACTATAATTGTATTGGTATTATGTACAATCCAAGATATGGTAATGTGGTCAAAAAATTAGACTTTGTTTAAGACCCCTATGGTGATGATGTAGTTTGTGAGATGGATCCTTATCCACCTTAAAACACTCAATCAGGGGAACAAATCCTAGATTCTTTAGCTCACTATTTAGTCAACATGCCTCCAAACATAGATCAGGACCATGAATAAACAACACAATACCTATCTAGCATACCTTTGATTGTTGAACAAGTTTAACAACAATTGTACTTTATTATGATTCCATTTTCTTGTGATCCTTATTTTTATATCATCACTTACTTGAAAACAAGTATGAAACCTTAATCATATCTATAGAGGTAGGGGCTAAGTTTACTATAGAATTTCATCATGAAAATTTTCCAAGTCTAACAAGAGTGCCTTACAAGATGCCTCTTTCAAAAATCATCAAAATTTAGTGTCGATGTCATATTCAGGACCCACATATGATTGTTACAATAAAGGCCTTATGGAAGACCATTATATATATATAGATAACTTACCAAACCTATTTAAACTTAGTGCATAATTTGAATAATATGACTGTGTCAAATGCTCCCCTTAATGAGATAGATCCTTCAATAGGAGTCTTAATCGAATTGATATGCCAATAAAATTATGTTATAGACCCATTCATACAAAGCACTTCAACTAGGGAGTTGTTTAATGCCTCAACCATTGAAGAAGAGTCAAATACTTCTACACATAAAGTGAGCTAATCATAGTGGATAATATACAAGTATCATCCAATCCAAACCAAAGTGGGGTAACTACATCAACAACTTGTCCACAACAAAATGTGCCTTTAGTTAACACCATGAGTGGTTTGAAAATTTAGGGCAAAGGAAATTCTAGCTTTCAATGGTAAATAACTACTTCTAATCTCTAGCCAACTACTTCATCAAGCACATAACTACAAATATTAAGTATTTAAGAAATTAATAATGTTATGCCTTAAAAAAACATGATTAATGTTATTCTACCATAATAAGTGACAACTAACATTCCACAATAGGAAAAATCCAATATACTAACATAGTTGAGGTAAACCATTTCACCACCTCAATAGGGGAAACTAATATTCCACCTCATTAAGTAGTGATAGATGTATGTCTTTAGTCATATACCAACATACAATTACAATCATAAAAGATATCTAATCAAAATCATACATCTATTGGTCAATTATAAATTCCTAACACTCTAAAAAAACTACTTCATAATAGGGATTCATGCAACCAAGAGGTTATGCTATTCTACGAGTACTGATTAAGCAATAATTTCCTTTTGTTTTGAATGTGCCATAAACTCAATGATAGGGCCTTAGTTCACAAGTCCCCATTCATCCTTAGTAGGCACAATAATTTAATCAAGACATATCTTTCCATCTCAACCATAATTTCCCCAAAACTACTCCTAAATATTGAATCCCAACCAGAATGTCACACCAAAAGACATGTAATTCCAATAATGACATCCTAATTTATGTAAGCATATTCCTTTTCAATTCCATAACCAAGACAAAATTAAAAAACAAACCATGAATACACTATACCCAAATAAAAGTAATCCAATTTTAACCACCTAGCCTCCACTTTAAGCCAATATTCCTTCCAGTTTCCTAGCATAAGAACTATAATAAATGGAGGATGAAATTGCCACCATCTAAGCCAAGAAATAGACCAAGAAGTTTAAGTGTGATTCCATGTGTTTCTACCCATTCAATGTGGAGTATCTATAAATACCATTTCCTCTAGAGTATAAACCATTGAAGTTTGACAAATATAAGTGTAAAGGAGACCCCAAGTCCCATTTAATAGAATTCTTTGTTTTTTGTCAACCAATTGCCTACAATGACATATAGCTCTTATTATTGTTTCCAAGGAGTCTATCATGACAAGCTTTGGAATGGTTTTTGAAATTACCAAAGAACTCAATATCTAGTTTTATGAACTTTCAAACAAGTTTGTGTAATACTTCTATAATATCGAACATGATATTTCATTGGTAGATTTGACACAAGCCAATTATAAGGCTGGTGAAAGTTTTACAAGATATATATATATAAATGGAGAGCATTTTAAAGTGGATTCAACCATATTTTACAAGACAAGTAATTAGTTTTTTTGTTTACCAATGATTTACATATTTAGATATTTTACCATGTAGAGCTACAATTTGCAGACACTTTTAATGAGATCATTGATAAAGGTTTGATAATTAAAAGGTATTTTATTATCAAATGGATCATCAAGATAACCTTGTCAAATAATAACTAGAATCAAAACTAAGGAAATGGCCAAAATCAAAATTAGGACCAAGTCTAAGCACAAGCATCACAACCAGCCTAGGCCAACAATAATAAAAATTCTAAGTCATTTAATCACAACATGAATTTTTTTGGTAATGTAGTAATATATTATCAACATGTCCAAATGGTGCAAACACCATCTACTTAGCCATGACTGTATATGTAAATTATTCCTAATCAACAACCTATTCAACAAGTGCATCCTTCATAACAATGTAGACTAACACAATAAATGTAACAACTTTTGCATTTACAAACCCCTGCTCCTCCAAGGATACTTGTGCCTAATCATCACATTTTTAGCGACCTTGGAGAACCAATTTAAGCCATTTTTTAAAATTTAACCACTGCTAATATAATTAGTTGGTTGATTTTAAAGCACTACCCTGATGGAATTCCTTATCTAGATTGGTATAGGTGAAATGAATTCAATGAGTACCATTGGGTCAATGGACATAATCTATGCCATTATGTGTAAATAAAACATCTTATCTAGAATGTGTTGGAAAATGGGGAGACAAAATTGAATAATGGATATTCTACATCCAATCAGATTCTAGGTATTTATCAAAATCCCTTTCCATAACATAACAACCAATAATAATAATATTGAAGTCCAGAATAATAAAAACAATAGTATCAATAAAATAGATGACAATAAAAAAATTAGTAGTAGAACTAACATCAACCAAATTGATAGAACCAAAGCTAGAATGATGCCAACAACCAATAAACCTACCATGCAGTTACACATTACTACAACAAAGTTGTAGGCCATATTTTGGGAGGTTTCATTTCCATCATCTCCATCAATCCAAGACCAAGTATTAATAAAACAATATCATTTCTAAACAATTGCAACCAACCAAATAATGTCAGTGATCCTTCCTTGATCGAGGAGCACATATATACATATTAATAAGTAGGGATTACTACTTTTGAGCCTTATATTAATAACTCATCATTGACCCATGACCACATATAAATGTACTAGAAATTAAAACTTATGCTATCTACTCCCCCTCTACCATCATTTACTATTAATAATGGTCTTTTATCTAATCTTGACTATGAAATCACAACTCAACGATCAAATATTACCAACTTAGGCCCATAGCCATATGCTACTACACCCATCCAAACGACTATTATAAATAATAAAAATCCATTTACCACCATGTAGCATAAGACATTTTATATTATGGAACAAGTAAAGAAGCCACCTACATAAATTTCCATTTTGGATTTCTTGCATATGTTTACCATTGACAAAAACATCTTGATAGAGTTCTTCAGCCAATCCCACATTCCCAATGACATAAGCCTTTATAAATTCCAAGCTTTGGTTGGACATCTAGCCATAGGTTGTCAATTATCCTTTTACCAAAGTGATATTTTGTCCTTTGGACCTCTACATAATAATCCATTATACATAAAGGTTGCCATAATGTGGCACAAAGTGAAACATGTCCTCATAGAAAATGGATTAAGTCTAAATATTGTGTCTCTAAAACTCATCAAGATTTTTGGATACACAAAAATTGATCTCCATCCAAAAATGATCAAAATCAAGGCCTCTGATAATGAATACTGATAATCAAAGGGCACCATCAACTTGTTATTTATCATTAGTCCTTTGACCCATGATACACTATGCCTTGTGTTAAACCTAGACTTGTCATATAATTTTATCTTAGGTAGACCTTGGATATATGAGATTCATGCAAACCCTTCAACATTGTATCATTATATCAAGCTCTCCCACTTAGGTATGGAGGTTACCATCTATGAGGAATTACATCCATAGAATATTATAAACATTTAGCAGTTGAGTACAAAAGTTATAACTACCATTTTGTGCTTAGTATGGTTCCTAAAATGGACAAAGGGAAATAAATAATTGTTGATTCACCAAAGGCCAATTGTATTAAACTCTATATGCTTGATTCAATTTCTTATATGCCACTTCCTAAAACATCTAATCATTATATCATCTCACCTAATGTCCTAGGAGAATTTTTGACCCATGATACATTACAATTTGCTAAGCTTTCATAAAACCCCTAGTCTTATGGAAGACCTAAATCTAATCCACCTTACATGGAATGGTAGTGAAAGGGAAAAGGAAAAATGTATAGTCTAACCCTTATCATTTTCACACCATCCACTATCCAATAATAAGACCCACTTATAGATAATGATTCTTGGTTATATAATGACAAACTGGCTAATTGTTACGAAAATACCAAATACCCTATAGCTAATAGGATCATATAAAAACATGCTTATCAAGGAAGAGGCCTTAAACCAAATCAACAAGAAACCCTTGAGCCAATTTAGACCACTCGATATAAAGGAACATATGGTCTCAAATTTAAATCACCTAAAGTGACCCCACGTATCTCATTCATGTTCTAATGCCAACAACTAGTGATGATGATGTTGACAATAAAGTACATTTTGATCATAGACCTAATGAAGACCTAACTAGTAGTAACTTAATTTACACTCATTATATTTTTACCCTTCGACTAGTTGTTCATAATAATCCACTTCCTCTTTATCACCCTCAACTTATAGACTAGGACCACCAATAATCCATAGTGCCTATAGACAAGTTTGAGAATAATGAGGCCTTTTACAATTTTTTAGGCCTAAGAGATAATGTTATATTGGGAGACCAAAAACAAGGGTTCTCAATCAAAATATATCCTACAACCTATTTCTTAGAATGGGTTAACATTATTAGTCATAAATAAATGAATAAAACATTGAGGTCCCAAGGTGAAAAAATATATAAGACACTTTTAGACTAGGGGAATAGTAAAGATAAAGGTCAGTCTAGAGGTGAAAACTTGTTTTAGGCACCATTATATTGGGGTGTTGAACCTTCCTCAAGCATACCTCAAGAGACCACCAATGATGAACTTGCCTATGTGTCTGAGTTTAGTTGTAAAGAATAATATGATTTTGATCAAATCATCCAAGAGTTTTCAATAGTATTTATCACATGGCCATCCCTACCATTGGGATATCTTGAATCCTTGTACCTCATAGGACTTTAAGATGAAGTCCTAATAGAGGCATATACCATTGTAAGCTAATTTAAAAGATTTCCAACCATTCTAGATAAAGGTTTGACTCTCCTAGTAGAAGACATGACAAAATTCAACATCAAGACTCCATATAACCCAAAATGGATTAAATTAGGTGCATCCCTCATTAAGGAGGAATGTGAAGTATTTACAACCCTTTTAAGTGAATTTAATGACATATTTACTTGTGCCTACTCTAATATGCCATGTTTGGACCACATCTTGGTTGTATACCATCTTCTTGTATATCCTAATGCAAAACTAATAAAATAAAAATTGTGAAAGATACATCCTTGCATTGTTATTTTAGTAAATAAAGATCCAGAAGAACTCTTGGAAGTGATATGTATTTGAATGATCAAATATTTAGAGTGGATATTAAATATTGTTCCCCTTAGCAAGAAGCCATAAGGAATTAGAATATGTTGTGATTTCAAAGATATATATATATATATATATATATATATATATATATATATATATATATATATAAGGCCTACCCTATGGATAACTTTCCTCTACCAAACATTGACATGATTTTTAAATCCACACCTAGGTATGAAATGCTTTCATTGATGGATGGATTCTCAAGATACAACCAAATCTAGATTGCACAAGAAGACCAACATAAAATAGCATTGAAAACTCCATAGGTAAATTTTTGTTATTAAGTTATGCCATCTGGTCTAAAAAATGTTCGGGCCACATACCAAAGATCCATGACCTTCATTTTATTGATATGATGCATGATGTTATTTCATACTATATTGATGACATACTACAAAAATCAAAGACTAGGGCCAATCATCTAGTAGCACTACGAAGGATGTTTGAGAGACTATGTGAATACAAGGATCAAATAAATCCTAAGAAGTGTGTGTTGGATTTACTTATAGATAATTACATGGATTCATTATGTCTCATATATGTATTGAAGTTGATCCAACCAAAGTACACACCATTACCCAAATACCATGACTAACCAATTTGAAGCAACGCCAAAGTTTGCAAGGCAAGATCTAGTCTATCAGATGCTTAATTTCTTAGTTAAATGAAAAATTCCATCCTTTTACACACTTAATTAAGATGGGTGTCACATTTTATTAGGATGATGAATGCTAAAAATCTTTCTAGCACCTCAAATACTATCTTTTCAATTCTCCTATTTTGTTGTTCCTAAGCTGGGAAAGTCATTCCTATTGTATTTATCTACCATAGACAAAGCCCTAGGGGTACTTATATCTAAAAATTATGATAATGAAAAAAAACATGCCATGTACTATTTAATCTATACACTAGTTGCATATGAGCATAATTATACATCTATTAAAAAATCCTATTTAGTTATGGTCTTTATAGCTCAAAAGCTATGGAATTACATATTAAATAACAAAACCATGGTTATCTCAAAAGTAGATCCTCTCAAATATCTACTATATAAGAAATCCTTACATGGTTACATGACCAAATAGATGATGTTAAGCAAATTTGAGAGAGAATATGTCAACCTAAAATCTATTAAGGGATAAGTTCTTGTAGATCAGCTTGTTGAAGCACCCATCATTGATTTGGAACCACTAACATTCCAATTCTTAGATGAGTCCATTATGTACATCATTGAAACACTTCTTATATATTAGTTTTGGAAGATGTATTTTTATGGATCATTCATAACACATAAATTAGGGACAAGCCTTTTGTTTATTACACCATAGGGGGATCTTATCCCTAAATCATTCTAGATCAGATTTTCTTATACTAAAAACGTGGATGAATATGAAGCACTCATTGTAAGACTTCATCAATAAGTACAATGGAATATTAAATATCTAAAGGTTTATGGTGAATCTCTAAAAATCATCAATAATGTTATAAGCCATTTTTAGACCAAGGATGACAAGTTGGTACCATACGAGGCCATGGTTGACACTCTCAAATAACATATTACCAATGTATAATTTGAACATATTCGAAGGGCTAGTAACAAGAAAACATATGCCATGGTTACCATTGGATCTTTGATTCATCATACAAACACATTAAAATAATACCAATGCCTCATTGAAAATCTACTAGTACTAGGTCATGAAATTTCAACCATTGAAATGATATATGGTATTTCTTCTCTCATCTATATATGGTATTAAGACATTTATATCTACCTCCATGAACAAATAATACCACTAGACCTATATCACAAATAATCCAAGGCCTTTATCCACCATGATACATGTTATTCCTTACTCAAACCAACCCTATACCACTATAACTTTGATGTAACTTTACTTCATTATTTAACTTTGGTAGAATAAACATTAACATTATGGGATTCATGAATTAGTATGTGGATCCCACACAAGCAGGGCCATCCTATCCAAAAATTTCCTAATTATTGGTTATTATTGGACAATTGTGGATGCAGATGCAAATGTGTATGTTGAAAAGTGTGAAAAATGTCAATGACATGCCCATCTAATTCATGCACTGGTTAAGACCCTAAAACCAATGCTTATACCATGATCATTTTACACATGGGGCCCTAACCTCATTGGGAATATAAAACCCACCTCATCTAATAGACATAAGTAGATCCTTACCATTACTAAATATTTCATTAAGTGAGTTGAAGCAATACCCATCACTTACATGACTACAAAATAAATTTAAAAATCCATATTCAACCATCTCATCTACCATTATGATATCACATCAAACATTATATATGATAATGGAGGATAATTCAAGAATAAGGATGTCAAATCACTATGTGTTGAATACAAAATTACTCAAAATTTTATTTAACATATTATCTACAAGGTAATGGCCAAGTAAAAGCATCCAAAAAAACCATTGTCAACATCCTTAAAATGATTGTCAATGATGCCGACCATGATTAACACATATAAATATCTCACACCCTCTAGGCATACCTTAACAATTACCATAATTCAATAGGAGCCACTCCATATTTCATTATTCATGGCACTAAGGCCATTCTTCCCATTGAGCTTAAGTGAATTTATTTACACATCTCTCTGAAGCATGTCTTGGATGATGAAGATAATCAAGTAACAAACCCGAAAGAGTTGGAGTTACTTGATGAAAAATGCATGGCTGTATTTAATAACCTTCAAGCATACCAAAACTAACTCTGTGGCCACTATAACCGGTAAATCATACATAGATAATTCAAACATGGTGATCTTGTACTTAAAAAAATATAATACCATGGCTGAGAAGAAACACAAGGGAAAGTTCAAACCTATTTGAATAGTCACATCCATCATTTTTGCAAACTATGGCACTAAAGCATACATGCATAATACACCACATGGGGATGAACTTAATGAGCTAATTAACATTATAAACCTCAAACATTACTTCACTTAAGAGACCCAAAGAATTGTCTGTGAGGCATATTTATTATGTACCATAATCTATACATTATTATTTATACTTTACCATTCTACCATGCATTTTCTATCACCTGAGTTGTTTTTAACCTCCCTACCTAGTCCCTTTAACCTTAGTTCTATTACATTTGTTCCATGACCACTTTTAGCATGAATATTCATATCAAGTTTCCGTAGTCAATTCAAAATTCTAGATAGAGGTTGTATTTTGGATTAGTATGAAAATGGTTTTGTGGTTACATCCTTTATTTCACATTCTATTGTCTACCAAGTGGGCCTAATTACCATCTTTGGGTAAATCAATTTCTCACTATCTTGCTACGAATTATAAAGCACCTATTGGAAAATTCATATCATTGACCTATGTCATTATTTCCTAATTATAAATTCTTATGGGAGAATTAGGAACAACATTTTTAATCATGCCTTAAAGTATCACCTTACCATTCCTATGTGGTACTGTGCCATTTTCTTACTTTTCTAATATATTTGAATTGGATACTACCTAGTTAGATTCCTCCATTGTAATGTATAACTATAGTGACTTGAGGTCCCATCATGGGATTATGTAGGTAGTGATCAATTCACTTTGAGGTCAGTTTAGTCACCCCTTTCCCATGCTCTCATCATTTTTTAATCATTTCAATTTAAATTCTTTCATCATTTTATGAGTTGGCCCATTTAGTATCTCATCATTCATGATTGAGTTGAGATGCTTCAAAAATTCCAAAAACATTTTAAAATAGATTTAGAAAATCCTAAACATTTACCTTTTCTTTGCCTTAAGTATTCTAGGAAACCTCACTAAGTCACAAGAACCCAATTATCATTTATTTTCCCCATCTTTACTACCCTTGCATCCCACACACTCGTTGTTTTGTGAGATCATTCCCATATTCCTCTAAAAAATCAATCATGTTCTTCCTATCATCATTTTTCTTCTATCCCATTTCTTAGGAGAATTACATTTAGATTGAAGTTTTTATTGTATCTTTCATCCATGGAACTATGTAGGCAACATCCACTTGCCTCATGCATCTGGAGCCAACTCAGCAACCCCATTCCTTTTCTTTTACTCCCCTATTTTTTTTTGTTTCATTATCTCATATACACTAGGGGCAATGTTCATAATCTTATTTATTCTTTGTCTATGCTCATATTATGATTAACCATTATTCATTCTTTTGTTTATTTCATTCTATTTATTTTGTTATGTTTTTTCTTGTTTTGTCTTTCTATTTTTTTATTTGTTTGCTTATTTGCTTACTTTCTTATTGTGCCTCAATTCAATCTACATGCATTCATTGGGTGATTCCTTGTTCCTTATTATTAAATCCATCCATACTCATATGCCAACATTTTAATCATTGTTTTTTGTCATTGGTGCCTTTTTTCACTTGTTTATTGGATCATATGTCAATCCTTATGCATATTTTAGCCAAGTCCTCATTATGTTCTATCATGATGCCTACCATCACATGCTACATCAAAAATCAACTCAGGTAGTCTAAAATGTAATGTGGCAATGATGTATCTACTTGGCACCTGAACAGTTCCTAATCTACTCTAATCATTCCCATATATAGAGTATTTAAATCACAATAATTTTAACGCTTGATAGTTTAGATGAACAACTCCCTACTAGCAGGTTTCCCAAATTCATCTTTCTTCTCTGTACCAATTTTCCATCATATTTTCCATTATTGCGATATTAATGATTATAATCACCTCTAGGCAAATCATTATATACCGTCTCACTTGTGCTACTAATGACTCTAACTACCTTTGGGAAAATCAATGTATTTCCATCCATTTTAAGGTTAATGATTATAACCACCTTTAGGTAAACCATTATATTTATTCTACCTAATTGGGGCATGTTTTCATTGTGATATTGTTTATAACTATCTTTGGGAAAACCATTATCTCTATCCACCCAATTGGGGCATGTTTTATATCCTACCAATGATTCTAATTACCTATGGTTAAATTATTTTTTTCCCTTCTAATGATTATAACCTCCTTTAGTCAAATCATTCTCTTATTACAATATGTCCTTTTCAATCATTATAACCACCTTTGGGCAAATTAATACCTTTTTTATCCTACCTATGCCAATCATTATAACCACTTATGGGAAAATCATCCTTTTTATTTTCCCAATTAAGGTAGCTCCATATGCCACTAATTATAACCACTTGTGGAAAAATCAATCTCTTCCACCCTATTTTCTCTTTTTGGCCCCATTATTTCCTTCTTTCAAGGGACTGATCCTAACCCTTTTTGCTGACTATTCTCTTGAGGGGGCACCTATAGTTCATCCATTATAGTTAAAGTCCTAGGCATACAAGACCTTTTAATTATTTAAGAATATGTTACTATGCATATATCTTACAATACCTTCCCAAATAGGGGCAAATTATAGACACCTAACATTTACCATTATTGGGTTTCAACTAAACTTCAAATTGATTACTATGAACCATTGTAAATTAAGCCTAAGAATCACTAAACATCCCCAATTTACTTGTAAATCATTTTTGAAAGCTTATAATCATGTTTATACATACCTAATTATGGTATACTATCGTACTAAACAATAATATCTCATGGATTCATCCCTAATCATCTTGCGACATCACAATAGTCAATTTGGCCTATGGACCTATTAAGTGGGGCACATGAATAATTTATCATATATTTAAAGAGATAAAGTGATAATCAAAAATAATTAACAATATAAACCAAATTAAATTTCCATTTTAATTTTCCATTTTTAATTAATGATTATCATAAAAAATAAATTCAAAAATATTAAATAGCCTAGACTTTCATCATTGCCTTTATGAGTTGTCAAGCTCTTTAGAAATATCTTTAAATATCTAATTTGGAGATCCATGTTTATTAATTTCAAATCATAATTACTTGAAAAATATTAAAACTATTATATATATATTTGACTCACCTAGGTTAGGTTTGAATCCATTCCAAGCTTTAACTCAACCTTAACTCACCTTAGGTGAGAGTTAAATCCATTTGATATAAATACAATGCCATGCTAATTTGAAGAAAAATCTCTCATAAGACAAAGTTATAATGGAAAGAGACATAATCTATTTTTTTTAATAAATGATATCATTCCAAAATCTTGATCCAAGAAAAATCAATCCAATATCAAATCCAGTGGTGCCAAGGAGAGAAGGAGCCAACAAGCTTAATTTTCTAAAGAATTTTGATGCACAAGATGAACAATTTACTTAACAAAGTATTTGGAGATCCAAAGACAGTTAAAATATTTTTTGTCCTTTATTTTTTAGTTTTTATTTCATTTGTATTTTATTAATAAGCTCTCCCTAATTTCTACGCTTGGAGTGTAAATGTTAGTGTGTTTCTATTTGAGTTTTCTTACTTGAACTACCACTATACTAACCTCCTTTCTTGGACTCCTATGATCACAATATGATTGTAAATAATATGTATTATATATATTGACACCCTTAGATATCAACTACCAACATTATTTCCTTTGCATATCTTCTCCTCTTTAGGCTTAGGGTTTATGCCTAAGAAGGCATGTGTGTCACTAAGTATGTGTTTGATGTCTTTTTCTTTTTAGGATGAGTTGACCATCAAGTTTTTCCCCTTCCTATATGTAAGACTTAATTTACCTTGTATTAGTATCTCCTCTTACCATAAGAAATATGTATCTATCAATGTGCATTAATAATTATGTAGACATTCACTCACATATGTGGACTGTCTATAGGGGTTTTGAGTGACAACCTTATATGAGAAGAGAGTGTTATGTAATTGTTTTAAACTCATGTGACATATTCATACTCTAATTCAATTATTTAGGATATACATCCTCTTATTATCATACCACTTCTTACTCTCATGAGTGGTTCACATTGTGCCCTTGATGGTCTTTACATAGTGTGCTCAAGATGGTTTCTTGTAGGTGACCATTGGATTCTTAATAGGATGAATGACCTAGATAGATCTAAAACTCCGTGATATTATTTATTTTAAAGGTTAAAATGGGTATATATGCCTATATTATATATTTTAACTTGGAGGGAAGGGTGGATGTGTAGATGAGGATGACTCTAGAGTGATCTTGGGTTGGAATATGAAAGATAAGGTTAAAACATAGTGTAAATGGCATGGGTATTAATATAGCATGAAATAAAGTATGAAAACCATTACAAGATAACCCACATGCACCTTAAAGACCCTAATACACATACCTATGAAAACATATCACTTTGGAGGTATAAAAAGGGCACAAACAATCAAAACATGAGACCTAAAAATCTCTAGAAATCTTAACATTGGATAAGAACCTTAAATTTTGCTAATATTGACTATATAATCTTTAGAGGAAAGGAGGGTGGTTTTTAAGCCTATAAGTCTACCATAGAAGTTAAGGGACCTAATCATAGAGATATGAGGATTAATTACCATCACTTCAACACTCCATTTCATACTTTTGACTATGTTTGAATATTTTGAGGGCAATAATGAACAATGTATAGTGATCTTGCATAGTGTAATTTAGATGCATACGTATACCCATTCTTTGAAGACATGATAATAGGATAAGATACTAATGGACATAAAACATGAGAAAACTGGTATGGGAAAGTTGAAGACACTAAATTTATATTTAAATTTAGTCAACATCCTCTGGAGAAATTACTCAACACTTTGGTTGTTATCCAAATATGCTTATACATTATAGACCCTTATATTCTAGATTTTTATTGGTTCGACAAGCTCATACATGTGAGCCAAACATTTAAAATAACATGATAGGTTGTTTTAATACATGAGGACATAGGAACCACCATTGGTTTGGCCAAATAAGCTAAAAACCCATTAAAACATTATGTTCTACTTGGCCTATATAGACATGGTTAATGCTCAGATCCCTTAAGGTCTTAAGGAATTTTGATATAGCTTAGGGGACCAATCTAAAAACAAATTTCCATGAATTAAAAATGACCAATTATACCTCCTCTAATTAATATCTTTGGTCTTCATTCTCTCTCCTCTGTATGGTCTGAGCACAAACTTAAAGTGCTCTCCAAGCTTACCAATGAGCTTGATGGGAAGGTGTGTTAGTTTTGATCTCTTCAAGTACCAAAATACTTTAGTCTCTCAGTAACATGCCATTATTTACTTCCCCCTGATTATCCTTGACTCCACATGAGTTAGTCTATATTATATGGATCTGTACCATTTTAAAAACCTCTAAATCCTGAAATTTACTTATATTTTCTCTTGTTTTAGACCAAAAAACATTATTAATATGTATAATGGAGCGAAGGTAGGATTCATGTGAATATTTTAAGTTCATGGTACGAATTCAAGAAGATGAAAAGTCATAAATTGACATGTGCAAGGATCATTAAAAAGGATTTAAGTGTTGACCATGGTGGTAATGGGTTCAATGGTGTATGAAACACCTTATTAATGGTTTGATGAAGTTCATGAAGTCTATTGAAAGTGTGAATGGTGGATTAATATCCCATCAATGGTCAAATTAGGTCTCATTATGATCAAAAATATTGATTTTAAGATATATTCATAACCTTAAATAGGCACAAAAAAATGGAAATAATACCGACATATATGAGAGACATTTAAAACCTATAAAAGACCTCAAGTGGACCCCACAACACTTTCATGATGTTGTTGAAATATTAAAAATGAACATACCTTATATGATTTGTTAGATTAGGGATGTTTCATGGTCCTTCAATAGGATGCCTTGTCAAATCACCTCCACCATGGCACCTTTGAATGTTGAAGCTTCATCAAACTGACCAAACACTCTTACACATGCTCGAATATTATGAAACATTTGATACAAGTTAAGATAGAAGTAGGGAGGTTCATCAATCATGTTATATCATGACAAGATAATGAACTATTTGAGAAACCTAATATCATAAGGATGAATAAAAAACATTATAACTAATGATGGGTCAAGACTTTTAAGACTTGAGGTTGACCCTTTCTAGGTCTAGGACAATAAATTGGTCAACAGTTTAAAAACATGTTAGATTTAAAATGTCATGATGATATATTTAAATTGATTAGTTATGACTAATTTTTACAACAATAATTATAATGGATATTATTTGTAATGTTACCTACTAAGATATTTTATTTATTGAAGGTGCATTGAACTTGGAGACAAGAGATGAGGAGTGGTTTATATAAATATACTCTACATCTAACTATCACAATGACCTCTAGTTGTTTCATTCCTTATTAGAGGAACATCAAGTAGTTTGGATAGTGTTAGATATGAATGTATTTTATATAATATAATAAGGCTTTAGGTGGAGCATATAGACAATAATTATTTTTTGTACTAAATTATTCAAATGGACCCAACCATTATATATAAATTTTTATGGTTTTTTTAGTAAAAAATCAAAAAAAATATTGGTTTTCTTACGATTATAAAATTAATTCATTTATAGATGGATACACAATTGGATTGGAAACCAATGAAAATATGCATAATGGAATTAAACTAGCCTTAATAAGACTTTACAAATATACATTCACTTCATCCATCACCCACCAGCTGAATATGGATAAAGAATTGGGGAAGAATAATTTTCATTCAAAAACATTTACATATATGAGGAGGCAACTAATGGTGAAGATGAAAATAAAAACTTCAGTATCACATTTCCAAGACCTAAGGGCATATCAAATGGAGAAAAATCTATTTAATTAAGCTAAAAGTGAATTTAATAAAATTGAACCTTCAACATTTCAAGAGATTCAACTTTTCATATTTAATGAAAAATCATTCAAGCTTAGACTTAAATACTTTCTACTAAGCTCCTCCTAAGTACCAATATTGATCCTTTGATCCATCCAATGTTGATAGACTAGTTATCTCAACGTTTTGTAACCTTGTACCCCTTAAATAAGATACAATATTTATTCCCTTAACAAAATTAATCGGTGATATCATGGACATTGAGTGTGAGCATAAATTATAGGATCTACAGCCTAAATTATGCATCATCAATAGACAACATAATATGGTAGCTATGAAAATAATTCTAAAAAATCATGAGTTTAAAATTTCTCATTGTAGATTAAAACAAAGGTCAAATTGTATTATTTATACCAAAGCCACAATAGATCAAGTAATCAATACCTACAAATAATAAAATATGGCCAAAAAAACATGGATTCTAATTTTTTTTATAAACTAATTGTATAAATGTAGGGCATTTTGGATCATGGAAAAAATACCACAACACCCTAACTCAAGAAAAGAAAAGATAAAAAACTAATTATAAGGTAATTAAATTTTTTTAATTTAGTTCAATTTATAATAAAACAAATAAAAAATCATTAAACTATTATGTATGCCTAATTAATGTAATTAATTTTATGTTTGCATACATGCATTTGATGAAGAGAATATGAATATTTTGAAAAAAAAAATGGAAAAACTTAGTATAAGATATAATTTATTATTCTTCCTCATGACATATGGGAAAAATTGGTTTCAACTTTTGATCTCTACAGAAATGTTGGGTAGATTGCAGGCCTAAGAAAAATCATGACCTAGATTTCAAGTCAAATTCAATGGATAAATTTACATTATGTTTATTTATAGGCACAAGGGGTATGCTTATGGAATAATTATATATACTTTCAAAAAACTTTATGAGTGGATAGGTTTGGATGAAGGTGGCTACTGACCCTAGTGTGAAGGCAAAAACATTAAGTGGCTATTACAAAAAAAGTTAAGGAGACTAGAGTCTCAAAGGTGAAAATTATAAACTATTTGAATTCATAAGTTCTATACATGATATTTTATTATTATATAACACCTAAAAATTATACACTTGGAAAACACAAACCTTGGATATTAATCTCAAGTATCTACCTTTAATGCTTCTGCAATTCTTGCATATATTCTATTATTGTGACTATTGGCCTATATTTCTTAGTTTAACCAACTTTATATTGATGACACATGCCTTCTATCTTTCCTAAAATTATTAAAGTGTATCAATATTCCATATTTAAAATTTCAAAGCTTGTACCTATTCTCCTACTCCCTTGATAATAAATTCAAGGTAAGACTGTAACGTTGATGTTACTTTCATGTCCCAATGTACGTGTCTAGTGACCTAAAGTCATCCAATATTTAAATAAAACATATAATAATGGTCATCCTAAGTTATTTAATGTGAGTTATTACTCTAAAGGTATTAATATAAATACAAGATCAACACTCATTCATTCCTCACCTCCATAACACCTATGAATACCTAGAAAAAAACTAAAGAGACTAAGACACTTATCAAGAGCACTCTGTCAAGGATTCAATTGATCAAAGCTTCTCTATTTCCATACTAATTATTGACCAATTTTGAATTTTAGGTCAAATTGGGGCACCTATAGGTAAAAAATTAAATTTTAGGTGTTTTATGGGTGTAATACATATATCTAAATGTGTTTTACAGGTTAATTAATGTTATACTAGCCTTGGTCCTTAGTCATTTTAGTCCTTTTAATCATTTTGACATCAAAAAGGTGAATTTAATGACTTTTCAAGAATTATTGACAAGTGTGAAGATCCCTAAAGATTATTTTAAGTGAAATGTGTCATAAGAGGTCTTAATCAATAATCAAAACTGAAAAGTGGCATTTTCTTTAGAGAAAAGGGTAGTTTTCTTAGGAAGAAAGGTGAATTTGTCACTTGTATGACCCATGGGGAAGTGTGCCATGTGGTAAAATATAATGGTATGTATACTTAACTTCTCCAATATAAAATTCACATTTAAATTGTGCTTGAAGTGCCATTTTTGGTTTAAAACCTTTTTCCTCCCTTTTCACCTTTCTTAGCAAGCAAATATAGTCTTTAGGTTTGTACTTGGTATGGATAGTAGAGGAGGTTTCAAGTAAAATGGTTTTGGGAGGTTTTAGCACACTTATATAAATTAATTTACATATAAATAGTTTTAATAATGGTGTATTGTGATTTATGAACCATCCTCATGAAGTTGAATGTACTTTCCTACTTACTAATCTATGTACCCTACATGTTTTGCTTTTGTTTGGGAAAGTCCATATGACCAAATTATTGAAATTGATTATGGATGATTTTTAATTAATTATATAATTATCTCCATTCTTTTTTTTAAGTTCCAAGGTGTTTGGATGAGTCAAGTAACTTAGGTTATCCGACGGATCACTTTTCTTTGCAACAGGTAAAAATTTTCAACATTTGAAGTATTTTCTTATTTTGATTATGGTCTTAGAGGGTGAATATGTTTTGGTTTAAAATATTCCATGGTATATTGATAATTTTCACCACTAAATCTCCTTTCCAAGGGTATCTATTGATGGAATCACAGTCATATTCAAGAAGACACAGTTAGGTAGCCATGAACATGCTTACCTACAAGTGCCAACAAGAGGTTTCAAATGTTGAAACATGGTATAGAAGTTCCAATATATATATTTATATCATGATATATTATGTTATCTCTTTGAAATTTCATGAATAAGTTTATAGGGTGAAATTCATGATGCCACTACCCATCACACCAATCTTGTTGTCTGCCTGCATATAACTCCATCTTCACTTAAAGGTCCTCACAGAGACCAACCATATTGAAAGGAGGTGTTTAAGCTAATTAGGGTTTTAAGAGTGAATAAATTACTTTTTAAACTTTTTATAAGTACTAAAATACAATGAAATATACAAATTATGCACATTACTCACAAGACCATTCACTATCTGCACAGTAGAATAACCACCTATAAGTGGTAATACAGAGATTGAAAAGGCCATTTTGAAGTGTTGAAATAAGTGTTTTAAACCTTATTGAGGTCATGATAGGATTAAAAAATAATTAAAAACTTTCTGGAATTGATAGGTTGATACAAAAATTTGACGATGACATTAAAAGGATGATGACTAAGTTTTAGGCCTTTTGTCCATACATTTGCAAAATAGAGTTCTTCAAGGTTTTGTTGATATTTTTTATATTTTTTTCAATGAATTTTATACCTACTAATGTTCTTAAATTTTATCCTCCATCTATGAAAATTACCTTTCAAGTTTTTAAGAGAAGATGAGTAGTGGAGGATGGTAATTTTGAGGCCTAAAATTCCCTATAAAAACACTGAATACAGGTTGTTTGATATATAGTTCTAAGTCAAAAGGAGACATTTTTCACCCAGGGTAGTAACTTAGACTTTCCACCATTATTTTAGTGTTTCTAAAATGTGAATTTATCATTCATGTGATAATAAGGATCTTCAAAAAATATGATATATTGTGTTTAGACTCCTATACACATTTACAGTCCTTACACAAGTCTAGTTAGCCACCTATAGCTAAGTGTTTGACTATATGATATAGTGAAATAAATTTAAATTGTTCCTTGGTGGTTTGTATGTTATAAAAAATATTTTATATATCCAATTAATTTTATAGGATCTTATGAGGAGGCCATACAATATTTTCAATCTCAATCTTTCCTAAATGCTCACATATAGTTGTAACTAGCCAAATAGTGAACTAAGCTTGGTGTTTTAGTGGTATTTGAGACCATATAAGGTGAATTATAGTATTATTAGATATTATATAACTATAATTATCCATTTAAAACCTTAAAACATCATTACCAATGTAAATAAACACCTACAAGGTTTCATCTTCCTCAACATAGTTGATTGTGTTTATTGAGTAGGCAGGGAACAAGTAAACTGGGTTATTTAGGTGCTTACAGCTCAAATATGAAAAAAATAGTATAAAAAATTATAGTATGAATCCAAGGAAATAAAAAATGGTCTATATAATTTGATTTCAAATCCTATATCATATATATACACCTATAGGTTTTGAAACTCCTATACAGTCAGATGAGGATGACCAAAACACATAGTGAGATGAGAAATGTGCTTAAGTGATTATCTAAGGTCACTTAAGGTGAAATAACAAGTAAATAAAATTTTTATATGGTCATGGAAAATTTATGAGAGGTAATATACACTATTTTAAATCTTAATCATGAATATTCACCTATAGGAAAGAAAAGAATTAGTCAGGAAGTTGACCCTAGTCTAGGATGATCATGGTAGGGCATGAACAAAGTAGGGTTTGGAAAGAGTTTTAAGGTTTAAATAATAAAAAAATAATCCCAAGTTAGGTAATAATGTACCATGGACATATTATATAGTGGTTATTTAATATATAAAGGGTCTAAATATGCTTCACATAGTCTACTCTCCAATACCCCTACACAGTCTATTTCACACTATCAGCCTTGGACTCTTGAGGAGTTGGAAGGTCAGATGATCCAACCATAAGCCTAAAATTAGTAAATATGGTCTCCATAACTTGGATAACCATATAAAATATTCATATTATTTGAGAAAAAATGGGATTACCCTCTATTTTGTCTCAGATAGAGGATGCTCCCTTCGAAAAAAACTGGTAGGTTTAGAGGAAAGTGTATAGGGAGATGAGACTAGGAGTTGTTTTTAAATTTTATGGAAGTGTATAAAGTTTTATAACATATGAAAATCATAATATACTATGTTATTGATGCTTAAACTCAATAGGGTGCTCCATGCTCTTAAAGTTGTAGGCAAGCTTATTGGACATGGTTAAGGCCTAGTATCCAATGAAGGTTCACCCACATTTATAGCCTAATTATTATTTATATATTGTTGATACATCTATATGATGTCACAATATACATTATAAATATATTTAGATGAAAATAAAATAAAAGGAATCCATTTTCAGACCTTAAAACAACTTAGGCTTGCAGGAAAGGAGAAAACAAACTCGATAGGAGAAGTTTGATTGCTTACATCTTTTATAAGGATTTGCATTGATGAAAAAGGAGTTTATATGTGTTATTATGGGACCTGAAGATCATGTTTTTGAAATGTTTTTGACATTTTAATGTTAGGTTTTTAAGAACAATGTTTAATAGTGAAAATAGGGCTAAAACACTTACAAACCCTTAGTCAAGACTAGTTTGGAGAAATGGAGTTGGATAAATGATATAATGGAATATTTTGACCATTAAACATATTTGAATTTGTATAGGAATAAATCAAGATACTCCCCATGCTTTTTGGCTATACAAACTCATACAAATAGGGTATTTGTGACCATTTTTGTGTTTTGTGGGTTCTAAAAGGAGTTTGAGAATGAAATCAAGTTATGGATGAATATATAGAATTTGTATAACCCTATATGTCCATTTAATTATTAAAAAATACTCATAATTATGTAAACAAATAGTATCATCTTAGCCAATCAAAACTAACATAATGGATAAACTAGTGAGAAGGGTGGAAAACTTTAAGTGGGGTGATTTTAAGGTGTGCCTAATTATTTTAAGGCCATGGAGGGTATTGAGACTTGTAATACACTCCATTAATTATATTTTTATAAGAAACTAAATTGAAATTTGAGGACAAGTGTGTAAGATGCATGGAAGAGGAGTTTTTTAGAGTGCAAGTAGTGATAACTCCTTTCTCGATGATTCCAAATGACCAAGCCTAAAACCAGTACATAGAGAGGAATGTTTGAAACCATTAAAATTCATCCAAATCATCAAAACTATCCCTAATTATTTTTGATATTTTCAAATAGGGCTAATCATGAAGGTAGTTTTTTTGAGCTAGAATGAGGAGTTTTATGCCACTTTGCAAGATTTTGATGACTTGGATGGACACTTGGGATTCCTAACCTTTCATGATTCATCTCATATAATCTTATAATGTATAATTAACTTATTATCTCATCTTTAAAAGTTTCCTTATGACCCTTGGGCTTCTCTCTTCTTTCTATATTAAGTTCTATAAGAACTAGCCATTTTCACCATCACAATTTATGCTTCACTTGAGTATGGTGAAGCCTTTCTCATTTGCATACTATTTGATCAATAAGAATACTAATTTATACCTCTTCATGAATATTATTAGTGTGTTTAATTTAATGTTGGATTTTTCTTAGTGAAAACTATGGATTACTTAGCATGTTGTCTCAGTTTTGCATCTTATTTGCAGTTGGAAAGATTGTTCTTACAGGGCATGTGAAGTGTTATAGGAAATATCAAGGATTAAGTGAGTTATTATATTCAATAATTCCTTTCAGTTCCTCTTATCTAGTCCTCATATCTTTGCACATTCATACATAACCTCACAATGTAACATTGATGTGAGAAAATACAAACTGAAGGAGTGTGTGTTTAGTTAGTCCTTTATTCTCATGAGTAATATCCTACTGGTTAAAAGTCATCATATTATTTGGTGTATCACCTCCCTTAGAATATTTTGATTTTATATATCTATCTCCCTTCCCCCAAAAAAAAATTTTAGGTGTGGTTTCAATCCAAAGTGGTACATCAAAGGAGCTAGCCCTATCTAGAGATTCACCTCATCCTTAGGCTACCCACAAGCCTAGAGGTGTTTCAATTGTGCCAATTGGATTATGATAGCTTAGGCATCTCCTAAAAGGGTAAAAATCTAAGTGACAATATATTTTTGCATGCTGGGTGGGACTTTTGGTCCAAGAAGTTATGATATTTTTTGTGTTGTCTCTTAATAATCAGCCTTTAGAGGCATCTATCCAAGCATCAATGGTTACTCCAAAGTTATATTAGCTAGTTATGAAGCCTAGGTTTCCTTTTGAATATTGTTTCTAACATATTTATTTATGTTCTTAATTTAAATGAGGTTTCATGGCTAATTTTGGTGTTGGTTACTATTTTACACAAGTTGGTGAGACATTTCAAGCTTGTGCCATTCCTTATCAACAACAACAAGTTATTAATCAGCCCATTCATGAAGTTTATTATTCCTATATCCAACCTTTGCGATGTCTTGTTCCTCTTAGTTAACCTAGTCACTTCTCAATTCCATCCATTTTTACCTTAAAACAATCACTTTTGGGCTATGAGAGGTACATGTTGGATCTTGATACTCAAATGGGATGTGGTTAAGATGTTCCTAGTCATCTCATTAATAAGGTGAGATATGCATTAGATTTGGTCAAAATATAGTGGATACCTATTGAGAGAGACAATTAGAGAAGGATCACAAGTGAGATGTTTGATGTGAGTGGCCTAGTTTCTCCCTTAGAGGATAGGCTAAGATTTTATGAAATTCAACTTCATGAAACCTATCAATCTTCATATTCACTTCCCCAAGTTTCTTATCAAACATATTTGATCCCTCGTCATGAGTCCAATCAAAGATATCAAACTCATCCTTTTCTTAATTAGTTGGAAGAGAGAGTTGAATGGAGAAATCTTGTGTTTGAAGCTAATATTGATAGGTAGATTGAGTTTGCTAATATGTATATGTAGCAATATATGTTATAAAAAAGGAAAATTAATTTCAAGCCCTCATTTCCCTCTCATATTTCATCCTCATCTAAGGGAGTGACTTATATATATTCCATTCCAAGTTAGAGATAAGGTGGAGAATCCAAGCCTAAGGAGATCCCAAGTTTATTTAACACTTCGCCCATCCCTAAAATTACTTGTCCACCTCAATAAAAGATTTCTAATCATTAAATCCTAAGCTAGAGTAAGATAGTGGAATCATGGGGAAAGAAATATGATAGATTCATTTTTAAGGAGTGCGATGTTAAAAATGAAGTTGATCCTTTGCAAGTCCCTCCCACTCTTCCTCAAGAGATCTCTTGTCTTCCATGTTAACCCTCTTGTACTCCTTCTCATTAAGACTTAATGAACTTCAAGAAATAATTTTCCAAGAGAACTTAGCCAAGAAAATTTAAGAATTATAGACAAAGATGAAATTTCTAAGTCAAGGTGTGATGGAAGGTTTAGACCCCCATCCAGAAGATCTTATGCATAAACACACCCCATCCACCCTTCTTGAAGAGAGTACTAAAGTTAAATAAGATGTGAATAAAGTGGTTTTCAAGTGGAAGGTAAAAAATCAGGTTGTTTTATCCCAATTTTTACCTCCCCTTCCTCAAGAGCTTCTAAAATAATCCCTTACACTTCACTCTCAATCTAATTTTGAGTTTAATGTACCACCTCCACCAAATAGTTTATCTTTTCCTCACCCAATCATACTTTGCCTTGATGGAAATATGGTATGGGAAATTAAAGAGGGGTAATTTTTTGACAAAAACTCAAAACTCTTGCTTGAAGAAATCCTAAATCTTTGGTAACCTCATTGGACTAAGTCACATGACTTCAAAATGCCTTGTCTTGGCATCACCAAGAAGGAGAAAGAGATGGAAGATCTTGTAGCCTGTGAGAACCAAAGTCATGTTGTGATAGTTGATATGAAACTTAATATCCCTAAATAGTTCCTAAATGATGAATAAGAGGTGGTCTCTTGTGTTGAAATTTTTTATTGGGTTGATGAGGATGAATGTTTTTATTTTACTAAAGAAGAGTAAACCTTCATTAGCTCTTCCATCACTTTACAAGATGTCATGGATGGGGAAGGACAAGTTTTTAATCATCCTTTGGATGAATTGTTTGAAATCATTAGAGTGGGTTATACTCGTCTTTAAGGAGGCTATGATATAGTCAAAGATGTAGAAGGAAACTTTTGTGCTCAAGTAAGTATGCAAAGGAAAATAAACCTTTCAAATTTTTCCTTTTAAGAAGCATATACAATTCATGATGACATGTTTGAAGTCATCAAGATGGGATATCATCCTCTCAATCAATTTATAGAAACTCATAATCTATTAAAGGATGAAAGAAGCTCTTATTAGCCTCAATACTCTAAGGAATAAGAAACCAATCCTCTTGAAGCCATGTCTGTAAATAAGATACAAGTTGACCATGAGGTGAAGAGTGGGTAGTAATATGAGGTATGTGAACAATTTCAAGAGGAATATATCTACATTAGAGACCTATTTTAAGATGATTTACTTGAGATAAGGTCAATTGAAGTGCCAAGGAATAGGTCTGATCTACAAAACACTTAATCTAAAGAGAAATATGCTTGTCACTATGATCCATCTCATCAAGAGGATGATTCAAGAAACTTTACTTTTGATATTAGAAAGGAGATATGCTCAGTTTCTAGTTTTGCATAATAGTTTAGTCTTTGATTACCCTAAGTGCCTTGAGCACATGTGCGTGCGTGTGTGTGTGTGTGTGTGTGTGTGTGTGTGTGTGTGTGTGTGTGTGTGTGTGTGTGTGTTGTGTATTTGTTTGTTTGGATTTGTGTGTGTCTTTTGTTTTTTTGGGTTGAGGTAGTCAGGTGGTCTTGTCTTGATCAAATAATATGGTCAAAGGTCTCATTTTTTTGTTCTAATACTTTAGATGACTCCCTAAGCCTAATGGACTAATAAGGCTACTAGTCTAGTTGGTATAACAAGCATACTACCCCTATGAGTAACTAATTTATTGACCAAAATTGGATTTTAGGCCAAATTATGGCACCCATATATAAAAAAAGACTTTTAGGTGTTTAAGGGGTCTAATACATATGTCAAAATGTGTTTTATAGGTTAATTAATGTTATACTAGCCTTGGTCCTTATTCAGTTTAGTCCTTTTAGTCATTTTGGGTCATTTTGAGTTTAAAAAGGTACATTTAATGACTTGTAAAAATTTAGTGGGAATTTTTAAGATTAAAAAACATGATTTCATTTTAAATTTGTCCTAATAGGTATTAATAAACTATAAAAACTAAAAAGTGGTAGGTTCTTTAGAGGAAAGGGTAATTTTTTAGGGGAAAAAGGTGAGTTTGGCACTTGTATGACCCATGGGGAAGTGTGCCATGTGGGATAAGATCATGGTACATATATTCATCTTTCTCAAGCTCAAACACAATTTTTAATTTCTCTTGAAGTGCCATTTTTGGTATAAAATTGTTCTACTTCTTTTTCACCTTTCTTAGCAAGCAAAAGTAGTATTCAAGTTTGTACTTAGTATGCACAACAAGGGAGGTTTCACAGAAAATTATTTTGGGATGTTTTATTAAAATTGTATAACCTAATTTATATTTAAATATTTTGAATAATGGTGGCTTTTGATTTATGAACCATCCTCATCAAGTTGACTATACTTTTTTGCTTGCTAATCTATGTACCCTTCAGGGTTTTCTCTTATTTCGGAAAGTCTGTATAAACCAATTACTTAAGTTAATTAAAAATCATTTTTAATCCATTATATAATTATATCTATTATTTTTTCATGTTTTAAGGTGTTTGGATGAGTCAAGTAGATCAGATTGTAGGAGGGAGCACCTTTCTATGTAATAGGTAGTTTTTTCACCATTTGAAGTATTTTATTATTTTGATGGTGGTCTTGGGGGTGAATATTTTTTGGTTAAAATTATTACATGTTCTATTAGTCATTTTAAACTCTCAATATCCTTTACCAATGGAACTCTTCATGGAATCATAGTCATATGCAAGAAAACATAGTTAGGCAACCATGAATATGTTTACCTATAGGTGCCAACAAGAGGTTTCAAATATTGAAACATGGTATAGAGTTTACCCTCAAGATATTTATATCATAATATATTTTATTATATTTTTTAAAAATCATGGAGAAGGTTATAGGGTCAAATTTATGATGTCACTCCCCATCACACCAATCTTGTTATTTGCTTGCATACAATTCCATCTTCACTTACAGATCCTCATAGAGACCAACCATATTCAAAGGAGGTGTTTCAGCTAAGAAAAGTTTTGAGAGTGAATAAAGTCTATTTTAAACTTTTAATAAGGCCTAAACTACATTTAAATATACAAAATAAGCAAATTTCTCATAAGACCATTTATTTGTTGCACTATAGAATAACCATGTACATGTGGTAATACAAAGAGTGAAAAGGCAATTTTAAAGTTTTGAAATAATTTTTTGAACCCTTATTGAGGTCATGATATTATTAAAACATCATGATTTTTTTTTTTGAATTGATAGGTTGATAGACAAGGTTGAGGATGACTTTAAAAGCATGATGATTGAGTTTAAGCCTTTTGTCCCTAAATTTACAAAATACAGTTCTTCAAGGTTTTATTGATATATTGTAACAATGTTTTTAATTCATTTTATTCCTCTTAATGTGATTATCTTATATCATCCAACCAGGATAATTAACTTTCAAGGTTTGAAGAGAATATGAGTAGTGGAGGATGATAATTTTGAGGCCTAAAATTGCCTATAAAAATATTAAATATAGGCAGTTTGATCTACAATTCAGAGTCAAAAGGAAACATTTGTCACCCAAGGTTTTAAGTTTACATTTCCACCATAATTTGAGTGTTTATAAATGGTTAATGTATCATTTATGATGAGAATAATGATCTTTAAAAAGTATGATATATTGTGTTTAGACCCCTATACACATTTATAGTCAGTACATAGGTCTAGTTAGCAACCTATAGCCAAGTGTTTGACTATATGATAGAATGAGCTAAAGGGAGATGTTACCTTGGTGGTTGGTATGTTCAAAAAAATAATAAATAGGTACAATTCATTTTATAGGATCTTATGAGGAGGCCATACACTATTTTCAAGCTCAATCCTTCCTAAATGCTCACCTATAACTGTAACTAGGTCGACAATGAACTAAACTTGGTGTTTTAGTGGTATTTGAGCCCATATAAGGTTAATGATAATATTATTAGATATTATATGACTCTAATTATCCATGTAAAACCTTCAAACATAAAGACAAATAAAAATCAACACCTACAAGGTTTCATCTTCCTGAACATAGTTCGTTGTGTTGACAGAGTAGGCAGGGAACAAGTAAGCTAGGTTCTTGAGGTGATTATATCTAAAAGATGAAAAAATATTATAATAAATTAAAATATGACTCAAATTAACTAAAAATGGTTTGTATATTTTGAGTTCAAATCCTATATCGTATACATACACCTATAGGTGTTGAAACTCCTATATAGATAGCTAAGGTAGACTAATACATGCAGTAAGATGAGAAATGTTCCTAAGTAATGATATAAGGTTACTAAAGGTTAAATAAAAAGTCAAGATAAATTTAATATAAGATTTAATAGATGCCATATTCACTATTTTCAATCCTAATCATTAATTTTCACCAATAGGAAAGAAAAGACTCGATCAGGAAGTTGACCCCAGTCTAAGATGATCATGGTGGAGTATGAAAAAAGTAGGGTTTGGAAAGAGTATAAAGGTTTAAATAATCAAAGATTAATCCCAAGTCAGGTAAAAATTTCCCATTGATATATCCTAGTGGGTATTTAATAGAAAAAGGGTGTAAACAAGCTTCACACATTCTACTCTCTAAAACCCCTACACACTATCTATTTCACACTATCAGCCTTAAACTCTTAAGGAGTTGGAAGGTCAAATGATTGAATAAAAAGCCTAAAATTACTATATAAGGTTTCCATCACTTAGATAAACCTCTAAAAGCTTTATATTACGTAATAAAATAGTGGGAGTTCCCTCTATTTTGTCTCAGATAGAGGGCACTCCCTTGGGAGCAAAACTAGTATGATTAGAGGAAAGTGTATAGGGAGATTGAAATAGGAGTTGTTTTGAAATTGAAAGGAAGTGTATAAATTTGTATAACATCAAAAAAATCATAACATACCATGTGTATAAAGGTGAAACTCAATAGGGTGGTCCATGCTCTTAAAGTTGTAGTCATGCCTATTGGACATGATTTAGGCCTACTATCCAATGAAGGGTAACTCACATTTATGTCCCTAATTATTATGTATATCTAGTTGATACATGTTTATGAGGTCACAATATACATTTTCATGCTCTTGAGATGAAAATAAAAACAAAGGAAGCCATTTTTTTACCTTAAAACAACTCAGTCATGCAAGAAAGGAGAAAACAAACTTGATATGAGAGGTTTGATTGCTCACATATTTTATAAGAATTTGTATGGATGCTAAAGGATTTTATAGGTGTTATTAGGGGCCCTAAATTTAAATTTTTTGGATTTTTTTTGATATTCCAACATCAATTTTTAATGAATAATCCTTATGAGTGAAAATAGGCCTAAAACTCTTGTAAACCCTCAATCAAGATTAGCTTGGATAAATGGTGTTGGATGCCTGATCTAATGGCATAGTTTTACAATGAAACATATTGGAAGGTTTAGTGGAATCACTCAAGCTACTCCCCATGGTCTTTGGCTATAAATATTTGTATGGATAGGGAACAAAATAGGGTATTGTTTACCATTTTTTGTTTTTTTTAGGCTCTATAAGGGGTATGAAGATGAAAACAATTTTATGAGGAATATATAAACTTTTTATAACTCTCTATGTAAATTTAATTCTTTGAAAAGAATCATATGTATGTAAAAAAATACCTTCATCTTAGCCAGTCAAAATTGGAATAATGGACAAGCTAGTGCAAAGGGTGGAAAAATTCAAGTGCAATGATTTTAGGGTATTCCTAATGATTATAAGGAAATGTATGGTCTTAAATATATTCATAAAATCCATATCATGGATTTTCATGAGAAACTAAAGCCAAATTTAAGGACAAAAGTGCAAGGTGCACGAAAGAGGAGTTTTTTAGAGTTTAGGCAGCTATATATCATTTATAGATGATTTCAAATGACCAAGCCTATAAAAAATACATTAAATGACATGTATAAAACCATTCCCATTATTCTTGATCATTTGATCTATCCCTAATTAGTTTTTGGAGGTTTAAATAGGGATAATCATGAAGGTAGATTTTCTGAGCTAGAATGAGGAGTTTTATGCCACTTTGCAAGAGTTTGATGACTTGGATGGAGAATTGGGATTCCTAAACTTGCATAGTCCATATTTAATCCCATTTTCATGAAAAATTAACTAATTATCTTATCTTTAAATGTGTCCTTGTGACATTTGGCCTTCTCTCTTCTTCTCTATCTCTCAAGTTCTCTAAGAACTAGCCAAATTAGCCATTATAACTTATGTTCCACTTGAGTATGGTGAATCCCTACTCATTTTCATACCATTTTATCAATAATACTATTTATTTTTACCTCTTAATGACTTATCTTAGGGTTATTTACTTGAATGTAATATCTTACTTAGATAAAAATATGGATTTCTTAGCATGCTGTCTCATTCTTGCATCTTATTTACAATTAGAAATCTTCTTCTTTCAGGGCATGTGAATTGTTATAGGAAAGCTTCCTCTTATCTATTTCTCCTAGCTTTTCACATTCATCCATAACCTCATAATGAAACATTGATGTGAGAAGATGCACATTGAAGGAGTGTATGTTTAGTTAGTCCTTTATTCTCATGTGTAACATGTTGTTGGTTAGAAGTCATCATATTATCTTATGTATCACCTCCCTTAGAATAGTTTGATTTTAGTTATCTATCTCCCTTCCCCCCCCTCCCCAGTGTTTATGTGTAGTTTCAATCCAAAGTGGTACATCAATAGAATTATCCCTACCTAGAGATCCACCTCATCCTTAGGCTACCCAAAAGCCTATAGGTGTTTCAATTGTTCCACTTAGAAGAGGATATATTATGAATCTCCTCAAAGGGTGAAAATACAAGTGATAACACTAACCATAGGGATTGAACATTTACAAATTTAAAGTACAAATTTAGTATCCTAAGAGCCCAATTTTTAAAGTTATAATCTAGGTCACTATTTTACTTATTTTACACATATTATATGATTCTAACACAAGATAACATGTGTTGGAGATCTACATTAGTATAAGACCCTCATCAATGTATTATATATGTAAAAACCATCCTTTGATAGAGGGGTAATTAGGTTAAACTTGACACCATGTGATCACTAACCTATTTTACCCAAGGTCACATTGAATATGGAAAGCCAGGGATTTTCCATTTCACAATGATTGATTGTCTATGACCTAAATATGAATGCATGAGAGCAAAGGTGAGGTAAAAAATAAAATAATACACATGGTCACATCATATTTAAATAGATATTCTATATGAGACACAAGAATTGAACTTAGATAGTAACATCAATGTAATCATCCTAGGATGATGTTACTATCTAGAGGCTAGAGGCATTAGAACTAAAATCTGACAACTATTACAAAATCTACATCCTACCTACTTTTATATTATTATAGATATAGAACTATATTAGTATAAAAATAATCTAAGTATTCTACTTTTTTAGTCATGTGTGTGTGTGTATATATTATTTTTTAATATACATATTTAGAGTATCTCAACATAATAAATTTAGTGTATGCTTATATTCGAGTTTAGAATCTAAGTATCCTGATATAGATTTGATTATCACACTTATCCTATTTCATATATATATATATAACAATTTTATGAAATATATGTAACACCAATCTATATTTCTAATTTTAGGGTTATACATTTGGTATATGCTATATGGGAATACCAAACTAGTTTATGCACAACTACTCAAGCCATACCTTACTCTTTGGTCTTTGGTATATAGTCCATATTACTAGTTGAAATTGAGATACCTTCATTGCATGTTTATATAAAAAATCATTAAAGATAATGAATACCAAGAATATTTATTACATCAGTTAGAATAGTTGAGTATCAAATGCACATAGGTTGCTAAACACCTACGTATTTATCAAGATCATGTAAAATGAGCATATAACAAAAATGTTAAGCCATGTGACTTTAATTTGGGTAGCCTAATACTTGTTATCACCAAATAATGCACCTTATAGGAGTGTGTTCAATACTCTTCTATATTTTAGTAACATGAGAATACTTATAGGTATATGGGATTACCTATAGTAGAATTAGACCTTTAGGTTTAAGGGCTAGCTCCCTGAATATACCTTGAAGTGCTTATCACCTACTCAACTAATTGCTTATGGGAAAATGGATAAAATTTTTAATGAAATGAAAGTAATCTAATGGGTGATACACTAGGATGATTTCTATAATATCATCATACTTCTTTTACTAAGAAACAAGACCTATAAACCAAGTTCAAAGTCCTAGAAGATTCTAACATAAGTGTTTCAATATAGAGGTGATATGCATGAGGTAACACAAGTTAGGTGAAACATAGGGTATATTTCACACTTTAAGGACAATTTTACACTTAAAATTATCCTAACACATTATTTACACTCTGTATGACCTATTAGAATATGAACTCATACATAAACATGAGAGGATAAGGAGAAGAATGGATAGAAGATTATCACTTAACATAACTATACATAACTTTGCATACTTATAAAAATGTTCATGAACTAAAAACTAGACTTGAATTTATTTTTAAAACTCAAAATACAATGTCAATCCAATAGGTATTTGACATACATGGAGTGGAATAAGTCTACAAGAGCTACAAATGGCTACTAATTATAGAATTTGAGAGATGAGAGAATAAAATGAAGTCAAAGAGTAATAAGAAAAAATTTCAAGCTAAGAAAAGGAGTTAAATGTGTAGGAAAACATAATGTGGAATAGACCATGCAAGGTTGACTTGGACAAATGTCTCTAAAAGCATGAAACTTCTAACATGTGGTGTAGGATTCTTCATTTGCAAAGCTAAAAACTACCTTTTTCATTTGGCACTCTTAGAATGTTCCATAATTGACTAGGGATATGTGGCATGATTTAAATGATAAGAGGGGTTATAAAAAATATCCAACATAAATTAGAGGTGTCTCTAATCATCAGGATATTTTTGGACATAAGTTATCACTACCTGTAGTCTTATTCACTCTTATTCCACTTACCCTTCACACTTGGAACTAAGATGGTCTTTAATTATCTAATATGATCCATATAGAGGAGTGTATAACACTTTTCAATATCCTTCATGCCTTTAGATTCCTCAGTTAGACCTTAAAAGGCATCCTACTTAGATTTTTCACCTTTTCACTTGCCTACTCACTATGTCAATTTTGATTGGCTGAGATGAAGGTGCTAAGAGAGGTAATTGTGAGATCTTTCACTACAATAAATAGACATTATAGGTTATCTTAAGTCTCAAAAAATCTCCCAAAGTGACTTACATCTTTTAAAACCCCTCCATACCTTTACAACACATAAAATTGCCAACAAAATACATTTTTCATCCTATCCATATAGGTAGGTTAGAACTCAAGTTGATGGGGAGGATCCATGGAGAGTAATATGAAACTTCCAATCATCTTAAAATCCATTATAGCCCTCCTAGATGCCTATACTTCTTCACTTTCCTCATTGGGTCACTAGTAAGGGTTTTGGAGGGTTTTGAGTACTTATGATCTTTAAGATTTGTTCATAAAGGTCTCATGTTGGAACCATAAAAAAATTAAAAAAACACATTGTTATGTACCATAGATAACATTACACAACTCCTTAGACTCCCATGCTATGTGTTCATACATATGTGAGCTCTCAAAGTTGCACTCTCAAGCTTCTCTCTTCATTCTGCATGGGTCAGAGTTGGTTTGGGACAAAATATGGTTTCTCTATGACTTACCTTACATAAAAAATGTTCTATCCCACATTATATCTTCCTATTAATTTATTATAACTCATTTAAATACTCCTCTAGTATTAGAAGTGATATTGGGAATGCCTTAGCCATTAGGCCTAACAAAGACCTATTAGGCTTAACCTATATAAGAATATTCATCACCTCCTCTGATCATATTTTTATAACTTTAGTGTCTCTTATATATTTTTATATGTTTAAAAACAATATAGACACAATAATTCATCATACTTAAGATCCTTATCACATCATGTTATCATATCTTCACCCAATATATAGTTTTCTTATTTTATGGAGTACCCTCTGTCTAAGATAAAATAGAGGGTATCTCCTCTATAATCTCAAGAAAATTGAAGTTATGGGGAGATAAATATAGTAATTAAGGTAATATTTACACATTTTAAAGGTTAGGTCACACTTTTATCACTTCAAAACCTTTCAAAACTTAAAGACAGGCTCTGTGAACATTAACTATGCATGAACCATGATCATGAATGTAGGCTAGGTTCTGAAGGTTTGTCCTTACTATATTTCCTTTGTATGGGTACATAATGAGATATTAACTTCATTTTTTTTGAGACACTATAATAATATTCATCATTGCAACCCTGACTTAACTCTTTAAGGTATTCCTTTTCTCAACTAGACTTGATTGTAGACTATATGTTTACTCAATAAAAGTAAGCCTATAGGTGAGTATTGGTATTTTTGGCATTTACCGTTTGGTAAATTGATCTAATTTAAGTCTCCAAGGTTAAATTAATATTTTAACTTACTCATATTTTTCCTTGAGTGAGATCCACACTCACTACCAAGTCCAAATCACATGATCATCTTACAACCAACACATAGGTGTTCATTCTTGTGATATAAGGAGTAAACCTGTAGGTGGAATTATACATAAAAATCAAATATACAACCCTTTTTATTGTCCCTTATCTATTCATAATGTCATTTTCCTTCAAAGGGAATCACTTACATGCAAATTATACTTCCACTTGATCCCATAGTTTGTAGGCTATTTGAGTTCAACCACTACAGTGAATAATGGCATTCTACAGTAGAAAGATGCATGGAATGTGGGGATTTTAAAATCATATTATATTTAACAAATAACCCTTTATCAATCTAAAACACTACCCTTACACCTGGAACACATGATGGGAAGAATAGATCAATTGGTACCTCAAGGTGTGACATTACAAAAAAAGTCAAAATAAGGACCAGGTCTCTATTCTAGGTGATTAAGGTAACTTGTCCCTAAACCTATCTTCTCCTATAATGAACCATGACTGAACTCTTCCTGTCTCTCTATGAATTAAAAAATGACTCTCATGACATTTATAAACTCTTCAACCTTTATGAGTATCTCCATCATGTTCATATAAATCTATGCTCACTTTCAAGTCTCTATCAATGTCACCTATAGGTGGAAATTTTAGCACATAGGGAAATGGAGGTAGTTTATCAAGGATGATCATGGTTATGGCCTTACCACCATTCTTATACCTTTTCAAAGTCTCAAATATATCCTTCCAACCTCTTCAAACTTCAGACAAGATCAAAATTCATCATCCTAGCATGGCTATCTCCGATATGGCTCCTATGTGTGCTCATCAATGGTAGATGATCATGTATATGGTTTGAATTGATTATTATACTCAATTAGACACTATTTGAGAGACTTGGATTAGCTATTCATGTAAAATAGTATGCTCAATACCTCATAACACCTCCTTACCTCTCCATGGATGCTATATAAGTTTTTTATAGTCATATAAAATTCAAAAATTAGTAACCTGAGCATGAATTATGACTCCCAACCCATATATCTCTCTTTATTTCTCTCCTAACCCTCTTAGTCTTATTTTTGTTGATTTCTAGTCATCCATAGGCTTTCAAGACCTCATTCTAGCTTAGTTGGAACCCATTTTCCATGCTCTTTCCATCCTGATAGGTCCTGAACCTCTACGACAGTAGCACCCATGTTTGACTACAATTCTAGAACCTATGGTGTTCCCTTTCCAATTCTCCTATCCAATCACCTTTCGAGCCAAAATGAATGTTTTTCCTTAAATCCTCTTTGTCATTATGTCTACTGAGCATGATTGCATTTAACCCATGACTAATAGATCCCTATATAAACCCATTCAAAGATCATTTGGAAAGGGTGGGAAAATATCACAAAGCAATCAATAACACAAGCAATACTACTCAAACACATTTACTTATTCTCTGCATACAACCATCTAATACTATTTCCATCTTATTCAAATCCTTACACCAATCCATAATCATATCAAACACACCCAATTTAGAATTTATTTGCATTCTCATATCATAATTACACCAAGTAATTTCAAAGGGAGAACTACATATGGCTTGATCCCTCTTCTAAGTATTGGTATGTAGGTAGTTTGCCCACACATAGGGTGTGAAGCACATCTAGTGCATCTTACACACATAAACCCCCCATCTTTCTCAAATTTGGTCAAAACATAATAGAAGATAGGGTTTAAATATATAATCTACTATACAAGGACCTCTATAGAATTTTGGCTTCTAAAACTTTAGAGACAGGGTCATACAGACCTCTTGAACAAAACCTAGAAACCTTAGATCCTCAAGATAATAACACTAGACAAAGAATACAACACCGGTACCACTCTTGTCCACTTTCAGTACTCCTATCCAATCAAAAATTAAAAGTTAGAATCTATTAGCAATAGTGTCCCAAGTCTGCATAGTGAATATCATATCTTCTCTCAATCAGATCAACATAGTTTAAGCTAAGCTATATTTCTCTCTATTCATTTACTAAGTTTAGAAAGTCTAAATAATAATTTGAATTAAAAAATGATTAATTTAATTATGGCATGATTATTGGCTAATTTTACTACTTAGACTTTTAACTAAATAGGAATAAAAACTCCAATTATTCCTAAAATTGTTAAATCATTTATTGAACCTGACTTAATTTTTTCATAAAAACCCTAGAAACCCTAGTGTAAAATTCCTATTGGTTTTTCCTATAAATTTCTAAATTTTTACTTGAATATTTAAATCAGATATTCATTTCAAATTTTAAAATTTATTAGTAAATTTTAAAATAATTTTCTCTCAATCTCTACTTGCCCATACTAGGTTCCAATATTTTTCTAGTAATTTTCCAACATTTTTTTGAATTTTTACTAGCATATTTAAAAATAAGAAAATCCCTTCAAAATTCAAATTTCAATAGTAATTTCAAAAAAACTATTTTTCTCAAAACCCTAGTTGCAAATATTAGGTCCTATTCAATCAAGCATTTTTCAATAATTTTCTAAAATTATAATTGCATATTTAAAATAAAAAATCCTATTTTATTTTCAAAATTCCATAGTATTTTACAAAAATATCATTATCAAAATCCTAGCTTCATGTACTAGCTCCTATTTGCTTCTTGAGGTATCAACATACATTTATAATCTAATTGTAAAAATGAATCTCACTTATTTACAAATTCTTCTTACATTTCTTGCAAATAACAAGGCGACTATAATTGGTCTATCATGTACATTAATGATGAAGTTTATCATATGTTAGTACAAAGCTTCATTTTTTTCTTCTCATGCTTAGTTTTCATAATAAAAGATGATATTACAAACTTCATTGCCAAACATGCACAAGGTTTCAATATTCTTTTTGCATACTCTTTTTTGCTCATATGGAATAATTTCCAACTCCATTTTGATAAACACATTAAGAATATTATGTTACATGTCAAGATTTTCCATTCATTTATGCTAAAATTCATGTTCTCTATCCTTTGCTCTCTATTTCTCATGTGGCAAAATTTTCCTGTTTATCATGTCAAACACATTATAAATGTTATGTTATGTGTCAAAATATTCTATACCTTCATGCATATTTTTATACTCTCTATTTATTTCTTGGTATTTCTCCTATGGAATGATCTTTATAAACATATTATTGCATAAAACATCACTCAAAATTCATAAATTTCACTCCACATACATGTTTTCTGCCTAAATGTATATAACTCATTGGCTACTTTTGAGTATCTCCCTATCACTAATAGACACAAGAAAACACTAGAAGTTGTATCTATCCCTACTTTCAAACTTGGTACATCTAGCTTTCATCCCACACCTACTACTAGCTCTATGCCTATAGTAGATCATGTGATCCATGTTATCACCCAAGTTCATTAAGATAGGTATGTTGATTACACCCATGACTATATCTTTATCACTTAGGCTAGTAACCCTATAGATATAGTTTCTATTCTTGAGCTCCTTCAATGATCAGATGTCTACAAAGATGTGTTTTATACATCCCTTCACAATGGTTGAAAGATATTGTAAGAACACAAAAATAACACAATAATAATGCTTTCTCTAAGAAGAGATGTTTTATTACTCACAAGATTGCAAATACAATTATATGCTTATCTATGGGAAGAGATGTATGATCTCCTTCTCTAGATACATCTTTATTTATACATATTTTTAAGGTAGGATGAGGATGTGGAAGGTCACCAATCTTGATGGCGATGAAGTGGTTTGACTTACATTATTTACAATAACGCAAAATTTGAGAAATTGCTAGTTTTAGAAACTTACTATTTTTAGACATCACTATTAAAATTGAAATATTGGGCACTTCTATTGGGTTTGTTGGAGTCAAAAACTATTGATCATAGCTTGTGACATATAATCACATTATCCTCAATCTTATCTTTCCAGTGGTTCAAACGGGGAGTGAAATAGAGCTATGGTGAAAAATTTATGGCTCCCAAAAGTTTTACCACCAATTAGGGTAGAACCATCACCTAAATTATTAGATGAAGTGTTACCCAGACCAATACTAAAATTCCCATTTCAGCCGAACCAACTAATGTTACATCTAACTTTAACACAATGCAATGGACTAAAAAGCATACTTCTTTTGAGAAAGAGGATTTACCCCACAATACATCATTGAATAACACCTGCCTATATATATTCAATTAAGAATTAATAATTTCAAGGTAAAAAGAGTGTTAGTTGATAATGATTTAAGACTCAACATTTGTGATATTTCCTTTCTTAAATGCCTTAATATATAACCTCATGAGCTAAACCATTTTGATATGAACAATAGAGGTTTTGAAAACATCCCACAAAAATTCATGGGTCAAATAACCCTCAATATTACCTTAGAGCCTAAGACACTACCAACTACTTACCAAGTCATGCCAAATGACCTTAACTATAATTTATTACTTGCTTAGCCTTGGATTCATGACATGCATGTAGTCCCTTCTACACTCCATTTTTGTCTAAAATTTAGTCACAAAGGCTACATATACACATGTCCAATCAATAATGAACCTTTTAAATACTACCAAGTTACTAAAACTTGATAGAATTATATTTCACATTTTAATCTTAGGAATTTACCTACATAACCTAGTTTTCACAATATACCCTTAGAACATACAACAAATAAACAAACTCCAAGTTACATAATAAAACCAACAAAAAATCACCAATTTTCATCTCCTTTCACACTTAAATACCTTAATAAGATGGGATATCATGGAAAATGTCTTCGAAATCACAAATAAGGAATCATCAATCCTATCATGGCATTCACACAACATAGAATGCAATGACTTAGATATCAGTCTACCCATATTAATAATAATCCTTCTTCTACTACATCAAAACATATAATGTTTTTTCCACCTACTACACTAAAATATCACACCGCTAATCATATTTCAACCCTATTATTGATCTATCCTTATCTCATTGATAACATAGTTTCACCGGACACGTTCACATTAGATGAATTATCTAACAATGAATCCCTCCTAAAATTTCTTAGAGCATATGAGAATATCCCATCTTGTTATCATAAAAATAGATTTCCTTATCACATAATGCCCATGCATATTTTGGATAAAGTCTAGATTCTCCCCAAGACATACCAATTGATTTAGATGATATTATTCCTAATGCTCCCTACACACTTGATTGTTCCATATTGCTTAATAAAGAAATAACTAATTTCAATTTTGTAACCAACCAAGACCCCCACATAGTATTGCTAGATGATTCCTTCTGAAAATAAGAAGATATATATATTCATCAAACATTAATATATTTTCTATAACTCTTTACTTGGTCTTACTCAGATATGCTAGGAATTGATGCATCTATAGCAGTCCATCAGATACCATTATACCCAGATGCTAAAAAAGAGAAGAAAAAATTCATTAAATGCATCCTAAGGTGGGTCTATTAGTCAAAGATGAGATCTAATGCCTCTTAGATGCTAGCTTCATTATTCTAGTATCACAACCTGAATGGATCTCGAACATAGTCCCCATAGTTAACCCCAACAAACAAATTTGATGTTGTTTTGATTTTCAAGATTTTATTAAAGCATGCCCAAAATATGATTTCCCCTTTCCAAATATCAACATGATCATCGATTCCAAAGCTAGGCATGACATGTTATCATTTATGGATGGATTTGATAGATACAACCAAATCAAGATCAACATAGAAGATGAAGAGACATTTTTTTTATAACACCCTAGGGTATATTTTAATATATTGTCCTACCCTTTGGATTAAAAAATGCTGGAGCAACATATCAATGTACCATGACACACATATTTCAAAATTTGATTCACCATACTGTTGAGGATTATGTCGATGATATACTAGCTAAATATAAATAATGACAACATCATGTTGTTGAATTATGAAAGATTTTTCAATGACTTAGGAAATATAGTGTTTGACTAAACCTAAAAAAATATGAATTTGGAGTCACATCAGGTAAACTCCTAGGTTTCATTATTTCTTAACATGGTATAAAGGTTGACCCTAAGATTTTTAAAGCCATTATCTATATGCCACCACATATGAACTTAAAACAAACCCAATCCTTATAAGGAAAGATCTAATCAATCTACTATTTTATAGCTCAACTTGCTAATAAAACTCAATCTTACACTCATTTATTAAATAAAGATTCCAAGCTTGTTTGGGACCAAGCTTGTCATGAAAGCTTCAATGCAATAACATAATATCTTCTTAATCCACCTATTTTAGTATCACCTATCCTTGAAAAGCCTTTCCTCTTATATATATAAACAATAAATAATTCACTAGGAACACTCTTAACACAACATCATGATCAATATACCAAGTGAGAAGTTTATCACATTAGTCACACACTGGTTGATTATTAAAAAATTATTCCACAATTGAAAAATTGTCTACCATTTTTTTTTACCACATAAAAACTCTGACATTACATGATCAATAATGAGACTCAGGTCATTACAAAATCATACCCATTGAATTTTCTAATTGAAAACCCACATCTTTTGTATTGAATCATAAAATGGGTTATGTTATTAATGGAATTTCACTTAAAAATAATCCTCAAAAAATCAATAAAGGTCCAAATAATTGTAGACCATTTAGCAGTAGCACCAATCTTAGATACTAACCCTCTTAGCAACACATTTAAAGATGATTTTACTACTTATTCTACTCATTAAAATTCTTGGACCATGTTCTTTGATGGATCTCACTATACATCCAATGTAGGGGTAGGCATTGTCTTTGTCGATCCTTCTGGCCACACAATTCCTATAACATACCAATTAATTTTTTCCTTCACCAACAACACTATAAAATATGAAGCACTTATCTTAGGTCTATTTGTCATACAGTCCATGAAAATCAAATCCATTTAAGTCTTTGATGATTCCCAAGTAGTGGTTAACTAATTCAATGATGTATATAAAAAAAAAGAGGAACATCTTATCCCATATCATGACATGGTACAATGCTTATCATCACAATTTGATTACTTTTCTATAGAGAGTATACAAAGAAAAGATAACCAACACATAGATGAAATGACAAGTTCCTCCTCTTTGATACCTATTGATATCAATGATGATCAAGCTATTTTTATAATTAAATGATTATAATCACCATTAATATCTAATGCAACATTGATAGCAATATCCATTGCAACCACTACATGCAGTTCCATAACTCTAGAATGGTTCTCTAACATCTATACATTTCTAAACAAATCTATTACACCAGACTCTTTTTCATGAAATGATAAACATAAATTACACAAAAATCACTCTATTATGTAATCATTGGTGGGGACATTTTTAAATGATCCTTCAATGGACAATTGCTTATATTCTTGACATTAGCAAAATCCAAAATTTTTATTAAATAGATGCACGATAGTGAGTGTGGTGTTAATTTTAGTAGAAAGGTCATGTCACACAAATCAATATGACAAGGCTACTAATGGCCCACCATGGAACAAGAATGTTTATAATGTGCAAAGTTATGTGATAAATGTCAATCGCATAGTAAATTATAACATACACCTTCACAAAAATTATAACTTATTATCTCTCTATGGTCATTCACATTATGGGGATTTGATCTTATTAGAAAGATTAACCTTGAATATAATGGTGGGCATAAGTTTAGCATCATAGCTAAAAAATTCTTTACAAAATGGGTGGAAGCCATTCCAATTCAATCTACTATGGGGGAGGGCATTTGTAGTTTCCTCATAACCCACATTATTTCATGCTTTAGCCTACTTGAAGCTATCAATTCTGATAATGGAACATAATTTAAGAATAAAACTATCAACAAATTTTTCACAAAATATAATATTAAACACACATTCTCCACTCCATACTACCCACAAGGAAATGGTCAAGTAGAAGCCACCAATAAAACCATCAACAACATTTTGAGTAAAAAAGTGACCAAATTTAGAGATGATTGGCACAATAAACTAGTATTTGCATTATGATCCTATCGTATAAGTATTCATACACCCATAAGAGCCACTCCTTATTCACTTGTATATGGCACATAAGCAGTTTTACCATTAGAATTAGAAATCCCATCTTTTCATATCTCCATGAAAGTAATTCTCAATAATGACTAGTATCATCAAAAGCATCTACACCAGTTCAAGCATTTAGACCATACACACATTCAAGCAATAGAACATCTCTGAATCTACCAGTAATGTATACAATGATCCTATAACATATGAGTTCACACTAGATAATTCGAAGTTAATGATCTCATTTTCAAATAAAATCTTCACAATGTCAATGCCAAAGAATAAATCAAAGGCAAATTAAAACCAAATTGGCTAGGTCCATACATCATTCCTTAAAATCTTATCCCTAAAGTGTATCATCTAGCTTCATTTGAAGGAAAGAAACTCAAAAATTTAATTAATATTATGTATCTATGCAGATTCTATGTATAGTATGGCATTCCACACATCACTTTATACATTTTTACTTTACTTCATTGTACATAATTTCCCTATAATTGATTGTACATATCTCAAAATCTCAAAAATTCAAAAATAATACAAAATCTCTACATCTGAAATATATAAATAACACTCAAAAACTTCAAAAATATTTTAATTATATGCATCATCTATGCTTTACATTTATACTATCGTGCTAGACTTAAATTTTCTATCTATGCTTATTATTTATTGATTTAACTACACACCATGCTTCACTTGATATTTATTGACTATGTGCAGTGACATCCAACTTCTTGATTGTTTCACTCTACCCATTGAGGGGGAATCCTACTCCTACATTCAAGATCAACATTGATATATCTTCCCCCTGGGGGAATCTTCTACGTGACTACACCATCCAAGTTACATCATCTCTAAACCACACACTCTAGTTATCATGTTGATGTACATTATTTATTAGATTATATAGATTACTCTATCGACACACACTAAGTATTTAACACTTGTGTATTTCTTTGCATATACCTAGTCTTGTACGAACATGTCTTACATAATTTCACTCTTTTTTTTATTAGTTAGATGTGCTTGTATTTTCTAATCTTTACATGATTTATCTCCTTACTTATTGTAGCTAGATGTGATTACATGTATCAGTTCCTATTCGTCTCTTATATGTGCCTTAGGACATTTTCCAATGTCATTTGTTTCTATTCATGTTTGTGCCTTTGGACATTCACCAATTTCCCTTGCTTATACTCTTTTATGTGATTATGGAATTCCCACCAACTTGATTATTTTAACTATATGTGTATGTGACATTTGAACATTCCTTGTATGCTTTTTTTTCTAGTTTAAGTGACATGTGCCCATGTCCCTTATTTTCTTGGCCCCTTGGCCACTCTGTTACACTTCTTACTTCTTTCCTTGTGTGATTATTACTTGTATGATTCTCATTATTTGTAATGCCATGATCCATATCATGCATTTATCTTGATTTTTTAGATGCCGTGATGGATAACATTCTCTATCCCTCCAACTAACAACTAATAACTAACACTTGCAATTCTAGTTCAATATATTTCATATGATTTTACATTGTTATATCTATCTAGGTATACCATTGTTAATCTAACAATATATCAATATAAACCATGATATATCTTGAGATGTCTTGTCAATTATCATTTGTATATCATATATTTTGTAGTATAACACACTTGTAGGGCTCTTTCTAATGAGGGTAGTCAATAAAGGGTCTCCATTCTTACCCTCAAAAGAGGGAAAAAAGGGTTTTATCATAGAGATTAGAGCTCATACCAACTAAAAAATCTAGTTTTAGAATACTTAAAACAATAACCAAACATTAAACTAGTAAGAATAGACCAATTAGACAATCAAGAATCCAAAATAGTCATTAGATTTGGCTCAGGATAATAGCATCAAGACTAGACTACAACACTAATGACACTACTATCCATCTCTAACACTCCTATCTAGATAGAAAAAAAATAGAATTTATAGAAGTAAGTAGAAAAGTGGGTTCAACTACAAATATGCACAATGAGACCAATTCATAATTCACAGTTTCAATACACATTTATATCTGAGAATCTAAATATAGAAGGCATCATGTGTGACATGATGGATCTCACTTCTAGTTTTAGATATTACATTTATTACAACTTCTATATCATAATCTAAGTTTTAGACATCAATGACTAGGGGCAATGTGAACATCTTATTTGTTTCTTTTCTTTTATAGTTCAACATTGCCCAAACATTCTTAGCAGTTGTGCAACTTATTCTATTTGTAGGTAGTTAGCATCATTTTGGAGTGGCTTTCATACAAGCCTACTTTCAACATTTCTAAGTTCCAGAGTATTTGAGTGGCCTCCACATAAGTTAGATTCTCAATTTTGGAGTGTCTTTCATATAATCCTAATCTCCATATTTTAGAGTGGCTAAGAGTGGCCTAGTTTCCAAAATACATTCAAATGTCCATGCCAACATTGTCATATCATAGTACATTCATGGGATTCAATATCCATCTAATATGACATATATTTCATACTGATATTGGTTTATAACTTCACGTAGTGGGGTAATAATGGAGCCAAAGGTCTATCTAGCCTTGTTATTCTTGAGCCACCTATTTAGAGGGAATGGACACATAGTCCAAACATCAATTAACACACACATGGCCACCAAGCTTCACTTCATGGGTGATGATGGAGCCAAAGGGCTAGCCTTTTTTGGCATTCTTGAGCCACTTTCTAGGGAATTGAGCACTTAGCTCCTTTGGAAATATTACTCTTGGTACAACATCATCCAACATTACTCAACACTACTCATCATTACTCAGCATCATAACAACTTTTTATATTGGTCCACATACCCAGTGAGGTGTACTCTTTATTTTCTCTTCTTCTTTCTTATTTAGTTTTGTACATTATTGTTTTAGATATAGTCTATCTAGTAAGAACTAATCTATTCTTTTTTCTGTACAGACTCACACTTCATGGCATACTCTCTCTATGCACAACCCAACATCACAACAACATCATGAGCTTCACTCTTACAGGTAAGTTTAGGTACACTTTCTCTTTTTCCTTTATCCTAGTATTTTAGTTTTATACATTATTAGCATAAAGGGGGGGGGGATATTTAGTCATATAGAATGCAAAAATTGGTAACTTGAGCATATCTTGTAACACCCAACCCATAGGTCCATCTTATTTTCTCTCTTAACCCTCCTAGGCTTCTTTTTATTGATTCTTAGTCATTTGTAGGCTTTCAAGACCTCATTATAGCTTAGCTGGGACCCATTTTCCATGCTCTTTCCATCCCACTAGTTATTTAACCTCTAAGACAATAACACTTAGGTTGGACTACAACATTGGAACCTAGGGTGTCCCCTTTCTAGTGCTCCTATCCAATCACTTTTTGAGCCAAAGTGACCACTTTTCCCTGAATTCTCTTTGTCATTATGTTGGCCTAGAATGATTACATTTAACCCATGACCAATAAATCTTGATATAAACCTATTAAAAGATCATTTATAAATGGTGGGAAAATATCAAAAAGTAAGAAAGACTACTCAATCACATTTCCCTATTATCTACACACAACCATCCAATAATATTTATAGCTTATTCTAATCCTTACACCAGTCCCTAGTCATCTCAAGCACACCTAGTTTAGCATTTCCTTGCATTCTCATATCACAATTTCACCAAGAACATTCGAAGGGAGAACTACATATGGTTTGATTCCTCTTCAGAGTAATGGTATGTAGGCAGTGTGTCCATATATGAGGTGTGAAGCACGTCTAGTGCATCTTACACACACTAAACCCTCTATTATTCAATTTTTTTGAAATCATAATAGAAGATAGGGTTTAAATAAATAATATACTCTATAGGGAGATATATATACTTCTAGTTGCCAAAACATCAAAGATAGGGTATCACAGACCTATCAAACAAAACCCAAAAAGCTTGGATCCTTAAGACAATAGCACCAAATAAGGACTATAATGCCGATGCCACTCCTATCCACTTTTAGTGCTCATATCCAATTATAAAATGAAATTAGATCCTGTTTGTGATAGTATCTTAGGCCTATATAGATAATATCAGATCTTGTCTTAGTCAAATCAGTTTAAGCTAAGTTTTTTTCTCTCTATTTATTTATTATTTTTAGAAAGTCTAATAAATAAAACCTACAACTTAAAATGTTTGACTCATAAAATCAACTCTAATAAATAAAACAAAATTTGGAAACCATGTGGGAAAGATGTCCATGTCCTTTGGAAGGAATTTCATCAGCTAGATTGTATTGACTTGCCCATATAAGAAGGAAACCTATAGGGTGTGACAAATAACATGCAAGAATAGATAGTCAAATTATTAATCATATTTCATAAAGAAAAAGTAACCAATCATAGAAATATTTATATGAAATTGAATTGGAATGAGTGAAAAAACACTGCACAAGAGAATTTGAATTGAAATCTTTCCTGCTAGTCATACCAAGAAGAAACATGTTGACCAGTTTTGTATGCTTAGAAGGGTGATAAAGGAAAAGAATAGTTTTTTTTACTATTTTAAAGACTTAAAAATTAGATCAAATGTCATAATGAGTCCATATAATTTGAAGAGACACTAGATAATATTTACACATATGACACCTTCCTTTAGAGGTTGTACAACTTCCAAAATTGCCTAAACTACCACTTTTCTTCTTGTTTCAATAGAGTACCTACAAGTTTCAATTAGGGACTGACATTCCTAACATATATATGACACATACACATTGAAAATTACTTTATAAAACTTTTCCTACTTGGAAAACCATACCACTTTCATAAAGGGCCCAAATATGCACTTTAAGTAACAAAGAGTGACTTAGGAAAGAAATTGACTATGACCAAGGTGTTGACACATTAAATGACATAAAATAACACCAGGACACACCCTATAGGACCCTAATAGATCCATATACAAGTTTTGGACTATAGGGGGTTAACCTATTTTGAATTATGGTCAAAATAGACAATAGTACTAAAAAATTCAAAATAATACTAATGCATAAAAGGGCAAAAAAAAGATCAAACCAAATTGGTTGGGACCATTTATAGTTATAGAAAATTTGGGAAAATATTTATATTGCCTTTTTACACTTGAAATAAAGACTTTAAAAATCCCATTGAATATTATTTACTTGTATATATATATATTATATAATCTTACACATGCCTATTACCCATGATTATATATTACATAGTGTACTTGATATGCTATACACATGACATAATTTTCATAACACATTGGATTTATGAACTATTATGACATGTTTATGCTACTTTATTATTCTTTACTTTATATACTTACTTGAGTGTTTTTTATTCCTTTTTCAAGCACTTGAATATGATACTTTTCTTGAGGTCCCCATGCCTATATTAATTTAATTAACATTTTCATATGTCATTCTTTCTTTTATGGACATTTGACTAAGTCATATTCCTTAGATTGTGAAATATTTAAACATGCCCCTTATTTATGCTTTCCTTGGACCATTAAATTTTGAATTACTTTTGAGTGATATTTTGTGTGTGTTTTTTTGCTTGTTCAATTTGTATTTTTACTATCTAGACATTTATATGATATTTCTCATGCATTTTAGGCCTACATGTGATTACAATGGTTATATGTGCTTCATTTTTATATCTACCTAAACATGTTAATTATATATGCTACATGGTTACAGTCATAGATTATATAGTTGTCTTATCATTTTGAGGTGAGTTAACTATTACTTACTATCTTTTTCTCACCTCAAAAGGGGGATTATTATTGGGGGAATTTCATAGAGGCATGTTCTTCACACCTAACACAATTTTTAGATTTATTGGGGGAATGATTTGGAATCATTTTATCCACACTCATTCAATATATGGTAACTATATAAATTTTTAGATTCAATGGGGCCACATCATATGGACTTGACCTCAACACATTCATAGTTCCTAGATTTTAGTGAAAGCATTCTTTGGATTCATGTTCTACACACAAATTTAGTATATGGTACTTATATTACTTTTATGATTTAGTTGGAGCATGTCATGTGGACATGAGTTCCACATATTCATAGTTTCTATATTAAAATGGGGCCATGCTTTGGAAGCATGTTCACCACACTCATTTAATATATAGTACTTATATTAATTTTTAGATTCAATGGGGGTATACAATGGAAGCATGTTATCCACATGCATTTAGTAAGTTACTTATATTAGTTATTAGATTTAGTGGGGGCATGATTTGGAAGAATGTTATCCTCATGTATTTAATATTCAAAATCTCCAATTTATATGGGGCATGTTTTGGAAATATATCCTCCACATTGGTACTTATATCAGTTTTCATATTTTTCCATATATAGTGGGGGCCTGCTTTGGAAGCATGTTATCCACACTTACATAGTTATATAAATTGGATAGAATACACTATTATATGATTTATATTCATAGTTTTGGAATAATTATATACATTGGTACTATTTTTATACAAAGTTTCAACATCAGACAAATTTAAGGTGCATAATATATACAAGTGCCTAATATTTTAAAATCCAAATCAGTTTTGGATTCCAAAACTCTTTTATGGACTGTTATCATATCAATGTTTTTATACATATAACCCATAGAATTTTATGGAATTTTATTGAGCCAAACTATGGCATTAGTTGGTTAACCTTTTTTATGATTGAGATAATCAAATCACTCAAACATTCCATGTTTTTAAGTTATACTTGATCGTCTGACCTCCCTAGGTTATAAGTATCATTGGGTTTCACAATTGAACTCATCTTAACTACTAAGTGGAAAATCACTTTTGATCCAAAGTTGGGGGCATGCACCTTAAAATATCTCTCTCTTTCTCTCTGTATCTCCTTAGATATATACACTTTAAACATTTTATCTATGTTTATCATAATCTTAGTTTTTAGAGACTTAAAATGATACATATTTTGAAAAATAACTTGATAATAAGCAAGTTCATTATATCGATAAACAAGTGTAATCCTAAACATTTTTCTTTCAATTTAAAATAATTTAAACCTAGATTATATGTATTGATTTTATGTTACAGCATTCTCTTGCTTACAACTTAGTCACTAGAAAAGAACTCAAGCTAGGCACATTCAAAGACAAGGTGTGCATACATGCCTAGGTACACATTTAATTCCTTTAAACTAATAATTTAATAACTAAATTAAATGGGTGAAAAAAAATATATAATATTTTGTGATTATATAGGACCTCATTCTTGTACACTTGGAAATCTTAGACCTTAGTTGTTCCTTTTAGTTCTCTACCTTTCTTGCTTTATCAAGTCTCATATCTGCTCTATCCATGTGCCTCTTCACCTATATCTCTTAGTTCGAACAATATTATATTGATGACCCAGGCCTTATTTATTACCCAAAATTCTTAAAATGTACTTATCTTCCATCTCTAAAATTTATGAACCTATACCTATTCTCTTACTCCTTAGACACTAACATATGAGTTAGAGAGTAATGTCGAGGCTACTATCCTATCCAGATGCAAGTTTATAGTTCCATAAAGTCATCCAATTTTTAAATTAAATGTATCCTAATGGTTGACCTAAGTTATTTAATGTAATTTATTACTCCAAATTAATTGATACAAATACAGGATCAACCCTCATTCATTCTTCACCTAGCTAACACCTATGAATACATAAAAAAGACTGAAGAGACTAATGAACATATTGAAATCACTCTATAAAATATTTAATTGATCTAATATTCCTTATTTATATACCAAATATAGGTAATTTTCATCCATATGTTTAATGTACTCTAATATTAGCCTAAGAGCATGATTTACTAAGTTACAAGATAAGTCACTATTGTACTTGATTTACACATTGTAGGATTCACACATAATATAATATGTATGGAGTAGATACTTAAATATTAGGCCCTATTTATATTATTATATATTTAGGTATCATCCTTTAAATATAAGGGTCATTTAGGTTAGCTTGACACCATGTTCCATCTATCCCATTTTTACCCAAGGTCACATCGAAGTTGGAAAGCTAGGGTTTACCATTTCATAAGGAGTGAATGTCTATGACCTAAATTTAAATGTAGTAGAGTGAAGGTGAATCAAAACCTAGAAGAATATAGGTGGTCACATCATTTTTTTAGTATATATTCTATACATGACACTAGCATTGAAACTAGATAATAGCATCAATGTAACCATCCTAAGTTGACATTATCATCCATAGAGCTAGAGGCATTATAATAAAAAAATTGATGACTTAAAAAATCTTATTCTCACCTAATTTCAACCTATCCTAGATCCAAAATTACATTAGCATTATAAAAATATAAGTAATAATTTTTTTGTCATTTCTATTTCTAACATAGTTTTATTTTGTATATTTAGACTACACCAACATAATAAATTCAATGTATGATTATAGATGAGTTTAGCATATAGTTCACCTAATATATATTTTATTATCACCCTTATGAAATTTCATTTATATATATCCATTTTATATAATCTAGGTAACACCAATCTATATTTCCTAGTTTAGGGCTAAACATTTGGTATATGTTCTATGGGCATACTAACTAGTGTACACACACCTACTCAGGCCACACCTTACTCTTTCATCTATGATACAGATTATATATTAGTAATTAGACTTAATATACCTTCCATGTGTGCTTATATAAAATACATCATCAAATATAATGAATACCATGAAAAGTGATTTCATAAGTAAGAATAGTTGAGTGAAAAATGCACACTAGTTGCTGAGCACCTACGTGTTTATAAGTATAATGTAAAATGAGCATATAAAAAAGGTTAGGACACATGAATTTAATGTGGGTGACCTAGTAATAAAATATAATAAAAATAATAGAAAGGAAAATAAAGGAAAGTTCAAACCAAATTGGTTGGGACCATTTAATTTTATAGAAAAGCTAGGAAAAGGTGTATACCATCTCACAACACTTGAAGAAAACCCTTTAAAAATCCAAATGAACATTATGAACTTATGTAAATATATTATGTAAGTTTACATATGCCTATTACCCATGATTATATATTACATAGTGTACTTGGTACATTACACATGCAACATGCTTTTACTAACACATTGGATCCATGAGCTACTATGACAAGCTTATGTTAGTTTCTTATGCTTTACTTTATGCATTTCCTTAAGTGTTTTGTATTTATTTTTAGATAATTTGAATATGATCATTTTATTGTAGACTTTGTGCCTATTTATGCTTTCATTGATGTTTTCATATGTCATTATTTATTGTATAGACATTTGAATATGTCATTTTTGATTTTATGGACATTTGACTAAGTCATGTCCGTTCGATTGTGTAACATTTAAACATGCCCCTTATTTATGGTCTCTTTAGGCCATTGAATTTTGAATTTATTTCGAGTTATCTCTTTTGTGTTTGTGTTTTATTATTGATCTTGTACTATTATTATATATAATTTGCCATGATATTTATCATGTATCTTAGGCCTATATGTGATCACATTTGTTCTATATGGTTTAAAATTATATCTACTAATACATGTTCCTTATATATGTTATATGGTTACATTCAAATTATAAATAGTTGTCTTATCCTTTTTAGTTGAGATAACTATCAATTACTATCTTTCCCTCACCTCAAAATTAGGGCATATTAGTGGGGGCATGTCATAGAGGCATGTCATCTACACTTGGAATAGTTTTAAGATTCAGTGTGGGAATACTTTTCAAGTAATGCACACTCATTCATTACATGGTACTTATATCAGTTTTCAAATTCAGTGGGATCATGTCATATGGAGATGGATTCCACACATTAACTTTTTTCAAATTATAGTGGGGGCATCATTTGGAAGTATGTTCTCCACACTAATTTAATATATGGTACTTATATCAATTTTTATATTCATTGGGGCATGTAATATGGACATCGATTCCAAACATTCAAAAATTATAGATCACAGTTGGGTCATGCTTTGGAATCATGTTCTACACACTCATTTAGTATATGATACTCATTTCAATTTTTAGATTCAATGAGGGCATGCTATTTAGACACGGCTTCCACTCATATCTAATTTCTAGATTCAGTGGGGGAATGCTTTAGAGACATGTATTTCATGTTAATTAAGTATGTTAATTATATTAGTTCTTAAATTTAGTGGGGAAATGATTTAGAATAATGTTATACATACATATTTAGTATTCAACATCTCCAATTTATAGTGGGGACATATTTTCGAAACATGTCCTTTACATTAGTACTTATATAAATTTTAAAATCTATCCATCTATAGTTAGGGCATGATTTTTAATAATTATCTCTGCACATAGTTATCCAAATTGACTAAATCAGATAGTTATCTGATTCAGATTCACAGTTGTGGCATAATTTTATACATTGGTACTATTATTGTATATAGTTTCAGTATGAGAAATATCTAAGGTGCATATGTTATGCAACATGTGCCTAATATTGAAAAATACAAATCAAATTTAAATTTGAGAACTCTTTTATGGATTTTTACCATATCATGTACTTTTTTCTTACTTATACCCCATAGACATTTACATTTTTTTATTGATATAATCTAATACAATAGTTGGTTCACATTTTGGTATGATTGAGGTGATGAAATCACTTAATATTTTTAGGTTTTTAGGTTGGACTTGATCATCCAAACTTACTAGGTTATAGTTATCATTGGGTTGCATGATTGAGTTAATATAAACTACTATGTAACAACTCACTTTTGCTCAAAATTTTGGAGCATGTGCCTTTAAATATCTCTCTTTATCTCTCTATCTCCCTGTGTGTGTGTGTGTGTGTATGTATTTTAAATATTTTATCTATATTTATCCTAATATCCTTTTTCACAGCCTCACAATGATACATATTTTATAAAATAATATGCCAATAGGAAAGGCACTTACATTGACACACATGTGTAATCCTAAACCCTTCTCTTTAAATTTCAATAAATTTCAAGTTCTTTCAACCTAGATTAAATAGACTAATTTTATACTATAACATGATCTTGGTTGAAGTTCAATCACTAGAAAATGAATCTAGTTGGGAACATGCAAAGACAAGGTGTGCACACACAACTAAGTACTCATTCCTTTCCCTTAAGCTAAAAATTTCATTACTAGACTAAAGGTCAAATGTGGATGAATTTTTTTAATTATATAACACCTCAGTCTTATACACTTGGAAAATTTAGACCTTGGTTGTTCCTTTTATTTACCTATTTTACCACTTATGCAAGTCTCTCATATACGCTTTCTTTATGACTCCTAGCCTATATCTCTTAGTTTTACTAGTCTTATATTGATGACCCAATCATTCTATCTTTCCCATAATGCTTAAATTATACTTATCTTCCATATATGCAAGTTATGAACTTCTAATTTTTCTCTTACTCCCTAGACATTGATGTTCAGGTCAAACAGTAGCATTAATGCAATTGTACTATCCTAAAACAAATATCTAGTGCCTTAATGTAACCTAAATTATAATTGAAATGTATCCTAATTATTGGCCTAAGTATTTTAGTGTGAGTTATTACTAAAAATGGATTGATATAAATACAAGTTCAATTATCATTCATTTATCACTCGTCTAACATCTATGAATACATAAAAAAAGACCAAAGAGCCCAAAAAAATTATTAAAAGAACTCTATCAAACAAATATAGAGACTTCACATCTATAATTCTAACTTACTAAGGGAACAATCCAAGAGCATTATTTTCCAAGTTATAAGCTATCTCACTATTGTACTTCATTTACACAAATTATATGATTCACACATAAGCCAACACACATATAAGAAATACATTAGTCTGAGTCCCTATTTTAAGGATTGGATATGTAGGCAACATCCTTTGAGAGAGGGGTCATTAAGGTTATCTTGAGACTATGTGCCCTCTAACCCATTTCTCTCCAAGGTCACATTAAATATGAAAAACTAGGGTTTTACCATTTAATATCCAGATCTAAATGCATTATAGTGAAGGAGAAGTAAAACCTAGAAGCATCTAGGTGGTCACATCTTATTTTAGTAGATATTTTGTATAGTACACTAGTGTATAACCTAAATAGTAGTATCAACGCAACCATCCTAGGATGAAATTACTATCTAGAGAGCCAAAGGCATCAGAACTAGAATCTTATGACTATTCCAAAATTTAATTCCATCCTTATTTTAGCTTCTTCCATATCTAGAATTGCATTAGCATTAGAACAAGCTAAGTACTTTACTTCTTTGTCATTTATATATCTAACATAGTTTTACTTTCCATATTTAGACTATCTCATCATAATAACTTTAGTCTATGATTATATCTAAGTTTAGCATCTAATTGACATGATATAGATTTGAATATCACCCTTATGCCATTTGATTTATATATAATTTTTTTATGTAACTAGGTAACACCAATCTATATTTCACATTTTAGGGTTAAATAGGTTCCTAAATAAGTAAATATTTTAGGGTGTGATGCATCAAATGTGTTATTCACATGTATGAGACTCATATTATTCTATTATATAAGTAATTAATAAATTCAAAGAGAAAAATAAAAAAATCCAATAGGGAAAGGGATCTAGATAATAACATAAGATAGTATAGTGATATCAAAGGATTCCATCAACCTCCTAAAATTGTATGTATCATCAGTTATTATAAATAATCTACCAAGAATGGAAGATACATATGAGTTCACATGTCAACATATTTTTTATTTTATAGTGGGTAGAACATTAGGATCACTATAAAACCATATTTCTCTTAATCTAGAGGTGGTTATTTAATATTTTTTATAACATTTATGTCACATAAAATGAAATTATATATCTACTATCCTAAATTATATCTAGTACAATGACTTATGTGTGCATATTTATTATGTTGATAATATGTTATGAGGTATGCATAGAGTTGTCATTAATGTAATGATAGTACCATTTATATCATTCTGAGTTGTCTTTGATGTTCTTGAAGTTGAGTTCATGAGTTATGTACTTGAGATACCTAGTGTGAAGGTATAGGCTTGGTTGCATGTTGAGGTAAGAAGTATGAGGATTATGAGAAGAATATTGGTAGTGTGTGAGCATGGTGTAAGGTTATATTACATGATTATTATGTGTTAATGGAAGTGCAAGTGGTTTTAAGTTATGATCAAGGTCTAAGTGTGATTGGCAGTTCAAGGCCTAATGTACAAATATACCTAATGAGGTGTCATGTTTGTTTTCCAAGGTGTTAGAGATCATGAGATAATTATCAAATGTGTGAAAGGTTGTGACAAGTGTGTTAACCAATTTTGAGGTCAAATTCTAAAGGAAAAATCATGAAATGTGGTTTTGATGTTTTTTGTGTGCACAAAATGAGGTTTTGTAGACTAGAAAAGTATTTTATTATGATATTTGGCATGTAAAACGTTTTCATGAGATAATATAAGTTAATGTAAGTTGGGTAAGGAACCGAGATCAAGTTTCCAAGCATTAATTTTTGGATTAAGGGCCCAAGATTTATGACTGATTGTTAAGACTGTAAGGTAGTCTTAACCCTCTCCAAAACCATAACAATGACCAAATATGGAATATATAATATAAATTGATAAAAATGAATTGGATGACCTATTTTTATGATTGTATCATGTATATGACTCTCCCAAGTACCTCTATTTATCATTTTTAAATTGTAATAATGAGTGGAAACTATAGGAAACCCCTTATTTCTTAGATTTGTGATGTAGCAGGTAGGGTTGACTAGGTCAAAACATGAAAATTATTAGAGGATGATGTGTGAGACTTGTATTTTGTGTCCATGTAAGTTTATTATCATTTTATAGAATTCAATAGGATATAATTATCATGAAAGTTGGCATATTGCTAAAAATGACTAGTGAGGAAGTTAGTGAGAAAAATAGGCAGAACTAGGAATGAGATTAGGATTGTGTTATCATGGATTAAGGATGGATACAATTGCATAGGGTTATTTATAAATAAATTTCACACACACACACACACACATTCTATATAATTTTTAAAGAAGTTTTTTTATGGCATAGAGTTGATCTCAATATAACTTGTCTAACATAATGAGGTTTGTGTATAGTGAATCTATGAGCTTGGTCTATAAGAATAATATTGATATTTGAGCCTATATTATATTTATTTTAAGTTTATATAAGGATTATTAAGGGTAATATAACTTAATTTTAATTTCATTAAATTTAATTTATAGGTTTTATAAGTCATTATTTCCATGACTATGTTTTGGAGCATTCAAGAAATTTTATATATGTTAGTAAGATTGATGTTCCTAAGTCATTATGCCTAGATTTTAAGAATATAATTCACATGAAGTTACTATATATATATAATAGGTTAGTTTTAATGTATTTTTATTCATTATAAATTCTTATGAAGGTGTGAAAATTCAAAGATTCATGATTGGTTTTTGAAGCCTATTTATAGTTTTGAGTAAGCATATGGAAGTGGTCAGTTTGAGGTATTTTGACCTGTATGGTGAATTATAATGGACATGGTGATGAATTTTAGGTAATGATATTTATTAATAAGTTATTTTTCCAATTTTTATATGGAAAAGTTGAGTTTATGCTTTAGATAGTCAAAATAGACTTTCTGGCAGTGAGAAGGCCTAATTATGAGTAGGCCTAATGGTGTGGTTCAAGGAGTGAAATGAAATAAATGGTGTTGGAGACATAAGGTGATATTATAAGAGGTATAATTTAATTTTTTAATCCATTTATTTATTCTTAATATTTTCCAAATTGGTAGAGGTGAAAAATTTGCTTTGAGAAGGCCTAATTACATTAGGTCTCTATTATGCCTAATAGTGGTTTTGGTACTTATGAGTGGTGACAAACCTGTGTAGTGGTTTTTTTACCTATGAAATGTTTTTATTGATATATTACAAGGTTTATAAAATTATTTAAAGCTTTTTTATGAACAAGGTTTGTGAAATCAAGAGTCAAGTATAAAAATAAGGTCTAATAGGCCTAATTTGACTAGTTAAAATATTGAGGTGGTGAACAAATGAAATATAAGTTTAGAAAATAGGTATATGGATTTAAGACCATAAAATAGGTGTTTTTAATGTGTCATGAAGTTATAATAGTGATTATATAGATGATGATCAAGTTCATATGACCTAAATATGTCAAGAGGAGGGCTAGTTGAGCGAAGAGGCCTAATAGGCTCTTTGAGAGGGATATGAAAGTGTGAAGAGAAAAATAATGTGATCATCATCATTTGGGTAATAAATAAGTAATAAAAGGTGATCAGATGTTCTAGGTAGATGATTTTTTGATGATTCACCTAGAGTGTTGGTGTCTGCTTGTATGTTAGTGCTTTGTAAAGGTGTAGTTGAGTTGGTGCTTAACTAGTGAGGCTTTGGTGCTCCTTATGGTGTTGGTGCCTCACTCAATCTTGATTAATTTATTATAGGACTATAGTCTAAGATATGTGTCAATGATTTTTATCCCCCATGAGGGTTTCCCACATATATCTTATCTTCATGTGTTATGTTCCATATTTATGCTCATATGAATGGTTTATTATGCATTGATATGTCTATATATTAGTTTGAATGATAATTGGAATTGAACTAAAAGCTTGTAAACTAATTCCCCTCCACTCTCAATTATTTTTTTTCAAATAATTGGTATCAGATTAGGTTCCTTGTGCAGGGTTAACAACCTAAGGGAGATCTTTGAAGCATAAGTATGGATTATGATAACGAAAGTGTTTATTATGATTGCAATGAAAATCTATCCATAGTCATTGAAATGAATTGTAAATTTTGTTCAAAAAATAAGAATCATATGGAAGAATGCACTTATCTTAAAAATAAATTAAAGTCTTTAAAGGCATAAGTAAAGAAAGATACGGTCAAGATGGAGACTTATCAAAAATTGGAGGAGAATACTAGAAAGATTAACAGTATTTTGAATATTTAAAGGTCCTCTCATAATAAGGCAAGTCTTAGTTTGAAAGAAGACAAAAATTAGTTAAAGGAGAGTTATTTTCAAAAAGTCAATGATCTATCAAGGAGTGATAATGATGGTATAATAAATACCTATGCAAAAGTAATCAAGTTTGAAGTCAATCATCAACAAGCCAAGAAGGGTTTTATTCCATCAAAGTATATCTAAGGCAATGGTGCATCATCCAATGATCATAAAAAGACAAATGAGGTTAGATAGTTAAAGTGTTTAGATTCATTCAATGGTTATTATTTCTCATGTTATCATTTTGAAAATATAGTTGTAGATTGTAGATGGAGAAGTAGAATCCTATGTTATAATTGTAACCAAAGAGGACATATTGTAAGAGATTGTAAGATAAGACCTATGAAGAAGAATAGTCAAGTTCAGAAGATGTGCATTCATGGTACTAAATAATGGATCAAGAAATCAAAACCTATGGGTAAGATGAAGGAGAATAAGGAATATAGAGGAGAAGAAGCTATGATATCTCAAACTACCTTTCATACTCATAATGAAGATTTGAAGTGGTATATAGATAGTGGATGTTTAAGTCACATGACAAGAGATAAGATCAAATTCAACACCTTGAATAAGAATTCCATAGGATCAATAAAGTTTTGAGATAACATATATATTAATATAGTTGAAAAAAGTTCCTTAAGCTTTGACAAGGGGAAGACCAAGATAGAAAATGTATTGTATGTAGATGGATTGAAACACAAATAGTTGAGTGTAAGTCAAATATACACCCAAGGACATACCATAAATTTTCATTAAAAAGGATGTGCGATAAGTATATTTGAATTAGGTAGGTTGATTACCAAATCTAAGAGAACTAAAAACAACCTATATGTATTGAACGAGATCACAAAAGAGAAGTGCTTCATGAGAAAGTTAGATGAAAGTTGGCTATGGAATAAGAGGTTAGGTCATTCAAACTTAAAAAATATGGTCAAGAGTAGCTCAAATGGATCCATAAATAACATGACCAAAATTTCTAGACCTATAGATTACCTTTGTAAGGAATGTCAACATGGTAAGCAGATTAGGAAGAGATTCAAGTCTAAAAAATAATCTACTACTATACATTTAGAATTAATTCATACTGATCTATGTGGTCCTACTAGGATTCAAAGCAATCAAGGTGACAACTATTTCATGTTTCTTATAGATGACTTCACAAGAATGACTTGGGTAGCATTATTAAAAGAGAAGTTATAAGATATAGGTAAGTTCAAAACTTTTATTGTTTTGGTTGGAAATGCGATGAATGTGAATAACAATTTCCTTAGGTCTGATACAGGAGGAGAGTTTTAGTCAAATGAGTTTCATGATTTTTATGAGGTTAATGGAATAAGAAGATAGTTTTCAATTGATAGAATACCTAAATAAAATGGGATAGTTGAAATAAATAATAGATTAGCTCAATAAATGGTAAGAACCATGTTGAATGAGTTAAATTTGTCTAATGGATACTAGAGAGAAGTTGTGGGTACTATAGTTTACTCTTTGAACAAAGGACATATTAGGATCAGTGGTGATAATAATCCATGTGAATTGTGGAATGTTAAACCTACTAGTCTTGAACATTTAAGGTGTTTATAAGTAATTGTTATATGAATAGAGATGAGAAGGACTTAGGCAAGTTTGACTCAAGGTCATATGAAGGTATTTTATTGGGATATTCATTAGTTAGTGTTTCCTACAAATTCTATAATAAGAGGTTACAAAAGATAGTAGAGAGCACAAATGTGAAGATTGATGAGATAAAGAAATCATATTCTTAGTCAAAAAATGATGAAGAAGAAATAGAGATAGATGAGGACGAATAATAAATTGAGGAGAGGGGGGACTCAAAGGGTCCTTCTAGGTAGATTCAAAAGGATCATCTTGAATCTTAGATCATTGGCAATAAGAATGCAAGTATACAAATAAGAAAAAGAATGGTGATAATGTTAATAAAGAGAATATTACCTTATTATCTAAATTTAAACCTAAAATATATGTATAATCAAGTGAAGATAGGTTTTATATAGATGCCATAAATGTGGAGTTAAATCAAATAGAGAAAAATGAGACTTAAGAGTAAATACCTAGGCCTAAAGATAAAAATATCATTGGTACAAAATTGGTGTTCAAAAATAAGTTGAATGGGAATGGAGAAGTCACCATAAATAAGGCTAGACTGGTATGTAAGGTATATGATCAAGTAGAAGTTGTGGAATTTGATGAAACCTTTACTCTGGTAGCAAGGTTACAAGCTATTAGGTTTTTTATTGCCTATGCAAGTTTCAAAGGCTTCAAGATATACAATATGGATGTCAAGTCAGCTTTCCTAAATGGGAAATTGGAGGAAGAAGTGTACATTAAGAAAACTAAGGGTTTACTATTGAATGATAACAAGTGATATGTTTTTAGGTTGAATAAGGATATCTACAGTCTAAAATAAGTTGGTATAACTTGGTATGCTAGAGTAGACAAGTATCCTTTGGAATAAGATTTCAAGAGAGGAGTTACAGATAGTAAATTGTATATCAATACTAAAAATGACTATTAGTTGATAGTGGTGGTATATGTCAATGATATCATATTTTATAAAAATAGTGAGAACATGAGCAAGGTCTTTATATATGTGATGATTTTATAATTTGAAATATCTATGCTTGGAGAACTATCCTTCTCTTTTGGGATTCAAATTAATCAATCCAAAAAAGTTATATTCATTTCATACATTAAGTATATAAAATAGATGTTGAAGAAGTTTGAAATGGAAGATTGGAAGGTTGTAAGTACACATATGGTTATAGGATGTAAGCTAAGCAAGGAGGATGAATATTGAAGAGTCAATCAAATAAAATATAGATCAATGATTGAGAGTCTGTTGTATAATACTACCTTTAGACTTGAAATAATGCAAGAAGTAGGTCTTGTGGGAATATTTAAAGTAGATCCTAAGGAAATTAATCTACAAGTATTCAAGAGGATACTTAGGTATCTCAAGGGAACTATAGAGTATGGATTATGGTACTGAAGGAGAAAGATGTTTGATCTAGTAACCTATATAGATGCAGATTGTGATGGGAGTCTAGATGATATAAATAGTACTAATGGATGACCCTTATTCTTAGGAAAATGCCTAGTTTCATAGATAAACAAGAAGAAACCATTAGTTGCTTTATCTAATTTCAAGGCTAAGTACATTGCAATAGCTTTATGTTTCATTTAGGTGTTGTGGATGAGACAAACCTTAAAAGACTACACAATGGTGTTTGATAGTCTAAGTCCTATTTTTTGTGATAATACTAGTGCCATAAGAATTTACAAGAATCTTATCATGCATTAAAGGTACAAGCACTTTCATATAAGGTATTATTTCTTAATATAAAAGGTAATTCAACCAAGTACTAAGCTTGAATTTGTGTCTACCAAGGATAAAATTGCATATATCTTGACTAAGCCCCTTCCAAAGGATACTTTTAAAAATATAAGATATAAATTAGGTGTGATTCCTAAAACCTGATCCTATAATTAACTAAAAAATAAATTACTTAGGGAGAAATAATAAGGAGGTTATTTATCTCCAAGAGTAGGAAAGAAGTGCACAAGCTATGAGGTCAAAGGGGGAGTCATATCAATTTATCAAGAAGAAGATATTTGATGTATGAATTGAGATAGGGGGAGCTTATTTATATGATATTTTATTCTTATTTATTTAGAGGTTTTTTTAGGTAGTGATTTGTCATTAATTTCAAAGGGGGAGATTGATATTTATGGGGGAGATGTATCCTAGTGATAGAAGTTTGTTTGAAATGGTTACCATCAATGATAAAGGGGGAGATTGTTGAGAATGAATTATAAGTTATGCATGGAGTTTTAACTGACATCATGAGAGTATCATTGATTTTATTATGAGTTGTCTTTCATGTTCTTGAAGATGAGTTCATAAGTCATGTACTTGAGAGACCTAGTGTGAAGGTATAGGCTTGGTTACATGTTGAGGTAAGAGTTTGAGGCTTGTGAGAAGAATATTAGTAGTATGTGAGCATGGTATAGGGTTTTTCTACATGATTATGAGTTTTTAATATTATTAAAATTGGTTTCAAGGTACGTTCAAGGTCTAAGTGTGGCTGGTAATTCAAGGCCTAATGTGTAAAGAGATCTAGTGTGGCCTAATGAGGGGTCAAGTTCAATTTCGAAGGTGATAGAGCTGATGAGATCATTATAAAAGTTGTGAAATATTTTTACAATTGTGTTGACCAAGTTTCAAGTCAAATTCTGAAGGAGAAAGCATGAAATGTGGTTTTGAGGTTTTTTGTGTGCACAAAATGAGGTTTTGCAGATCTGAAAAGGTTTTTTTATGCTCGTTGGCATGTGTAATGTTTGCATGAGATATTAAGTTCATGTAATTTTTGGAATTAGCCTATATCATGTTTAAAAGCATTATTTCTTTGATTAATGGCCCAAGATTTATGATTGATCATTAATACTCTAAGGTGGTCTTAACCCTCTCTAGAACACTAATAATGACTTGATATGAAATATATTGATAGAAATGGATTAAAATAAATTTTATAACCTATTTTTATGATTATATAATGTATAATACTCTCCCAGGTACATCTATGTGGCATTGGTCTATCAAAAGAGTGAGTGGAAGCTAAAAAAAACCCTTGTTCCACATATTTTTGATGTAGCAGGTAGGGTTGACCAAGTCAAAGCATGAAAATGATTAGAGGATGATGTGTGAGAATTTTATTTTTTTTCCATGTAAGTTAATGATCAGGTTAAAAAATTCAAATATGCTAAACTAGTAATGGAAATTGGTCTATCCCTAAAAAGGCCTAGTGAAGAAGATAGTCAGAAAAATGGTCAGAAGTGGTAATGAGATTAGGGGTGTGTTTTCTTATATTAGGGATGGATAAAATTACATATGTTGTTATTAAATAAATGTAACACATATCCCTATTGGATATATTTTTTGTGGATTTGTGTGCATGGCAAAAATTGCTCTAAATCTGACTTGTCTGACACAATAAGGTCTATGTATAATGAAGCCATGGTATTGTTATGTAAGACCAATATTTCTATGTGAGAATATATTATATTTATGTTAAGCGGATATAAGTATTATGAAGGATAATTTAAACCCATTATAGTATCATGAAAGTGAATCTATAGGTGTTGTAAGTTATTATTCCCATGATTATGTTTTGGATCATTCATAAAGTTATATGTGTGCTAGTAAGAGTGATGTTCCTAAGTCATTATGATCAAAGTTGAAGAATATAATAAAAAAAAAGTTTTTATATATTTCTTATAGGTTAATTTTAATGTATTTTTTTCATGCTAAATTCCTATGAAGGTGTGAACATTCAAAGGTTCTTGACTAGTTTTTAAAACCCTTTTTGCAGTTCTGAGTAATCATATAAAAGTGGTTAGTTTGAGGTATTTTTTCCTATATGTGAAGTCTAATGGAAATGGTGATGAAATTGAGGTCATTATATTTATAAATAATTGATATTTAATTTTTTTGTTTCAAATTTGAGTGTATGCTTCAGATATTCAAAATAGTCTTTTTGGCAGTGAGAAGGCCTAATTGTGAGTAAGCCTAATGGTGTGGTTCAAGGAGTTAAATGAGATAAATGGTGTTTTGGACCTAAGGTGAAATTATAAGGGGTATAATTTAAGTTTGTTTGAATTTTTAATCCATTTATGGAGGCTAAATATGTTCCAATGTGGTCAAGGTGAATCGTGTGCTTTGAGAAGGCTTAATTGCATTAGGTATTTATCAGGCCTAATGGTGGTTTTGGTCCTTATGAGTGGTGACTAACCTATTTAATGGTTTTTTAACATATAAAATGTATTAATTGAAATATTAAAAGGGTAATCCAAGTATATATAGGTTTGTGTCTGACTAAGGTTTGTGAAATCAGGAGTCAAGTATAAAAAGAAGGTTTAATAGGCCTAATTTGGCTAGTTAGAATATTGAGGTGGAAAAAAAATGAAATATAAGTTTGTAAGATAGGTAGAGGTATTTAATATAGTAATATAGGTGTTTTAAATATGACATGAAGTTATAATATGGATTATACAAATTATGATCAAGGCCATATGACCTAAATCTACCAAGAAGAGGGCTAATTAAGAGAACGTGCCTAATAAGCTCTTTGAGAGGGATAGGAAAGTATGAAGAGAAAAATAAGGTGATCATTATCAATTGGGTAATAAAAATGCTTCAAAATGATATTATAGGTTCTAGGTGGTTGATTTGGTGCTAAGTCACCTAGGGGGTTGGTACCTCCTTGCAAGTTAGTTCTTGCTAAAGGCCTAGTTGAGTTGGTGCTTGACTAGTGAGGGGTTAGAAGAACCCAATTATTGATCACATACCAAGCCCTTTGAAATTTTAAGACAAAATGATATTAGTATTGTCTTATTAGATCATACTTTAAAGTATGATATATATATATATATATATTTGGGATCACATATCAAGATGAAATAAAGACTCATCCCATCTTTTAGTAAATTATGGATGTACAAATGTGATACAGTTTTCCATAGTTTTAAATATGAATTCAATGATATGCATAGTGAAAAATCAAAAGTAATATATGATTCTTAAGAAATACTAGAAATATCTCATGACACCCCCAAGTACCTATATGGTTTGATAATTATATAATTAAATTTGTGTAGTTACACACTAAATCATTTTCATAGTTGAATTCAATCCATTAGACCATAATTTTTAAATATGTAATAGACTACTAACTATTTAATTATCTATAAAATTATGATATTTTTAAGAGTGTACATCCCTAGATCTTAAATATTATACTTCTTTATGCATTGAAGAAGTTACGGGTGGCCACCCATTCTAAATAATTTTAAATTCCCATTCGAAACATGTATGTTTCATGTTGGTAGAAAATTTTAAGCTATTAAAATCAATGATGAATTTAGATGATGAACTAATGAATACTCAACTTCAAATCAAGGGGAGTCAAGTAAAAAACTAGAGACCACATCCAACCAATAGGATGGACTTAATAAAAACATACAATTGGCTATGGTAACATCAATTTCATTGAATCATGCACTGATAATTATCACATTTGGCTTGAAAATAAGTATTAATTATTACTTAAATTAATAATTAATTATTGAAAAATTCATGAAAATTCATGTATGATCTATGAAAATTCTTAGAAATAAAGGTGAAATATTAACTAACATATTGATATAATAAAATTAAAAAATAATTTAAATGTACAATTGAATCTCAAAATTATTAATGTCTACAATGCCTCAAAAAAAAAATTCTTGTTCTCAACTAATAAGGATTTTTAATTAAAAAAATATTATTAAAAAAATAATTATTCTACATTCCAAGTCAACAATGAACTCATACAATTAAGAGGGTATTTGACCTAGTTTTAAATGGTTTCATCCTCATAGTTTTAGTCAAATTTTGGTCTACATACAATACAAATGTTAATGTATAAAAAATTTCAACAAAATTAATACTAAATGCTAAAGTTGATTCCTATATTTTTTTTTATGGGGTTCTAGGCATTGTGAAAAAATGCAAAAATATTTATTAATAATCTAAACACGATTCATAAGAAACTTGGAATTCCTTTTTAGTATGTAAGAAATATATAAGTCAACAAACTAAAAAACGGTGTACCTAAAGAAAGTTTTATCATTACAACAAAGGTTTTATCTTAAAAAGAGTTTACGAATTGAAAATCGATAATGGAAATATTGTTTACATAATTAACCCTGATTGGGGATGTAAATTGTTGATACACTTAATGTGCTCCCTATGCCACCAGGAAATAGGGGGAAGTAATAACATGAATTTTAAGTCTTGTAAGACTAGGGGCTTGAGTTGTTTACATAACTACTACTATAAAATTGAAAATGGTAGAGATATGGACACCATTGAAAGTCTACAAGTAGACCATACTATAAGGACTAGAAATTATACACACTTTATTTATTGCTAATATTTGTGAAATTGATTCTAAACTTTTCTAGTTATTTCCCTAACACAAACAAAACATGAATATTTATATAATAAGATAAACTAAGGTGAATCATGGGGTATATCCATAGGTAATAGGGGTAGGTTAGAAAATAAATTTTGCTCCATAGAGTAAGTGGTGTCAATTCTTTAAACCTTTATGGCAATAACATGTAAAACTAGCATTCATCGACCTTGGTGTAATACTCAAATCCAAATTAATGTAGGTTAGACATAAAAGGAAATGAGATGTGTATATCTAAAATCATATGTTGCATAAAATTTACTCATTCAGCTATAAATAAGATGGAAATAGAGTAGATAAACTAGCAGGTTTGTTAGCCTAGGGTTAAACTCAAACAAATAGTTGCATATATTGATATTATTATCAAATTAGTTAGCAAAAAATAAACCATTAATTCCATAAAAACATGAGAAGTAGAAACCATAGAATATATAATAAAGTATACAGATAATCTTTTGAATTCTTCTCTCTTTTGTGTTAATTATATAATAATTATATCTCCTTTATAATGGGCTAAATACCTAGATATACAAGCCTCAAAAATGCCTATACAAGTTCAAGTGGGCCCATTAAAATATTCTTAAATATAGCCAAGTGACTAAAATACCACATTACAATGGAATATTCTAAATTTAAATTTTTTTAAAAAAGCTAGATACTCATCAAGGCCCTATAAGAGGTTTTTTATTAGCTTGATGTTTCCACCTTTGTTTATTTTCCTCTTCCTTTGTCCAAACTTATGTGCATGTTAAGTAATCCTAGTCAATTTGACTAAAATTTAGGATGATGGGTCAGAATAAGTCAAGTGTTTCTTGAATAAGCCTATCATGCACTAAAATTAGAGGCCTCGAAACTTATTTAATGGATTTAGATATCTCCATAATTTGCTTGGAAAAAGTCACAATGGTCATCCCCTCAATGAATATCTTGGCATTGGATATGTCTTGCTGGAACTTTGAAACAAATATCTTCATTTGAGGCCTAATTTCTTGGTCATCCATAAAGCTACCATCAAGTTTGGTCATCCTAATAACCATAATATCCTTCAATTTTTGAAGATTTATTAATTATGTCATAGTGATGTCATGGAGATGTCTAGGTGAGTGGATGAAGTGTCTTGATAGTCTATGTGTTAATGACAAAGTGTGCAAAGTATTTGTCTTAGTATACTTGAAGAAGCCTTGGTTGATCATCAAAGTTTGCATGGTTAAGGATGTTTAGGGATGATTATGGTGATTTGAGGATGTGTAATAGGTACCATAAGATGTCTAATATAATTTGATTGCTTGTGTGCATGAGTGGAATTCATTCGGCTCTTCATTTTATTCATCTAGACATAACTAGGTATCTGGTAGAAAAATTTGAGTAGGCATGTTAATGGTGTCATATTTCATGCATGTGAAGCTTCTAGGAGTAGTATGATATATGGATAGATTCCCCTATATGAGGAGATAATATTATCTAAGTTTTAGATCATGTGACTTAGTGCAACAAAAGTTATTAAGGTGAAAATTTTGTCCCTCAGATAAAATTTCACTAAGTTCTAACATAACCAAATTTGCAAGGTAGATGTAATAGTCCACATTTAATTACATTGAAGATCAAAATTAAGAAATGAATATGAGCTCAACTATGCTATTTGTCTAAGTTTAATAAAGAACAAATTAAGTAGTTTTATGATGGTATATCTCACACAGCTTTAGAAGGAAGTAGTCATATGGGTTTGTTTAATATTATGCCTAGTTTCTATGGTTCAAATTTGAGAACATGTAATTGAGTGAAGTGAAAGACAAAACTATGAAAATTTGGTCTTATAGGTAGATTTAAATGGTTCCCATATTTAGTCATTTTTGTATAAGGTAAAGATCAAGACTAAATGGAGATCTAATGGTTTTTAAGTGATCATTTAGTCAAGATGAATGGTACACATACAGTCAAAGAGTTAAAAATGCATGAGAGACTTTCAAGTGGCATAGAAAAAATGATTGATATTAATATGTATAAGGAATGAGGAGATATCAAGTGGCAAAATTCTATTAGATTGTATACTAACAATATTGCCCATAATGCATGAGGAGCTGCCAAGTCATATAAGCACATGGACTGATAGTAAAATGCTCAAAAGGCATTCAAGGGTGTTAAGTGTCATAATATCAGGAATTATAAGCAAGATCTAATGGTAAGCTCTACAAGGTAAGGACTAGGCTGATCTATAGATATCAATAGTGCATGTTGAGTCAATATTGCAAGATTGTATGAGATGAGGTCAACATGTTCAAGCTTTAACATTTGGATAGTTTAGCACTATAGTTTAAATATCGAACTACTTACGAAAAATATTGATGGTGAATATTGATTGAGATAATTATAGAGCATGATATGAGTTCTAAGTGGTCGAATTTTAAATATGACCATTTGAATTTAAATATTCAAATTTGCAAAGGGAAGACTAAAGTCTAGTTTTTGGGTTATATCTTTTGATCCAGGTAGAATTTGATCATGGTGTAAAAAGTGAATATGTAGAAGACTCCAAGGTACATTTGAAAATATATATATTTAAATATCTAAACTTATTTATATTCAAATATATTTAGGTTAAAATTTTACTATGTGTTTCATTCGTGCTCTCCAAGTGAACCGAGAAGGGTATTTGATCTATGTTTGTTGGTAATTCAATATTTTAATCTGATATATTGATCAAATCATGTTTTAGACTCCATGAGGATGTTATGTGTGTAGTTTGAAGGTTTGAGAAATCATATGAAATATGAACAAAGCGTTAGAAGGTGACTATGTGTACATAGAGGTGTTTGAACTAATTGGGGGCTAGAAAAAGAGTGTTATGATGGATGTTGGATATTAAAGGGGACCTATAGATTATGTGGCATGGGTCCATGTTGAAAACTGTTCCTATGTTCTTAGTTTTCTCTAAGAAGTGTCAAATAGGCTAATGGGTCTTCATAGGATCTCAAAAGTGACTTAGGCCTATTTGAAAGAGGTTTATGCTTATGGGTGACCCATGTAAATACCTTAAGAGTGAAGGCATGTGTTTTGGTTGAAAATGAAGTATTGCGATCATGATATTGATTATAGATATATAAATGGTGAAACCAAATATGATGGTTTATAGGCTTGAGTGAAGAGATGTATGAGAGACTTATGAGCAGGTGCTTGAAGTGGAGGCTTGTGTAGACTTGTGGAGTATGTGTTAAGAGTGTAATAGAGAACTTTTATAGTAGAGTAAAGAATAGACATGTGTGACCAAAGCATGTGTTGTAGAGTGTATAAGATAGAGGAAAGACATAGGTCAAAGTGAGGATTGTGTGTATGACCATTTTATCATGTTGTTGGTGTTGTGATAGAAGTTTTGCAGGTTAATGAGTATGAGAAGTGTGGATTGATCTACAAGGTAGTTTTTGGATTCATTGTGAGTGTGTTAATAAGGTAAAGGAGTTTATGTAATCAAAATTTCATCATCAAGTGTTGAAGACATCGATTCAAATATAGAGGTGTTCATTTTTAAAGGAGGTTAGAAGGATTTGATCATCCTTAGGGGTAGGTGCTCCTTATGAAATAGGCATTTCACTAAAGACCTTAGGTTAATATTAATTGACCAAGGTTACCAATCTAAAGGACTTGATCATCTTAGGGGTAGGTGCTCCTTGTGAAATTGGTATTTCAGTAAATTTTGGTTAGAATGACTTCACTAGTCTCTTATTTTTAATCTTTTGTAGGACATGTAGTCCATGTGTTGTAGGCTTAAGAGTGGTTTTTATTCCCAAAGAGTGTTTCCCACATAGATCTAGTGTTGTGTGTGGAATCTTACATTATCTATTCGTTCATTTCTATAAACATATTGAATTATTCATGAATGATTGTATTGAATGCTTAAGAGTTTGTAAGAATTGGAATTGAAGTTGAAATATCTACCACCAATGATTCCTTCCCCCCTTCTCAGTGGTTTATACCTCTAGCATTAATAAGAGGGCAATATTGAATTATATCTTCTCTAAGGATGTATTTACTATATGAAATCATAAAGGCATCATGTCTATAAATCAATACTGGCTTAGTTAAGAAAGAGTATACCTATAATTTTTATTGGTATACACTTTTTAAGTGGGAACATGACCAATATGGGGATCCACTAGCCTTATTAGGGGATGACTTGTCACAACATATAATGCTAAAAAGGGTTCTAAAGCCTACAGTTTAACACAATCACATAATAACACTAATAGAGTCTTAAGGCTTAAAACATTCACCTATTCTAATAACAAGAAAGTAAATCTAATCTAGTGCACACCAAAACTTGTGGCACAAAGTGGGGGTTAGAAACAATATAACAAACATGTATAGGGAACCTCAATTAAAGTAATTATGAGTAATACCCTAATACATGAAATATGAAACATAGTATTATTTGAGCCAACACTTATGTTAATTATATCTCATTAAAGAGAGAAAAACAAAGGTAGAATATACTTACCTAAATGTAAATCTATGGAGACTCAATCTCTCCCTTTGGAAATGGAGCTTCACATGAAGTTGTTATGTTTGTAAGGATAAATAAGAAAGGCAAAAGCATCTAAGACTTATCCAAAAGACTAGATTATCTAAATAAGAAACCTAAGCTAAGTCTCCTCAAGTAGAATGGTGGAAGAGTAGATTGTGAAGAAGCATGAGTGAATAATAACTCTTGATTGTACATATGAAATAATGATGAAATGGTATTATATATAAGAGGATTTTCCCTAAATCCTTCTAAAAATATTAGTTGTATAGGGTCAACCTATTTGACCCAGTGTGTTTTTGGTGATAATTCACTAGGTTTGAGTTAGGTCAATCGAAAGGCTAACAAGCTAAAAAAGTGAAAAATACCCCTAAACTATACTAGGTCAACCTAGTTGACCTAGTCTATTGACTGACCAAAAGGGGTTTAAGACAAGAAAATGAGGGATAGAAAGAGGAAAATGATTGGAGAAGTATTAAGGGGAGGATAAATAGATTAGGAAATGGTTTTAGAAGATAGTTAGATTGGTAATAATGTGGCAATAAGGGTTAAGAATCTTATGAGGCATCAAAGGTCTACCCACCCCTTTGTTGGTGCACCCCTTAGGGTGTGCACTCAAAGAGATTGAGTCTCGATGAGTTCCTTTAAGATGTAAATCATTAGTATTTGATAAAAGTTTGAAAATATTATTTTTATACATATGACCCACTCTAAGCTCATCATGTGTCACTAAGGTGTAAAAGAGAATGGTGCTTTGATAAATAACATAGTAACACATAATGCTGATGCTAAAAAAAGTTGTAGTATTTTAAAGAAAAAATAACTAAAAGTAAATGAATAAAATGGAAATTAACTAAAAATTAAATGAATCAAAAGTAAATAAATGTATACCTTGACTTACGTTTATCATATGATGGTTATTTTTTGTGTTGTTAGTTTTGATTATGTAGGGCATAAATATTTCTTTCAACAAACCCAATAATATAAAGCTAAAGATAAAAATTAAATAGACACAATAAAATTCAAGATAGCTGGTGATATGAGGATGGGATGTACATGGGTAAATTTGGAAAGCTAGGGTGACAAGTGCTATGTTAGACCAAATGACCAAGTCAAACAATAAGATTAAATTGGGTAACCAAAAAATCAAGGCTACTAAAGATCAAAAAACTCAATCACGCCATCCTTAAGTAAGAACTACAATCTCACCAAGTCAAACTGAGGATACATGTTAAACAAGATGGTAATAAAATAAATCAATGGTAAAATAAGAAACAAAAAGGTAAAACAACATTGATGAGTGAGTATTAACAATCCAATCTCACTCAACAATGGAAAAAGGAAGCATAAAAGGGAAAACAACATTGATCAGTGAGAAGTAACAAGCCAACCTCACTCAATAATGGAAAAAGGGTATGAACTCAAGTGTTCATAGTAATAAGATATTAAAATTATGATAAATGGTAAAATGAAAGTAAATTAAGTGTAAGATATGTAAAGTGATGGTGTAAAGAAACTAATCCATAGTTAATCACATTTTTTTTCACTCTAAAGATAGATAAAACTAAAACAAAGTAGTGCTGGCATGTTTATAAGAGGTGAAGAAGGAATTAAAGGAAAAGGGAAAATAGATTTGGAGTCATAATTTGCCTATCAAGGGGGGAAATGAAATGGGTGGAGGGGAGAATGAAAGAAAAACTAAGGTAAAGAAACTCTTTATCAAAGTCAAGGCACTCAAATTAAGTTTTTTAAAATAAGAGGACTTTCAACCTTAAGGACTATGAAGAACTTATCTTAGCTACACAAGTATTAGGTTAACAAATAGAGTATATATATCATCAAATTAAGTTTATGTGCATGAAAATTAAAATGGACATTCCTTTCCACAATGTGTTCCTCATTCCTCAAGTTCCCTTATAGAGCCATTGATCTTCTAAAAGGATTGGATACTTGCATGAAAAATTAGGTAGGACCATAAAGTTTGTTGAATTCCCTTATTACAATATACTTCCCTATCACACCCCAAAGGACCTCATCTCTATGTGAGGCCAACTACAGAGTTTGAGATTTTATTAGAGATAGGAAATGTTCTTGTAATCATGTCCTTTAGTATGATATTGACTTTTGATATTTGTATGTTTCCTTTTACATATCATTACCTATTGTTTTCAAATGATTTAGCTTTTAACTTTCTTGTTGGATTTTTCTATTCCTCCTCCATACAAATTTGGAAAACCAAAGATGGGTGCTAAAGATGACTTTCATTTAAATACTTCAGACAAGGTTGCTAAGAGAGAGAAATTTCAAAGTTTAGACACCTAAAATTGGCCATTGATAACCTCTAATCTGACTTTTGGCCAATTTCTACCCAAAATGTATAATCTGGCCTAAAAACACTAAAACATGTTAAATGATGTGAAACTAACATATTCAAGTGCCAATTTTGGTGAGGGTATCACTAAATGGGTCAATGTAATCTATAGGATAGCTAACTTCGATCAAATTATTTTGAGTCAAAATGCTAATTTTACACCTGGGTGCTCTGGATTAATCTTTCATATCAAGTCTTCTACATAAGGCACCTGCATTTGTTATTTTTTGTTGGTAACATCCTAAATGGGAATACACATCCAATGCATCTAATAGTGACTTCAAATTCCAATCCAATCAAATTTTGGACCATTAATAAGGCATTTTGATCAATTTGAGTAATTTGTGTATAAAGTGCTTAATCATGTTTAAGAGATAATTAAACCAAATCAAGGCCTAATCAAGAATTCCATGGAAACTTCTTAATTTTTTTTTTTGGAAATGAATATGGAATATCTTCATCATCAAGTGACCTCATTTCTTAGGAAGACATCCCTAGGCCATAAATGCCACAAATATTTGGATTCATTCCTACCATGCCTCATTAATGCCTTCAATGATTCCCTCCATGCATCTTAATTTCCCCTTCTTCCAATTTCATTATGAGGATAATTAAAAAATTAATTCCAAAAATTGAATTAATCCTTAACCACACAACTCAATCTTGAGATGGATGGTTGAGGTTAATTCTGATCAAATTCAAAAATATATAAATAGGAGGCCTCACAACATCATTTATAAGATTATTTGATGCAAAATTATAATGGAAAATTGGTTCCAAAATCTTCAAGAAATTATTTTTACCATGCCAAATTGATTCCAAGCCAAGCCAAGCCATAAGCCAAAGGTGCCAAGGAGAGATGGATGTAGCCAAGCTTCCATTACCAAGGACTTCATGAGCATAAGCCAAGAAAGCCACTACTACAAAGGCATTTGGAGCATCTAAAGAAGGTCAAGGAACTCTTGTATTTGATTCCTTGATTTTTAGTTGTGCTTGTCATTTTCTTTTGTTAACTAAACTCTCCCTAGTGTCTAGGAATAGAAATGTTATGCTATTAGTATGTTTATTTCATTTTGTTTTCATTTTGGAACAAACACCATACTAACCATCCTCTCTTGAGTCAAATTCTTAGATCACATAATGGCACACCCGATGGGACTAGATACATCTCACAACTGAAGGAGATCCTTTTGCAACTCTAAAATATTCATTTAAGCTCTTCAAACTCTTGCAAATTGATTTTATAGCTTTATTTTACTATTTTTGGTCACCACGGTTTTTACATAGTAACCAACATCATTAGATACCTACTTAACTGACATCGATCAAAAAAACTAACATTGGTTAGATTTCATTTAATCAGGGTAACCAACGTGGATGGTAATAACTAATGTTGATCACTATGTTTTTCAAAAAACATAGACCTGAGAGATACTTTTCCAAAGATTGTTGTTTTAAACTCAAAAGAGCTTCAAAGCTAAAGGACATGCTAACAATTTTGCTATAGGACCAAGTTTAAAATTTGCTCAAAACATGTTTAAATCACCTTTGCATGCTTAAAGATTGATTAAGAACCTTTTTTTGGTGTTTAACAAATACTTTAGGTGTTTTTGGTGAAAGTTTTTAGCATTTGTAATTAAGACTAAGGGGTCAAATGAACACCACCAAATCTTTCATTTGGGCTTAAAATTGAACACACTTGTCATTTTTGTCTTCAATATTTGTTTGATCTAATTTTTGTTTGGAAAGAAGAGGGATGTTGCATGTATGCTCGTCCATTTGTCCCCTTTAGGGAACCCTTAAAATCAAAAGCACCATTCCTATTGTAAATAACCTAGTCAAAGGCTTAGAAATAAATTCATCTAAATCACTCCCTAATAACTCATCAAAGTTTGGGTGACCTTGAAAATGACCCTAAAGTCTTTCTATTTTCATGCTTTCTTTGTCTTTATGCATCTTGTCTTGCGAGGTAGACTTCATCACCTCCCACAAGTTAATTAGGGAGGAATTGAATTTATTAGGCTCCTTTAGAGTTTCACATGGGAAATAGTGGCACTTTGGACATCACACTACACTGATCGAATAATAGGATACAGTGGTTGTAAAAAGGACTAGACCTTTTTACAATAAGCCAAGTGATACAGACCCAAAATTTGTGATTTTATTTTACATTTTTTGGCATGAAATTCATTGTGCAATTGATTCCCCTATATCATTCATAAATGTTTTAGATCTTAGATAAATACCCACTTGTCATGAAAGTATTGTTGGTGCAAGGGTCACCTCAAGGTCCATGTCAAAGTAATATCATTTGAGAGAGGGGGTGTAAAAACCCTACTATATAATGCATATTTACTTTTGGATGAACACTTAAAATCCTCTCAAATGATGTATATTGATGGATTCCAACAATACCAAGCAACCTTGTCAGTTTAGGATCTAAGGGAAATTAATTCTAGTTTAAAGTCTTGTGTAGAGTAAAAAACTTAGTGTAAACAAATAATCCAAACCAAACACATATTCTAAATTTTCCTTTGAACAAAGAAGTGTTATGTTTCCCATGTGAGATCATCCATTTACCTTGTTTAGAGTTCACCAAAAGCTTAAGAGTCATATCTTCTACTTTATCATAGTTATGCTGCCCAATTGAGTCTAGACCTTTACCAAAGTTTTTAAAGTCCACTTATAATTTAAATTAGAAATTACACCTTTAAAAGTTCATAGGGTTGATGTGTTAAGTGGGTTCACCATTTTGACTAAACTTGAGGGAAGTTAGGTTTAATTTCCAATTTAGGTTGAAGGCTATTTAAGAATCATAATCATTATCATCAATAATAGACTTAATACATTTTGTGCTAAGTACTTTCTCTTTAAGTTTATACACCACAACATTTTGAGTCAAGAAAGGTAGTGTTATGGTACCAAAATTGTAGGGAAACATTTTTACCTTAGAGATTTTTTAAAGCAAACCTTTTTTTCATCACACCTTTTATGTAGTATAGCACCATTAGGCTGCCCAAAACATTTCAAACATTGTTTTTTAGACCCTCTTTCATAAAGTCCAAATTTTGTTTTTATGTGTTTAGGCCAATTCATGTATACTCTTGTGATATTTTATCTAAAGTGGTTATACTATTTGCTTTTAACTAGTTTGTTTGTCCAAAAGAACCCAATTTTATAGATTTTTTTTAGAAAAAAAGCTATTGCTAAAAGTGCCTTTTGTTTCATTCCTTATACCTAGTTGACCAAGTTCATGTCTAAGAATCAAATGCCTAGTATTTGTTAGAAGTGTTTCAAATCCATTAGATTAAAACTTTCATCTATTTTCAAAGTCTAGATTTTGATGCCATTTGGCCAAGAGTCCTAGCACATGCCTTGTTTGAGTCTAGCTTTTGATGCCATGTTTGGCCAAAAGACCTAGCAAATTTTAAATTCCTAGATTAGACTGATTTGAAACACTTTGACCTTAGAGTTTGACATTTTGATTTTTAGTCCATTTACTTGCTTACCTTTGTATGAATAGTGAAACATTAGATACTTCACACTAGCTTGTTTCCTCATAAAAATTTGCATAAACCTTTTGATCCTTTTGACAAATCTAGACCAATTTGGGACATCATTTACTTTAGACATTGTCCTTTTTAGAGTTTTTAGAAATCCTTGACCTTTTATCACAAAGCATTGAATATGGATCCCAACATGTATTCCTATGCTTTTAGTGAACTCATTTATAATCTAGGGATTAGTAATATGGTTGTGTAGGAAGAAATGGTGAAAGAACCCTATGTAGATATTATTGATTATGAGATGGATTATTATCCATCTTATAATACTCAATTAGGGGAACAAAGCCAAGATCCATTAGCTAACTATTTGGTTAACACACCATCTTATTCAGAGTAAAACTAAGAATAAACTACATAATACTTAGCTATAATATCTGTAATGGATGAGCTAGTACTTCAACAGTCATATTATACTAATACAACTTCCACGTATGATCTATTTTTGTTTGAGTGATATTTTTTAGAGAACAAAGATGAGATTTTGGTTAGATCCAATGAGGTAGGGGCCATTTCCATTAGACTTCCCCCATGAAAATTTACCAAGTCTAGTAAAAGTGCCTCACAATATCATTTATGATCAATAGGCTTCTTATAGCAATCCCATGGCTCTAATCTAAACAACATACCAAGATATTAATATATTTGATCGAAGCAAAAACATCATGGAAGAGTAATTTATCTAAATGCAAACAACATATCAAACATATTTGAATCTAGCACATGATTTCTATCAGATGAACATGGTAAGTAAGCCTTTCATTGACGTAGTTCCTTCAATAGAGTGATGATAGAGTGCACTAGAAAAGAGAATATGAATTATGACCCATTCATACAAACTATTTCAATAGATAACTTGATACATATGCCTATTATTGAAGAAGTGTCTTCAGCCTCTATGTGGAATAGTGAGCCAAACATAGTAGATAATGTGCAAACAACATCCAATGTTTACCAAAGTGGTACTAATGTGAAAATAATGAGCCAACAATATGTGCCTGTAGTTAATCCTATCAATAGGTTATCATACCAAGGGATAGGATTTTTTACACCCCAGCCTCAAATAACTACTTCCTCAAGTATATAACCTATGGGTTATGTAATCAAACAATGGCCAATGTCACATCTCAATGATAAAGTGTGATGAATCCTACTCACCCTCAACAAGTAACGAGTAGTATTCCAAAAAAACAAGCACAATATAGTGTATCAACATAATAGAGGATAAATACATTACCACCACAATTAGGGGAAATAAATGTTCCACCTCACCAGGTAATGACAAACACACCTATTTAGTCATATAATAATATTCCAATCCAAAACCAAGTAATGACTAGTCAAGAATGTATAAATATTAGTCAGCGATAGATGCCAAATCTTTAACCTACTTTCACTTCCTCATATGGATTCATGTAACAAGGAGGTCCTCATGTTTCTTAGGTACCTACTAGACAACCCTTGGGTCAAAATGTGCCAAAAATATAGAGATAGGGTCTTGGTCCATAAGTTCCCACTCAATAGTAAGATTTGATTAGTTGGTATCATGTCCCTTTTTAATCATAGTAGGCATAGTATAGTTATATCCCACCATTCAAACCACAAAATCCTTCAAGTCAAACCTTTATTTCCAACCTAAACCAAAATATCCTATAGCCAAATGTGTAATTTCAAGTACATCCCAATCCATGTATATGTATTCCTAGTCCATTTCCCAACCAAACCAATATACCCCAATGTGTATCTCCATCATACCTTGGTCAAAGTGTCCCACTTGTGACCTCCCAACCATTTACCCAAACCAAAATTCTCCCTCAAACTAATATTCCATCCAGTTTTCTATCCCAAGAATTATAATAGATAAGGGATGAAATCGCTCCCATTCACACTGGGAAGTAGACCAAAAAGTTTAAATTAGATGATGTATGTTCTTATCCATTCAACATGGAGTGTTTGTAGATACCATTTCCTCCAAGATATGAACCACCAAAATTTGATAAATACAAAGGGAAAGGTGATCCTAAGGCTCATTTGACTAAATTCTTTGTCACATGTTAACCAATGGCATATAGTGACATATACCTTTTTATTTTGTTTCCAAAGATCTTGGCTGGACAATCCTTGGAGTAGTTTTTGAAGTTTCACAAAAATTCAGTAATGGATTTTGATTATCTTTCTAATAAGTTTATGCAACACTTTTCCTATAATCTTGAACATGAGATTTCATTAGTGGACATAACACAAGCAAAGTAAAAAAGAGGGGAGAGTTTTTAAAGTTATTTATAGTGATGGAGATCCCTTAAAAATTATTTCACCCATAGTTTACAACATAAATAGTTAGCCACTGTGTTTACCAAAAATTTGCATAGTGAGATAGCCTATCATCTAGAACTACAATGTGTGCATACATTCAAAGAGATCATTGATAAAGGTTTATTTATTGAGAGGGAACTCATCAATAAATGAGTCATCTAGCTTAATTAAACTAATCAAAATCAAGGTACCTCTCAGGTAAATGACCAACATTCCATCCAAGTGAAAGTATCACAATCAACACATGCCAATAATCATGAAAAACTGAATTAATCAAACTGTAATAGGAATGTTATGGGAATTGGAGTAACCTATCCAACTAATGACACAAGTGTAACAACCAAGACCTATACAAAAAATATAGAAACCTTTACCATTGCAAACTACTCCTCCTAGAAGAACCATCCCTACACGTCATGTCTTCAGTGACCTACGAGAACCTATTGACTCTATATTTTAAAAGTTTGTTACTACTAATCAGATTAGTTAGTCTATACAAACACATTATTTGCAAGGCATTCCTTATCCTGATTGGTACCATGAAAATGAATTTTGTGACTATCATCAGGTTAATGGGCATAATCTACGAAGATGTGTCTAAATCAATCATTTAATCAAGAATATGTTGGATAATGGAGAGATAAAATTGGATAATGGTGCTTGCACTTATAATCAAACTCTTGGGATTTATCAAAAACCCTTTACCTAACATAACAATCAATAGTAGTAGAACAATTAACAACAATAACAACGGCTAGTGCAGTAGTAAAATCAATGGCTGAATCAATAAAATCAAGAAAATCAGCAGTAAAACCCACAATGATAGAATAATGGATAAAACCAAGGTTTAAATGGTAAAAACCAACAAAACTACCATGTAGTTGCACATGAATACAATAGGATTGTAGGTCATATTATAGGGGATATCATTAATACCATCTCCATTAATCCTAGACCAAACATTAATCAACCTAGACCATTAATAAACTATAATATTTAGATAAATCACATGGATAATCCTTATTTAACCTAGGATTGTATATAGGAAAACCAACAAACTACGACTTCCCCTTTTGGATCTTATATCAACAACTTGTCCTTACCATGTGACCACATGCGAGTGCATCGACAACTAAGACTTGTCCAATTTGGTCCCATACCATTTCCAACATCAGTTAGTAATAATGGTCTAGTATTTAATCATGATTATGAAATCAAAACTCAAATGTTGAATATTACTATCCCAAGCCCAGAACCATATACTATTTTGACTATCAACCAACCAATTATTTAGCCTCAGAATAAACCATTCACTACTGACCAAGACAAGAAGTTTGATATTATGGAACAATTGTAGAAGACTATAGCATAAATTTCTATTTTAGATTTTTTATGGATGTCAATAGTCCATAAGAACATCTTGAATGATTTTTTGACCCAATCCACTATTATTAGTGAGATACCTCTAATAACTTTCAAGCTTTGGTTGGACACCTAGCTCCAACCCAACAAGTCACATTCAACCAAAGTGATATGTCTTCCCTTGGCTCACTCCATAATAACACATTATACATTGAGTTTTGTATCAAATAACATAAAGTGAAACATGTCCTTATAGACAATGGATCTAGCCTCAACATAGTGTCTCTAAAGCTCATCAAGCTTATTCAGTACATAATGATAGATCTCCATCTAGAAATAATAACTATTAAATCCTATGATAATTAGGAAAGAGAGTCACAAGGCACCATTAGTTTTCCAATTATCATTGTGCCTTTCACCCATGATATACTTTGCCATGTGTTCGATCTTGAGTTATCATACAATATGCTTCTAGGTAGGCCTTGGTTATATGAGACTCATGTAGTTCTATTGACATTGCACTAATGTATCAAGTTTTCCCATTCAAGGATGGAAGTCAATATTCTAGGAGATTTACACCCATATGAGCACTACAAGCATCTTGAGATTGAATTTCAAAACTATAATTTTTAGTATGATATGAATCCAAGTTCTAAGTAGGATAGAGGAAAATCTATACTTATTGATCCTTTATCAGATACTTTCATATATCCTAATACCTTGGATTTCCTTTCCCATATGCCACCTCCTAAAGCTTCTAATCATTTCACCATTTTAGATAATGGACTAGGAAAATATGTGACCCATGACACAATTTATATTTCCAATATTCCTTAGAATCTAAAAACCTTTGGGTGGCCTAAAGTCATCCCACTTATGCATTAGCAACAAAAGAACAAAGATAAGGGACCTATCACATTTGTACCAACATCTAGCCTAAGACTTGATCCTCTTGAAGGGCATGAATCATGGTTATATAATGATGACCAAGCCGATTCTATAAAAATGCAAAGTATCCTATTCATAATAAGATTATGGAGGATCACAATTATAAAGGAAGAGGCCTCAAACCAAATCAACAAGGAACCATCGAGCCAATTTTCATGACTAAGTATGAAAGACCTTATGGACTTTAATTTAAACTGCCTGGGGGTGACCCCACATATCTTATTCAAACTCCATCACCAATGACTAGTGATGATGATGTTGATAGTGAAGTAGAGTATGATTATAGCCTTACCTTTGATAACCTAACTAAAACAAACCTATTTTATAATAATTCCATTTGTACCCTTACCCAAGTCATTTATTTTAATCCATTGCCATTATATTATCCCCAACTGATAGATTTAGACCAACAAGAATCTAATCTGCTGATTGATGAGTTTTAGAATGATGATGCATTTTGTCATTTCTTAGGCCTTAAAAACAATATTCCATTGGGAGATCACAAATTAGGATTCTCAATCACATTGAATCTTGCAAACTATTTTGGAGAGAAAGTAAAACACCTTTAGCCAAAAAATAATAATAAAACATTGAGGTCCCAGAGTGAAAACTTCTTTGAATTTTTTTTTTACCAAGGAAAAAGTAGAGATAAAGGCTAGTCTAGTGATGAAAACCTATTTCAAGTACTATTAGATGGGGGTGTTCATTCTTCTTCAAATTTATATTAGGAGACCACTAATGATGAACTTGTTTGTGGATCAGAGTTCAACTTTGAGAAACAACAAGTATCTAATCAAATACTTCAATAATTTATAACTATTTTTGTTACATGGCTAGATCTCTCATTAGGGGATTTATATTCATCAGGCTTAGGAGAATTTAAAGATAAATTCCTAATATATGACCCTAACATAGTCTAATAGTTCAAGTCACTACATACTATCCTAGAAGATAGTTCAACCCTTCTAGTCAAAGATACAATAGAGGTAAATATCAAGGCTCCATCAGACATGAAATTGATAAAATTAGGAGTGTCTCTCATTGAGGAGGAACATGATGTATTTGCATCTCTATTGAGAGAGTTTATTGATATTTTTTCATGGGCCTATTTTGACATGCTAGGTTTAGAAACCACTTTATTTCTACACCATCTTGTGGTTAATCTTGATGCTAAACTAGTAAAATAAAAGATATGTAAGATGCATCCTTGCATTACTATATTGGTAAAGAAAGAGTTGGAAAAAATCTTAAAATTAGGATGTATCTAATCCATTGACTACTCTAAATGGATCTCTAATATTGTACCTATTAGTAAAAAGCCTAAAGGGATCAAAATTTGTACTGATTTATGAGACATCAAAAAAGCTTATCCTAAAGATGATTTTTCCTTACCTAATATGGACATGATCATCAATTCTATGATAGGTTATGAACTAATTTCACTCATGGATGGCTTTTCAAGATACAATCAGATCAGAATAACACTAGAAGATCAACATAAAATAACATTCACCACTCCATGGGGAACATTTTGTTATTAGGTGATGCCATTTGGCCTTAAGAATGATAGAGATACATATCAAAGGGCCATGAATTTCATATTCCATGATATGATTCAAGATATTGTTAAATACTATGTTGATGGCATATTAGGAAAATCCAAAACTAGGGCTAACCATCTAGCAATGCTATGCAATATATTTGAAAGACTATGAGAGTACAAAGTTAGACTAAATCTAAATAAATATGTGTTTTGTACAACCTCAGGTAAATTACTTGGTTTCATCGTGTCTCATAGAGGTATTGAAGTTGATCTAGCTAAAGTCCATGCTATAATAGAGATGCCACTACCAAACAATTTAAAACAACTCCATGGTTTACAGGGTAAGATCTAGTCAATCCAATGTTTCATCTCTCAATTAGAAGATAAGTGACATCCATTTACACACATTTTAAAGAAATGAGTTGCATTTTATTGGGATGATCACTGCCAAATAGATTTTCAATAGCTCAAAGATTATCTTGTCAATTTACCTATTTTATTACCTCCTATGCCTAGAAAGCCATTCTTATCATACTTATCAGCTACCAACCATGCTCTAGGGGCACTTTTGGCTCAACATGATGATAAAGGAAATGAGAATATTTTATACTACCTAAGTCATACCTTTGTTGCATATGAATATAACTATGTACCTATTGAAAATGCTTGGCTGGCCATAGGTTTCATAGCTCAAAAACTACATCATTACATGTTGAACAATAAAACTATGGTCATTTCAAAAGTATATCCACTCAAGTATCTACTATCTAAAATATCTTTGAAAGGTAGAATGGCTAAATGGATCATGATACTTAGTGAGTTTGACATATAGTATGTCAATCAAAAGGTAATCAAAGGACAAGTTCTTATAGATCAACTTGTTAAAGGACCTCTCATGGACACCTAACTACTCACATTTCAATTTTTTGATGAATCCATCATGACCATCATGGATACACCCCTTTAAGATTAGCCTTGGAAGCTATATTTTGATGGTTCATTCATTGTGCATAGATTAGGGGTAGGCCTATTATTTATTACACCATAACAAGATCTAATCCCTAAATCAATTAGAATCAGCTTTCCTTGTATAAACAACATGGTCAAGTATGAATCACTTACTATATCACTTCAACAAGCAATGCATTGGGATATATCTCATCTTCAAGTTTATGGTGATTCTTAGTTAATAATTAATCAAGTTATAGATAATTTTTAAACCAAAGATGACAAGTTGGTTCCATATAAAGCCATGGTTGACACTCTTAAAAATCAAATTTCCAACATTTAGTTTGAGCATATACTAAGGGATAGTAACATAACTATAGATGCCATGGCTACTATTAGCTCTCTGATTTGACAAATAGATAAAGCTAGAGAGTATTAGTTCCTTGTCAAGATTTACTAACACCAACTCATGAACCTTTAATCATTGCCATGATTTGTGATATTGTTATTCCTAATTCTACTTGGTACTCAGACCTTTACAAGTAACTTCATGACCAATTTATACCACCTAACCTATCTCAAAAACAAACCAAAGCCTTCATTCATCATTCCACTCATTATACTTTACTTGGATCCACTCTTTACCATCGTAGTTTTAATGGAACCCTACTTCATTATTTAACTTTGGTAGAGTCTAAAATAGCATTAAGATAAGTTCATGAAGGAGTATGTGGATCCCATTCTAGTGAGGTAGTCCTATCCAAAAATATCTTGTGCACTAGTTATTACTGGCCCACAATAGATGCAGGTGCCATTGCATATGTAAAGAAATGTGATAAATGTCAATACCATGCTAATTTGATTAATGCCCTAGAAAAAACTCTAAAATTGATGTTTATACCATGGCCATTTTCTACATGGGGACTTGAACTCATTCGAAAGATTAACCCCAATTCATTAGATGGCCATAAACATGTCCTTACCAGCATCGAGTATTTCACTAAGTGGATTGAAGTTATACCCCTCATCTATGTGAATAGAAATAAAATTTCCAAATTCATCTTCAAAAATCTCATCTACCACTATGGTATCCCCTTTGATGTTATATCTAATAATGGAGGATCATTAAAGAATAAAGATGTAGACTAATTATGTACTAAATACAACATCACCCAACATTTTTTATAGCATATTACCCTCAACGAAATGGGTAGGCTGAAGCATCCAACAAAACCATTGTCAACATTCTTATAAAGATTTTCAATCATGCCTATCATCATTATCATCTCTAGATATTCCTTTCCCTTTGGGCATTCCATACCAATCATCGTACCCCCATAAGAGCCACTTCATACTGACTTATTTGTGGTATTAAAGCCATCCTTCCCATTAAGGTCAAGTTGCCTTCACTATGCATCTCTTTCAAACATGTCTTGGATGATCATTAATATTGAGTAGCTGACCTATAATATTTGGATCTACTTGATGAAAAACACATAGCCATGCTCAACAATCTTCAAGCATATCAGAATCGACTCAAAGGCCACTATAATAAACATGTGAAGTATAGAACATTTAAAATTGGTGATCTTGTTCTTAAAGAAAACCAAAATAATGCCAAAGTTGAGAATAAACATAAAGGGAAACTCAAACCAAATTGGATAGGGCCTTTCATCATCATTGTAGATTACGGATCAAGAGCAAACAGGCTTGCGACACCAAATGGTGATGAACATCTAGAGCCAATGAATATTATTCATCTCAAGAGGTACTATGCTTAATGCTAAGGTGTATTATCAGTAAGGACCACTTTAGTTTTACCATTTTATCATCATTATTCTTTGTACACATACCACCCTTATTCATCCTCTTTCCTATATCTACTTTCCATTTATGACCTATTGACCTAGTGTGTTATAAAGCCTAGCCCATTTAACCTTGGTTTTTATCATTCATTATATAGTTTTAGCATTAATGTATCTAATTATTTCATCACTTAGTTCAAGTATTTTAGATAGGGATTGTATCTTGGGATAGTGTGATAGAATTTTTGATGGTTACATCTTTCATTTGTTAGTCGTTTCTTACCACCAATCTTGTTACTAATTATAACCACCTTTGGGAAATTAGTACCATTAATCTATGTCGTTGTGTCCTAGTTATAACCACTTATGGGAAAAATAGGGGAAACACTAAGCCTTGACATACCAACTTGCCACTTCTTATGCCATACTATGTCTTTTTACCAACTGTGCTTGTTTTGTTTGAATTCACTACCATACTAGTCAAATTCCTTTGTTGAAATGGTAAAACTACAATGACTTGAGGTCCTACTTTGGGAATATGTAGGTAGCACTCAATAGTTGTTGAGGTTAGATCATTCACCCTTTTACCCATGTTCTCACCATTTTGTGAGTAACCTAAGCCACATTCTCACCATTTTATGAGCAACCTAAGCCACACTCTTGCTATTTTGTGAGCAACCTAAGCCACACTCTCACTATTTTGTGAGCAACCTAAGCCACACTCTCACCTTTTTGTGGGCAACCTAAGCCACACTCTCACCATTTTTTGAGAAGCCTAACCCATGCTCTCAACATTTTGTGAGCAACCTAAGGATGAATGCTCTCACTATTTTGTGAGCTTGAACCATTTAGTGTCTCATCATTATTGATCAAGTTGAGATACCTTCAAAACACTTCCAAAAACATTTTAAAAATTATTAGAAAAGAATAAAAACATTAACCACTTCTTTGCCTTAATGATTCTGGGAACCCTTATTAAGTTATAAGCAAATCACTGGTCATTTTGTTTCCCCATCCTTCTTTGGCCTTTTTCTCTCATGCACTTGCCATTTTACAAGACCATTTATATTATTCTATCACATCCATTCTATTTGTTTTTCTTAGTTATCATATTCTTCCCATTCCCTGGGAGAACTGTATTTGGCTTGAAGTTTTTTATTGGATATTACATCCATGGAACTACGTAGGAAACATCCACATACCTAGTGTATATAGAGATAGCTCAGCCACCCATTTCCTTTTCTTCTATTTCGCCCTTTTATTCATTTGTTAAGTTATCACCTATTTTATAATGGCAAAGTTCATAGGGTGTTTATTGCATTGTTTGTTTATTTATTTCTACTTATTTATTTTCTTATTTTTTTACTTTCAACACTATTACCTTGATTCAATTTATATATATTCATTCGGTGATTCATTACACACACTTATATTCGAATCCATACATATTCATATGTTTAGATTATCATCATTATTATATCATTGGTGCATTGTTTTCTATTGATTATTGGATTGTAGGAGTCTGTCCTTATGCATCTTTTGGACAATTCTTTATGGTATTCTATCATAAATCCTACCATCATGTGCTACAACAAACCTCAACTTCAAGAAGTATATTCACAAATGGTGGCATCTCTTCGGCACGAAAATCTTGATTCCACTCCCAATCATATCCTAAACAGAGTAATTGACCATGAAATAATTTTAACCTTTATTAGTTTGGATGTGCATCTCTCTACTAGTAGGTTGTTCCAATTCATCATTACCCTCTATGTAAATTTATCATTATCCTTAACCATGTTTATCAAGTTTGCCATAATTAGGGCCCAATTATTATAACCTCCTATGGTAAAGTTATTGTGCACCATCCCACTTGCATTTTTCAATGATTATAACCACCTTTGGGAAAATCATTATGTTGTCACCACTTTACTTTTTCTACCCATATAGGGGCATGTTATTATCTTGGTAATCTATCCTAAATGGGATAGCTCCATCTTCTCAATGATTATAACCACCTTTGGGAAAATCATTATGTTATCATACCACATTACCACTATCGAGGTACAATGGTTATAACCACCTTTGGGAAAACCATCGTAAACCATCCCACTTGCTTGCTCAATGATTTTGACTACTTTTTTTGTATCATTATGATTTCACCCCATCATCCTTGCTTTCCCTGGTCCCCTTGTTTCACTTCTTTCTTTTTGAGGGACTATTTTTTGACCTACTTATGCCAACCATTCCCTTGAGGGGGCATCATATAGTTAGTTTATCATTATTACAGTCGTAGGTATACATGACCTTTTCATTCTTTGAGAAGATGTTAATGTGTTTATAGCTTGCAATGCCTTCCCAAATAAGGGCAAACTATAGACACCTAAAACTGGCCACTGATAACCTCCAATAAGGCTTTTGGCTAATTTCTAACCAAAATATACAATTTGGCCTAAAAATACTAAAACATGCTAAATGATGTGAAAATGACATATTAAAGTGATAATTTTGGCCAAGGTATCACTAAATGGGGTAATGCAATTTATGGGCTAGCTAACTTTGATCAGATCATTTCAAGTAAAAATGCCAATTTTACACCTAAGTACTCTAGATTACTCTTTGCTATCAAATATTCTTCACAAGGCATGTACCTTTGTTATTTTTTTTTGGTAACATCTTAAATGGGAATACACATCCAATGCATCTGATCGTGACTTCTAATTCTAATCCAATCAAATTTTAGACCAATAACAAGGCATTTTGATAAATTTGAGTAATTTATGTATAAAATACTTAATCATGTTTAAGACCTAATTAACCCAAATCAAGGCCTAATCAATAATTCCATGGAAACTTCTTGATTAATTTGTTTTGGAAATGAATATGGAATATCTACATCATCAAGTGACCTCATTTCTTGAGAAGACATCCCTATGTGATAAATGCCACAAATATCAAGATTCATGCTTCCCATACCTCATCAATTCCTTCCATGATGCCCTCCATGCATCTTAATTTCCCCTTATTCTAATGTCATGATGAGGATAATTAAAAACTTAATTCCAAAAATTGAATTAATCCTCAACCACACATCTCAATCTTGAGATGGATGGTTGAGGTTGATTCTGATCAAATCCAAAAATCTATAAATAGGAGCCCTTACAACATCATTTCTAAGCTTTTTTTATGCAAAGTTATAATGCCAAATTGGTTCTAAAAACTTCAATCAATTAGTGTTACCATGCCAAATTGATTCCAAGCCAAGCCAACCTATAAGCCAAAGGTGCCAAAGAGAGATGGAGGTATCCAAACTTCCATTGCTAAGGACTTCATGAGCACAAGCTCAGTAAGCCACTCTATAAAGGAATTTGGAGCATCCATAAAAGGTGAAGGAACTCTTGTATTTGATTGATTGATTTTTAGTTGTGCTTGTCATTTTCTTTTGTTAACTAAACTCTCCCTAGTGCCTAGGCCTAGAAATGTTATTCTATCAGTATGTTTATTTCATTTTGTTTTCATTTTGGAACTAACACCATACTAACTATCTTCTATTGAGTTAAATTCCTATATCACACAAAGAGCATGGGGTCTAAGAGTCTCATAAATCTAGGTGAAATGAAATTGATATCGTGACATCAACCTTGTTTTATCTAATGTGTAGATGAAAAGAAGGGGAAATCAATAGGAGTGACACATGGATCAATTTGGATTGCTTAAAATCTTTAAAATGTGAGAAAGGGAAAAAGGGATACAATGACAAACACACATGATTCCTTGTCATAAGAATGATGAAAATGGAGGAAAAAATGATAACATAGTTTGTTTTCTAGAGTCAATCTAACAAAAGAAGAAAAAACTAAAGTTGAGAACAAGGATCAAGAACATTAAAAGGTGGTAATTTTATGAGGAGGGTTAGGCCATATCCATACTCTTACATAGAAAATTCATAAAATAGAAACCCAAGGTATACCAAAACAACATTGGTAAGTAAAACTTATTTGATAAAAAGAAGTAAAATATGGTGGTTTTGTGAGGAATGTCAAGTCCTATGCACATTCTTACAAAGAAACTCAAAATAAAAACCTAAGGGGTGAAAAAAAATAGAAAATGCGTGAAGATAAATAAGACTATGGTACATAAAGAAACCAAAATACCAAAATGGAGGACTAAAGGTTTGTGAAAAAAAAGTAACTATTGTAAAGGGAGAGACCCATGCTTAATTAGCCTACAAAAAAGTGTTAGACATATGTAGATAGAAAGCATGAAAATAAGGAATTGTTTAAGAAAATTATTTTTTGAGTAAGTTAGCATTGGTAGGATATTTGAAAACATGGCCTTCATTGGTTTGAAGATGCTATGTGCTTAGACCAAGAATATATTTATCTAAATATGGGCCCCACCATTTTTTGGCATATTTACCTTCTTTGTCATGGGTGTAGTCTAGTTTAAGGACAAGATCACCAACATTAAAATTTATATTTTAAAATATTTATTATGTTATTAAGTGATACAAGCCTTGTATTGGAAGTTATGTTTCAAGGAAGAAAGATGGTGTTTGTTAATAAGATAATAGTTATGAAGGAAAGCTTCACATAATTATTTATCAAGAATAATTCCATGAAGATATATGCAAAGAGAGGGAATCTTTACTTCTAAAGGAATAACTAACTCAAAACCATAAACTAGAGAGAATGGAGTTAACCTAGTGACAATTAGTATGATAGTCTGATAGGCCCAAAATATAGGGTAACTGTGAAGATGTCAATCTGTTTGGGTTTCATGAGTTATCTTATAAATAAATTTATTAGTGGCCTCATCTTGACCATTGCATTATGGATGATAAGGCATGGAAAATTTGTTATTTTTCTTGAATTCGTTGCAAATTTATTTAACATGTTTATTTTTGAAAATATCACCATTATCTAAAATGATGGTATGAGGAATGCCAAAGTGTAAAATGATTTGATTAAGAATAAATTTGGAAATGGTAGGATTGGTGATGTTAACAAGGGGCATGGATTTAACCCACTTGGTAAAATATTCAATAGCGATGATGATAAAGATATGCCCATCATAAGAGTAAGGAAGTTTGCAAATGAGATCAAATCCCCATGTGGAAAAAGGCTAAGGATATTTGATAGTTTGATGTTTAATTGGAGGTGAATGGATTATATTATTATGAAGATGAAAAGGATTACACTTTTTAGCATATTTGATTGCATCATTTTCAAGAGTAGGCCAAAAGTAACCCATATATAGGCATTTACATTCTATAAAATGTTTGATATAGTGACCACCACAAATTCCCCCATATGATTATTCAAGAAGAGGAAAAACCTCATATTTCATAACATAATGAAGCAAGGTAACTTTATCATTGTGATAGTAAAGGGTGTTGTGTTGAAATACATACTTGAAATCTTGTTTATGAATACATGTCTTTTCATAAGAGTCTAAGTTAGGAGGATGAGTTTTATGTTATAATAATTGAATGATATATTTATACCAAAGGCTTTGTCAAATGGTAATAGACTCAATATGATAGATAATTGAATCTGGTGGTTCAATTGAAGATAGAGATTTTCTTATTTTTATAAGAAAAGAAGGATCATAAAGAACTTGATGTAGATGAAAGAGAAATTCTGAAGAGGCAAGAGAATTAACAATGGAATTTTGATCTCTAGCAATAGGCTCAATAATGAAAGTGATAAAATACTTAGCAAGGGTGGTTGAAATTTGATGATAGGTAATAAGGTTCTCATTTTTACATTGTTAATAACCACTAACTTGATGGAAAATAAGTTGAGAATCACCTAAATCATGAAGGTATTGAATGTCTAAATCAAGAGCATCTATCATGCCTAAGATAAGAAATTATTATTTGACCATATTATTGGTGACATCAAAGGTGAAATGAAAATATAAAAGAATGATCTTTCCAAGAGGACTCATGAGAATGAAACCTACCCCAACTCCTTGAATGAATTTAACACCATCAAAGTGAAGGGTTCAAGTATCCTCATGCAATTCAATATTAATTTAAGGGAGCTCTTTGATAATTACTTTTAGTTTAGTAGTACTTAAGGCAGGGAAAGATTCATTATGTTTATTGGGATCAAGATCGGTAGTAAAGCTATGAAAGTAATCTTTATGAGAGATAACTTGATTAAGACCTTCAATATAAAGGATATTATCATCTAGAAGATCATATTGAAGGAAATAAGTGGTTGGAGTAAGAGCTATGAAAATTTGATTAGATATTATTTGATCTCTTATATCTTTGAGTGATGATGTAGAGATAAAATTCCATAAGTAGGACCATGCATTTACCAATTCTATCTCTAGGAAGAAAGGCTTTAGAAAAGAAATGACAAAGGGGGTTATAATGTACAATGACATAAGTAGTTTGGTAAAGCATGTAGTGGTGAATATTTTTAGTTGTGAAATATATGATGATGCAATCACACTTAATTTTGGTATAACATGTTTCATAATCGATTAAGCCTCGACCAATCTAGTAGATAACATACTCTCTTCCCATATCATCTTGTTGGGTCAGCATTGCCCCAACTGAGATAAGTGTGGAAGATGTAATAGAATCAATGGTTTATCATTGGAATGAGGATGAAGTGTGGGTGGGTAAATAAAAGACTCTTTCATGTTATCAACATCATTTTGACATGGATCCATCCATTATAAAGTAGTACTTTTCTTGAGAAGGGAATTGATAAAGTTAATTCAATATTCCATTTTAGGGACAAATTGTCTAATTACCTGAAGCTTACCTAGATAAGTATGAATGCTAGGAATAGAATGAGGAATGGCATGTTAATTATGGCACTAATTTTGGTAGGATCAAGGCCAATGACATGGAGAGAGACTAAGAATCCTAAACATTTACTAGATATGACTCTAAAGACACATTTTTAAGGATTAAGTATAACTTTATATTTAAGATGATGGTCAAAGATGATAACAAGATCAAAAAGATGATTCTTATGATGTTTACATATAGTAATAAGATCATCCACATAGGTTTCAAAAAAATTATGAATGAGATCATGATAAATGTGAGTCATTGCACATTGATAATTGGATCTAGTGTTCTCTAGGCCAAAGGGAATTTTTACATAGTAATAGATGCCCTATTTCATGGTGAAAGTAGTCTTATGTTGGTCTTCAAGGGCAATATGAATCTGAATGTATCCTAAGAAACAATCTATAAGAGATAACATTTTATAACCAGACATAGAATCAATGATGGCATCTATTAAAGGTAAGGGGATGTTTTACTTGGGATAAGCAAGATTAAGATAGTGGAAATACATAAAAATGTGAATGACCATAGTGACCTTCTTCCAAATGGGGTCAATGTTGGAAACCCATTCAGAGTAATCCACTAGTTTATTAAATTTAGCATTAAGTAATTTAATGATTTATTTATGACATAAAGTTGAAACTTTAGGTCAAAATTTTATTTACCTTTGATACATAGACTTAGCATTAATATAAGTAATGATATTATGTACCAAAATGCTAGGGTTAATCTCATGTATGTCCTTGTAGGACCAAACAAAAGATTCATGATATTTTTCAAAGAATAAGCTAAAATTATTATGTTTAGAAGGTGAGAGTTCTTGTAAATTTTAATTGATAGAGGATAAGATAGAGTACCATATTTGATGTGAGTTGTTTCTTTGATGGGAATGGAATTACCTTCTTGAAAGTGGTATGGTACATTAGGTAAGGCTAACATTGGATTTGTTTTAGGATCAATACTAGCAATGAAGTTTTTGAAACAAGGAATCTTAGTTTTAGAGTTCCCAAGTTTATGATGTTGTCAAGGAAATTGAGCTTCTCAAGCATAAATTAACTCAATGATAGCTTAATTACTAGGCAAAGTAGGAAGAGGACCATAATACTTGACATTTAATTCAAGATCTAAAATTTTATTTCCATGGAAATCAAACTTAGAGTGTATCTGATGAACATTATATGCCTTGGCATCAAGTGTAATTGTAGGAGTAGAAGAAGTAGATGGGATAGAATTGATTCGTGTGTTAGTGTATTTAATAATGGGAGAAGGATAAAATGTAATGACATGATCTAAAGGAGGTAGAAATTTGTAAGAGCTTCTAGAGGTTTGAAACGTTTAATTTGCTCTACCACCCTAGGAATATTGATAAGTGGATGATTGAGAGGAGGCACATGAACCTCAAGATCTAAGGTACAATCCATAAAAATAGTATGCACATATCGATCAAAAGTATGAATTTGGACTAAATTCTTTTGGTAATGCTATACATACAAGTCTCTAGATTGATCTTAGTCCATGATATAGTTGTCATCTTATGTTAGAGAAATCATACATGCTGGAGAATTTGGGGGAGTTTTATAGGATGAAATCTAAATATTACTAAATGTACAAGGAGAAATGATGAGAGGATCTCAAAATAATTTATCCACTCGAAAATCATTATAAGTGAAGATATATTTTGGTAGAAAGTGCTCCTAAATATTGCATGGAGGGCAAAAATTGGTAATCTCATCTATAAAAGGAACAATATAGTCCCTAGGTAATAAAGAAAGAGGAATCCATTATTAAATGTATGGTGGTAACATGGTGGTATTTCAATTATGTTTCAAATAATTGGGCTCATCATCATCAAAATCCACCAGAGTAACTTGTAAATCAAGATTCATGTTCATAAACTCAGGTAAAGGAGAACTATTAATCTTAGGAATTGTAGGAATACAATATTGAGGTTTAAGATTAGGAATCTAGATGATATATGGATTGGGGTAAGCTTAATTCTTATACCATTTCCCATTATGTAAGAATTTAATACATTGAATACTAGAAGAAGCAATATCCATCATTTGATGAGTCCATGCATGACCAAGGAGTATGTTATAAGATAAAGGAATATCACGGACCATAAGCTTAGTTCAAAAAATCTTAGGTCTAATGGTTAATAGAAGTGAGATACAACCAAGTGATTTTTGATAGTCTTATCAAAACCATGACAATTAAGATGAGTTTGCTTGAGTTTATCCTTGTTATAACCTAGTTGTTGTATGAGTCACAAAGATATGAAATTAATACTAGAGCCTTCATCAACTAAGACTTTATGGATAAGAGTGGTATTAATGGCTACTTTAATAAAGAGTGTTGGAGCATCAACATGAAAAATAATTTCATCATTGATCATGTCCTCTTCAAGAAAATAAATGGAAGGTCTGAAAGAGGGACACATAGTTTTAATAGTATTGACATTAGTAGGTTGAAAATTAATATAAGTTGGTTATTAATCTATGGAGGATGGATCTTTAATTTATTGAAGTTGTTTCATAAATAATTTATGATGATAGGGTGAATTACGAACCAGATCGATACGAGGAATCTTTCAAGGAAAAGAGTTTAATTATTCAAGAAAATTTTAATGTGAATTAGAATAACTAGCACAAGTTTTAGAAGGTAAATTAGTTTTAGAAGGTATATATGTGGTTGGAGGATTGTAAGGAGGAATTTGTTCTTTAGGTTCTTTTGAATCAACATTAGTTGTGGTAGTATATTTAAGAAATTATTCTTATAAAGATGGATTTTTAGGCTTGGTAACAGGATCTTTGCGAGCTAGTTTATGATGATAATTGACCTTAATAGTGTTGACATATAAAGAGTTGTTAAATTATTGGTCATAATCAGCATCAATAGCACAAACATCCTTATAATTTAATTGATTATTTGAAGAGGATTTTTGGTTATTTGAGGTAGATGCCTTATAAGTTTGTCATTTTTAGGAAGCAATGGTGTATTCTTGATGACAAAGATTGATCATAGCTTCATGATTGAATGAATCACCAAGAATATAGGAGACAAAAAATTTATTTACCCATCCACAAGATTCATGAGAATACCCAATAGCGTCATGGAACTAGAAAAATAGATTGGGGTCATACTACTTAGGAAGAGCATTGGGGTAGATGAAAGGTTTTTTATGGAGGCAAAAAGTATTTCAATTACTAAACCAAAAGAGGTGTATGAAAAGGTGAAGGAATATTAGTTTTGGCAACTCCTTATTTTGTTTGTGGAGTATTACTAGTGATATAATTAGATGTTTGTAAATATCCCATAAGAAGTTTAGTATTAGGTTAGAATTGATTCATTAAAAATTCCTAATGCTTATCTTGATCAAAAGATTCATTAAGTGTTTGGGGAGTAAAGGTTAAAACCTTATACTAGAGAGTGGGATTCATAGTGGTGATAAAGTGTTTGAATAAATTATCATCAAGCATGTTATGGTCATCTTTATGAGCTAAATATATCTATATTTTGATAAATTCATGCGCTAATTTAGTGGGAGATTGCTTAGCATTGATGAAGTGGCTAAGACAATTTTTGAGAAGGTCATTGTGTTGAAACTCTTTAACCAAAGGATCAACCAAATCTTCAAGTTACCAAATAGAATGTTGGGGAAGTTGATTATACCATTATAATACATCACCATTGAAATTTTTGACTAAGATTTTAGTAGTGATGAAAGTATTAATTTCGATCCACACTTTGTAATGGTTGCCAAAGTCATTAAGAAATGAGGTAGAGTCTTTAGTCCCATCATATTTGATAGTTCGAGATATGTTACCAATATCAATGGAAACAATTAAGGGAGATAAAGGCTCATTTTGAATGGTTTGAATCATTTTGTTATTCATTATGGGTTGAGGAATAACATTACCTAAGGCATCCCTAAGAGGTGGAAGAATATAGTTAGGATTAGCTTGAGGATGAATAGTTGGAGGTTGATTGGCCACATTAATTAAGTGTTGTTGAAGTTGCATCACTTGGTTGGTATTAGAAATTTGTATAATGTCCATTTATTGAATAACTTGGGCTAAAATTTGGGTTGTATTGGGAGGTGGGTTGGAGTTTATAGGAATACTCCCCAAATTGGTGTTAGGGGGATTACTATAAGAAGGATTACTAGTGGGATTGTTAAGTAAACTTCTATAAATCACTCCAGCATTAGTTTGAATATTTTGAAAATGATAATTTTATTGATAAGGAAGGGATTAGATCCATAAAATTCATCTTGACATGTTATTTTCACCATATTATATTTTATATATGGAGGAAAGGAGGTGCCCCAAGAGTGATGGTGCTCTTGGAAGGAAAATAGAGGAAGAAATGAACATCCCATATAGTATCTAAATGGATTTAACCTATCCCATATGATTATGATAGGAGACTTCATTCTAACTAAAGAGAGATGAATAGAATACAAAAGTGGAAAGATAAAGAACTAAATTGATGAATAGGGAAAGCAAAAAATAGTACAAGGCCGACTGGGTTGACCTAACATAACAAATAGGGCCTATAAATTGTACAGGGTTGACTGGGTAGATCTAGTATAATAAATAAAGGCAAGAAAAAGAGGTAAAAGGGTCTAAAAATTGTATAGGGTCAATTGGGTAAATTAATATAATGGAAAAGGGTTGAAAAAGGTATATGTTTGATTGGGTCAACCTAGTACATCAAACAAGGAAAAAGAGAAGGTTGATAAAAAGTTGTGAACTAAAACAAGACAATTTTTGTACCTAATCTAGGAAAGTAAGAGTTGAAGGGAAACAAATATTTAATTAGATCAATGTTGGCCAATCCAATTGAGGCACACAATACAAAGCCTTGCACAAACACTGGCTAATGAAAAATTTTACATGCAATTGAGCAAAGAGAAAGCAATCAACCTGGAAAGCAAAGAGCTAATTAATTGGTCAACCTATGATGTTTTATTAGATTATTAATAAATTATTTTAGAATGTGATGAGAAGTTGGATGTAAATAAATGAACTAGATATCAATCTAAGGATGGTTTAAGGTAGTTTGGGTTGAAAGGGACTATAATGGCAATGATACAGGATTGGTATTGGGGCTTACCCCCTCACTTCACACACCATAATGATAAGGGTGTCAGGTGCTTATCCAAAATATACCATTAACCATGCTTTATACTTGACCAAAGCATTAATTGAGCTTCCCCCTTGGTGATGAAATCCAAGTAGGTTGGCATTGGGTTAAAAAAAATTAAATTTCTTTTTTATGTTGTTTTGATTTAGCATGTGTGCATAAAATACAAATAGTGATACAAAGTGATTAATTAAAAATCCCCTAATTAAACTATGTGAGCTATTATAAGCATGAATATAACAAGAAACAAAAGGTGTGAAATAAATATTAACATATAGATATTAATTTCAACTTGAACAAGGTATAGTATTGACACTATATGCACAAAATATAGAATAGGGTCGATAGGGTCAAACCTATAATATGGAAGCAAGGTTTGAAAATTTATAGGGTTAGTTAGGGTTGACCTAGTTATTTTAGACAACACATAGAACATAAAACTAGGTCAATATAGTCAATCTAATTGATTATAAAAAGGAAGTTTTAAAGACTACAAACTATGAAAGAAAAGAAAGAAATAGAGAGGTAAAAATGAACCTTTGTGGATCAGAAATGAAATGAATAATTATTGTGGATGAAGAAACTTGAAGTATGTTGGAAAAACCTATAAACTAGGTTGACATAATCCATCAAGCTATGTATAAACTTGCTATAAAGTGCTAAAAATGTAAAAGGCTGACTAGGCTGACCTAGTAGGCTAAACTAGATGTATGAAAGGCTAGAAACTGTTTCTACCTCAAATTTGCTTTTCAGACTTAAGAAAAAGAAACTAAAAGAAAGTAATGGACAAGGCTTGGAAGTACCTGGACTAAAGATTGCGCACCGTAAATCCAGACGTTCGTGGGCACTCCTCTTTGGCTGTGGAGGAATGACACCTGCAAAGAAGAAAGAAACTTGGACAAAGAGACGTTAGATAGATAGGCAGTGGGTTGCCAAGCAAAAGCTTGTTCCCAGAAGTGTAAAAACTTCCTTAAGGGAGGTCAAACCACTGTTTTGATAAGATAAGTGACTGATAAAAAATAGAATGCCAGAATACAGAAGTGACAAAAGGATTAAAAAGGAAAGAAGAAAACAAAATGATTACCTGAATGAAGGAGTTGGGCTGAAGACAGTCGCCGAGGTCGGAAATGTCACCGGCGTCGATTAGCTGATCTGCCGTCATCGGCTATCCTGCCGACGTCGGTTGGGGAAGTGACCGGCGTCGGTCAGGGTTGTGGCCTGTAGTCGGGTTTGAGCAGGGTCTGGTCTGAGTCTTGCTCTGTGGTCTGTCCGTGGACGGGTTTGAGTCTGATGGACGGGTCTGAGTCTGATGGAAGGGTCTGTGGATGGTCTTAGGCAGAGATACAGGGGAGAGGAAGAGAAGGATTCACAGAGGAAGGGGCCTGAGAAGGCTTTGCAGAGGAAGGGGCCTGAGAAGGCTTTGCAGAGGAAGGGGCCTGAGAAGGCTTTGCAGCCTCTCAGGGGGAGGGACAAAGGAAGAGACACAGAGGACAATAGAAGATAGATGATTAAACTGAAGAAATGAAATAAAAACCAGACTAGCTTACCTTTAGCCTGCTGAATGAAGAAGAAGATGTTGCTGGAGCCATAGAAGAGTTGCTGCAAGGAGAAGATACTGATCCAGGGCCTTTTTCACCTGTTGCTGCTACTGCACAAGGTTAAGACAGAGGAGAGATGAGAGCCAAAGTGCCGAGAGAAGCTGTTTACGAGCTCAAGAGTCCAGGGGGTGCAACGGACGCAGAAGGGGATAATGAAGGCTGCCGACGCTGGCAGTTTCACCGACGTCGGCTGAAGGGTCACCGACGTCGGCGGTCGCAGGATGGGCACAGAGGCTAAAAATAGCCTCTGCCCATTCTTGCACGCCGCCGAGCGAGGGGTCATGGGCAGAACGGTCATAAGGATGCCAAAATGGATGAGGGGGGATATAATGGTGAGATTTGGGCTAATAAATGTTAGGGGAAGGTGGAGGGATTCAAGGGAGGATCCAAGGAGGCAAGGGTAGGGTGGAAAGGGGGCCTCAATTAATTAAAAATAGATGTTAATTTCTAATTAATAAGACCTAGGTGGGTTAGGGACCAAGGAGGACTAGGAGGGAGAAAGGACCAAGGGGGAGAACCAAGGTGCAGACACGTTTGTGGTGTCTAAATTTGCCCCTTTTTGTCTTGTTGGTTGTTCTGGATGAACTGCAAGACAAAAACAGGAGTTGGTTGCCCCAGAAAAAGGATGAGGTGTTCCCCCCTCAAAGCGATAGTCGAGAGAAGGGAACCGAAGATCGAGTGTCGATTTGACAAAGAAATGGATAGAAGAGAGTGAGTGAAAATGCTGCCATAGTCGTGATTGCGCGTAGTCCACTTCACGAGAGGGTCAGGTCAAATTGTCGCATGTCAAGGGTCAAGGAGTGCCAAAATTGAAGTAACCGGGCCCCAGCATTTAGTCATCTGCTGATCGGGTCACTCAATCTAAGCTGAAGCTCCAAATGGTCATCGTGTCCCAGGTATCCAGGGCTCAGGAAGTGCTCCCAGAAACACGAAAAAGCCACAAGTAGTAGGGATCAACTGGCTCATGATCCTACACTTGTGAAGGGTCAAAAATAGTCTATGGACAATTCTGCTAACCAGCCATGGAATAGCATACATGCAAAAACAACCAAGGCAACATTGGCTTGGAAGAAGGTCAAAGAAGATACGCATGATCGCCAATGGTCATTGGTCAAGAGGATGGATGGACGAAAGGATGCGGCTGAGCTAACCCCAGAAGACCCCATGTCAACTGAGTGCTACCTACATAGCCCTGGTGATAGGGCCTCAGGCCGATGTAGTTCTCCCTAAAAGGGAGGGAGGGTCAGAGGGATTGATTGGTCTTGGTCAAAGGTTGATGATTGGTCTTGGTCAAAGGTCTTGGTCAAAGTGACGAAGTTGGGCGTGATAAGAGTCAAAGAAGAGAAGGTTTGTCCATCATAGAGACGAACAAACGGGGGTGGTCGAGCTAACCTCAGAAGATGTGGTATCTGAGTGCTGCCTACATAGCCCTTGTCTTAGGGCCTCAGACCAATGTAGTTCGGACAAAGAGGGTCAAAATGGTCGATGATGAGATTGGTCATGTGTCGAAATGACGAAGGTAAGATGAAGATAAAAGGATGCTACAGATGGTGTATTCTGTAGAAGTGGTCGAGGGTCTTTCATCTCTAGCAAGTTTCCATAGTCGCGATGGATGTATGCTAGAAATGAATGGAAGGGTCTATTTATGCTTTAGCAAGTATTGGTTTATGCTTAACATAAATTGGGTCTGGTCGATAGTTTCCATGTGTATTGGTGTCCATGGGAACTATGTGAAAAGGACAAGGATGATGCCTGATGTCATGTTGAAAATGTCGAGGCTGGGTGAAAAATGTTGAAGTTGGATTGGTTTAAGGATGAGTCGACAAGAGACGTGGCCAAAGTGTGACCAAAGTGTAGAGAAAAGGTGAAAGGCAAATTGCTCTTTCATTGACAAGGACCAGAAAGGAAGCATAGATAGGGGTTATTAGAACAAAAGCCCCGTTCATGCATTACGTCGTTGACCAGTATTGAGTTAGAACGGTAATCGAATCACTTTGACATTAAAGTGAGCTCGAAGTCCCTTGAGCCGGTGATAGGAGGAGGATAGGGTAACCCAGTGTAAGAGCAGGAATAACCTTGCCCCTTTTATAGGAGACCCTGAGACAACTAGAAGCCAATGTCCGTGACTCGGTTTGTTTTTTTTTTTTTTTGTTTTTTTTTTTTTTTTTTTGCGCAGACTGATCGATGCGGGAAGCCTGCATAGAGATGTCATTTGATGTAATGGTCATGTTGCGAAGCTGATCGATGCGGGAAGCTTCTAAAATAGTGCTGTTTATTGCCAGAGTAGTCATAGCCATCCTTCGAGGGAGTGGTCTATATTTTTGTTTGATAATGTTTGAAAAGTTGGCCTAGCTGTCCTTCAAGGGATCAGTCTAGTAATACAGCAATGATAGTACAGCTGTCCTTCGAGGGATCAGTCTGTCTTTTTGATTTGACTTGATTTAGTGACCATGGATATGTTTTGACATCTTGACTTGGATTTTGATAGAAATGAGAGTCACGGACAAGACTGTAGAAGCTCAAGGACGTCCCTTTTATTAGGACAAAGCATCACTGCATCCTAAAAGGGTTGTAGAGGACTTGTTAAGGGGGAATAGGGTTGAAAGGGATGAGGATTAAGAGGACGAGGATTGCTCAAGGGACGAGCTCAAGTTACGTGCCAAGTAGACGAGTACTCGACTAGCAGAAGAATGGTCAAAGATGCAACGCATTAAGAGGCTCAAGTTCTGGCCGTCCGTCAAGGGAAGACAGACGATAAGTCCCTGACCCATACTTTTGCGTGATGATAAAAGGTCCAAGCCAATTGGGGGCAAATTTGCTTCGTTTACTTCGCTCCATATTGGTCACGTGCTGATTCTCTTTGAGGACGAGGTCTCCGATGTTGAAATCTCGTTCTCGCAGATTTTTGTCGTAGGCCCGCTTTATGCGACTTTGGTAGACATGGAGATGATTAAGGGCAGCCAGACGGTGCTCGTCGAGTAACTCAAGTTGAGCTAGGTGATCTTGATGAAAGTCATCATTGGAGAGAATGTCATGCAGGGAGATACGAAGAGACGGGATCTGTACTTCGAGAGGTAAGACAGCCTCTGTTCCGTACATAAGAGAAAAGGGAGTAGCACCCGTAGAGGTTCGGATGCTAGTGCGGTAGGCCCACAAAGCGAAGGGGATATGAATGTGCCAATCCCTTCCTGTATCGTCGACCACCTTCATGAGAATTTTGGTGAGAATTTTGTTGGAAGCCTCGGCCTGCCCATTTGCTTGTGGGTAGTAAGGCGAAGAAAAGCTGAGTTTGATGCCAAATGAGTCGCATAGTTTTTGGACAGTCTTGTTTTTGAAGGACTTGCCATTGTCGGTGATGATTTTTTGAGGGACACCGAAACGACAGATGATGTGGCTGCTGATGAAGTCGACAATTTTGTCAGCTTTTGTGGAGACAAGAGGAATGGCTTCCACCCACTTGGTGAAATACTCAGTGGCAGTGATGATGGACTGATGACGAAGAGATGAGTGAGGGTTGATCTCACCGATGAGATCCAAGCCCCACTGAGAGAAAGGCCAAAAATCCTGAGCGACTTGCAAGGCATGGCTGGGGAGATGAAGCAGGTTAGAGTGCTGCTGACACTTGATGCAACGTCGAACATAATCGCTACAGTCTTGATGAAGGGTGGGCCAATAATAACCCAGGCGAAGGAGGTGCTTGGCAACCGAATTTCCACTGAAGTGTCCACCACAAATCCCGTCGTGGACTTGCTTTACGACATGAGAAGATTCAGCAGAGGTTAGACAGTGAAGAAGGAGACCGTCGAAGCCTCGCTTATAGAGAAGGCCCCCTAGCATGGTATAGCGAGCTGTGCGCTTGATGAAAGCTCACTGCGCATTGCTAGAGAGGTTGGGAGGAGTGACAGAAAGAGACAAGTAGTCCACAAGTTGCTTATACCAGTCATCTTGTGGGCTAGAATTGATAGTGTTGATATGGTCAATGTGAGGAGAGATGTATGAAGGCAAAGGTACGTGATGCACTGTGACAAAAAGGCGGGATGATGATGATGAAGACGGGATATGCGAAGCCAGAGAAGCCATGGTGTCGGCAAACTTGTTCGTAGAGCGTGGAACAGTCTGCAAGAGGTAATGGTCGAAAGATGCCAAAAGAGTGTTAGCACGATTCTTATACCTCTGTAAAACTTCATTTTTACAGAGATACGAACCGTTAACTTGATTAACGATGAGCTGCGAGCCGCCGAAGATGTTGATAGACTTGATGTGGAGAGAAAGGGCAGTCTGAAGTCCCAAAATTAAGGCCTCGTATTCGGCCATGTTATGGTACAATCGAAGTCAAGCTTGAAAGATAGAGGCAAGGGCTCCCCGTCGAGTGGGATGAGGATGACCCCCGCACCCCCACCGAGTTGACATTTGGAGCCGTCAAAGAACATAGTCATCTGCTAGACGGTGTCATCGGTGGAAAGGGTAGCGATAGACTCGTCAGGGAACTCACAGTGTGAAGGTTGGTTGTCGGGAAGAGGGGCATCTGCCAGTTGGTCAGCAATGGTTTGCCCCTTGATAGATTTCTGTTGGATGAATACGAAGTCAAACTCAGCAAGCAGCATGAGCCACCGAGCCATACGTTGATTCTGATATGGCTTGGAGTGCATGTACTTGAGAGGGTCGGTGTGAGTGACAACAAAGGTTTTGTGGTTGAGAAGATAGTGGCGGAGCTTGGTAGCGGAAAAGACTAATGCCAAACAGAGTTTCTCGGTATGAGTATACCGAGTTTCATAGTCAACTAGTGTTCGGCTGATGTAGTAAACTGCTTGCTCGCGATGATGCTCGTCTCGGTGCGCGATCATGGCACCTAACGAATGGTTGGTAGCAGAGATATAAAGGTAGAAGGGTTGGTCGTCCTTAGGTGGAATGAGGATTGGTGGAGAGACCAGATAGCCTTTGAGGGCTTCAAAAGCCTCTTGACAGCCCTTATCCCATTTAAAGGAGACGTCTTTCTTAAGGAGGTGATGAAAAGGTTGGCAGCGATCTGAAAGCTGCGAGATGAAACGACGAATGGACTGGAGCTTCCCTTGGAGACTGCGAATCTGCTTGAGATTGGTCGGGGGCGGCATTTCGAGAATAGCGCGGATCTTGGCGGGATCTATCTCGATACCACGGAAGGAAACGATGAAGCTGAGAAGTTTGCCTGAGAGGACCCCAAAGACACACTTCTTGGGGTTGAGGCGGACATTGTATTGAAGAAGACGAGAGAAGATGATTGTGAGAATGGTCAAGTGGTCGCGGCGGAGCTTGGACTTGCCGAGAAGGTCATCCACATAGTCCTCCATGATTTTGTGGAGGAGATCGTGGAAAATGTAGGTCATGGCGCACTGATAAGTGGCACCAGCATTTTTCAGGATGAAAGGCATGACTCGATAGCAAAAAGTCCCCCATGGGGTGATAAAGGTAGTCTTGTGCTGGTCTTGCGGTGCGATCAGGATTTGATTGTATCCTGAAAACCCGTCCATAAGAGATAGCATCTCATGGCCGGCCGTAAGATCAACAAGTTGGTCAATGTTAGGCAGAGGAAAGTCGTCTTTGGGACAGGCTAGGTTAAGGTCACGATAGTCCGTGCAGATCCGAATCCCCCCAGTTGCTTTAGTAACTGGGACGATGTCAGAGACCCACTGTGGATAATCGATGGGTTGGATGAAGGAGACAGAAAGAAGGCGCTGAAGCTCCTCTTTGACAAGAAGCGCAATGCGAGGATGCATCTTTCGAAGCTTCTGCCTAACAGGCTTAGCCTCTGGTTTGGTGACAATGTTATGGGTAGCAATGGTGGGGTCGATGCCAGGCATGTCGCTATAAGTCCAGGCAAAGGCCTTGCTATGGTTGGAAAGGAACTGGGCATAGTCAAGCTGCTCCTGAGCGTCTAAAGATTGGCCAATCTTTAAGACGTGAGGAACATCGGAAGAAGAAGGGAGGTTGATGTCAATGGTGGATTCATTTAACATAACCTGGGTCTCAGAAGGGAGGAAACGCTGGATGAAAGAGTCATCGACACCCATGTAGGAAAGGATGGCGTCATCGTCAATGCAGTGGACAGTGTGAATGGTTGCCGACTCATCCTCTACCATGCTAGGAAAGATGAGAGGGAGAGACCTGGGCACCCCATCGAGCTGATAAGTCAGGGGTTCCAGGCAGATGGTGTTTATGGAAAAAAAAACTAGGAGGGATGGAAACCACCGACTCCGTAGGTGACAAAGGAGAAATGGGCGAGTCTGGAAGAGATTGGTCAGTGGTTGGTTCGGGACAAAGGTCGGAAGGAGCCTGAGTGGGGTCATGATATCCCAGGCCATAGCGTTTCTTGGCGTCGTGATCATTGAGCAGCTCGAAGGGCTGATGGGAGCCCTGCTCATAACGTCTGAAACCAAAACCCTTCCATGCACACCTGTGAAGGTAAGTGTGTGCAAAGGGAGGGTTGCCAAGAAATGAGAAATCAGAAGTGAAAGGTTGGGGTGAAGAGAGGGAAGTACCGTAGGTAGGAGCTTGATTAAGCCCCCCATAGACAAAGTTGGTTCGGAAGTGAGGAGGACCATAAGGCATGACCGTCCCGATCTGAGGGTCGTAATTAGGACTGAGGTGAAGGCGTCCATACTCTTGTGGAGTTTGGAACATGTCGAGGGTCAACAAGCGATATTCCCCAAATGATAGTCGTTGGAAGATGTCTTCCATGGGGTCTTTGGTCGGCGCTTGAAGAGGAGGGGTGAGGGAAACCGCCGATTGCGAACTGGTCAAAGCTTCCACAGATGGAGGCGGTGCCGAAGTGGACGGCTTGATGGGGATGAGAACGTCGTTAGGACAATAGGTGGTGTTTCAAGTCTTGAAGGGTGAAGGGTCAGCGGGAATGGTGTGGACTTGCCCGTCATGCTCGAACTTCACACAACGGTGCAGGGTGGAGGGTATACAGGCCATGGCACGGATCCAAGGTCGGCCCAGTAGAAGGTTGTATTGAAACTCTCCTTCGATGATATAGAAGAGCTCCGGGACTGTGCATGGGCCTACGCGAATGTGGAGGATGACTGTGCCAATGGTCGTGGCGGTGGTGTCGTTGAAAGAGCGTAAGATCGCGTCAGTTTTGGAGACGCAGTTCTGAGGAAGAGCCAGCTGATCAAAGGCGTGGGTAGAGATTATGTTGATGCTAGCGCCATCGTCGATCATAATGCGTTTAATGCGTGTCCGATCAACATAGGTAGTGATGAAGAGGGCGGCGTCCTGATCTTTCGTGTTAGATGTGGGAATCTCAGAATCGCTGAATGTGATGGAAGCGACAGGAGACAAGGAATGGACGAGGGCAGCGAGTGGTTGGGGGTCCTCGGGTCAGACCTCCGCTGCCTGCAAGGCTTGGATAAGGGCTTGACGGTGCTGAGGCAAGGTTTGGATAAGGTCGTAAAGAGACATCTTCACAGGTGTCTGGTGAAGCTGCTTCAGCATGGAGTCATGGATTGGCCCGGAAGAGGAAGACGAAGAAGGTTGGGACGCGCCAAGGATAGAGATTTTAGGCTTGGGCACAAGGGGTGGCTTGACAAAGGGATAGGTCCAAGGAATGGCAACTTTTTCCTTGGCCTTGTCCTTTTGTGATCTAGTGGTTATACGGATAGTATTGATTTCGAAAATGGGAGGCGAAGAAGGGGTCATGTCTTACCGGTGAGATGTTGACGTGTTTGAAGAAGTTGGACAGGAAGGAGTCGGGGTCTGGTCAAGAGTGTCCTCAAGGAGAAGAGTGTATTTCTCCATATGGCGGCGAATGACGGCCTTGAGGGCACAGCAAGTCTCGGTGTCATGTCCTGGTGTACGATGATATAAACAAACTTTCGTATCGTCGAACCAGGAGGGCTTGGACCCGAGAGGTTGGAAAGGCTTGATGGGCGGAAGGGTTATGTCAGAAGTCTGGAGAAGTCGGCGCAATATCGACGAGTATGAGCCCAATAGAGGGTCCGTGCTATTTGATATGCGCGAGGTTGGTGACTTTTGCTTAGGCGAGGTTAGAAGAGGTTTCTGTACCACCTTATGGGTTGATGGCGCGGTGACAGATGGAGACGGCTCTTTCTTGACGACTGATACCGCCTTTTTAGGAGAGGGACGACTGGAGGTAGGCAGAGGAAGCAAAGGAGGCAATGAGTTTTGGTTGAAGGTCGGAGTGGGAAGGATGCTAGCCAAGGTCGAGGGATGGGGGCCCAAAATGGATGGCAATGGTGATGGAGAAGGAGGCGTTCATTTCTGCGGTCTGGCAGTCTTCTTCACCTTGGTCGGAAGACTGCTACTGGTCGAGGTCTAGCCCAGGTCCACCTTTACTTGCGGGTGAGTGAGGGAGGAGATAGGACGAACGCCAAATGACTTGATGGGTTTGGACGAGATAGATGCAGGCTTCGGTTTGGACGGGTTTGGTTGAGGTTTGAGAGTCTTGTCTCTGTCAAAGGTCTGACGAGATTCCGCCTTAGGAGGATTAGCAGCATGTGATGAGAGGGCGCGGGTATGTTGAAGGGCTTTAAGTCGCTCCCACAACACCTGAGGTGTCACTTTCCTCGAAGGGAGAAGTTCAATCTTCTCCACTAACCAGGAAAATGGCTGAGAGGAAGATGTTGATGGTTGCGAGGTTGAAGATGAGATGGGTGTAGTGGTCTTGGACACATGATGTGGTGAAGTCATGACAGATCTAGACGAAGATGAAGGGGAGACAGATTCTTCCCTGGGTGGAGAAGAAACTGGGGAGCGAGGCTCCTCCAGCGGGTAAAGGGCAGGGATGACGGTGCCCTCCACTTGCGGCTGAGGAGTAGGAAGGGTCGGGTCCTCCATAGGCTACAGAAAGGAGGATGGCGAGACTGGAGGTGCTGATAAGGCCGAGGCGTCCTCCAAGATGAGAGAGGTCAATGGAGAACTAGCCGGGGAGAGAGGCTCATCCACATGTGACGGACTGATAGATGGACTAACCTCAAGAGGCTGATTGGGGATGAAAGGAGAGACCGTATTGACTGTCCGAATATTGTGCTCATGATTGTCGTCAATTAAGGTCTGGACATGGTTCTGAGTTGGCGGATGATTGGGGAAAGGTTGTTTGAAGATGTCAATGGCCTGATTAGGGGGTGCATTTGGATTGTCTAAGATGAGATCCCCCTTTTCAAGCATGTCTTGTATTATGTTCTTAAAGGTCTTGCAGTTCTCCGTGTCATGGCCCTTAACACGGTGAAAGCTGCAGAAGTCTTGCTCCCTATACCACGCAGGGATGGCGTGTGAGGGATCAAATTGCGGAGGAGGTCGGGCTTGAGGGAGATTGAGGACTCCCTGTTTAAGAAGCTTTTCCAGCATAGACGCATATGATTCTCCAAGAGGAGTATATCATCGCTGCAAGTATCTTTGCTGGAATTGCCGAGTAGCGCTCTGAGATGTAGAGGGCTCAGGCTGATTGGATGAAGAAGATGAAGGTCTGACAACCACGGCATTAGCTGAAGCCTTGGATTTAGAATTGGATGATGATGGCTTGGCAGAAGAAGAGTCATTGGTCTTAGAGCTGGGATTCTTACTCTGCAGTTTGACTTTGTTCTCCTCGATGGCACGCAACTCAAGTTTGCGGGCCATCGTGAAGGCTTCGTCAAAAGTGCGGAAGGTTTGAACCCTTAGAGTGGAAGAGATATGTCGGGCACAGGCTTGAGAAAAGAGTTCAATAAGCTCGGCCTGGGGCAAGGAAAAGGAGAGTTGGTTGATAAGGCCTCTCCATCGAGCCACGAAGTCGGCTATGGACTCGTCCTCGAATTGCCGAATAGAATAGAGGTTCGTGATCGAGACTTTCTTGGTTATGTTGATAGAAAAGTGATCGAGGAATAGCTGAACCAATTGTGTGAATGAGAAGAGAGAATGACTAGGAAGGGAGCTGTACCAGTCAAGTGCAGCACCCGAGAGAGACATAGGAAACGTGCGTAAGAGTAACGCATCGTCATGGCCAATGAGGTAGCAGGCGTGTCTGAATGCCCGCAAATGTTGTTGTGGGTCTTCCTTGTTTTGAAAGCGAGAAAAATTTGGAAGCTCCCACTGGCTAAGATAAGGTCTGATTGGGACAGAAGGATGGATGGGCTCGTTACAGATCTGTTCGTATGAAAGAGTGTTGCGTGAGCCGGAAACAGAGGTCTCAAGACTGGTCATCTTGTCTATCAGCATCTTGATGATGTCTGCCGACAGATTGACGGGTTGCGCGCCCCCTAAGTTGTAGGGCACTCGGAAGAGGTTAGAGGAGGCGTGCGACATAGTCGGTTGTATAATATACGGATGACTAATCGCAGGGGCAGAAGTGAAGGCTAAAGGTGGTTGGTTAGAAGACATAGCTGGGCCCATTGTTGCCACGAGAGGTTGGACTGTGGTAATGGGGGCCAAGGGATAAGAAGCCACCCTGGTGTTGATAGGGGCCAGGGTAGGCAGGATAGAGATGACAAGGTTTTGAAAAGGAGTGGATAGCGGTTGAGCGGGTTGAGGTTGACAAGGGGCCGGAACCCCGGTGGAAGTGGGCCCAATGATAGAGGGAGAGGCCACACCTGGAGGATTGGTCAAAGTCTGGTCAGTGGTCAAAGCGATGGCTTGAGTGTCCGAAGGTTGAACTATGGATGTTGTCGATACAGCTATAGTCGCGACAAGGGAGGTCGGCATTCCATAGATCGGATTGCCCAAGGAGTCCCGCGTTCAGCTATGCGCGAGATAATGTTGCAAAGCCTTGACATTGAGGTCCAAGAATCGCTCGAAGTCTTGGTCCCCTTCTTGGACAATGGGAGTCTACGGCGGGGTTGGACGGACAGGAGTTCTTTCGGTCTCCGAGTTGAACTCCATTGTGGGCTTGGTCATGGATGGGGTGGACGGAAGTGGTTGACGGCAGGCGTGGTCAACAAGAGCCTTGGCTTGGCTACGAGTGAAAACCATGCAAGGCAAAGAAGGTTCAGGTCTCAGGAACTGTGTTGCTCAGTTTCAGAAGACCAGGATGAAGTCTTTGACAGAGTAAGGACAGGTTTCAGGTTGCTGGTTTTGAAAAGAAAGGACAGTGACAGAGACCGACGTCGGTTAAAAAAATGATGTCGGTAGGAAATGAGGCCGACGTCGGTCAGATGACCGATGCCAGTGACAGATGAAGCCGACGTCGGTAGCAGAACTGATGTCGGTGACTGTGTTTTCCAGAGAGCCAAAAGGTTCTTGGAAAAACAAAGAAGAAAACATCCTCACACACTCAAACAAACAGATGAGGAGAGGAAAACAGAGAAAGACAGACAAGCCTAAGTGATAAATCCTAGGAATTAACCTTAGAAACTTGTGGCTTATGCCTTAGATGAATGTTTGGGAAGATTGGCTAAAAAAATGGGTCCTAGAAGAAGGCGGTCTAAGGATGGTTTCAGGTGTTGTTTTAGGTGCTCAAAGATCTGTGTTAGGGTCTGGTACGTGGCCTGGTGCTAAGGAGCAAGCTCCCCTCACTTCACGATTCCAGTGGTTAGCTGGTCTCGCTTAGCCAAGATATACCTCGCCTAGAGTTTAGACTCCGCCAGAGAACGGAGTGGGCTTCCCCCTTGGTGATGAAATCCAAGTGGGGTCACCGGGACGGGTAAGGTATCCGCTGGGTGATGAAATCCCAGTCGGGCCTTGTCTCAGGTATGTTTTATGTTTGTTTTAGTGCATGTGATTTGGTAGTGTAACATAAAGTGTCTACGGTTTATTCAATATGTGCCTAAGTTACTAGATGTGGACTAATGCAAGCACAAGCAGAAATGAAAGTGCAATATGTTTTAAGCCCAAGTCGAAATGTGATATTGCTATGAAGACAAGATGGAGAAAGGGACGAGAGTATGATATTTAGACTAGTCTAGAATGCAAGGAAGAAAGGTTTGTTTTAGTCCTGCTTATAGTGACATTTGGAATAGAAGAAAGAGACAAGAAGAAAGGAGCCTAAATGCACCTAAATGAATGAAAAGGAACAGGAACCCAGGAGGAACTTAGGGTCCCACCGGGCGTGCCAGAGATGTTTCTACCTCAAATTTGCTTTTCAAACTTAAGAAAAAGAAACTAAAAGAAAGTAATGGACAAGGCTTGGAAGTACCTGGACTAAAGATTGCGCACCGTAAATCCAGACGTTCGTGGGCACTCCTCTTTGGCTGTGGAGGAATGACACCTGCAAAGAAGAAATAAACTTGGACAAAGAGATGTTAGATAGATAGGCAGTGGGTTGCCAAGCAAAAGCTTGTTCCCAGAAGTGTAAAAACTTCCTTAAGGGAGGTCAACCCACTGTTTTGATAAGATAAGTGACTGATAAAAAATAGAATGCCAGAATATAGAAGTGACAAAAGGATTAAAAAGGAAAGAAGAAAACAAAATGATTACCTGAATGAAGGAGTTGGGCTGAAGACAGTCGCCGAGGTCAGAAATGTCACCGGCGTCGGTTAGCTGATCTGCCGTCGTCAGCTATCCTGCCGACGTCGGTTGGGGAAGTGACCGGCGTCGGTCGGGGTTGTGGCCTGTAGTCGGGTTTGAGCAGGGTCTGGTCTGAGTCTTGCTCTGTGGTCTGTCCGTGGATGGGTTTGAGTCTGATGGACGGGTCTGAGTCTGATGGAAGGGTCTGTGGATGGTCTTAGGTAGAGATACAGGGGAGAGGAAGAGAAGGATTCACAGAGGAAGGGGCCTGAGAAGGCTTTGCAGAGGAAGGGGCCTGAGAAGGCTTTGTAGAGGAAGGGGCTTGAGAAGGCTTTGCAGCCTCTCAGGGGGAGGGACAAAGGAAGAGACACAGAGGACAATAGAAGATAGATGATTAAACTGAAGAAATGAAATAAAAACCAGACTAGCTTACCTTTAGCCTACTGAATGAAGAAGAAGATGTTGCTGGAGCCACAGAAGAGTTGCTGCAAGGAGAAGATACTGATCCAGGGCCTTTTTCACCTGTTGCTGCTGCTGCACGAGGTTAAGACAGAGGAGAGATGAGAGCCAAAGCACCGAGAGAAGCTGTTTGCGAGCTCAAGAGTCCAGGGGGTGCAACGGACGCAGAAGGGGATAATGAAGGCTGCCGATGCCGGCAGTTTTGCCGACGTCGGCCGAAGGGTCGCCGACGTCGGCGGTTGCAGGATGGGCACAGAGGCTAAAAATAGCCTCTGCCCATTCTTGCACGCCGCCGAGCGAGGGGTCATGGGCAGAATGGTCATAAGGATGCCAAAATGGACGAGGGGGGATATAATGGTGAGATTTGGGCTAATAAATGTTAGGGGAAGGTGGAGGGATTCAAGGGAGGATCCAAGGAGGCAAGGGTAGGGTGGAAAGGGGGCCTCAATTAATTAAAAATAGATGTTAATTTCTAATTAATAAGACCTAGGTGGGTTAGGGACCAAGGAGGACTAGGAGGGAGAAAGGACCAAGGGGGAGAACCAAGGTGCAGACACGTTTGCGGTGTCTACAGAAACCTATAGTAGGTTGACTAGGTTGATCTAGTTGCCTATTCCTAGAAACCTGCACATAGAAGTCAAAATATTGGGTTGATAGGGTTAATCCAATATGATAAAAATAATGACTAAAATAATGAAAATAAGTGAAATAAATCTTGCAAGGGTTAGTTTCACTTCAAATTCACAAAAATGTATGCAATTACAAATACATCATGTCTACACTTTTTATTGGGATACACTTATTAAGTGGAACATGACCAATATGGGGATCAAATAGACCTAATTATGGGTTCACTTGTCACAACACATCATGTTATGAAGGGTTCCAAAGCCTACAATATAACAAAATCACTCAAAAACCCTAATGGAGTCTTAAGGTTTAAAACATTCACCTATTGTAATAATAAGAAATTAAATATAATCTAGTGCACACAAAAGCTTGTGGTACAAAGTTGGGGTTAGAAACAATATAACAAACATGTATAGGGAACCTCAATTAAATTAAGTATGAGTAACACCCTAATACATGAAATATGAAATATAGTATTATTCAAGCCAACACTTATGTTACTTCTATATACTAAAAAATAGGAGAACAAAGTTAGAATATACTTACTTAACTGTGAATCCATCAAGACTCAATCTCTCCTTTGGCAAATGATGCTTTGGAAGAGGTTATTTTGGTTTGTAAGGATAACTAAGAAAGGCAAAAACATCCAAGACTTATCCACATAATTAGATTCTCAAAATAAGAAACCTAAGCTAAGTCTCCCCAAGTAGAATGGTGGAAGAGAAAATTATGAAGAAGCTCAAGTGAATAATGATGCTTGATTACACATATGAAATAATGATGAAATTATCTTGTATATATAGGTATATCTTTCCCTAAATCCCTCCAAAAATGTTGGTTGTATAGGGTTGACCTAGTTGACCCAATGTGTTTTTAAGGACAATTTACTAGGTCTGAGTTAGGTTGGCCAAAAGGTTAAGATGCTAAGAAAGTGAAAAACACCCCTAAACTGTATTAGGTTGACCTAGTTAACCTTCTACAAAAAACTAAAAAATAGGGGTTTAAGATTTAAAAAAGAAAGGATAGAAAGAGGGAAAATACTGGAAGAGTATTCAATGGAGGATAAATAGATTATGGAATGGTTATGTGAGCTAGTTGGATTAGTAATAATGTGGAAATAAGTGTCAACAATCCTATGAAGCACCGAAGGTCTACCCAACCCTTTCCTAGTGCACCCCTTAGGACATGCACAAAGAGAGATTGAGTCTCGATGGGTTCTTATGAAATGCGAAGCATTGGTATTTGATAAAAAGGTTGAAACTATTATGTGTATATAGTTACATTCTTAACCTATTCTAACCACATTTTTAATGTCTTCTTTTTGTTCATCATTATGGTTTGAGTCAGGATAATGTCTTCAAGTGGTAATATCTTGAGGTCTAGGAATTTATTATTTCTTGTAACTCTAGATAGGTTTGTGAACTTGGCATCATAGAGTGAAAGTTTTTGGTCATAGTTAATGACCACACTATATTTTAGAGTCCCATCCTCTTACCTTATTTTCATGACTTTGTATAAATTGAAGACATTGATGACTACATTAATTACCTAGATTATAGGTAATTATTTCTCCTTCTATCTCTTCATTTCTTACTACATTTATTTCATTAAGGCCACTATAGATTTTGCATTGGCTTAAACCATGGACACAGGGTCCTATGCATACTCATCCACTTCACCAGGGCCAACTTTCCTCATATTTGTTAAAGTGAAGAGGGAATCTTCACTTTCATGAGACAAAACTAAGCTATATTGGGGATTCTAAACCTACCTTCTCACCACTCTTTTCATTATACCTATAGTATCATCAAATCTCATGCAAATATGTGGTGTAGAGAGGACTACATGAGGTCTCTCTTATCTAGCTACCAATATAATATCTTTGAACTAATTTGGGATAGCAATAGGCATTATATTTGTGGAGGTGGCTTTAATTAAGGTCCTTAGGTTGAGGTAGAGGCTAAATATATATAATTAATTTATGTGAAGTTTGTTGGGTATATCTTCTCAAGTGTGCCAAATAGAGTTCTTGCAAGGCCCATATTTAGAACAAATGAGGGCAATTTTGGAGGCAGACTCACCTTTTTTAGCTAAATCAATATTAAATGGTGATACATGAAAATGTGGATTTGGAAAGGTAAATAGTTTTTAAATGGGCCTTAATGGCCTTATAAATGTAATAGAACCAATAACAAGTGATTCAGTAATTATTGCTACATAAGAAGGAGTAGAACCTATAGCCTAACTAGCGCTAGTGCATTGGGAGCTTAATGAGGGTGAAATATTTATAGTGGTATGGGAAATGAATTGGGTGATGGTAAATCCCAAGGAAATACTAGCTTGGATCATATTAGTGTTAATTGAAGATTGAGCAGTGGTAGTTGTAGTGGCCGATGACATTGGATCCAATGGGGGAAAAATAGTGGGAGGAGCAAACACAAAAGTAGATGTACATATAATTGGGAAATAAGGTCATGGGGAGGTACTTACATTCAGATCCAATGCTCCAATGTTATCTTTAGGTGTGATAATGGTAGTATTAGTCACTTGAGAAGCTGATGGAGGGGTTATTTATCCTCTCATAGTATTTTTGGGATCCCTTTTCCTATTATAGACCTGTAATGTTTCTACCAACCAATGCCTATAATTATTCCATAGAGATCTCAATGCATTGTTGTAATTCTTCAAAGTCAATAGTGATAGGGTCAAGTTGACATAGGATTTAAAGAATACCTCCCATAGTGAATGTAGAAATTTATGTGAGCCCTTGGGAGGGGTTAAGATGACTGTTACATCCTCCTTACTTGAATATTGGAGGTAGGTCCTAGCTGCTTGAAGTGGAAAGTTATGGAGGCCTCCTTGGTCTATTCCTAACAAGAGGAACATTTTATTCATCTTATTCATCATGTCATTACTCATAATTAGCATCAAACATGCTCCCATAGGTTGGTGGTGGCTGAGACCTAATATTATCTTCATTTTTCTTGTCTCTATCTAGTATCATCTCTAGTTCAATTTTATTTTTTGTAGGATTCTAGAGCACCACCTCATCACTTAGAACATCTTTATGTATCCACTCAAGAAATTCTTATTGATGCCTATACTTCATTGCTAAATATTTCTTTAATTTGAATAGATTAATAACAATGGCATTGCTAGTATCAAATGATTTAAAGTCATCTTTAGGCAATATGTATGAATCCCTATGCCTAATAGCTACAATAATATCATACCACTTAGTAGTTATAGTCATACCCAGTTTGTAAGAAACCTTATGGGGTCCATATTTTTCTTGTTTTTGAAGACTCCATCAAATTCATCCAGAATTTGATAGGCAATTTATTCTTCATCTAGCTTCATTGACACATACCTTGGTAGTCTAAGAGGGGCCACCATCACTCATTTTATTCTTATGACTATGTAGTCTAGGTATAACTAGTAGATATCCATGTCTCTTAAGGTTTTACTAAACTTAGGGGAAGCACTCTATATATTGCATTCAATGATCAACTTATAAACCATTAGGTATAATTCTTCTTCAATCACTCTTATGTTGCATCTTAATTGATTAATGTGCATTGTAGAGAAAAGCTAAGGCACAACCTCTTGTCACTTAGGAGACCATCAATTCTAACCCAGTTAGGAATTTGCATATATTTCATATAATAAATATCTCATCATGAAGAAGTGATCACCATTATTTCAAGTTTCTTAAATTTCATACACTAAATTGTTGTTGATAATTTCTTTAAGTGGGGGAATTTCCTAGTCTTCTAGGATGATCTACAACAACAAAATAACCCTTATGTCTACATAATCGATGTTTGGATTGATAAATATTATATTCAAGAGGTCTAGGAAATCTTGAATCCATGTAGTAATTATTGAATAGGTAAGCATCCTTGATCATCCATAAGAATAACTCCCATTGGGTCAGTCACCTATGAAGCAAAGACCTTCTCTGGGGAGTGCACTTCATACCTATTATTGATGATGACCAAGTTATATACTATCTATGGGGAGGTAATGTCATAATAATTATTAAATATTAGTCATACTATGAAATTTATAGTAAACCCTTGGGATATTGACATAACTATCCCATCTTTGCATTTTGACCTTCCAAAAATCCCATAAACTAGGTCAGTGCATGGCATGACCTCTGCTTGGTTATGGCCTTATGGAGACTGAATACATTGACGGTGAGGAAATATAAATCCAATTAGACTATATGAGGTATGTCTCATCCTCATCAACATCCTTAGCTACTTCCACATTGAAATATATGCTACTATATTGCATGTCTCGAGATGTTATAGCCTCAAGAATGAATTTAGTATCTTTGAAGATGACTGAAGTATTGTTCTAAAATAGAAAGTCATCATTAACAATGGAAATTCTCTTATTTGGCTTAGAATGATCTGCTTCTATCATTTATGGAATACTCTAGGTATCAATCAATGTATTTCTAGTATCCTTCTATAATTCTCAAGCTCTACTAATGGTAGTCAAGAGCATAATTTTTAAATGTCTTGAGCTTTGTTAAACTATGAGTGTCTAGAAAATAGAGAAAGAAAATGGGTATAGATTCAAAGTGAAAATAGAAATAGATTTGATGGTGTATCCTTTTGAAATATGTCTCTAATTATTGTAATGTTGATTGTGATCCTAGTTAGTGTCATATTAATGGCAAGATTGTCAACCTTGCATATATTTGAAACAACTTTAAACTATTGGTTTTGGTAATTAATTACAATAGAATCTAAATTTATCTTTGATTTTCCATCAATTTTAGCTTTAAATATATATATTAAAACCTTTTGACATGTGAATTCCACCTTGAATCCAAATAGGAGCTCACAAGGCCTAAATATGACTAGGCTACCTAATCAGCTCAAAATTCAAATCATGGCACCTTTTGATTTCCTCACAGACTCTTGGAATGCAAATTTACATGATGAATCCCTTGTATCCTACCACATGACATATTTCAATTTGTAGATATATCTTGAGTGGTGCTATCCAATTCTGGTTATCAATGAGAATGCCAAGCAACATTCTTGTAGGCAATCACAACTTTATTTCATAGGTGTTACTCTCATAGTCAATCACAAATTTGATTGTTAAGTTTCTCCCTTAGAAGGATTTTGAATAACTATCAGTAACTTAACATTAATTAGATGGCTTGGGTGGAGACATGAATCCATCTTAGATTTGATCTCATGGATCTCAAATAGAAATAGTGCAGGAATGACATACAACATCATCACATGGACCCAAAGAGGGCACACATCATTCTTGTGGGTTATTATTTATTCTTATAACAAGTGTCATTATTAGAAGGCATCTCAGATAGATTTATATCACCAAAACTTGATTGAATGGCTTAGATGAAACCCAAATGTTTGCCTTATGAGATCTCATGAGATTTGGATGGATGAAATGTGGTGTGGACATATGATGACCTTAAATGAACCCAAGGGGGACACATGTCACGTTGGAAAGATACTTAATTATGGCTAATTAAATTTGAGACATGTGATGGTATCTCATCATATTATGTACTATGGTAGGATGCAAGGTGGGTTGGATTAAATAGGCTCACTCATAAGGGCTAAGATCTTGACACATAGCCCCAGGATTTGAATTTTAATTGATAGCTTCTTTGTGAGCCCTCTAGATGATGCCTCATAGCTCATAGACTTGTTATATTTTATCTAGGTGTCTTATGTGGGATGTGATGAATCCTTAAGGAATTTTAAGTCCTGATGAGGTAGACACCTATCCTTTTAGGAATAATCTAAATTTTTATGTCCTGTGAGACATCATAAACCAACACTTTAATTTAACATCTTGTGAGGTCAAGTGAGAAACTAAGTTAACTTTCTTGAATATTTCATTGTGCATATTAGGTAATTTAAACAAGTTTAAAGAAAAACATTATGAGTAAATACCTTAAACATAATAAAATATTAGTTCAATGAAACCTAGCAAAGATCAGTATGTTTATGCCAATTAGAGATCCAAGTCACACTTCCTTAGTAGAGATTGTCTACACATCATTGAACCATTCATTTTCAATAATTCATTGTTTAATAAAACTTGAAGAAGACTTGAAATTATTTGAATATTTATCCTTATTGAAAAATGAATGATTAACTAAAAGATGCAAAAGCACAACTAATGGTAGATTAAATCAAATCCATATGTAGTTAAATGATTTAACATGCTTAGCCTCTTGGTCACTCATAAAAATTGAAGAAAGGAGGGTACCCATTTTGGGAATAGGGGAATGTTGATCATCAACAAATGGTTACCTCTATGAGGAAACATTACAAAATGTCAAAATTTAGAAATCCTATTCAAAGATGAATAAAAAATTAGTTATCTCATTATGATCTTCAGTCAGTACCAAGACTACTTTTCATAACTAATAAAGGCCCAAAAGTTTTAAATAGTGTTTGAACCTTGTAGACAATCATACTATGTGTGTGGTTTGAGGTTCGATAACTATTTCCACTAGGTTCATAAATGATAACTTTCAAGATTAAAGATGTCAAACATGTAATGAATTAAGTATTATTTGGATTTTATATAGTTACACTTTGCTTAGTTGAGGGTGGCTTGGGAATTACTTTGATTCTAGTCGGGTATCTATAACTCTAATAAATATACCTTTGGATCCACTCTTGGCATTGCTCTACTATCAGCTAGGAATCCATAGCCTTGGTAGAGATCTCTTAAATCACCATTTATGGAATCTAAAAATAGCTTACGATTTCACTTCATTAGTGTATCATTTTTTTTGGTTTTACACATGTATTCATAAACAAGAATGGTTGGGAGCCAAAATTAGCTAGGTGTAAGGTTTTGTCAAGACATAATGTGGATGTAATTCACTTTAAGATATCAAGTTCTACACTAGAAATTTATTTGGTGAATTTAAGTGATAGTATGATGGTCCACATAAATTCAAACTCTAGTTTAATAAAATGTTTATTCATCTAAATTATATTACAGTCTTAAAATGACTTAGGATTTTCATGAAAAAACTAACTTGTAATTAACCCCACCCAACTTTTATAAATTGAAACACTGCTAGATGTTTCCAAACTTTAGATGACAAATGATTAAAATGAGCAATCCCTTCTTACCATTTTTGAGATTAGACTAACAAAAATGAGCTAATGAATTCTTGTCGAGAGGACTTATTACTAAGATACAACACATGATAGAAAACAAACAACAAGAAAAATTTGAGAAAGAAAGCAAATAAAGAAAGAGAGAAAGAACACAATAGGAAAGCAAAGTGGGAAAGGAAACTACTCTACTCCCACCTAATCTAACTCTAAACAAGCTTACTATCCTTCTGTAGTTTGAGAAATAGTGATGGAGAAATAATTTTTTATGTACTACCCATTAACTAGCAGGGTTAAGTCATTCCATTACAAGTCTTTGATTTTGAATGCATTTTTGCCTAGTATTTTTGCCACTTGATATGGTCCAATCTAGGGAGGAGTGAAATTTTCATGGTTTCCCTTCTTCTCATGGTCCTTGTCCCACAACAAGACCATGTTTGATATGTGAAATGCTTTGAATTTGTCTCATTTATTAAACCATCTCTTTACAACATCCTAGTGCTTACTGAAATTGTTCAATGCTTCATCTTTGGTATCCTCCATTTGGATGATTTTTAGTATTTGGGACTGTACCCTTTAGTCATCATCCATATATCCAACCATTAACTCATAGGTGGTTAGATTCAATGTGATAGGAAAAATAGGTTATTGCCATAGGCTAGTAAGAATGGGGATGCCTTGAGTTCTTATTTGTATCTTATTTTATCTACCCATAGAGTATACTTTATTAGGGACTACCATTATTTGGGTTTCTTCTTTGTATATTTATTGATGGCATTCATTAATTTTTTTGGTAGATTCAATAACTCCATTACCTTGAGGATAATAGTTTGAAGCAAATTTGATGACCTTGTATTGTCATATGCCCACTTGGTGAATTTGGTTGATGTAAAGGCTGGGCCATTATCACATACTAAAGATAGGGGAATTCCAAACTAAGTGATGATATTCTCTTCTATAAATTTAATGATGTCTATCTCTCTACTATTCTTGGTGACCACCACTTTAGTCCATCTAGTGCAATAGTCTATGGCAATGAGTAGAAATTTTTACCCTACTAAAGAGTTAGTATTGATCACTCATATGAAGTTGATCCCACATTGTAAAAATGGCCTCATTTCAATCACTAGTTATAAAGGCATATCTTCCTTTATCTCTTGTCGATCAAACACTTGACATTGATGACACACACACATATGAGCATGGGCATTTTTGAATATGGCTGGCCAATATTAGTGTTGTCACTTGAATTCACCCAATGAGGAGATGGGAAATATTCTCCTTGTAGAAGTGGCATAATTTAACCACCTAGGGATATGGGTATCCTTATTGAGGGGTGTATTTCTAGATTAGGGGTTATTTCTCCTTGATGCACTATTTAGGCTCATGTTCCTACTACTAATAACTTAAGGGGATGAAAAGGGTTAGAAAAACTAGAAAAAAACAATTATATTAGAGGTGATGCACCAAAATATTGTTCTCTACTCTTTCCTTTTGCGTACACTTGAAATTAAGGACAAATAGCTCATACACTTCATTCAACATCAATCTCCCCTCTCACATTAGTGTTTCAAAAATGGGGTCTTGTAGATGACATAGGGTAGGAGGAAATAAAAAATAGACATTATAAGACACTCTATTTATTATCCTACTCACTTACACCTGCATTCTCTTCAAACACTTATTATTTACCTATAAGGATGAAAACATAATACACTAGGTACCAATGGAATCAACATGTGGAGGTAAAGAAAATTACACTTGCACAATAATATACACTTAGTGAAACATTTTAATGAGGTAAAACACTTGTATTTATTTATTAAAGGTAAAATTTTGGTATGGCTTCACCATACCCAGGCAAAAATATCAATCAATGCCAAAATGGCTACAATTTATAGAAAAATTGGTGAGGTAGAGAGATGAGAAGTCCAAGAAACACTTGGCCATGTGTACATTTGATATTATTAGTTATAATTACATGTGAAATTGAGGTATATTGTGATGTTCCATATCATATTGTATGATTTTACAAAACAAGTCATAAAGATAGTGAAAAGTGGCAAAAAACTACCATTTTGGCATAAAAAAACTACCCACCTAAGTTGCCTTCCAAAATAACCCCTATACCTACATATGTAATGGTATGATGGTTGGTATGATCAATAGGGGTTATAAAAAATCCCCTATATGCATTGGATTTGTCTTTGACCATCCCTATTCTCATGGACATGCAAAATCATCACTGGTAGTTTCCAAAAGGCTCTTTTCCATGCACCTTATCCACTTAGCATTCAAAAATCCTCAATTTTCTTATATAATCCATGAATAAGAGGGAATGAAACTTTTAAAAGTATCCCATACCAATAGTTTCAATAAAAATACTTTAAAAGGTCTCCTTAATTGCTTTTCACCTTTTTTCGAAGTATTCACTATTCTAGCTCACTAGATTGGCTGAAAGTGTGAGTCTATTTAGGAAACATATAATATAGTTAATAAGAGGATATGAGTTTTTAGAGATATATAAAATGTATATCTTCCTTACAAAACTTGTTTCATTCTCTAACTCCTCTTGTATCTTCCACACCACTCAAAATGGCCAACATAATCTTGGTTTTCCCCTCTTTTGTATAATTCCATAGAAAAAAAGTACATGTGTGAGATCCAATGAGAGTATTATAAAACTTGTATGTGGTTTCATGAAAATTCCCTTGCATTTAGATGATCAAAATGCTCTGTCTCTTCAATTAGGTCCTTATGAGGGTTTTATAAGGGTTTTGAGTGACCTAGATTCTTAACCTTTGTTCATAGCCATTTCACATTGAGTCTCCATAAAAATTCAAATAAAGGATCCTAAAGGAACCTATATTACTATCCTAAATTCCTCCAGGTCCCATTCATAAGTTCATTAAATCTATGAACATTTCATCTTGGCCATTTGAGCCATTTCCTACATTCTTTGAGGGGTTTGGTCTATTCCCAGCCAAAAATGGCTTATTGATGAGTTCGTATGAAAACAAAAAGTTCATAAACCTTTTATTATGACCTTAAAAAATATTTAAACCCTTTGGATATCTCATTAATATGACAAAATGAAAGTACCCTTATTTTGGAACAAGGATTATGCTGTGTCAACAGGCTTGCTTGCCTTTTGAGAACCAACTTGACACTCACATGGATTCCTTTGAACTATGATGGATATAAAACATATAATTTTCCCATTAAATTTGTTTTTAATCAATTTTAATGCATGTAAATGGCTGAAAACGAGAATGATCACAAATTTGGCTTTTAGGCCTAGGGATTCCCTTCACCCCTGACTGTAAACCTTCTTAGTTGAAACAACATGTATGCTTATAGACCATTAAGTAAGGGTTTATATTTTTATTTAGTTCCTATCTAGATTATAAAATCATTAAATTTCCATTTATATCTTTATGGTCCAATATTTCATCATTTTTCCACAACTAGCACATTCATGCACACTAAAAGTGACCTTATTCTGAGACAAAATAGTGGATATTTTCCATATTGAAATTGGAAAACTAATGATTGTATAGTTATTTATAGGTCATAATGGTACTATTTACCAAATTTTATCTCATAAATCTTCCATTTACATTTACAAGGTAGACTTTTTGAAGGTGTAAGATTATGAGGGTAGGCAGGGCTTGAATTGTACTTGGAGGTTTCAAGAGTTGTTTTGTGTTTTATTTATATTTTTATGGATAATTTATGTATATAAAAATATATTTTAACCATATATAACTCATTTTACCTTCCAATACCTTTACATCTCTTCCTTAGCACCATCATCATGCTCATGCTTCAACTTGACTGTGTAGAGACTGAGACATTCTTATAGGCTTATAGGATTCCATGTAGGTTCAATGTGGATGTTCAAGAATCATATAATGTGTATGAAATTTTTTATTATCCCTCATATCAATTCATCACATTACATTCCTCAATTTATTCACAAGACCTTTCCTTACCTCCAAATGAGCCTAACCTCCATTCACCAAGTTATAGGTGTATATTTAGGCCTATAGGTCAGTTGAAGGTCACTTGGGTATGTTAAGAATATATTTGGATTTTTTGGATTTAATTTAATATTATAAATTCCATAATTTTATTATATGACCTCATTTCATGCTCTATGTAAGCTTAAAACTGCTTTGCCTTGACTGAGATCTATTTTCAAGGATGTTGACTATATATGCATAGTTTTTAACCCTATAGGTTAGTCTTGATAGGTGTTTAAGTATAAAATGGAATTTAAGTTATTTTTTTATTAATACATCACTATATCATACTTAATTTCACTCATTTACCTTCATGTTTCATGCTCAAAATCCCATCCTCACTTTGACTATCTTCACACCCTTAGCTGTAGGTGGAGATTTTCCATGGCTATAGGTTGTATAAGAACTATTTGGACCATGTTAGTATTGTGTAAAAATTATTGAGATTGTAATTATATTTTATATATGACCACTAAGACCTATTTAATCTTGGATTCTTAAACATAATCTTTTGTTATCAAACCCTCAAATACTAACTTCACTGCCTACCATACTCAGTGTACAAATAGGGGATAGGCATGATAGGTCCATTGACATAGTCATTTCCTCTTCCATGAATGAGTGATTAGTTTTGATTTTTAAGTTTATTTTTAAAATACCCTATTATAATAATAGGCATATTCCTAATCAAATAACTTGTAGGAAAATTACTCATCAAGAATCTTGTAGACAACACTGTTGATTTTTAGTTACGTTTTGCAATTTTGAAAGGTCTTAAAACATGCATGATCTTTTCCCATTAAATATCAAACGTGGAATTTTGGTTTGAAATTTATAGTAATATAATGTAGGTACAATAATAATCCTCAAAACAAAAACTATATTCGCTTTATGAAAACCAAAAAGACCTATGGGAACTTTGTTTACGATGTTTAGGGACTGAGGAACAAAACTCAGTTACCTTCTTCATGTGCAATTCTGTACCTTCCATGACTTAGTGAAGGAATTAGGTCACATAAATGAAATTCATATGTATAATTATTTTAGAGTAAATTACCTAAACCATCTCACATTCCTTGACACTTCCCTACCTCTTATGTATGAACCTCGTGTAGGCTAGACTGTGTTGCAATGGACATTAAATGGAAACAAAGTAGAATATGCATAATTTAGGTCTTTTGAGAAGGCTTGTGCTATTAAAACATTTTTATGACATAAAATATATACATAAAATTTTATAATCCCTCATGTTGGCATGGATAACTATCCAATAACATTTGTAGGTGCACTCTTTTCAAAAAAAGGCATAATTCTAACCCAAAGTTGAAAATAAGCATATAAAAGGCTTCCTTGCATTATTAATGCCTTTAAAACCAAATAAAGGATTAAAAACCTACAATAAAACCTTTAAAATCATATTTAAACCTCTAAACACATGGAATCACCATAGTGAAATAAGAAAAAATGAAGCAAAATGCAAACAGTAACCCCCTCTTTAATGTAATTTCCCAAAAATTTGCTTGGATTGTTAACAATTGTTCATAGAGGAGGATGCACCAAATTTTAAATTATTATTATTTATGTGGAGTATAAACATATTCCTATCCACCCCCAAAATCATTTCCTCCAACTTCAACTGTATGGCTCATGGTGAGCACTTGAATTTGAGCCTTCTTTGTATGCCAAGAGGAGAAAATGAGAAATTAAGTTATATAAACATATTTTTTCATTATAATTTATTTCAAAACGTGGATATTATTTTTGTAATGTGAAGAGTTTCTCTTCACATGTTTTTGGATGATGATGGACTTGGGAAGTCTGTACAAGTGCCCAAAAGCTCCTATTTTTGAGGGAAAACTACTCTTTCTTGATCAAAATTCCAAATTTCAGTTAGGGATAGATAACATAGACTCATTAGGACACATTTCATGTGATATTACCTTTTAACACTTTCACACTTCCCAATAAAATCCATACAAAACATTAAATGCACTTAAAATGACATCTAAATGACCCAAAAATGATAAATAGACCTAGGGGACTAATAACCAAAGGTAGTATAACATTAAATGACATTATTTGACCCTTGAAACAATTTTTAACATCCATTTAAATCCCCTATAGACCTAAAATATCTTTTTTTTGCCTATAGGTGCTCTACTTTGACTAGAAAGTCAAATTTGGTCAATAAGTAGCTTGATCTCAATATGTTGTGTGCTATGGTATGCCCTAAAGGGTGACCACTTCCTAGTTTTTCATGGAAACTTTTCATGATTTTCATGGTTTCAAATTTAGAAACACATCTTAGATAGATTCCCTCATAATGTTTTTTTGTAGAGGGCCCCTCTTTTTATCATAAATTGGGAGGATATCAACTTGAGGGCTCTTTTTTACTCCCTTTGAAGGTGTGGGGAACACAATCCATACAAAAATTAGTGAAAAATATCCTTGTACCAATTATTATTAGATACTTTATCTAATTTAAACTACAAAACATAAATGCATGAATCAATATTTGTAATAGACTAGATTAGACCCTGACCTCTAACTAACTTAGTAGATTTTATTTCTGTACCATATTCTTGGAGTTTGGTCATCCAATTCACTCTTTGTTCTTAAAATTAATTTGGTCCTAGCATCAACTTGATAACTAAATCAAACACTATGGTATATGTCTTGTTCATTAGGATGTAGTGTTTAAAACTCTTGATGGCCTTTAATAGAGTGTAGGTTTGCTTATCCAGAATATGATAATTAAGCTCCATATTTTTCAAATTGGTGCTCATAAATGCTATAGGGTGATCCTTATCATCCTCTTTCTATGTCAAGATAATGGAAATAGTGTGATTAGAAGCAAAAGAGTATAAATAAATGTCTTTTCTAAAATTAAGACTTATCAAAACATGAGCTTAAATAATAACATCCTTAATGTCTTGAAATAAATTCTTTGCTTCATCAATCCATTCTTTGTTAGCATCTTTCTTCAGAATGGCATTGAGTGGTCTTAAAATATTTGTAAAACTTGAGATAAAGTTTCTTACAAAATTAATCTTTCCAATGAAATATTTCAACTCCTTTTGGCTATTAGGGATTTCTACCTTTGAAATTGTATTTATCTTATCAGGGTCAATAGTCATACCATCCTAGGTGATTATATGTCCTATAAGTTTGCATTTAGTTACATAGAAGATACTCTTTTGGGGTTTTAAATAAATGTTATACCTTATGCACTTCCCCAGCACTTGTTCTAAATGTATTACATGATCACCTCTATTTTTATAAAAAAAAATTAGATCATCTACGTAAATAATGATCTACTTACCAATTAAACCTTGGAATGCATGGTCTATTGTTCACTAGAAAGTTTCTCCTATGTTGATCAATTTTAATGGCATACAATTGTATGAAAATGTTCCTCACTTGGTAGTGAAGGAAATTTTCATTATGTTGTTCTTATTCACTACCCTAATTCACATGGTTCCTTAGAACAATGTGAAACCAAGAGTTTCTCACAACTCCTCATATTCATTCTCCCCCTTGGTCATCTGATACTAATATTTATTATTATTCTTATTATTATTAGGATTGAGATAAATAAAGCTCATTCACTACAACATTCTCCTTCTCATCTAAGACTATATTGATAACAAATGGGGCTAACATAGATTCATGACATACCTTTTCAATTGAATAATCTTCTTTTCAGTTCAGAACCTTATCACTAGGTTTTGACAACTAATGTTCTTTGTATGAAACTTTCTCAACAACAATAATATGTTCACTTGAATCAACACACACCTTAGAACTAGCCTTAACTATCACCTTGGTCTTCTCTTTGAGATTTTTCTCTTTATTTACAACATAAGTAGACAATGAGAGCTCTTAGTACTATCCAATTTCTATAGCATTCTCCACCATATCAAATAGATTACTTAGACCTATAGACTCATCATGACTCACACTTACCACCTTTGGTTTCCATGAGTTAACTTACCTTCTTTCTTATACTCTAGGAGTATACTTAAACCTATTCTATCTTGTAGGCCTTTACTTTCATAATCTATCAATGTGAACTCTTTGTTGATAATTGAAACACAATGTACCTTTTGGAAGAAGCTTATCCTACCTTTCATGAGTATAAAAAAATATTGTAATATGCCATTTATTTTAACCATTGAAAAAAATTACTCCTTTTCAAGAAGACTCACTTTGCCTTAATTTATTTGGGAAATTATTATAAAAATGTCCTTCATAAATATAAATGAAGCACTTAACTTTGTTCACACCTTTTGACTGATGACCCCATTCATAGTTCCATGCAAACTCATTTCTAATAGGTCTCTTGCATTATCTATCTTTCTACCCAAACTAATTGTAGGTAAAATAGTAACCATTGAAACTTGCATACCTCATGGAATTTGGTTTTCTAATTTGATTTTTCTTCACTCTAATATCACCTTCATTCCTTAACTGATTGTTGACCTTCAAGATCTGATTTACATTAGTCTTCATTTTGTCTTGGGTTGTATTTTCTAGTTCTTCCTTTTATCTTAAACTAGTTCTATAACTTTCATACTTTTGACCACTCAAAATATTATCTAGATCACTTGAGCACTTTTCAAATCTCATAAATGATTACATCTTACAAGATGTCTTCTCTAGCTCAACTTTTAATGACTCATTTCCAATTACATACCTTGAACACTCATCTTCTTTATCTTTTAGGCTTGCAGATAGGATTTATAATTGACAACTAAGATACCTGACTATATCTTTATGATCCTTGGTGTTTTCATTCATTCTTGATTCATACACACTCAATTTCTATTCATAGTCCTTGATTAGAGACTTCATCTTCTTGTTAATATTCTTCTTAATTTTCAATTCTTTAAGAGCATTCATCAATTTAGTCTCTGTAGACACCGAAATCATGTCTACTCCCCTGGTCATCCCCCGTGTTATTCTCCTTCACCTATTTAACCCCTGTCGACCATTTTTCCCACTAGCCTTAACCCTGGCAGTATGTCAAAATGAGCAAAAGGCTAAAGTTAGTCTTTGCCCCCATTCTGCATCTGCCGACCACGGTCACCACCCTACTAACATCACCGATGTCGGTCACTTATCGGCCGACATTGGCGGTCCTGCCGATGTCGGTTCTCCTTAGCACTGCGTTCTCAATCCGAACACAGGAACCATTATTCCATTACCCGTTACCCATTCAGTTCCCAATCAGTTTCCCAATCGGTTATCAAACCGTCCCTCGCCTTCATCCGGAACCTCTTCATTCGATCAACTAGATTCATTATTCAACCAACCAATTCATTCATTCAACCAAAAAAAAACTCTGACAATCACCCCAAACTCTTGCGATCAATCAACTCTAGCATTCAACCACTCTACATTCACTCTCTCCAGCATAGGTATCCTACTTCGATCATTTGGCAGCACAGTGACAACATCAATCACGTCTCTGACTTCATCTTCAAGCGTATAACAGGTAAGTATCTTGCTCTGTGTTTTGTTTCTCTCTGGTTATTGTTTTTTTTATTTACTGCCATCACCCCCATTTAGACTTAGACTCTCAGACACGAGACCTTACTCCTTCCCTTTACACTTCTATCAACCATCCCTGAATACATGGTCTATAGCTCTACTCAGACTTCACTCCTAAACCCCAAACAAAACAATAGACCTTTCTGTAACCTGACCAGACCCTATCCCGACTCGACCAGACTCGACCAGACCCGCCCAGACTCTGTCCAGAACTATTACCCCGACCGACGCCGGCACCTTAACCGACGTCGGCACCTTCCACTTACCGACGCCGGCACAGAGATCGACACTGGCGACTGTGTAAAATAGTTCGCTAAATATCATGTACACATTTTATTTGTTTCATCTTTTATTTACTTTCATTCTGCCTTTTCATTATTTCCATTTTTGTCAAATATTTCTGTTTTAATTAGTGGGTTAATATCCTTGTAGGAAGTCTTCGTACTTTTGAGATCAGGCATTTGCCTGATAGCCCACCATATCCTTGACTAACGTTTTTCGTGTTTAGTCTCTTTTTCTTCGCAGGTGTCATTCCTCCACAGCTAAAGAGGAGAACCTTCCAATGTCTGATTTCGGTGCGCACGAACATATCTAGGTATCTTCTAACCTTGACCATTTCTTTTAGTTTCTCATTTCTATCTTTTAAATGTGAAAGCAATTTAGCGTAGAAACATTCTGGCACACCCGATGGGACCCTAGGGCCTTCCTTGGGTTCTTTCTTTCTTTTGTTCATATAGGTGCATTAGGTTCCTTCCTTTTTCGCCTCTTTTGCCTCTTCTAAATGACATCATAAGCAGGACTAAAAAGAACTTTTCTTTTCTTTTTTGCACTTCTAGACTAGTCAAAACTCATATTATTCAACTCTTTCTCCATTCATCTTCATACGAACAAACATTTTGACTTTGGCATTAAAACACTTTGCATTCATTTCTGTTTGCTTGCATCTCTTAGACCACACTTAGTAATTAACAAATGCATATTGGATTAATCTAGATCACTTGATGTTACACGACCAAACCACTTGCACAAAACAAACATCTTAACTCACCTAAGATAAGGCCCGACTGGGATTTCATTCCCCAGCGGATACCTTACCCGTCCCAGCGATCTTACTTGGATTTCATCACCAAGGGGAAAGCCCACTCCGTCCTCTGGCAGAGTCTAATCTATAGGGGAAGTATATTTTGGCTAAGCGGGCCCAGCTTACCACTGGACTCGTGAAGTGAGGGGAGCTTGCTCCTTAGCACCAGGCCTTATACGAAACCTAACATAGACTTCTTGAGCACCATAACAAAACCCAAAACCATCCATAGACTACTTCTTCCAGGACCTGACTCTAAAGCCAATCTTCCTCTACACACATTCTAAGGCATAAGCCACTATAATCCTAATAATTTACTCCTAGGGTTTTAGGATCTGCTTGTGTCTTCATCTTTTTAGTTCTTATCTGCTTGTTTGAGCTTGTGAGGACGTTCTTTCTTGCCTTGAATGGTTCTGACTCATAGTCAAACCAAGGCTCTTCTTGACCACGCTAGACGTCAACCACTTTTGCCTACCCCGTCTATAACCAATCCTATAATGGAGTTCCACTCGAAGATTGAAAGAATTCCTATTAGATCATCCCCGACCCAGACGCCTATCATCCCAGAAGGGGACCAAGATTTTGAAAGATTCTTGGACCTCAATGCCGCAGCCCTCCATAACTATCTCGCAAGAAACCCAATGCGAGACCTCTCGGGTGACGTGGTGACGACATCGACACCATTCGCCACCCAACCTTTTATGACTCAGCCTTTCACCTCAACCATTAACCCAACCATGGCCAATACAGAAAGTTTGGCCTCCACATCTATTTTTAGACCGACCTCCATCGGGGTTTCATTACCCCCTCAACCACACGCAATTCAAACAAGTTCTACATCATACCAAAACTTGATTGTCTTAACCCCACACACTTTTGCGCCCATATATGCAGGAGTGCCTACCTCCTCTTTTGCCCATGCCACCACACAACCTCCTTTGGCAGTATCTAGTCAACCTATGCCTTCTACCTTCATAACCCAACCACCTTTGACCTCCACTTCTGTCCCTACGACTAGTCATCCGTACGTTGCGCCCTTACTAGTACAATCGACTACACCGTACGCCTCTTCTAGCCTCTTTCAAGCACCATACAACCTAGGGGGCGCTCCGTCCGCTAATCCATTAGTAGACGTCATCAAGATGTTGATGGATAAAATGTCCAATCTCGAAGCTTCTATCTCCAGTTCAAGTAATGTCTCTTCATATGACCAGATTTGCAACGAGCCCATCCATCCTTCTGTCCCTATCCGACCATACCCCAACCATTGGGAGCTTCCTAAATTCACTTGCTTCCAAAGTAAGGAGGACCTGAAACAACATCTACAGGCATTCAGACATGCCTGTTACCTTATCGCCCACGATGATGCATTACTTCTACGCACGTTTCTTATGTCTCTTTCTGGCCCTACCCTTGACTGGTATAGCTCTCTTGCCAGACATTCTATCTTTTAATTCATTTAACTCGCCCAATTATTCATTGACCATTTCTCAATCAATATCACTAAACAAGTCTCGATCACAGACCTTTACTCCATTAGGCAATTTGACGACGAATCAATAGTCAATTTTGTCGCCCGTTAGAGAAGCTTGATTAACTAGCTCTCCTTCTCCTTGCCTCAACCCGAGCTCATTGAGCTCTTTTCCCAAGCATGTGCCAATCACATCTCGTCCACCTTGCAGGTTCAAACATTCCACACTTTTGACGAAGCTTTCACCATGGCAAGAAAGCTTGAACTCTGTGCTATCGAGGAAAATAAGGTCAAATTGCGTAATAACAACGCAAAATCTAATGACCATTCTTCGTCCAAATCTTCTTCTACCCACTCCCAATCTAAGGGGTCGGCAAACACTGTCATCTTTAGACCATCATCTTCAATAATAACCAACCGACCATCATCTTCAACATTAGACTACATCAATAAACATTTTCAATGTCGATCCATACAGCGTCAATTCACTCCAATTGGGGAGTCATATGCCTCTGTCTTGGATAAACTCGTCAAGTAGGGGGTCCTCAATCTCCCTTCAATCTGACCACATCAATTCAACCCCTCAATACCCATCCCTGCATGGTACAAGGAAAACCACTTTTGCAACTATCACTGTGTCAAAGGCCATGACACGGATCACTGTCAAACTTTCAAAAACATCATCCAGGACATGCTAGACAAGGGGAATCTTATCTTAGACAACCCGAATGCACCGCCCAACCAAAACCTTGACATCTTCAAACAACCTTTTCTTAATCACCCACCTACTCAAGAAAATGTCCAAACCATGACCAATGACCCTCAAGACCATGATATACACACGGTCGACACTATCTTTTCTCTTATCCCTGACCAACCTCTTTCACAGGTGGAAGACCCTTCTTCCCCTATACCTCCTACACATGGTGAAGAACTTTCTTCTCCTACTTGTCCTCCATCAACTTCTCCCATATTGGAGGACGCTTTGACCACATCAACACCAGCTGCCTCGCCTTCATCCTTTTTCTCATCCATAGATGATCATACCTTTTTGACTCCTCAACCACACGCAGAAGCCATGACTACTCCGGTGCTCTTTCCACTTAAAGAGCCCACATCTTTAATCCCTTCTCCATTGAGAGAAGAACCGTCCACATCTAAGTCCAAACCCATGCAGGTGTCCATCATGCCCAAAGATATTAAACCTCTTGGTGTTCACCCCACATCTAATCTCGCCTCGTACAAAGGTGGCCCTCAACCCAAACCAAAGAAGGCTACTAAACCACACCGGAGGCCTACTCCCCCACCTTCATCATTACCTTCAATATTGGGCCCACATCCATCCACTTTACTCAGAGTGATTCTCACTTCCATACTTCATAGAGGCACGTCGCCTCCATTACTCTCTCAACCCATCAAACATATATCTCCTCCAAACCATCGACCAATGCCTCTTACGCCTCTCAAACCAAAGTCACCAACCCTCACTGCAACAAAACATCCAGACCCGTTAGCAGGTTCTTACACCTTGCTGTTACAACAATTGTTGCAGTCCTCTCGTATCTATCTCCCACCTCTTAAACCATATCAATCTCTCAGACCAAAACCACCCTGGTTCGATGACACTCGCATTTGTGCATATCATCGCACACCTGGGTACGACACCGAGCATTGTTGTACCCTCAAGGTTGTCATTCTCCAATGTCTGGGGAATGACACCCTTCTTCTCGACTACATCGTCAACAAACCTTCAACACCACCCCACTCATCACTCTCAGATCAAAGCCATCTTGGTTCGACAACTCAAAATTCTACCACTATCACGACACTCTGGGACATGACACTGAGCGTTGTTGCGCTCTTAAAGCTATCATTCATCAACACCAAAAAAAGGCTTCCCTTCTTATCAAGGATCCTCTTGACCACCCCTCTGACAAATCATCAACACCGACCCATACTTCTCCAACCTCGTCACCTAAATCGGGATCTCCACACCAAAATTTGGTCCCTTTGCTGCCTTTGACTCCCTTATTAGACATCAACACAATCTATCTGACCACTAAACCTCAACCGACCTTAACCAATCCGTCAAACATTCTCCCTAGCCGCTGGGGGAATCTAACCTTCATCCAAACCTCGACCAATTTTTCAACCCAGTCTCAATCAAATATCAATCACTACTTTAATCCTAAACCTCGACCAAGTGTCCATCAACCCTACCTTCGATCAAACATTCAACCAATCAACAATCAAATATCAATCAACCAAACATTCAACCCAAACATTCAACCAACCTTTTTATCAAAACATTCAACCAGTCTCGACCAATCAGCGACCATATCAACCAACTTCACATCCACTCATCAATCAACACGTGACCAATATGGAGTGAAGTAAATGAGGCAAGTTTGCTCCTAATTGGATTGGACCTTATCATACACGTACAAGCATGGACCAGGGACTTATCGTCTATCCTCTCTTGATGGACGACTAGAACCTGAGCCTCTTAATGTGTTGCATCTGCGACCGTTTTACTGCTAGTCGAGTACTCGTCCACTTGACACTTAACTTGAGCTCATCCCTTGAGCAATCCCCATCCTCTTAGTCCTAATTCCTTTCAACCCTATTCCTCTTAACAATTCCTATAACCCTTTTATGATGTATGGATGCTTTGTCCTAATAAAAGGGAGCCCTTGACCTTCTATAGTCTTGTCCATAACTCAAATTTCTGTAAAAACAAATCAAGATGTCAAAATATCCATGGTCACTATATCAATATAAAATCAAAATGCAGACTGCTCCCTCGAAGGATAACTATACTATCATTGTTGTAATTAATAGACCGCTCCCTCGAAGGATAGCTATTCAAAAGCCCTTATATTAAACAAAATTTTAGACCACTCCCTCGAAGGATGGCTATGACTAACTCTGGCAATAAATAACACTATTTTAGAAGCTTCCCGCATTGATCAGCTTCACAACTGACCACCAAGCACATGACATCTCTATGCAGACTTCCCGCATTGATCAGTCTGCACCTCAAAAAAAAAAAAAAAAAAACAAAAAAAAAATGAGTCATGGACTTGACTTATAGTTGTCTCAGGGTCTCCTATAAAAATGGGCAAAGTTATCTCTGCTCTTAAAACGGGTTACCCTTTTTCCTCCTCCTATCACCTGCTCAAGGGACTTCGAGCTCACTTTAATGTCAAAGTGATTTGATCACCATTCTAACATAACTATGGTCAATGATGTAACGCATGAATGGGGCTCTTGGTTCTAATAACCCCTATCTATGCTGTCTTTCTGGTCCTTGTCAATGAAATAGAAATATGCTTTTCACTTCTTCTGCACTTTAGTCACATTCACCTTCATCACTTGTCCATCAACTCAACTCAACTCTCTTTTTAGACCACTCCCATAGCCTATTCACCCTAGTTTCTATGGACACCAATACACATGAAAACTATCGACCGGCCGCAATTTATGTTAAGCATAAACCAATACTTGCTGAAGCATAAATAGACCTCAATTCATTTTTAGCATACATCCATCATGACTATGGAACATTGTTAGGGATGAAAGACCCCTCGACCAATGTTGTAGAATAAACCATCACATAATTTGGAAAAGGTTGTAACGTCATCTCTTCTCCTCATCATTTCATCATGACCAAGACCAATCTATCGACCATTTTGACCACCTGTCTACCACTCGGACCCTTTGTCTGAACTACATTGGTCTGAGGCCCTATGACTAGGGATATGTAGGTAGCACTCAAATGACACGACTGCCTTTTGAGGTTAGCTCGACCACCCTCATTTATTCATCTCTCTGATGGACAAACCTTCTTTCATCCTTTTAACCATAACCTTGTCCTCAACCACGACCAATGCCATCCCTTTAACCCTTCCTCCCTTCTAGGGAGAACTACATTGGCCTGAGGCCCTTCCACAAGATCTATGTAGGTAACACTTAGTTGACATGGGGTCTTCTGAGGTTAGCTCGGCCACATCCTTTCGTCCATTCCTCCCCTCGACCAACAACCATTGGAGATCATGCCTATCTCCTCTGACCTTGACCACTTCCAAGACAATGTTGCCTTGGTTGTTTTTGCATGTATGCTACCTCATGATTGGTTAGTAGAATTGTGCGCAGACTATTTTTGAACCCTCACAAGTAGAGGATCGCAAGCCGGTTGATCCGTACTACTTGTGACTTTTTCATGTTTTTAGGAGCACTTCCTGAGCCCGAGATACCTAGAACACGATGACCCATTGGAGCTTCAACTTCGATTGAATAACCCAATCAACAGATGACTAAATTTTGGGGCCCAATTATTTCAATTTTGGCACTCCTTGACCCTTGACCTGCAACACTTTGACCTGACCATCTCGTGAAGTGGTATGCACGCAATCACAACTTTTGTAGCGTTCACCCTCACCCCTCTTTTTCATCCACTCTTTGTCAAATCAGCACCCGATTCCTGGTTCCCTTCCCTCGACTCCTGCTTTGAGGAGGAATACCTCATCAATAATCAGGGCAATCCACCTCCTATTTTTGTCTTGCAGTTCACTTGAACAACAAATAAGATGAAATCAACCTTATCCCTCACCTGGGGCAATCACTCCTGTTTTTGTCTTGCAGTTCATCTAGAATAACCAACAAGACAAAAAGGGGCAAATGTAGACACCAAAATCGTGTCTACTCCCCTGGTCATCCCCCGTGTTATTCTCCTTTGCCTATTTAACCCCTGTCGACCATTTTTCCCACTAGCCTTAACCCTGGCAGTATGTCAAAATGAGCAGAAGGCTAAAGTTAGTCTCTGCCCCAATTTTGCATCTGCTGACCACGGTCACCACACGATTGACGTTGCCGATGTCGGTCACTTATCATCCAACGTCGGTGGTCCTGCCAACATCGGTTCTCCTTATCACTTCATTCTTGATCTGAACACAAGAACCGTTATTCTGTTACTCGTTACCCATTCAGTTCCCAATCGGTTTCTCGATCGATTATCGAACTGTCCCTCACCTTCATCCGGAACCTCTTCATTTAATCAACTAGATTCATTATTCAACCAACCAGTTCATTCATTCAACAAAAAAAAACTCTGAAAATCACCCCAAACTCTTGCGATCAATCAACTCCGGCATCCAACCAATCTGAATTCGCTCTCTCCAGCATAGGTATCCTACTTCAGTCATTTGGTAGCACAGCGACAACGTCAATCACGTCTCTGACTTCATCTTCAAGCGTATAACAGGTAAGTATCTTGCTCTATGTTTTGTTTCTCTCTGGTTATTGTTTTTTTTATTTACTGCCATCACCCCCATTTAGACTTAGACTCTTAGACACGAGACCTTACTCCTTCCATTTACACTTCTATCCACCATCCCTGAATACACAGTTTATAGCTCTACTCAGACTTCACTCCTAAACCCCAAACAAAACAACAGACCTTTGTGCAACCTGACCAGACCCTGTCCCAACTCAACTAGACTTGACTAGACCTACCCAGACTCTATCTAGAACTATTACCCTGACCGACACCAGTCATTACCCCGACCGATGCTGGCACCTTAACCGATGTCGGCACCTTCCACTGACCGACGTCAGCATAGAGACTGACATCGGTGACTGTGCAGAATAGTTCACTGAATATCAAGTATGCATTTTATTTGTTTCATCTTTTATTTACTTACATTCTACCTTTTCATTATTTCCATTTCTGTCAAATATTTCTATTTTAATTAGTGGGTTAATATCCTTCTAGGAAGTCTTCATACTTCTAGGATCAAGCGTTTTCCTGACAGCCCACCATATCCTTGACTAACATTTTTCGTGTTTAGTCTCTTTCTCTTCACAGGTGTCATTCCTCCACAGCCAAAGAGGAGAACCTTCCAACGTCTGATTTTGGTGCGCACGATCATATCCAAGTATCTTCTAACCTTGACCATTTCTTTCAGTTTCTCATTTCTATCTTTTAAATGTGAAAGTGATTTAGTGTAGAAACAGTCTCATAGTCCATCTCATCTTTATCATCATCTAATTGACTCCAAGTAGACTCCTTTTGATATGAACAATTTACTTCTTCAGCCATGAAGAGGGATTCATATTCAATAGGACCATCATCTTCATGATCATACTCTAAATCACTATCTTCACTCTCATCTGATGAGTTTCAATCTTTATTGGTGTAGAGACTCTTCTTATTCTTGAAGGACCTCTTATTGTTGTCATACTCTCTAAATCCCTTCATACTTTTATCAGACCTAAATTGTCTCTTATCATTATGACCTTGATCATGCTCTTCAAGATAATTATTCTTATGCTTATGAAGGAACTTATTAGCAAAATTTCCTACTTCTCCATAATTGAAGCATTTGAATGGTAGTTTACCCTTATACTTGTCTGATCCTATTTTCAATTTCCTTGCAAACAAAGTAATTATTTCATCTTTATCAATATAAAATGTGTCATCATCCTAAAGTTTATTACCTTGGAACTTCTTCTTTGGCTTCATTTATGTCTTGAATGTTGCTTCTTTCTTTGTTGGTATATCATCATTTATTCTCATCTCATAGGAAGTAAGGATGCCATGAAATTCATCCATCTTCAAATGAGTAAAATCATGACTTTCTTTTACAATCGATACTTTAGAATCAAACTTGAGAGAGAGAGAGAGAGACCTTAATACCTTTCTAACTATAGTAGCTTATTCAATATTCTCTCTAAGACCTTTGATGATGTTCACAATATCATCAACTCTCTATAGAAAGGATGTCATAGAATCTTCTTCCTTCATCTTAAGACTCTCAAATTGTCTTTGGTGAGTCTACAACTTTTCCAACTGAACTTTTGAATCTCCTTCATAAATAGTCTTCAATTATCCCAAATTTGCTTGGTAGATATGCAATGGATTATATTAGTGTATTTAGTCTCTAAAAGACCATAAGTGTCAATATTCATCACCTTAGAATTCTTCTCAAACAACTTCTTATCTACAACATTGAATGGAGGAATAGTACGTGAAAAATAACCATCCACAATAGATTTCAAAGTGTCAAACCCTAGGGACATGATGTATGTCCTCATCCTCTCACTCCAAAAAGCATAAGTAGATCCATTGAACATCGGTGCTTGCTTAGTGGAAAAATATCATTGCAATTGATGGATACCTATATTGTATCTTGGATCTCCTTCAAGTTGTCAAGAATTTACCAAAGGACTTGATATGATACCAATTATTATAGGTATAATCACTGAGAAGGGGGGGGTGAATTAATGGTGACAAACAATCCAATTTAATTTCTAAACCCTTCAAACACTTAAGCATTTTATAAAACCATTCATGAAGCATATAATATGTTTATAGCAATGATAAATAAAGATAATGCAAGATCAAAAACACAACATAATATCTACGTTGGAAACCATCTTGGGGAATAAAATTCACTCTCAAGAATTAAAAAACATGGACTATTTGTCCTATAATATGACCACAAACATGAAATTGGTCAAGTCTTTCTAACCAAAACTTAGTGAAACATTTTATTCACAAGGAGAACCTACCCCTAAGATGATCAGTTCCTTCTGAATACATGTTGGTCAAGTCCTTTTGATTAGATTTAGTAAAACACCTATTTCATAAGGAACACCTACCCCTAAGATGATCAACTCCAACTGACCACCTATTGGTCATGTCCTTTTGACTTATATGTTGAGCACCCTCCCAACACCTATGAAATGAACATCTCCTAATCATTGATTGCCTACCAATGTGATGGAGATACAATGTAAATTAGATCTCTTCAACTCTACACACTACATAGTCCAAAATTTGATCTACCTCTCAAATCAACCACTAAGATCACACAAACATCATCTATCTTTCACTCGTCCTTAATCTTTGTCCTACAAGATCACTATATCTGACATCAAAAATATAACCTCTCAATAATACACATAATCATCAACCTACTCTGCTCTATAATCCATCCATTGGGCATACACCCTTTCTTTCACTCCATAACTCTCTCACACACCCCTTCTCTCAAATATTACACATCTATAAATCACCACATTTGATTTCACCTTTTATAGATCCTTCATGATTATTATCATGTTCAAAACCTTATTTTTTAACTAAAACACATGCCTTCACTCTTAAGTCATCTACATGGGTCACCTTTAAGTAGTACCCTCTTTCAAATAGGCCTAAGTCACCTTTTAGGTCCTATGAAGACCCATTCACCTCTTCCACACTTATCTAAGAAAACTAATAGAATAAGAACACTTTAAAATAAATTTACCCATGACACAAAATCTATAGGTCCTCCTTAAGTGATAATAAACATCACAACACCCTTCTACTAAAGCTCAATTCACTCAAACAATATTTTGTACATAACCACCATGAATGAACACATAGTCACCTTCTAAACCTTTGATAAAATTGAATATTATTGATGAAACCTTCATAATCCACATATATTATCTTCATAGAGTCTACAACATTCTCTGATATTTATTTAATCTCATAACATTGAAATACCATGAATAACAACTCAATTACCCTTCTCAGGCTACTTGTAGATCATGAATGAACACATATTCAACCTTAGAGCTCAATAAATTTTATTGTAAAAATATTTATAACTTTATATGAATATTTCCATATGATCCATGAAGTCATATAAAACTTTTATTTTTACTAAAACATTAATTTTTGCATAGATCGAAAGTTATGGCTCAAAAATTCCTTAAATAAATTGAAATATTTAAATCTAAATGATCACAATTAAATCTTGGTCACATAGAAAACTTCTCATGCTCTTTTCACAGCTCACTCAACTCATACCATTGATCTTATTTAGAAGTATCTAAAAATTTAACTTGTAGTACTCCACTATCCAAATGTTAAACCTCAGACATGTTGACCTCATCTCATGCTTTTTGGTAATATTGACTAAATATGCACCACCAATCTCTATGGATTAACTAGGTATTTATCTTGCATCACTTACCATTGATAAAATCTCTAAGATCTCATGATATTTCCACTTGGAACCTTGTGTGACTTCTACACATTTTAATCTTTTACTCCATCTTGCACTATCAATCTTCTAATAGTACAAGTAACTATGACCTATTTATCTTCTTTCCAAGCTCTGTGAAGTGACACATGCCACTATCATGTTCATTATTTGAAATTTTTAATTTACATAGACCATTAGATCATAATCTATGATTTATCATGAATCATTAGATATAGTGACTAGATGAAATTAGAATTCAACATAGCTTATCTTGACGGTCTCTGGCCCATCACAGTCTGTAAGTGCAACTTTGAAGATTTATATCTAGAGCTAGAAAACACTTCAGGACTCCAAATATTTAGGGTACATTATTGGCACTATAGAAAACATCAGCATGAAATTTTTTTCCCACTATTGAATTTTTAATTACCTAAAATAAATGCATAAACTTTTTGGATCATACATGTATCTATGATGTGCAGTGATAGTTTAGCTAATTATAGAAACTTAATGAAGTTCTATCTGAGAGTTGAAATTTTCACCCACATATCTTTAGCTACGCTCAACCTCATAACATAAAATTTAAACCAAAATAACTTGGGACTAATGTTATCACACCCATATAAATAAATTCTCCTAATTCATATATACATGGCAATGGTGATGTCAAAAAACTTCTTAGATTTTTCTGCCACTAGACCCAAAATATCTAGATGAAAACTACAAACTACCAGATGAAATACACTCATGCACACAAACATTAAAATAATATAATACCTCTTATTAGACCTCTTTCATAACCTCAAATCACCATACTCATACTTAAACATCCATAACCATGGAAAAATTGAAGATCAATGAAGCTTACTTCAAGCATACTAGAATAAGCACATGCACACTTTGTTATTGACACTTCACTTCATCCACTTACTTGGACACCTTCATGACATCACTAACAACTATCCAACACTTTTTTATATATAAAATGATCTCCAAAACTTATATATAACATTAACATGTATTTCAAGTTTTGAAAAATGTCTCCATGCATTTGAATTCATCTATTTACATTATAACACATCCCTAATCACCTTCTTACTTATGCTTTAGTTTCTCATTGTTTCTAGAATTAGGCCTATTAGTGATAAGCTATCTTGGATGAATGTTTTAGCATACTTGTGGGCTATAACCTACTCTAAAACAATGATGGACATCAAATACAAGTATCGATCTTATCCATCCAATGATTTTCATATTTGATTTGGTCAACTCTTACTACTACACCAAATATCTAATAAAAAAGGCTTTTATTATAGGGTATACTCACACACATGACAAAATAATCACAATTAAAGATTCTTGGGATAGTTTACTACAACCTCCAATCACTTATCTAGCCATTTGAGACCATTATAGATTTTTTTGAGCAAGATCTTTCATATCCGATCATTGTTAGGGTTTTAGAGATGGTTTAAATCATCTTCTAATGTTAGAAATAATTCATAAATCTTAGCCATTAATTACATAAACTAATTCTTGTAAATCTGATTTAGGATCCTTCCCCATCTATCCTTAAAATCTTAGGTTCCCATGTGGATATTTCATGTGCCAATGAACACTTGAAAGTCCTTCTTAGGTTTGTATGCCTTCATTTTGTGTACTTGAGAGACCTCAAAATCATGTTTCATGCCTTATATTTCAAACCATGACTTCAAACTTGGTAACAAAACCTAGAAAAATCTATCATACCACTAAAAATTCTCAAATTTTCATTATTATCTTGAATTTTTAATCTCATATTTCATTTAGCCACCATCTCTCTCTTTGCTCTCTTATACCTTAACCTAAAAAACACATTAGGAATTTAAATTGACCTTGATTCCTATTTTAATGTTCTCTCCACCTCATTATCAAATAAATCAACCTATTTCATTCTCAAAAACTACTTTACATCCTTCATAAGTCTTTAAGACACCTCATGACAACTCATTAGGTTAGGTAGGATCTATAACTAATCTACTTGAAGACTTGGACTTAAGGTCTTACCCCTGTGGATTCACATTGAAACTATAATGAGTGCTTAAAAGCCTCATATTCATTCTCAAGAAACATTATATATCCTTATACCTCTATGCATAGTCTTACCAAGCCATCATGACCCTTCATGTACAAGACTAGGCATCCTATGCACATACTTTCTCAAGTCACTAACTTCAATCACTTGAAAACTTTGACAACAAATACCTTCCATGTTGAAATTCATATCACTCATGAATTCATAAAAAAATATACCAAATGTTTCTGACATTCTCATAATCACTACAACAATGATAAATATCCTCTCCCATATCTAAATTCTTTAATGACCTCATGATGACCTTTCTCAAGAACCTTTGACATCAATGCCAAACTTTAACAATGGGAAAAATGATAAACACTCTCCCCCTTTTTCATTGGTCGAAAAAGATACTAAAAAAATATTATCCTTATCTCCCTATCATCTTCTTTATCCCACTTTGACATAAATGACAAAGTGAGATCTACAAGTCCTTGATTCACACTCCTGAAAACCAAAATACTGAACCCACAAAACTATGAGTTTATGAGACATAATACAAACATGATCCCTTCATCTCCATGCATACTTTCTTGGAAAAATTCACATATTTTTGGAGTTAATGGTCATGATTATCTTCCCATAAGAAGTGGTTTTATCAAGATGTCTATAATCTAATCCTATATAGAAACATATTCAAGTTTGACACATTGTTTAATTACCTAATCTCGTAGAAAATGATACCTGATGGGAATGTGCTTGGTTATTGAGTGCATGGAAGGGTTAATTGAGAATCTTATAAAATTTGTACTATCATAATAGATAGGGCTAAGACCATCATACTCCACCTTGTAGTATTTTAGGGTTTATCTCATTCATAGGACCCAAGTGAAACATGAATATGATATAATGTGCTTAGAATAACAAGTGGATAATGATACTAATGGTTGATTCTTTCTTATCCATAAACCTAGGCACCCACCTTATAAGAAAGCTACTTCACTAATACTCTTCCTATCATCTATACTTCCTGCCCAATCTGCAACTGTGAAAGCTATTAAATTGAACTCTTTGTTTCTTAGATACCACAATCTATACTCCATAGTCTCCTTGAGATACCAGAGTATCCTTTTTATTTATTTTAGATAATTCTCTAAAATCTACTTAAAACATTCCCATAATACCTATTACATGCATGATCTTAGGTCTATAAGTAGTGGTGTACAACAAAGTTGCAATCATTAAACTATATGACATATGATTCACCTTTTAAGACTCATATTCCTTACTCAATTTACACCCTATGATCATATATGTACTCACCTCCTTGAAATATTTGATCTCAAACTTCTTCATCATTTCTCTTATACACTTAGCTTGTGAGATGAATATACCTATTTTATATTGAGTGATTTTCATCCCAAGAAAGAATGATAGTTCTTATAGTATGAAATCTCAAAATATTTAATCATTACCTCTACAAAATCCTTGGACATATTCTCATTATTTCCAAAAATATGATGTTGTCCACATAGATAATTACTATCAACTAATGGTCATCTTCTATTTTGATGTATAGGTTACTATCTGTAACTCTTCTTTTGAATCCTTGATCCAATAGATACCTATCCAACCTAGCATACCAATATCTAGGATATTTATTTAAACCAAAGAGAGCCTTCTCAAATCTACAAACATAGCTTTTATCTTCTTATAGTGAGCCTTGGGTTTCTCAATGTACACTTCCTCTTCTAAATTATTATACAAAAAAGTAGATTTGACATCCATCTGGTATACCTTGAATCTTATTAATCATTTAAATGGTACAAATAATATAATGGCCTCTAATCTTGCTAATGGTATAAATTTCTCCTAAAGTCTACCCCTTCAACTTGTACATATCCCTTTCATACCAATATTGCCTTGTTCTTAGTGAATTATTCATCCTCATTCAACTTGTTTCGAAACACATATTTTGTGCTAATGACATTCTTGTTTTAAGGCTTAGGAACTAGTTCCCAAGTCTCATTCTTCTCTATTTGGTCTATCTCCTCATTCATATTACCTATGCAAAATTTTTCTTTTCTTGCTTCCATAAGACTCTTAGGTTTGTTGCGTGAATATTTTGTTATCAACTAATTGAAGGCAAAATGGGTATATCAGCCACAACGTAATGAGATAAATCTCTCCTCTTAGCAAGGGGAAGTTCCTTATAAACTATTATAAAATAACCTAAACTAAATATTAACTCAAGGGTGAGATTATATAATCCATTTCTATTTTTTTAGAAATGATGTTCACAAAAAAAGAGATAGACTTCCTAGGTAATAACTGGATCCACAAGAATCCCACAAAATCACAAAGTCTTGCATTGCTTCTTTCACTAATTTATGACTTATATCATAGTAGAATGAGGTGCGGCCTAAAGTCTTCACCAAAAACTACAATAGAGCATATGATTACAAAATATAAATGTAGTTCAAAGCATTTCCAATATCCTTCATCCTAAGGCACTAAAACATGAACTAAAGACTATTATGGTAGCACAAAGTCTCCATAATAATCTTCAAAACATCTCCCAAATTATTTTCACTCGCTCTACTTATTTGATCAAATGAATAAGATAATATTTAGGAAAAAGACATAAGAACAATTTCCTTCATAACACAAGTTATTTCAACACAAAGTTTGAAAGGTCCCTTGATTTCTCATTCACCTGATAAAATTTGATTAACAATCTGAGCTCAAAGTCTCAAAAATGCCTTTTAATTTGGGTAGAGTTTTTTCTTTCAATAACTAAGAGATCATCTCCCTAAAAAATGAGAGATTACAATATACAACATCCAAAATAAAGACTTTAACACTTATTTCCACAAATGGCCCATGCTACCTTAAATGCATTGGAAATAAGAAGTCATGTGAAGGGGCCATGCTGGAGCAGATTACCAACCTTGACTTTGGCATTTAAATCATATCAAATGTCTCTTTAAAATCATGGGTTTCTTGGTCCTCTTTAGGATAATTACATGACTATCCACTCATCCTTATTCAAATGAATAAAAATGAGCCGTGCCATTGAATGATTACGCTCTTTGATAACCACTCGGTGGACTATTCCACCCACTAAAATAACTCTTCTACTGACACTTCTGGATTATCTATTTTTCTCCCTCTTTCCTTGCTATATTTTGTCTCTTCCTAGTGATCTGAGCTCTTAGGGCTATCCTCTTGCCTTTTATTGGCTTCTCTAGCTCTTTCCTCAATGGGTTATTGAGTTTGTCCTTGGGTTTTCATCATTTGAAAACTAATAGTTATTCCATTGTCCTAAATTTGATGTTTGTGGGGATGTCACCAGTCACTTAAACCTTTTGAACCTTGAACCATCTTTTATTGTTCACCTGTTCAATAGTTTAATGGTTCAACGGTTCAATAGTTTGGTGGTTCACTACCTTATGTTTTGCAAAGTGTCGTGTTCACTCAGTCTTCTTATGAATTTGATGTATCATTGAACTAACTATTTGAACCTTCCACTTGAACCTTTCACTTGAACTCTCTGCTTGAACCTTTCACTTGAACCTTTTTAGTAGAGTTCAATGAATCAAAGTTTAATACAACTATGGTTGGTCTATATGGTTCATTTCATATTATCAAACCCCATCCTTATCAATTTTTAAGGAAATGTCTTCATGTGTTTTGAAAAATTTTCTTGCAAAAACCCACCTTTTAAACCTTGTTCATTTTCCTGACTGTAAACCCTTTGAATGTGAGTGATTTCCTTTGCCGAAAAGGCTTGTACAACTGAATAACTTGATTTCTCAAAACATTTTTGAGAAAGAAGGAGACCAATTTTGGCCTGCAAGACCAAAATGGCCAACTTGTTGTCCACAAAATAAGTGACTAGTTTTGGAAACAACAGCTAGCTCTAGTTGGGGAACTTCCATCAATTATATTTTGAAATGATCGAAGGGAGTAGAATCTAGACTCTAAGTGCCTTCATCTATGGAATTGGGCCATGGATTCAAGCCACCCAAAAAGAGAGAGATGTCAAAAACTAAATAAATAACACAAAACAAACAAAGATTATAAAAATGTATAAATGAACTTATCTGATACCTCAAGGATTGAAGTGCTTCAGATGTTGCCCACTGGAAGGTAGTGAGAATGTCATTCCATCTTGATATTTCAGTAAGAAACTATTTTCTCCACTGAATCAATGAATGGAAAACGAACCTCTCCACAAGGAATCAAATTTTCCATGCGTTCCTTTTGGTTCTCTCCTCTTGTCCCATAACAAGACTCGATCTCCAATCTAAAACTCATGAATCCTTAGTTTCTGGTCAAAGAGTTTCTTTACATGATTTTGATGTTCAACAACACAGTCCACTACCATAGTTCATTGCTCTTCTAAATTAGTCAGGTACATGATTCTTTTATCAATAGAATTATCAAAATTTGAATCTTCTACCGCCTTTGTCAACTTCAATACTAGTAGTTCTAAGGTAATGGGTATTTATACATTCAATCCATACAAAATTTGAAATGGTGACATACCTATTACCCTTTTAGGCATAATATTGTCTACCCATAAAGCATCAAAAAATGCTTTATGCCAAGTTTTTTTATTATCATTTACCAATTTTCTGATAATAGTAACCACATTCTTGTTACTTGATTCTACCTAATCTTTTCCTTGCGGATAATAGTTTGAGGAGTGGGAAAGAATAATCTCATGATTTTATAAAAAGTAAGTAGTCTCATGAGAAGAGAAGAAATTGGAATTACAATATTTTCCTTAAGGAAATTACATACCACTTTCGAAGTAGCATGCTTGACTGGAATGGCTTCGACCCACTTCATAAAATAGTCTATTGTGGTGAGAACATAGTTGTGTCTAGCACTTGAGGATGGGTTCATGGTACTAATGAAATAAATACCCCATTGATGAAAAGGTTCTTCAATCACCACCATCTTGAGAGGTGATGCAGCCAACTTGGCTTTCCCAATGAATTGTTGACATAACTCAAACCTACATACCCAATTGTACGCATCTTGAAATAGTGCAGGCCAATAATATCTAGCTCATATAATATTATGAGTAGTCATAGGTGTATAAAAATGTCCTCCACAAGCCAAATTGTGGAAAGACTCTAAAATTTTACTCTGTTGTGATTTACCTATGCAATGAAGAAATACCCCGTCAAGGCTCCTTTTATATAAACCATTGTCTCATAAAACATAGTTAGCAACTTTCAACATAACATTTATTTTTTATTTATAAGATAAGTGAGTAGGACACTCACCATAGGCAAGAAAATGAGTGATATTAGAATACCACTCATCAGTAGTAGTGACAAAAAGAACTATTGTCATGTCTTTAACTTCTACTCCTTTATGTCCTATTTGTTTTGGTATGTTATCAGCAATCAATTGGCAAAGACCTCTTCCTCACACTAGCTTAGTAGGTTTGATATCAAGATCAAACTCTTGAATACTAGAAATACAATTTCCTCTTTTAGTACCAAACTCCTATTGAGTTAAAATGGACTTTACTATTGTATCAGGCACTAGAACAATAGTATGTGAATTTAGATATAGAAATAGAAATGTTTTACCACCTTAACCACAACATAAGCATGCTTCTCCATATTTGAATATTTAAATTCATGAGCTTTGAGAGGGAAACTCATAAATGATATGTAAGATTCTATACCTTCTTCATTCTAATGAACCAAAATGGCTGAAAGTGTATGTTCAAAAGCATAGCTGTATTTATGAAGTCTTTGGCATAATCTAGGCAAACCAGGATTGGGGCATGAGCAATAGCCTTTTTGATATATTCAAATTATACTTTGCCTTCTTTAGTCCAATGAAAAGTAGATTTACCCTTCATCATGTCAATAATATGGTGAGTTTTCTCTATGAATTCAAGAATGAACCATCATATAAAATTCACCTTTCCAAAGAAAGAATGAACTGCGGTCTTACTCGTAGGTAGAGTAAGATTTTGGATAGATTTGACTCTTTCTGAGTCAATTTTTATGCCTTATTGGGATATAATATTCCTCAAAAGTTTACCTTCTATAACCCCAAAAATTGACATCTTTGGATTAAGAGAAATACCATTTTATTGACAGCATTCCAGCACTTGTAAATGATGCACATGATCAGGATAATGTTTGGAGAAAATAGTCAAGTCATCAAGATACACCATGATGAACTTCCATATTTCATCTCTAAAGGCAAGATCCATTTCTCTCTGGAAGATGGCACCAACATTGATTAGACTAAAAGGCATTTTGTGATATGTAAAAATGCCCCAAGGTGTATTTAAAGTGGTTTTATATTGATCTACTTCATTGACTTCCACTTGATTATATCCAGAAAAACCATCTATCATTGATAACATTTTTGAGCTAGTTATTATTTTCAGTACTTGATCCATGATGGGCAAAGGGTAGTTGTCCTTTAGAGAAGACTGATTGAGATTCTTGAAATCCATGCAAATACAAATTTCTTCATTCTTTTTTCTTACAAGACTATGTTCACAATCTCGGTGGAATGGTGAATTGAAAAAAATATTCTAGCATTCAACATCTTCTAAATCTCTAAAAGAATAGTACCTGATATTTTGGGATTGTATTGCCTCTATTTCTATTTATGAGGTACTAACCCAGTCTTAAGGGGAATTTCATGTCAAATTTATTTAAGACCGAGAGATTTCAAATCATCATAAGAATATGCCAAAAACATCAATGTAATGGTGAAGAAGAGTAACAAATTTGAGCTTTTCCTCGGTAGTGCAACATTTCCCAATGTTGACCATTTTGGGATTTTCTTTAGTATTCAAATTTACTTGATTGAACTCCTTAGAGGAACTTAAATCCATTTGTTACTACTTGATAAACCTATCATGCTTATCAAATAGCTTCTCAAGAGAAACCAAAACATTTGGGATTTTATTCCCTTTGAGTTAAAGAAACTCTTCACAACTTTGTGAACCTCTCTTAGGAACTAATTCCCATGGGGGAGAGTCATTACCTTCCAAATAAAGCTCCTCAAAACTATCCATCTTTTCAAAAAAAGTGACAATTTGATTATCACAATTAAACACATACCAATGGTCTGAATTATTAGGTACACTTGGTCAAAATGCCAACTCAATAGTATACCTGTTCCCTTTGAAATCTTTATGAGGAACCATGAGGGTTGCAGAGACAACCAATAAATCTATATGATCATTAAACTCTCTTGGCACTATAGAAATATTGAAAGCATCAAAATTTTTAATGCAATCCCATACAAGATTATGATAATGTTGTAGTCTTTCATTTTTATTTTGGTACAAACTTCTCACTTGATAAACCACCAATTCAGCATCTCCCCAGGCATGGAGAATTAACACCTTTAGCATGAGTAGCTTGTAATCTATGCAACAATGATTTGTATTTGGCGGTGTTGTTAGTATTGCCAAATTGCAACTTGTATGAGTAAGGGAAGATTTCTCCTTGTGGGGATATCAAAATAATTCTGGCTCTAGAACTAGTAGAAGAATAACTGCCATCAAATTCTAAAATCTAAACATCATTAGAATTTGATCTTCTTAAAGATTTCTCTTCATTAGTGAGGGAAGACCTCCTTTTACCTAAACTTTTCTCTACAAATTCTTTTGATTTCCTATCTAAATCATCTGAATTATCACCCAATGAACTTTCATTTGATGAAATAGAAACATCTTTGGTGGACAAAAAATAATTACCCATTCTTGAGGATTCAAACAAAATTTGAGGTTTAGGGTCTGATGTTTGAGTAATAATGTATTTTGACTCCTTCTGAGGAACTAACTTTTTCATGATTCCCTTAATAGGTATCCTTGCTTCAGATAGATCCATGTTTAACTCTCCACCTACACCTTTACAAAAATTACATCCAAGAAAAATGCCATAAGAAGCTGGAACATCGACCACTAAGACTGTCATCCTAATCTTGTTATCTAAAAAAGTCACAAATGCAAATTGGGCATCTTTGATTTGACCCAATAGTGGCATTTTCTTGTTTTCCATGGAGAAACATCTCCCAAAAGTCTTAGTTAAGGTAAGACTAAAGGAATCTGCTACCTTGGTGGGCATAACATTATCAGAGGCTCTAGACTCTTATACAATTGCTCAATTTATGACCATTTATCAATAGAGAAATATAGAAAGGTTATATTTTCCTAGGGAAAATAAGAGGAGTAGTGATAAGATTAATTTGGGTGGATTTGTTCTTTAGGGGATCCTGGGTCACTTTTGGATAATCTTGTCTTGGAGGGACAATTTTGTTTTTGATGCATTCAACCAACCTATCCAATTGCTTAGGGTTGGCTTGTAAGTACTCAAACTTAGAAATTTGGATCTTGGTCTTCCTAGCATGATCAATTATATTTAATAACTATAATGACTATAAATAGAGGAAGGAATTCCATCATTCTATTTTTTGTTTGATGTGGCACTAGTATGAGGAATAGAAGGAGAGGGTACATGATTGTTTGAGGTACTTACTTTCTTATTGGTCATCAAGTCTTTTGATTGGAAAGGTAGTGAAGTTCCTTGTTTAGTAATCAAGATCACCAGCTAAGGTTCTTTTACTACTTTTCCTCTATCAGCTTATTATGTTGACTAGTTTTGGGACCTTGTAAAAATAGCATGTGCTCCATCAAACACTTCTCCCTTTTTCCTAGCTTCATCTTGGTAATTCAGAAAACCAATATTAGAGTCACAAAATAATTCTTATTCTCATTATACAAAGATATTAGCATCCTCTTCTTGGTCTAACTTAGGTTGGAAAGAGAAATCATATTCAGCTTCATAATAATTGACTGCTAAGTTGATCGATGCTACTTTAATTACAAGCTTCCACTGTGTGGGAGGAAGACAATTGGGTTGCCCTTTACTTTTGGTAGCATTGCCTTGGTATGAATGGTTTGGAAATGTCCTCCTTGGTATATTTTGATAAGGAGGAGTAGACATACCTTGGGACATTTTCCTTTTCAGAGCTAGCAATTCATTCACTAACTTTTGCACCATAGGATCAGTGGTGCTTGTGGAAGAATTTTCAGTAGATGAAGAAAATATATTTTTATTAGGATCTCTTCTTATCTTACCTACAAGGATAAGATCATCTTTGAACTTAGTAGCCAAAATATGAGCTATAGAAAGATCTATATGGCCAGCCTACCTTAATAGAAAACTCACTTCGAGAAGTTGAGAATTGATGAAGAAGCACTTAAGATTTTTTGGTGTTGGCTGAGCAATTACAGGGTTCCTATTCCTTTGCTTATTAAATTTAGTGATGAAGTCTCACATAGGATCATGAGGCTCCTTCTTCATTTGCATAATCTGAGCCAACAAGGCATGAACATCCTCTACAGGTTTGAACCTAGCCTCAAACTTGGCCTTGAGAGTATTCTAGTCAGTTATAATCTGAGCTTGAAGATGATAGAACTAATTAGTGGTAGCACCTTGCAATGTTTCTACTAATAGTATTACCACTATATCTTCATATTCAACTCTTATCACACCACATGCTATGCAGAAAGCTATAATATGCTTATCAGGATGAACTTTCCCATCACCATAGAACTTGGGGAGATTCTTTCTTGAACTATGAGGTAGTTCATGTAAAGGTGGGTTTATATTGAGAGGGATAAAAGTGTTACCCTATGGGCCTTGGGCTGCCATGATATGACAATTGAAATAAGGGATAATAAACCTCTGTGAAGTACGTATAGACAAAGCTCTACTAGCAAAGGAAGGAGGAGCTTTGCTCGGTATTGGAGACCTGATATTGGTTGGAGGAAAGCTCCTGGTTCACTAGAGGCGAGATTGTGGAAGAGAAAGATCAAAATTATTTTACTGCACAAACTCAAATATAGGATCAACAATGCCCTAAGCCCTCTAACTTCATGTATACCCTGGATCTACCTAAATTTAGTATGGAAAAGAACTAGAAATGCTTCAATTTAAATCATGAAGCTTCAAATTGTGCATTCTTCCGTAGTGGAGTTACTAAAAAAATTGTTGGGTGAATATTTTGTCATCAACTAACTAAAGGAAAAATGGGTGTATCAGCCACAACGTAATGAGATAAATCTCTCCTCTCAGTAAGGGGAGGTTCCTTATAAACTATTATAAAATAACCTAAACTAAATATTAACTCAGGGGTGAGATTATATCATCCATTTATATTTTTTTCAAAAATGATGTTCACAAAACAAGAGGTAGACTTCCTAGGTAATAACTGGACCCACAAAAAACCCATGAAATCACAAAGTCTTTCATTGCTTCTTTCAATAATTTATGACTTATATCATAATAGAATGAGGTACAACCCAAAGTCTTCACTGAAAACTAAAACATAGCATATGATTACAAAAGATAAAGGTAGTTCAAAGCCTTTCCAATTTACTTCATCCTAAGGCACTAAAACATGAACTAAAGACTATTATGGTAGCACAAAGTCTCCATAATTAGCTTTAGAACATCTCCCAAATTATTTTTACTCACTCTACTTATTTGATCAAATGGATAAGATAATATTTAGGAAAAAGACATAAGAATAATTTCCTTCATAACACAAGTTATTTCAACACAAAGTTTGAAAAGTCCCTTTCTTTCTCATTCACCTGATAAAATTTGATTAACAATCTGAGCTCAAAGTCTCAAAAATGCCTTTCAATTTGGGTAGAGTTTCTGCTTTCAATAATTGAGAGATCTTCTCCCTCAAAAATGAGAGATTACAATATATAGCATCCAAAAGAAAGACATTGGTGCTTCTTTCCATAAATGGCCCATGTTGCCTTGAATGCATTAGAAAGAGGAAGTCTTGTGAAGGGGCCATGTTGGAGTAGATTACCAGCCTTGACTTTGGTATTTAAATCATATCAAATGTCTCTTCAAAATCATGGGTTGCCTAGTCCTCTTTATGATACTTACATGACTGTCCACTCATCTTTACTCAAATGAAGAAAAATAGGCTGCACCATTGAATGCTTATGCTCTTTGATAACCACTTGGTGGACTATTCCACCCACTAGACTAACTCTTCTATTGATGCTTCTAGATTCTCTATTTTGTTCCCTCTTTCCTTACTATATTTTTTCTCTTCTTGGTGATCTGAGCTCTTGGGGCTATCTTCTTACCTTTTGCTAGCTTCTCCAGCTCCTTCCTTAGTAGGTCACTAAGTTTGTCCTTGGGCCTGTGTCATTTAAAAATAAATGGTTATTCTATTTCCCTAAATTTGATTTTCATGGGGACATCACAGGTCACTTGAGTGTTTTTAACCTTGAACCATCTTTTAGAGTTCATCGGTTCAATGGTTCAATGGTTTAACTGTTCACTACCTATGTTTTTAAAAGAGTTGTGTTCACTTAGTCTTCTTATTAATTTGATGTATCATTGAACCAACTGTTTGAACCTTCTTCTTGAACCTTTCACTTGAACCCTCCACTTGATCCTTCAACTTGAACCTTTTTAGTGGATTTCAATGGTTCAAATTTCAATGTGACTATGGTCAGTGTATATGGTTCATTTCATATTATTGAACCCTGCCAGTGAACCATCCTTATCAAATTTTAAGGAAATGCCTTCAAGTGTTTTGAAAATTTTTCTTGAAAAAACCCACCTTTTGAACCTTGTTCATTTTCTTGACTATAAAACCTTTGAAATCAAGTAATTTCCTTTGCCGAAAAGGCTTGTGCAGTTGAATAACTTAACTACTTAGAACATTTCTGAGAAAGAAGGAGACTAATTTTATCTTGCAATACCAAAATGGCCAATAGGATATCCACAAAATGAGTGACAAGTTTTGGTAATAACAAGGTTAAATCTTAGATAATAGAGAAACATTTTGTTGATGTAGATTACTTACTAGTCTTCTCCTTGTTTGCATACCTACATTCTTTTTGCCAATGATTTGAGATTTAGGGTGATCTCTTTGACTTTGTCTTGAGGGTCCTTTTGAAACTTGTCTCTCTTCAACTTGTTATTCTTACTCATCAACCTCTATAGTCTCTTATTCATTATTGAATTCAAGAATCTCTAAAGTTTCCTTTGATTGTGAGTTTGATTTCCCTGTCTCATCAATCTTCACATTGGTGATTCACACTATATTTTGTAGCCTCTTGTTATAACATCTACAGGTTGAGCTCATTGATGAGATTCCTAATAATATGCCTTCAAGAGATCTAGAATAAAAAATTCACAAGTCTTCATCATCTCTTTTGATGAAAAATTTGCTCCCAAATAGTGTTCCACATTGGTAGGCCCACCCTTCCATAGTTCACGAGGAGACCTATTTCCATTAATCCTTATCTATCCTATATTCAAAATCTAGACAATAGTGATTACTACTTCTATCCAATATTAATAAAATAATATATATTCATTTAGCATAGTTCTAGCCATCTCTTGAACTATCATATTCTTCCTTTCCACTACCCCATTCTACTGAGGTGTCCTAGTTACTGAGAATTGTTTCCTTATTCCATGAAAATCACAAAAGTAATCAAACTCATTAGACCAAACCTCTCCTCTTCTATCAGATCTTAGGCACTTTATCTTCCCATTCTTCTCATTCTCAATAAGAGCTTTGAATTTCTTTAACTTATCAAGAGCTTCTGACTTTTCTTTCAATAATACAACCAAAGTCATTCTTGTGTAATCATATATGAGTAACATAAAGTATGTATCTCTTTAAATACTTTGAATTATTGAAGGCCCACAAAGATTAGTGTGTATTAAATCTAAGGGACTTGTAGTAGATTACTGCTTGGACTTGAACCTTCTATTCTGATTACCATGTTGACATGCCTTTCAAAGTATGTTTTTAGGTTTGGTGATCTTAGGCATGTTCTTCATAATGTTTTTAATTATAATCCTAAATATATTATCAAATTTTAGGTGACCTAACCTTCTATATGATATCCAAATTTCATCTATATTGCTCATGAATCATCTCTTATTCTCGATCTTATTCCACACATACAGATTTTTCTCAGTCCTCTTAACATTGGCAATTAGCCTTCCTAATTTGGCTCTTCATATCTCACCCCCTTCATCAATAAATTTCAGTGTGTGTCCTTGATTGAAAATTTGACTTAAAATAGGTAGGTTATGTATAAAACCTTCCACATACAACACATTTATGTGTCTTGGTCTTCCCATTATCCAAACTAAAGACACCCTTGCCAACTATATCGCTAGTTGTGTTGTCTACAAACCTCACCGCTCATACAACATCATTATTTAATGAGAATAAATTATTGACATCTCCTATTAAGTGACTTGATAAAACACTATATATATATATATATATATATATATATATATATATATATATATATATATATATATATATATATACCATTTCATGCCTTCATCTTGAATGTGAAAGGTAGTTCTGAGATAACATAGAATCTTTTTTGGTTTTTTGTTACCCTTTGTAAAATAGTCCATCTTGACTCTCAAGATTCATACTATTTTTTAATCCTTATCATACACTATAGTATCTTCATATGTCTTGTTAAATCTTGAGGTTCTTCTAATTATATTAGAGCATAATCTCACAATGTGTCCTATGTTGTGATAGATGTAACAGAAAACATTTTTGTACTTACTTCTTGACTAATTGCTCCTTTTTCCCATGGTCCTATCATATCCTTTATTTAATTGGTATGCCTTATTGGTATTTTCATGTTGGTAATCTTGAATTTTTCTAACTTCTCACCTTATCTCTGAAAATTTCTCATTTTATCTATGATTTTCTCATGCTCAACCGTCAAAGAAACTAGATCTAATTTCAATTGGTCATGCTCAATTTACTTTGACCTAAAACATATGTTTACACCTTCTAACTAAATCCTTAGATCCTTGGTAGTCTTATTTTGATTATTAAAATCATCAAGGGCACTTATGACCTTAGATTGAAGGTCTAATTTAACTTCTCCTTCTTCACTATCATAGTAGACTTCATCATACTTGGTGGCTCCTTATTGTCGATCACAATACATCTTATGCTTATTAAGATCACCTTCAAGCTATTAGACTTATCTTAAAGGACTAGGATCTGATACTAGTTTTTGTAAGCACAAAAATAAAGGGGGGTTTGAATTAGTCTTAAAAAACTTTTAAAACTTGAATTTATCAATCATGAACTATTAAATCAATATAGTGAACTACTAACAGATCAAAAACCATTTATATGAAAATGAGGTAAGTGCATAACACACAAAACATTATTTAAGTGGGAAAACATCAAATGGAATAAAAACCACTAAAATTTGAAAATGGACTACAGTCTTATAAGACAAACATCAATATTTAGTGAAGCACCAATTTCACATGGAACACCAACCCCAGCTATCCAATCACCCACTTAACTAGGCTCTAGTAAGAATCTACTTAAAAGGAGGCACCAATACCATAAATATCTCATAATAGACTTAATCACCTTAATTCTTAGTGAAATTATGATGACCACCTCTTTAGTTTTTCACTCTTAGCCCCATCAAACTTCCTTTTAGGTCTCTTCTCTCAACTATCCCTCTTCTTGACTTGATTACGTCATCTGACCTTGATCCTCATACACATAACTTCTAATAAATCTTCAATTCTGATCTTATACACATATATTATGGTCTAAAATACCAAATTTATGTCATCAAGGTGATATATCTTCCACTTCATCTCACTCATTCTCTAACTAGACAATTAGGCCCATTAGGCCTTGTTCTTATATTAGGCTCTTGATCATATACCTCTTGGTCATCCATAAAAACTTTACCAGTTATATTTTCAATATAATATACCTTAATACATGCCAAAAACATGAATCAAACATTAAAATAGGTTGTTCATAGCATATAGGACCAAAACCCCTTTTAGGCCTTAAGTAGAGCTAATTCAATTAGACCTACATTAGCACACATTACCTTTAGATCTTTTGGGAAAATTTAAAAAATTAATACATGGAAGTAAAAATTAATATTCCAAACAATTTTACCCTTAATAATATCATATTATGTCCATGACACCTTTTATCTCTAATAACCACTTGAAAAATGACATTAGTATTATTCAAATTAGGTTTATGCATACATAAATTTTTTATCTTGAAATACTAAAGATAAAACTTAATAATGATAAAAAAATCATAAACATAAGTTATATGACCTTAGGGTCATAAAAATATTATTTATACTTCAAAACTCAGTCCAAAACTACTCAAACCCTTCTCTGTAAGTCACCCACTCAAGAACTACCAACTAGCCTCAAAACATAGTCATAGAAATATGAACTTATGACACCTAAAGGAGCACACTAAAGGTATTAAAATGAATTAAAATTATCTTAAAATATTATTAGAACAACCTCCAAAAAAAATATCATAATATCTAATGGTAATATTTTCCTTGTAGACCAATCTCATCATCTCACTCTATACAGACTTCACTGAGCTAGACAAGTTAACTTGTGAGCAACTTTTTGATATACAATGATATCCAAAATGTATATATAAAATTAACATGTATTAAAAGTATTAAAAAATTTCTCCATTCATTTTAATTCATCCTTATTCCATGATAACACATCCCTAATCACCTTCTCACTTCTGCCCAGGATTCTCACTATTTCTACCATTAGGCTTGTTAGTGATAGGTTGTCTTGGATGATCAGTTTAGCACACATAAGGTAAATAAAATTATAAAAAACCACTATGTACATAAAATAAAAATATTAAAATTCTCTATCTGATGAGTTTCATACTTTGACTCAGTCAACTTTATCTGCTATAGTAAATCACTAAGAAATAAGGCCTTTCTTGTAGGGTCTACTCACACACCTAACAAAACAATCACATATAGAGATAAATAGGAGAGTTAAATACAACCTCCAATCATTTATCTATAAATTTGAGACCATTTTTGGTTATTTTAAATAATATATTTCACATTAGGTCATTGTTAGGGTTTTAGAGAGGGTTTAAACCATCTTCCATTATTAGAAATCATTCTTAAAGCTTATCCCATAATTCAAAAAATTCATTCTTGGAAATTTATGATAGTACCTTTGAAATATCTCCTTAATATATTAGGTTTCCATGTAAAGGTTACATGTGCCAATGAACACCTTAAATTCCTTCGTGGCTTTGTATGCCTTCATCCTGTGTACTCAAGAGACCTTAAAATCAATTTTCATGCCTTATCTTATCAACCATGACCTCAAACTTGGTAAATTTTTTTGGTAAAATCTATAATACCATTTAAAATTCTCACATGATCATTATTATCTTTAATTATAAATCTCATAACTCATTTTTCCACCATCTCTATTTTTTCTCTCTTAGACCTTAACATGCAAACCACATTAGGCCTTAAAAACAACTTTAATTACTCTTTAAATGTGGTATACACCTCATTATCAAACTAAATAAACTTATCTCATGATCAAAATTTACTTTACATCCTTCATAGGTCTTTAGAATACCTCATCACACTTCATTAGGTCAGACAGGGTCTAGAACTAGTTTAGTTGCAGGGTTTGCCTTAAGGTCTTACCCCTATAGGCTCACCTTGACACTCTTTTGAGTGATTAAATGCCTCATATTCATGCTCAAGAAACTATATATAACCTCTTATGCCTTTATTCATCCATCTCACCAGTCTATCATGACCCTTTATGCACAAGCCTAGGCATCCTATGCACATACCTTCTCAAGTCACTTAGTAGGTTTAAGCACTTGAAAACTCTCACAACAAGGACCTTACATGCAGAAATTTACATCGATCATCAAATTCATTATGTGTACTCAAGAGACCTTAAAATCACTTTTCATGCCTTATCTTGTAAACCATGACCTCAAACTTGGTAAACAAATTTGGTAAAATATATAATACCATTTAAAATTCTCACATGATCATTATTATCTTTAAATATAAATCTCATAACTCATTTTTCCACCATCTCTCTTTTTGCTCTCTTAGACCTTCACATGCAAACCACATTAGGCCTTAAAACCAAATTTAATTATTCTTTCCATGTGTTCTACACCTCATTATCAAACTCAATTAACCTATCTCATGATCAAACATTACTTTACATCCTTCATAGGTCTCTAAAATACCTCATGACACTTCATTAGGTCAGGCAAGGTCTAAAACTAGTTTAGTTGCAGACTTTGGCTTAAGTTCTTACCCCTATAGGCTCACCTTGACACTCTTTTGAGTGATTAAATGCCTCATATTCATGCTCAAGAAACTATATACAACCTCTTATGCCTTTTTGCATCCATCTCACCAATCCATCACGACCCTTTATGCACAAGCCTAGGCATCCTATGCACATACATTCTCAAGTCACTTAGTAGGTTTAAACACTTGAAAACTATCACAACAAGGACCTTACATGCTGAAATTTACATCAATCATGAAATCATAAGAATATATACCAAAAATTTCTTACATTTTTATAATCACTACAATAATGATCAATATCCTCTCTCATAGATACATTCTTCAATTACGTCATGAAGACCTTTCTCAAGAACCTTTGAAATCAATGACAACATCAATGCCAAACCTCAACAAAAAAACTCCCATTATATGATAAAAATGGATTATTATTTTTAAACTTTATGAGGGAATATATTTGACATGTGTCTCAAATGATGAATCTACATACATCTTAAGTAAAATATATCAGATAATAGGTAACAAACATCCCTTAGGCAATGAAATAATTCATAAAATATTGATAATTGGATACTACTAGCCTATAGTTCTTAAATATTCCCATAATCATGTCAAGATATGCCATGAATTACAATTTTTTTTTAAAAGGTATGTACATGTGATTATACATTTACAACTAGTTATTGAAGGATGCCTTTTTGCTCAATGGGGTCTTAAATTTGTTAGGGTGATCAACCCAACTTATTAAGTAGGGAACAAATTTTTCCTAACAACAACTAATTTTCATACCAGATGGATAGAGGTTGTAGCCATAAATAATTCCTAATCCCAAGATGTGATAAAAATTTTAGAAGAAAACATAATAGGTTTAGGAATCTAGTCTCTTTGGTTTGTGACAATGTTCTAGTTTTCCAATCAGCCAAATTTATATAATTGGGCCATAATAACTAGATTAAAATCAGGATTTTATCATACTATTATCTATAAGGAAGTGGAGTATTTACATCCACTTATAATAATTTAATGGGTATCATCATGAAATCAACACAAGAAAAACCTAGACAATGGCATCTAATGTTGAAGTATACACTATGGTAGACAAAAAGGACATAAGCATTACCTTAGGGATTCACCCTTCCTTATAGTTTATGGAAAATAATTAGTTTTTCATATCACTCATAAATTACCAAACTACTAGTTCATTCAAGAGTACATGGGATAATATGAAAGGATACAATACATAACATTTGACATAGTTGAGATGGAAGATGCATGAAATAAATCAATACTCAGAATTAGTAAGCACCAAGACATTGTAAAAAGGTGGTTTGACAAAATATCTAAAATCAAGTCTTTTAGGATTTCAAACCTAGTGTTTTTATGGGATTAAACACATGAAAAGAAAGAGAAACATGATAATTTTACTCCTTTATGGATTGGACCATACCAAATGTCTAAAATCTTAGGTGAGAATGCAATTTATTTGAAGAACCTCCAAGGTAATGACCTCATTTTTCCAATCAATGGAAATAATTTGAAACATTATTTCATGTATACTCTAATTTGAGATGCTCTTGAATGATTGTGTTCACACATAGAAGTATGGGTAGATTAATTATTTTATTTATAGGTTAGATTTCATGATTTCTATAATTTTATTTCTTAGATTAGTTTTTCACCTTTTGTAGACTACTTTCATGTTTTCAACATTGAATTTCACAGTTATTTTTATTGCTTTATAGAAGAATTTTACTAAAACTACTAAATAGTTTAGTCAATTTATTAATCTATAACTATTAAATCCCTAACAAAATAAATGGGATGACTTAATAAATGCACAACTTCCATCTAGTAGGATTTGTTCCCATAAGACTTGAGATTTTGGGATTGATGTATGTCTTATGGCTGAGATTAATTTTTACCTAGATTGAGTAAGTTCACTAGGCCTTTGAAATTCACTATAATATGAAAATTTTAGAAAGAAATTTCATTTTCAAAGATCAAATACACTATTGCATGTTTAAAATGAAAGAGATGTAATAAACATTGAAATATATGTATAATGTTAGGGATTTAGTTATAAATAATAAGTTCTCTTATACATCCACCAAGATAATGGCGATTCCCAACCCTTATTCCATCTGAGATTTAAAAAATCATCTAAACATATGGAGGAAGGGTGAATCAATTAATATCTATTAGAGCTATAGACACCTAATTGGCAATAGAGAAATTATTAGAGTGGGATCATAGGTATCTTTATCATAGATATGGATATCTATATGGAAGTAGAATATTGCCTAGGATTTCCTTATTATTGTTATTATAAAACTAGAAATAAAAAATAAAACCTAGAATGTGTAGCCAGGTCTATGTCAAAACTCTTGTGATAAGGAATAAATAAATTCCACAAAATCACACACAGATCCTAGGAATGAAAAGGGTTTTTATGTTGCATGAGGAAGTTGGACCACTTTTAGTTGACTAGTCCACCTAATCTTTTCTTTTTAAGATTGAGGTTTTTTTTAGTGATATACTAACTAAAATTATAGGTTTTATAATACTCTTGAGTAGTTCCCCACTGAGTAGCGATTTGTTTTTCCCCAACACAACCCATTTTAAAAATTCAAATAGGGACCTACTATTGCTAAGAAATATTTATTCATGATCCATGTAAACCTTATTAATTATAATATTGATCAAATACACAAGAGCCTAAGATTTTTTTTGAAATCTAATTTTATTGAAAAGTTATAATGGGGATAAAATCAAATCTTAGACATCATTTATGATTTTTTTTATCACTATTGATTATCTTATACATTTTCAAATGTGTATTCAATATCAAGTTTTGATTAAATGGACTAACATCACTAATGAATACATCTTTCCATATATATGCTTTGATGTTTAACATCCATTTCCTAAGTTTTATTTTTTTTCATTGAGTTCATTGAATCATGATATCTATTTACATTTAGTGTGATCATAGCTTACTATAGGCTTTGTGAAATTTTAATGTTTGCATATCAATCCACATGAAACATTTCATTCATTCATAACTCTTAGTGTAAAAACTAGATTATAAGTTTTTCAATTACTTGAGTTATCTCAAGTTGTCCATGTGTTGAGATGTCATTATTTTAGGACATATCTATTCTTTGAAAATATCTGAAATCTTGTCTTTCGATCCATAAGAACATAATGTCATGTGGAGACATCTCAGTCACATAGAGGTTGTGATAATAAACTACAATTGATGTTCAAAGGGTTTTAGGACTCCTAATATCATGCCAAGTATAATAATCATGTTCAATTGGGGCCTAAAATATCAAGGAAGGTCCAACATATTCAATTTTTATAAGTACTCGAACAACTAATATCATGAAAGGTGGGATAATCCCATTCATTTTAACTTTATCAGTTTTAAGTACAATGCTAAAATTTCTATTTCTCAATGTTAACAAGAAGAAACCATATGGCATGATATTTAAAAATTAGAGCTTATCATTAAAAATTACATGTTGATGTACATTTTGACATGATTCCAACATTTTAGGCTTACCTCATAACTCACCTCTCATAAAAGGAGATTCTAGGGAATCTCCCCTAGGTATTTGTCTACTAGGTCATGGCATGCTAATATTCATTCAATCAAGTGTTATTATGGTTCTAATTCAAGGGGCTTGTGTTGGTTTAGCTATCTTAATAATCAAACATGCATTTTTGTGGTTTTTAGTTATTTAAACAATGTAAAGTGAAATGCATTTTTTTCATTTTTGTTTAAGTGGGATTTTTGTAAATATTGTAAATAATAAAACATGCATTCATTTAAAATTACCAACAAATTAATTTTTAGTGTTTTGAATGCTATTTATAATTAATTTCAATGTTTATTCCATTATGCTTAACATTCAACCATGTCATAGTAACAATGGAAACAAATACTACAATGAAGATAGAAATTTAAATATATTGCATTCACAATTTTCTAATCTAACCAAATGGTACAAAACTAATAAAATATAAGGGAGATTGAAGAAAATAAAATCTTGTGATATGAAAATCAAATTGGAAACCACTGATTGAGTTCAATACCAATAAATCAATCCATCATATGACCAACTGATCCATAATGACCATAATAATTATTCTATCATCAAAATAGAGTGAGAGGATAAGAGGAAGTTAAATTACCACCATCCACATGAAAATATCATCAATAAACCTTCATAATCTTATATAAATCAAGATTTTCATGTTGGTAATAACATTTTTATTGATCATAACTGATTACATCCAAATCCCACTAGTTTAATATCATGGTTACAATATTGAGAGAGATTATAAGGCACTAAGATAATAAATTTCATGAAAAATAATTTTGGTTGGCTCTATGGTCTCTTTGGGAGAAGAAAAGCCAACCATTTTACAATAAAAATCCTTCCTTTTAAAGAAACTACAATCTTCAAGGGGAAGATTTTCCTACCAAAATGGTCAACCACCTACATTAATGCTTAACAACCATTTTTCATGAAAAATTCTTTCCACTCCATTTCAATTTTACTATTCACCACCTACATGTGATATAAACCAACTCTTTTCAAAATGGAGAAATTTTAGGTCTTTTAAGTGCACTTTACCAAGGCAAACAATATAACATGGTGAGAATAATGGGCATAAAAACTAATTTTATAAACCCTATTAAGAAACTAATTATATCATATTATCTACATCAAAGCCACATTTACAATGCATTAATTGTTTTACAAATACATTTAGTGGATCAAACATTATTACCAAACAATTGACCTCCTTTCATAGCATGTCGAGGTTTTTGGGGATACATTATATGTGTCTGATTCTAATGGCTACAATATATCCCTGAAACCCTAACACATGAAATGGAGATAAAGAAACCCAACACTAAAGGAGGCATAAATTTTTTCTTAGGACAAAGTGACAAACACAAAAAACCTCTAGCAAAACCTAATCTTCATGATGGAGAGATGAAAAAGATCAAATATATAAATATCACTATAAATCCTGATTAGAAAGTCACTTCATAAAAAAATATTATACAATGACATGCACATTTAAATCATATTTATAAAGTACTAAGTAGTTCATGTAATGTATTAATGATTCAAACATTATGACCAAAATACCTCCCCCTATTTGACCATGTTAGGAATTTTGGCCTGCAGTGCAGTCTTTAGACTTTGATGGCTACAATGTAGGCATTGGGGTCCAAAAAAAATATTGCAATCATCAAGATATAATAGTTGTAATGAAGTCATCAGGTACCAAAATATTAAATGTCATTTTTAGGGTTGATATCTTCAATACAGTCATCAGGGTCAAATGGATACAATGTAGTCCTGGAACCCCAAAATATACATGGGAAGTAAAAAATGTAAACACTCCAAAAGGAGGTCAAAATGACATTTTAAAGATAAGGTTAAACCATAAAACATTTTCACATAGATTTGATCTCTAAGAGGTAATTATTTTTGGAAGCCATAATGTCATGCAAATTGATTAAAATCCTTGAGATGTCTCAAGAGAGATGAACAACTCTCATGCAAGTTAAGGGCTTGACTCGTACAATTGAAAGAAGAAGGTCAAAATTATTTTTAGGGACCAAGTGTTATATATGAAAGATTATCACCCATACTTGGTCTCCATAAAGGGGTACATTTAAGGATCCTAAAAGACAAGGATATTGAGATGATCCCCTAGATTAAGCTAGGAGATCTAGATTTCAAATGTAAATTGAGAGGTCAAAATTCCACTTTTACGCTAAGTGTAAAATACGAAGTTGATTTTCACATTTGTGGAATTTCCAATAAAAGGTTGTTTTGAGTCCCAATTTTACATATAAAATGAGATGGACCACTAGGTAAATTTTTAGTGTTGAGACTAATAAACTGTGAGTGCATGTAGAAGAAGAACAAATGGAAAAAAAGGAGATTCCTTGATTCTTAGAAGAATGATGGAGTGTTGTGCAAGTAAAAATATTGGTGAATATAATGAAAAATACTCTAGAGTATTTTGAAATGATATAAATGTGCCTACAAACCTAGATTATCTAGTGGAAATTATGCTTGGAATGTGAATAGATTCAAGAGAGGAAAAGATGAGAGCAACTAAAAGACTAAATCAAACATTCTCATTCAAAAAGTGTGTGATTGAAAGTTAATTTACCTCTTCTTGGATATTACAAAGACTAGATGGTACCAATTTGATCATCAAGATAGTGAATTATACCTTGAAAATTATTATCTAGGCATTGCTCCATGTCTAGATACAAATACATATCCCCAATAGAATTTCTTTTGATCTAACTCTAGGGATTACTATATTACCAACAAGGGTAGAAAGTTCGTGGTGGAGTTACCCAAATCACCCAGAATCAAATTTTTATTTAAATTGATCCTTTTATTTTCATTTCTTACCTTGATTTATCATTTCTCTTTAATTTCTAGTAATTTTATTCTGGGTTGGGGACCAATGTGGAAAGTGAAAGGTAGGACTATATATTTTTAATCCTATATCTTCAGTGTAGCAGGTTCATCTAGGCAAACCAATGAACCATTAAGATTTGAATTATTTATACTTGGATTTAAGAGAAATTATTTATTGACTAGATACTTTTTCCTAACTTAAACTAAATCAATTGAATTTAGGGCACATATGATAACTAAACCTTTGAAATTGATTTGGAATCGGAATCTACAACCACAAACTACTAAGATTACTTATGAACAAAAATTTATCACTTGATATACCTATAAACATGCCTCCTATTATTTATTTTTTTAACTAATAAGGGAACCTATAGGGAAAAAAGGTGGGCCATGACAAAAAGAAGCAAACAATGAGGCTAGACCGATAACATAAAACAAGAAAAGTGAGAAAAGAAAACTAAACTAACCATGAAACAAGAAAGGAAAAAATAAAGAAAGAAAGGTAGAGAGAAAGTATTTATAACTTTATAGGATAATTCAATCCTATAAGTAATGTTTGATGAACTTCCCATTGAGAGGTAATGGGACATCATTTCTAGTTAGAAAACTTATGTTGAACACATTCTCACCTAGAATTTCATTGATTTGATAGGGACCCAATCATAGGGCATCAAAATTTCTATACTATCCCTTTTTTTCATTAGCCTTATCATAGAGAAGGAATAGGTTAGAGATTATGAAGGCTTTAACCTTAGCTTGCTTATCAAACTATTGTTTGATGACTTCTTGGTTTTTGGTTAAATTTAAGAGGGTTTAATCGTGTTTTTCCTCTAATTACATTATATTAAGCAAGTATGATTCTTCTTAATTATCTATCCCTATGTGGTTCTTCATAAACCATAACATGGGTACTCTGAAGTTGATTGGAAAGATGGGATATTGGCTGTAAATAAGATGATAAGGTGATGTCCCTAGGGCTACTTTGACTTGAGTCCTATTATACCATAAATAAAATTTTAGCATATTGTGCAAGCCCCTATGTTTTTTTCCAAAATTTTATTAATTACATCAAGCATATTCCTATTGGTTGATTATTCAAACTCATTACCTTATATATAATAATTATAATAGGATTTTAGGATTACATGGTTTTCATAGGTGCAATTAAAAAATTAAAGAGATGATAAAGTAGGACCATTATCACATACCAGAGTAGCAGGCATCCCAAACCCGATGATGATTTGTTCCTTGAGCAAGATTATCACTACATTGGTTGTACTATTATTACATCCCAAAGATTTGGTCTAACATGTACAACAATCAATTTCCATAAGTATGAACATGTGTCCCATTGCGTAATTAGGATTGATGGTGCCTACAAAGTCTAATCCCCACATTGAAAATGGCTAGAGAATAATAATGAGCTATAATGACATTGTGAAATTATGATCCTTATGCACAACCTAAGAGGTATGGAAGATCTTGATGTGAGTGTGTACATATTTTAATATATGTGGCCAATAATACCTTTCCCTAAGTATATGATGAGTTTTTTCACTTGTTGATCCATGGCTAGTGTCATATTTTATATGAAATCCACTAATTACTTCATGTAATTATTACTTGTTTAGGAATGTTAAGTATATGATTTCATTATTATTTATATATATAATGCCTAATTTGATCATGAAGTTATTAATTTTGAGGTGTAATGCTCTTATCTATGTTGAATTTAAATGACCTGGGTATTCATTATTTAGTAAATAATAGACCACATCTTGATATCAATAATCATTAGAAATGTCTTAAACTATGTATTGATGGAAAATGGTTTGTGGATCTACTTCATTCCTAGCCTTGTTGAGCCCTTGACCTCTTACGATCTTCATTATTTGTAACTCAAGGCCAAAATACTAGGTAAAACTCATCGATTTTCCCTTTCTTTCACCTAGTTCATTTTACATTAACCTAGATTTTAGTTCTTGGTTAGGCACTATTATAAATACCTTGCTACTTATATGTAGTGCCTAAACATCTTGATCAACTTGATCAGAGCGAATGATGTCTTGTCTATCATTTAATATATTAGTTCACCATTATGGAACAAAGATCTCATGAATGAAATAGGTCTCTCATCTCTAAATTCTTCCTTCTATTTTAAAATAACTACACTAGAGTGTTCTAATGTGAATGAGTAGATGTAGAAGGGATTTTTATAATCAATATGAATTAACATCATTTTGTTTACAATTTATTTATTTAATTGTGCAAAAACCACTTATGCTTTATTTGTTTATTAAATTTTGGCATCCTTATTTAACATGTTATTTAGTGGTAAGACTATCTTTATAAAGCCATAGATGAACTTATTGATGAAGTTGATCTTGATGAAGAAGGAATTTAGTTCTCTTATATTTCCATTTAATGGAATTTTCATTATTTCTTCCAGCCTCTTAGGATTTGTATTTATGCCTCTCTTTATGATCATGGGGCCAGACAAATTTACTTCTATTACTCTAAAATGCACTTTTTTCATGTTAAACTAGATCCTATGATCTCTACATATATATAGTATAGTATTCATGTATTTTATGAGGTCATTTATGTTCTTAGAGAGGATAGTTGAATCATCCATGCATATCATAATGAATTTAACAATGAGATCCTATAATTCCATATCTATGGCACATTGAAATTTGATACCCACATTGATTAGGATGAATAAAATCCTCTTATATGTGAATGTTCCCCACTTATTTATAGACATTTTTTGAATTTGATCTTTTTAGTTGACCAATAATTAGTTGTATCTTTAGTACCCATCTAATAATTACATCATTTTTGAACCATTCACTATTTGTATAACTTCATCTAGTGAAAGGAGTGTGTAATTATACTTTTTTGAGGCCTTTTTCAAGTTGCATAAGTCAACATAGAGTCTTATCTCTCCACTTTTCTTCCTTAGAGGTACCAAATTGGTAACCCTCATGGAGTGCCTAATAGGGAAAATTATAATTTCTTGGAGTAGTTTTTGTACCTCTTTGAATATCAGTGGTTGTAACATTGGATCAATTGGTCTTTGCCTTTATCAAAATAGCTTGACCCTTGAATTGATAAGAATGTTCTACATGAAACTAGATGTATTAAACATCTTTAATTCCTCATAACTACATGCAATAGAATACTAAAATATTTTAAGGCTTGAAAAAGTCTTGTTCTCTTCTTTAGTGTATATCAAGCCTAGAATCACATTTTTTGACCCATTGGCATTGTCAAGGTTACAATGTTGGTAAGGCATAACTTTGGTAGGGGCTGATCTCTTTCTCACTCTAATAATCCATGCCAAATATATTTTCTAATGACACCATCGCCTTTAGGTATGCTATTATTTTTCAATTTGATGACCCCTTCTTTATCTAGATTAGAGTCTTCCCTATTAGCTTCATCTATGATTTTTGATTCAAGCACATCTATGTTGGTGATGAAATTTATGATGTGTTGGTCATATTTAAAAACTTGGAAGTTATAGATTTTATAAATAATGAAAGGAGTATATAATAACTCCATAGAGAACCTTCTCAACCTAGATTAAGCTATAGCCTCTTGGTTGATATCAATTGTATGTAATGCATCTACCATGTAATTATTTCTATGAGGTAATGTATGAATGCTGAATAAATATTAATAATCTATAATGTTTCACACTAAAATGATGTACTTGGATAAATTCTTGTCATTACAAGCATATTGGATTCTCACCTACTTAACTACCAGTTCAAAATAACCAAATACTTTGAGGTTCTTAACTTTATTTTTAGTACAAACAAGAGGCCATGAACCAAATGACTCATACTCAACTATTTTGTTTGTGTAACTGAATTGTAGGAAAAAAGCTTCCAAGTATGATTTCCCTCTTGGATTGATAAGTTTTATATAAGCACCACACCTAGTTTTGGATTTAGAACCATCAAATTTCAATATTCATAGGTGATTTTAAGCGTCTACTTCATATTTTAATAAATTGTTGTTTCTAAAACATGGATTTATTCTTTTATTTTTGTAATTCCCTTTAGACACTCATTTTGATTTTGATTTTTCTAAGACCTTTGGTGATATCTTCAATGGTATAAATGAGTATAGGGATATTTTAAATTGACATATTCTCATCACAAGACCTCATAAACCCCTTAAATTCATTTGGATATCCCTTATTAAACATGTTAAGTTATGATTCACCCATACCCAACACTAACAATATTTGTTTGTAAACATGTATATCAATTAGATCAATAGGTTTTACCTTTCCAAATTTTTTGGACACAGTAGGAAAATAAGTGATTTTATGTGGACAAAGGAAAACATCCTCATCAAGCTGATCTAGTTCCTTAGTTTTTGAACTTTATTATCTATACATCATGTTAATGGGGAATTTTTTGAAGACTTATTTCTCAATTGAATACACCATTATATCTAAGTCTTAAAATAATATCTCATTATTTTTGTTGTATTATGTAATCATGTGAGTCATCTTAGGCACACATTCAACCATGATTTGCTTTGGTATTCCTATCCATGAGAGATACAAGTGGGAGAAGTTGGTTTCCATGTAACCATTTAGTTTTCTACACCAATCCCTACTCAAGATCATATTTTAGGTGTTATTTATATCCACTACTAAATATTAATGAATGGATGTACCCTTGTCTCAGATGCCAGCTACATGGGAATGCGATTTTGCTCTCTAACTACTCTAATGTTAATTTATCCAACTAAACTACTTTCCTATTAAATTTTACAGGTGGTAGACTCAAATGTTGGAAAATGGCATAGAGCATCACATTTATAGAAGCACTCAAATCCATTAGATAATTTTTAAAGTTCTTACCATAAATACCTATCATTATCAAGAAAAGAGGTGTTTCAATTTTAACCTTGTATAAGGCAACATGGGCATTAGATATCTTATTAGTTTCTTTTCCTTTATGAGAAAATAGTTATTCAAGTTAAACATTTTGATATTCACCTTAGTCATATGTGGGTCTTCCACAATATTGTATATGTGCTTACTTGGATCTATTAGTTTGTCACTTTATGGAGTTGGTGAGTTAACCTTTTATTGGTATTATGTGTAAGGTCCTATAAATGGAGGACTATTGATACTCAAGTTCTGATTAGGGGGAACTTGAGTGTTATTTGGAGGATTAGAGGAACTCAATGGAGTTTGAAACTTGATCCTAAACTAGTAATTATTTCCATGTTGAAATTGGTTAAAAGTGTGTATCTCATCTAGGTTTTCCTCTAGCGCATTTTCACTTTCAAATAGAAACTCATTAGTATCCAAGACGAGTTATTCCAAGGTTTCCTATGCATTGATTATGTTTTTTTCAGGTGAAGGGACTAGTTATAAGTTATCCATATCCTTTTGAAATATGTTTAAATAATAAATTAACTCTGGACAATCAAATTAAACATTTTTCATTATATTGTGTATCCTACACTAAGTGGGTAGTGTTAAATCAATAAAGATCACCATATTAGAAGCATTGATATTGTTACTTGGATTAATTTTATCCACTAGGCTAAGTACACCTTCATTGTTTGGTATCATGTTCTAATACCTATTGGTGTTTTATAAGTTAAAATTCAATTTTAGTGGTAGGTTATTTGCATTTTGGTTGGTGTTTTTAGGAATGTGTCTTCATAGATTTACCATATAATTGGACAACCTTTAAACCATATGATATAAATTAGATACTTTTGAGTTCACACCAACACTTTTTGGATTTTACCTTTGTAGATGTGGGTTAGTCATAGGTGCATTAACATTTATAAAAATAAGAATAGTGGGATGTGTTTGATTATGAATGTTACTAATAGACATTTTATTATTTATAAATAAAGGGATATCCTATTGGTTATTAGTAGGATTAGTTTAGTTTCTAGTGCCTACTATAATAATAGTGTTTCTATATACAACTAAAACTACTTTTTGGCTATTTTATTGCATCAGAACATGATTAATAGGTGTATCAGGTATCAAGCATGTAGTTTATATGTGTTGAATTGTAAATTGGCTTTAGAATTCCATCAAGGCACCCAAAATTGGGTTCATTAGTGGTGTGCCCTATTAGAAAGAATCATTTATCATTGTGATTTTGATTGTAAGTCCTTGGTTGTCCTAGTGAAGGTAAAGGACCCATTTCATAACCATGTGGAACCTTTTGGTGTTTATTGTTTACATACTCATTATATGTCAAGGATAATCATAAAAGGGATATTTGGGTTCTCTTAAAGAACATGGGGGTCATTGAGTCAAGAGATCTTAGGGACATTTGAATTTTAGTAGATTATGTTTGAGTATAATGGTCTTTAATCCTTTGTTAAATATTATTGAATCATGCATTAAATATGCTCATAGGCTCATTTGGATCTCTATAGACAACCACAAAGTGATGATATAGGATAGTCAGATTAATAAGTAGCCTATAATGATTGATGAAAATGTATTTAAGATGATTCTAATAAGTTATGGACCCATTTAGTAGGCCAAAATATAAGGAATACATAACCTCTCCCAAGAAGTAAGGGAAGAGGCAAAAATCAATGTCTTTGTGCTACACTTGCATTCAGATCAAGGCATCCTTAAATGTTTGTATGTGTTATTTGGTTGATTGAATCCTATTGGGAATTAATTTGGGAATAATTTATCCATATTATTTTTTAAATCATGAGAAAGACCTTGAGAATTCACAAGACATCCTCCTATATCTATCCAAGTGGGATTATCCACCATTAGTGGGTTTTGAGGGGTAGAAAATGGGCTAATCAATGGTGTTATAGTAATAGGTGAGCTATAGGCTAAATAGAATTTTATATTTTTTCATTTACCCTTATTTGTTCTTAGTTTAAAATGTTCATTAAGCTCAATGAGTTTAAAATAATTCCCTATAGATTTTGGCATCATTTATATTCTTATATTTTTTAGCTTAATTTTCATGAAGTGTGAGCATGGGTAACACTTGTAAATTTTCAAGATTAAATTTTTTATTATGTTTTTAGTTTTAAAGTTTTGGATAGTCAAAGGTCCTCCTTATAGCACTAGTTTTATTAACATGCATTACTAAATGACACTAACATTATAGGATTGACTTGAAACTTGCCTCTCTTAAAAGGAGATTCTAGTGAATTTCCTTGAAGTTTTTGTCTATTGGGTTGTGGAGTGTGATTTCTTATTGGCATGTTATTTTGATTGATGTAAAAATGGTTCATATTATGAAAAGATCATGGTTATTTATCATTGAGTTATGTGATAAGGTGAGTTTTATGTCATTGGTATTATCATTAATGTCATTGAGATTGTTGTTGCATCTCGTGAATCCTGATTGTCACAAAGAGGTATGATGGTTAAGTGAACATTAAAGCATAGTTATGAGGATCTAGGTTTACATGAGGTCATGAGAGAATGTTGATCAAAGAGAGATTGTTATAGTGGTGTGAGATTATTTTATAAATAATATTATTATTTTATAGCATTGAGGTAAGTATTTTTAAGTACTAGTTCTTAAGTGTAAGGTGTCTTAGAATTTTGAGTCTAGACCCTATGAGAAGGTGTGCATAGTGAATTTTGGTAAAGCAAGTGAGCACAATATTATGAGAGTTTTTTTGTAATTTTGTGATCATGTAAGTAAAGTGTAGATACTTTCATAATTTTTTCAAAGTTAGTTCTCAAAGTTTCAAGTGCTTAAAGAATCTTAGTCATGGCACTAGTCATGGAATGTTAAGTCCTTATGAGAGGGTATGAGTATGGTGAGTTGGTAAGATATATTCACAAATGCATGATAGGATATATGAAGTTATTTTAAGATGTTTGAAATTAATTTAAACACTTATGAGAATCTTAGGGGGAGCCTATAGGGGTAAGACCTTCAGACTAACTCTACACCTAGAATACTTCAAGAACCTACCTGGCCTAATGAGGTATCATGATCTATTATCAAGTAATGTGAAGGATATATGGAATTTATTAAGCATTAGATAGGTTTATTGAATATGTAATTGATTTTTAGAGTGCATGGAAAGAATTGTGAAGGTCATTTTAAAGACCTAATATGGTTTATAGGTCAAGGTCTAGAAGAGCAAAGAGAGTGAGTGTGACCTAATGAGCGATCATGATCATATTTTAATGTATTTGAGATCATGTAAGAATTTTAAGAGGTGAGGAACATTTTTTTTTTCATGCAGTTTAAGGTCAAGGTTTACAATAAAATGCATAAAACATTTTTATAGGTTTCTCGAGTGCATAAAATGAAGGGTTTTCAACCTGAGAAGGAGTTTATTGTTTTTATTATCTCATAAAATATATGCATGGTAACCTAATTTATTAATGTAATATGGGTAAGGGTCATATATTAAAATTATAAGCATTAGTTTTTGGATTAAGGGGCTATGTTTTATGAATGATTGTTAAGAATAGAAATAAGTTTAAACCCTCTTAGATCCCTAATAAGGACCTAATGTTGAAGTTGGTGATCAGAAGTGACCATAATGGATTAGTATTCTCAATTAATCCATTATAGTTTGTATTCAATAGTCAACTCTTCTAGGCACCTCTAGGTGTGATTGAGTTGTCAGGTGTGTGAGTAGACCTTATAGTAAAGTGCTAATTTATTAGAGAATTTTTATAGTAGTCAGAGTTGACCAAGTAAAAGAAACAAATTTGATGGATTATGAAGATTAAAACTCATGTTTCACGCATTATGTTTTATCACTCAATTGGGCTAAACTGGTCATCCAAGTTAGCTAGTCACTAATAGGCCAAATGGTGCAAATAGTGAAAAATGCATGCATTAGTAAGAAAATAAATAGGAATGTGTTATCATGATAGAGTGATGAAACCAAGTGCATGGATATATTTATTAGTACTGGTAAATCCTATTTATTCTCTTTATAAATCTTGGAATCTAGGTACAATGGTGAAAATGATGAATCCAAAATGGCTTGTCTAGCTTAGTGAGGATTGTGTGTAGTGAGGTCAATAAATTGGTTTGTAAGACCAATAGTTTAAAATATAAAATATTATATTTATATTTTAATATGGTATTAAGATGTCATAGTGTCATATAATTTCATAATAAATCTTTGAAATTAGATATAGTGTTAAAGGTTAATGTCACCATGATTGTTCTTTAATTTAAATTATTAGTTTTAAGTAAGCAAGGTGTAGTGATGAGTTTGAGGATACTTTATTTGAGTTTAAGTATATAAATAATATGGTATTATTTTTTTGACTTTAAATTATTGTTAATTCTTTTTTAAATCTTGGAATATAGTGTAAGAGGTTGAAAAGTTGATGTCAAAATTGCTTGTCTAGTTCATATAAGACTGTGTGAGATAAGGTCAAAAGATTGGTCTACAAGATGAATGTGTGATATTAGAGCCTTTGGTTTTTATGATTTAAGTTATTATAAATATGTTATATAATATATTTGATTTATTTATAATTAATAAAAGTATCCTTTCAAGTGTTGGATGTAAATTAGTTTCATGACTAACTTTTGACAGTCCTAGCAATTTTAAGTGAGCGTACTGAAGAGATGAGTTTAAATATTTATTCCCTAAGTTAAAGTGTTTAAAGCATATGGTGATTAACCTAAGGTCACATATACTTAGTGTATGAAACTATTTTATAATTTTTGAGTGGATTGAGTGAGTTTGAGCTTTAGTAATGAATGTTAGATTTTTAGTGTACACAGGCCTAATAGGATTGACTACTAATGAGGGGTTTCAAGTAGTGATTTGTTGTAAAATTTCTTGTTGATAATATAGTACATAAGTATTTTTATATTATATGCTCCTATAATTTTTTTATTTTTAAATTTTTCCAAGGGAGGTAAAGTGTAATGTGTCCTAGAGTAGACCTAATGGAATTAGGTTTCCATGAGACTTAAAAGTAAAATGAGGTCTAATAGAGTTATGATAGACCAAAGGGACTTAATATTCATTTGAATAATGTTTTTGAGATGTAATAGGACATATTACATGGCCTAAATAAGATTTTAAGTGTGATTATGCAACTAAGTGACATATGAACAAGGAATGATATATATACAAGGTAGTTTTAGGCCTTTTTGAGTATGGAGTGTATGTGAATGATATAACACATTGTTAAGTAGAAGGAGGTTTTGTATACCATCATATGAGTGTATATTATTTGTAATGAATATTTTATAGTGTGTCTAAATATCATAATAAAGGTCATATGACCTAATCTATCTTGAAGAAACCTAGTTGAGTGAAGAATCCTTGAAGGTAGTTTGAAATGGATAAAAGATTGTGAAGAGATAAAGAAGGTGATCATCATCTATTATGTGATAAAAAAGGTTTTATGAAGGTGATAAAATTTTTTAAGTGGTTGATTTAGTGCTAAGTCATCTATGGGGTTGGTTCCTTCTTGAAAATTGATATTGGCTAAAGCCTAGTTGAGTGGGTGTTTGACTAGTTAAGGTTAGTGTGTTTCTATCTACATTTTTTGCTTTTCTTAATTTTAGAAGAAAGAAACTTGTGAAGGGGGTGTAGAATAATACCTATTGAATGTGTGCATGTTGAAGTATAGAATTTGTGAGAAATCATCTTTGTCTTGGTAGGATTATTTTAAACTAAGAAAACACTACCATAAAACTTGTTTGTTAGACAAGTAGAAAGGTGGATTGCCTAGCGTGAGCTAGATCCTAGAAGCGTGAGCTTTCTAGGAGGTTATAAATTCAGTTTATTTAAATAATTAGTTTGAAATTATAAAATAAATTTATTTTCATTAAATTATATAAGAAATCAAAATAAAAAATAGCAAATAAATAAAATTAAATCAAGAAATTTTGCTAAGAAGATGACTAAACAATAAAGCAACTTAATGCTAAGACTAGTCAAGTAAAAATTGTGGTTTTTGGTTTGCATTTTTCTTGTGAAAAAAGGCCAAGCAAAGGTGGTTTGGTTGAGATCGGTAAATAGTCAAGTTGGTAGAGATAAATGATAGTCAAAGAAGTCAAAGGAACAAATGGTCAAGGTGATAAATGGGTAAATGATCAAGAAGGAAAAGAGACAAATGGTGGGGAAGAAGGCAATAGGAAAAATGGTAAAGGGGTAAATGGTAGTCAAGAATTCAAGATGGTAAAGAAGATAAGAATGGTAAATATAAATGGTGGATGCTCATAAGGCCAAGAGGGTCAAAATAGAGCTAATATGGTAAAGAACATAAGAAGGGAAGAAGGCCAAGAAACTAAATAATTGAAATGACTAAAATAAACAATATACCTTAATGTTTGTTGAAGATGACTTGAATATGGCTTGTTGAAGATTTGGGTAGAGTTTCATTTCTTGAGATATTTTCAAAGATGGATAAGTGACCTCCTTCAAAAATTAGATAACTTGCAGGATGAGTGCTTTTTATCAAAAACTTACTTAACAATGGGTGAAGGGGGAAGGTCATATTTATAGAATTTAATGTCAAGAAACTTTCGAAAGAAGTGGAATAGTGAAATATGGTGCCATTTTTAAGTGGGATCATAAATGATAGAGGGAATGAGGGTCGTTGGATTCTCACCTTGTTGGTTTGTCTCCAACCTTGCAAATGAGTCTAATGTTGAGTAAGAGTCATGTGCATGGGCTCATATGGGTCCAAAATATTTTACACCACTCACTTCCATATTTTGGATAAGTACCCCATGAATTTTGGCACCATTTTCCATGCATGAGGAGAAAAACACATGTTGAATTATGGTCCCATAGGTAAAAATGTGCCATACTTCAAAGGAGGGGCCCTTTGGTGCTTAATGATGTCTTTAGGTACCTTAGAGAAGGGTCCCAGGTAGGGTATGATGTTCTAGCTCAAGCCACCTCACTTTTAAGCCATTTCACTTACCATATCACATTCCATATCATCTTCCATGCCACCTATCTATCATCATGAATAGTGACAGTGGGTCCCATAATGAATACTAATAATGAATAGTACTATATGAATAGTGATAGGATAAAAGTGATTTGGTTAGGTTAAAAGGGGGTTTTTAAGGGTTACAAAGGTTTAGGGTGTTTTTATGGTGTCCTAAGGCATTCAAACATCTAGAATTTCAAATGTGAAATTTTATAGTGTCTACATTTTGCCCCTTTTTATTATGCAGCTTTGAATTAACAAGCTGCAAAAAAATGGATCACTTGGTAAAAGTTTAGGATTCCCTAAGTATGGGAGGAGGTGTTAACCCTCAAAATGAGAGTTTATGAGGAAAATTAGAATTGAGTATAGGTTTTATAAGAGGTTGGTGCAAGAAAAAGGGTTGGGCATTTAAAATGTAAATTTGTGTACAAAATGTGACTAAGTGTGATGGCAAAGATCACAAATGAACAAAAGTTACCGATGTTGGTAAAATAAGGGTCAAATTTTAAGAGATAAGTGAACAATGCACCACATGACCATAACTACAGTTGGGCACATTGATAGTTTCTTAGGCAAGGTTAGTGTTATTTGTAGATATCCAATATAGGAAGAGTTCCTTTGAAAAATAGAAATGGTCAGGTTGTGCACTAGGTGGTGCAAATTTAAATGTTCAACATGGCAATATTGGTCAGTGTGCTAAAAAGGACAAAGGCAAGGTTGTTACAAAAATATATGAAATAGTTTAGGTCAAAATGGATAATGTCAAAGTGGAGAAAGGTGAATGAGTGAGGATGGGTTGGTAGGGGGTGTTCGAGCTGACTCCAACTACACTAGGCCAAATGGATGCTACCTACATAGTTCTATGGACACAATATCCAAAAGAACTCCAAGCCTAATGTAGTTCTTTAGTTGAGTTCAGATGGGATACCCCAATGTGAAATACCACACAGTTAGGTTTGGGTTGATATTTTGGTGATGGTGAGGTGTCATGGTGTATTTTGGTCAATAGTCACCATAATAATCCTACATGAATTAGGAGGAGAAAATATAGATGGGTAAGGTATGATAAATAAGTGGGTAATAACAAGGCTAAGCACCATAAATGTCATATGATGGATTTAAGATAAATAAGAGGTACCTTAATGAGGAGGTTAAACCTTCTAAAATTGTGTAAGGGTATACGCATAGTGATGGAATGTATTGATATAAGCCAAAGTTTAGGAGATGGGCATCTATCAAGATCTGCATAGTCTTGTTGGTGAAAGGTAATCATCACTATGAGTTGAGTTTTAAGGGCAATTAGCAATGTGATGACCTAAAAATATTTTTTTAATAGTCAAGTATATTGTACAAGGTAAAAATTTAGTAACATGGTGAGTGGTAGAGGATGGATTGTGCCTTACTCAAGAGTTGCATAGCCACTATGGGAAAAAGGTGTCCATGTCTACATCTTGTATCCCATTACCTTAGAACCAATGACTTTGGGTTATAATTAGAAGATGTACCACTAGTAGGAAGTTACATGGCCCAAGTTATTACATATATAGCTAGATAAGATGGTGGAGTTTCTACTATGACAAGTATTTGGAAGTTACCACCACCAGCAATAATGATTGTTTCAAAGGCATGATCATTATAGTGGCCTATAGATGGATGTTAATTTATGTCAATTAGGACAAAGATGATAATGCCATAAAAGACTACTAGGCCCATAAAGACCATAAAATAACAAAGCAAGTAAACACATTAGATGTAAATAAGATGATAAGGGTGATAAAAAGACATCATGATGGTGAATAATGACTTTATTGAGATGACCAATCAGATCAAGGGTGGTGTGTCCATATGAAAATGTAAGTATACATGACTATTTCAAGTGGGAATATTATTTGAGGGAATCAATGACATCAGAGGATCCTCCCAGTTAGTGGAATAGATAATCATGTCATTGAGGAATAATAGTCTGATTTTCTATTTAAAGAATCACGATATGAATGGTATCACATTATGTATTTATTTGGTTTTATATGTTGTTGATAGTGCAAGAAACTACACAAGGGTGAAGATGGTGAATGATGGGAATAATGGTAGGGACAATCAATAACCCCCATGACCTAAAATAGTCAATATGGTGAATATACATATCTACCAGATATTGTAACATATAATGAAGATAATGTAAGTATTGTTAAACCAAAAACAAGAGGAAAGGCACCCATAGCCTAAGTTTGAGCCTAAAATCTCACCTCCTTAGTAGTGAATAAGGTGAGAATTTTGATGTGCAAGATGCAGGGCTAGGGAACATGACCATTGGCCTATCTATGGAGGGAGCCCTCACTATCTTGGGGGATGCACATTGAGGCAACAAGAGGCGACACTTTTTAAAGTAGAACTAAAATATAAGGATGTAATGGATATGATGGTCAAGTAGGTTGAAATACCTAGAGTATAATATTATTCTCACCCTATGGGGATAAATATAGAAGAGGAGAATAAAGTATGCCCTTTAGCATCTACTGATATAGGGAATGCTATAGATGTTAGTTCAGGGAGTAATCAAGTAGAATGATGGATAAACACAAATCTAGAGTCACCATAAAATCATCCTAATGCTTAGGTAGGAAAATAATGTATTTTTTTACCTTAGGTGAGGTGTGTATAGTCTGATAAATTTGTATGTGCCATGCAACTCCTCACACCCTCAATAAAATATTGCACAATTTATTATAAACATGTACAAAATATGTTGGATGCAATTATTTGAATGTTATTATTATTAGGGTTATATGGAGACTCATGAATTCTATGGTTATGGTTGTTGTAATCTCACTTAAGGTAAATTAGATGTGGTAAGGTAATGAAAAACACTAATGGTAAAGTGAATAATATAATCATGAGATAAATGTCATATTGAAAATATCAACTAAGCACATTAGGATAAGAAGAGGGAATGATGTTCCTTCTATGAACATAATACCTATGAATGCATCACATGAGCATGATTTGAAGGTTAAAAAAAAGTGTGTTGATCATACTCTGTCAAGTACACTCAAAATGTGTAGAGGATTTATAGGTTGAAGAGGTGATGGATAAGGTAAAGGGAGTCGTTGGAGAGGGACAAAAGGAGGACCCATGCTTAACCGATAGAGACATTGAATAAAGAAATGGATGTCTTGAAGTAGTGATGCTAACAATATTTCATATGTTAAATGAAAAGAGTGAAGGACACAAGGAAGCAAACATGTATATGCATGTATAAACAATATGACTAGTGACCTCAATCTAATGAGTAAGAAGCTAGAGTGCTAATGGGAGAAAATAAATGAGATGCAATAAGGGATGAGGTGAAAGTAGACCAAGAGATGGATGAAGAGATAGGTAAAGGAGATAATTATGTCATAGATAAAGCTGAATATGAATAAGGATAGAGGGAACCAAGCATGGATATGGAGGAGGAAAAAAGGAAGGTTGAGAAGAACAAGGAATGTCATCAAGGGAGGTGAGGAAAATGAAATTAAATGGAGAAAAGAGAAGAAAAATAAAAGGTAGAAGATGGGGGTTTGAGGAATGTACTAAAAATGATAGATTGGAGAATTTTAAAGGGTGGGGAGTGAAGTGTAACAATCATGAAGGGTAATGGGAGGATGATAAATATGGTAATCTATGACATAATTGAAAAGAGTTCTAAAATAGACCAAAGAGAAAATAGTTTTGTGATAAGAATAAAAAATAAGAAAACACACAAAAGAAAAGGAAATATGAGGAAAAGGGAGTCAAATGAGGACACAAAAAAGATGACAAGAGAGTGAAGAAGTAGGTGATGACATGACTAAGTAAGCATGGATAAAGATAAAAAAGGAGAGGTAAAATGAAGAAAACTAGATGGTGGTATTGGAGATGAAAATGGGATGAAATATGAGAAAGGGGATAAGAAAAATGAGGGGAAGCAAAGGATGGGTGGATAAGAAGTTCAAGATATAAGGTATGTTATAATAAACTTGTTATAAGAGATTGATAAGCTAAAATATGGTAAGGTGATGAAGAAATAGGGAAACGCAATGAAATGGAATTAGATGAAAATAAAGGATGAAGATCATGGATGATAAGAAGGAAAAGGAAGAATTTAAGTAGGGATATAAATCATAGACACTTAGATGTAAAAGATAAGTGAGTAATAAGGTGGAAAGAGGATTGAAAAGTGTAAAATGTTAGGATTGATAAGAAGAAATGGGCAATTATGGAAGAATTCTCAAAGGATAAAGACGCAGTTAGAAGCTAGTTATGGAGGAAAAACATGGAAAAGTTGGGGATAGTGGCAAATTAATAGAGAGTGGTGGCACACATAATAAAAAATTGGATGATAGAATAAATACAAGAAATAACAATCATGATAGGTTAAAAAGATGGGAAAGAGGAAAAAAAATAAGAATTAGAATGAAGGTGGTTTAGAAGTAGTGGAAGAGCAGTAAGAAGGTGGTAGTAAAGAAGATGAGGTAAAAGTGTCCATCGATGTGCAAGGGAAATATATGATGTGGAATTTGTGAGAAAAAAATATTGAGGAAGAGGATATGATAGGTTACCAAGGGCAAGGGGAAAGGATGAAAATGGTGGAAGAAGATAAAGGGGATAAAGGGAAAGGTTGGTAAGAAGAGGAGAGAGGGACAAGAAACATGAAAGTGGGTGGGAGAGTGAACCACAAAGCATGTGCAAGGAAATATGATGCAGAGGCCAATGAAATAGAGTAGGTGATGGATTTATGGGAGATAAAAGGGGCCAATAAGAAAGGTTGTCAATCTTTATATTAAAGGAGATTGACAAGTTGGAAAAGTGGTCAAAAGAGATTGACAAGATGCAGGGAGGGAGGTGGTGAAGAGATAGATAGAGAAGTGGAGGAAGAGATTTTAGGGGAGAAGGGAAAATAAAATAAGGGATGTGGATGAGCTGACCTCAGTAACTGAGCGTTGCCTACATAGTCAAAAAAGACCTCAAGCCAATGTAATTTTCCTAATAATGGGGGAAACACAAGGAGGAATTATTAGACAATGTTAAATTATAAGGGTAATAGGAAGAATCTAGATCTTCCCTAACATAGGATTCCCTAAGCAAGAGGGCACTACTATAAATGTAAATTAATGAGAAGAAAAAGGGGAGGGTAATTAGTTATTAGTGGTTGAACTACACTTAGAAGTCAAGTAGTGCCTACATAATCTATGGACATTAGGCCAATGTAGTTAAATAAGGGTTGGGTGAGTGGTGTTCAAATTGGTTTCCCCAATTTGATGGACCACATGGTTTGGTTTTATTGAATTTTTGAAAATAAAGTGTGTGCATCGAAGGCAAGTTGAGGTTGTGGAGAAAGGTATCCTTAGAAGGTGGGTTGATCGATGTTAATGTTAATCTTATTTCATTTATGATTTGGATGGATGATAATGGTGGCACATAAGTGGGTTAGATGACCATACTCGATGTGTAAAAATACATAAAAAATTGTGAGACATAAGTCCAACAAAATACATGACTCAATGAGGATAGAGTAAGAAATGAGGTGTGATGTATATTTGTTGACAAGGACAAAGTAAAATAAAACTCAAAATTGGATTGACTTAAGGAACATAAGCCTTTTGAATGCTTTGCATTAATGTGCATTAGTTGATAAGAAAAGTTTCTTGATCATAGTGTTCTAAGTAAGCTCAAAATCCCTTGATTTACAAATAGTATAAAGGGAAGATGGGTGATAGGTGGTGTGAAGGATAAAGGGTAATGTGTATGGTAACCTTATCTGGGTAAGTTCACCCCTTCTATAGGTGTCCTAAGAATGATAATAAACAAGTCCATGTCATATGCTAGATGTATACTAATCAATGTAGGAAGTCTAAATGTGAAATCCAATTATGTCTTCCATCTTATTATTTTGTTTGAGAGTTGATTGTTACTTTCAAGATTATTTAGAATCTGCTTTGATTGTGATAGTGGGTATTTTACTTTATTGATGTCTATGGGAAGCTGATCAATGTGGGAAGCTTCCAAGAAATTACTCCATTTTTTAAAAATTTAACTTAACCATCTTTTAAGGGAGTGGTATAGGTTTAGATGCTTTTTTTAATTTTTTTTTATAGCTATCCTTCAAGGGAGCAGTCTACCTTTAGTGCAAGCAATCTTTATTTTGTTTTTGGACAACTATTTTTCAAGGGAGTAGCCTATAATGCTTAAGATATTGACCCAAGTAATATTTTGGTGTCTAAATTGTTTTTGAATGTGATTTTTTAAACATGGAAAAGTCTAACTAAGTTTAAAGGTTTACCTTTATGAGATAATTTACCTATAGAAGGGACAAACTTGAACATGAGAGGGTTAATTGATAGGTGTAAGGAGGTGGGTTGAGAGACAATGACCATGGATTCCATCTTGTTATAAATGAAAATTATCCATGAGAACCATGATATGGGTAGAGTCATAGTACCCATATTTAGGATTAAACTATGACTATGATAGTTAATCACATGGTTCTGTGTTATAATCAATTATCCTTAGAAGGAGAGGAGAAAGATGGGTAAAGGTGAAAATATTGTAATCAAGGGATGAGCTTAAGTTAGACAAAAGGAGTGAGCTTGATCCTTATTTAATAGAAAAATCAAAACATATCTATATTATTGAGAGGCTCAAGTCTATTTTTCCTTCAAGAGAGGACAAATGATAAGCTCTTGATCCATACTTATGGGTAATGATGTAGGATCCAAGCCAATTAAAAGCAAACTTGCCCTGCTTACTTTTCTCCATGTTGGTCACATGTTGGTTTTATTTTAGGATGAAATATTTGGCATTGAATTCTTTTTTTTTGAAGTGCTTGTTATAACTACAATTAATATGTTCTTGATAGATATGGAGGTTTGTGAGGGTTGTTAAACAATACTCATCAATTAGTTTAAGCTGCATTAATGATGTTGACAATAATCTTCTTTAGAAATAGTATCCTACAAATATATGTAAAGAGAGGGAATTTGGACATCAAGAAGCAAGAATGCCTCTGCTTCGAAGAATAGAGAGAAAGGGGTAGCACCTATAGAGGTTTGAATGCTAGTGTGATAGGCCCATAAAGTGAATGGGGTGTGCAAGTGCCAATCTCAACTTGAATCAATGAAAAATTTGGTTAGTATTTTGTTAGAGGATTCCACCTATCCATTTTATTATGTATAGTAATGTGAGGAAAATCTTAATTTGATACCAAATACATCACATAAACCTTAGACTTGTTTGTTTTTAAAATATTTTCCATTATCGGTGATGATCTTATGAGGAACACCAAAGTGGTAGATGATATGATGGTTGATAAAATCAATAATATTCTCCACCTTGGTTGAGATAAGAGGAATATATTCCACCTACTTGGTGAAATATTCAGTGGCTATGATGATGGATCTATGCTAATACAAAGAATGGGGATTGATTTCCCCATTGAGATTGAGCCCTCGTTGAGAGAAAGACCAAAATTCCTTAGATACTTGGAGGCCACTGGATGGCATGTGATGTAAATTATCATGTTGTTGACATTTAACACAATTTTTTACATAATAAAAATAGTCTTGGTTGAGGGCGGGCCAATAGTATCTAAGGTAAATGATACGTTTAGTGACTGATAAACTAATACAGTGTCCCCCACATATCCTATCATGAATTTCCCGAATGGCATGGGGAATTTCATGGCTACATAGGAAATGAAGGATACTGTCAAAACCATGTTTGTAAAGGATTCCACCTAGAAAGGTGTAATAGGGGGTAATATGAATAAAGGTTCTTTCAGTGTTCCTAGAGAGGTAGGGAGGAACGATACCTAGGATGAGGTAGTCAAAATTTTGGTCATACTAGATGTTGGATGGGGATTCCTCCACAATAAAAATGGTAGGGAGGTTAGATTTGTTAGAGGAGGGTGTGGTAAAATGATAAATGGTGAAAAATATTTTTGAATTAAAAGGCTAAGAAGGGATCTAAGAAGCAAGGCAAGCCATTGTATCAACAAATTTATTGGTATATTATGGAATAGATTAGACTAAGTAACATTTGAATTATGCTAAGAGTTATCAACTAAACATTTTTATTTTTTTAAGACATCATTCTTACATTGATAGGAGCCATTGACCTGGTTGACCATGAGTTGGGAATCACCAAAGACATTGATTTCCTTAATTCCCAAGACTAGAGTAGTTTGGAGACCTATGACTAGGGTTTCATACTCAATCATATTATTGGTACATTAAAAATATTTTTTTAAGGATAGAGGAGGGGGTTCACCATCAAAAGGAATAAGGATGATACTAGCTCCCCCACCATTTTGACACTTTGACCCATTGAATAACATATTCATTTGGTAGCTCATGCCCTCTTAGAAAAGAGTAGCAATGGATTCATTCAAAAATTCAAGAAGAGTTTGGTGAAGTGTCAAAGGTGATTTTTTCAATTGGTTGGAAATGAATTTTAGACACTCAAAAACATCTCCTTTACTAGTTTTTAAGGTCACATCACCTTGGACTAGTTCTTGACCTTAGCCATTCACCTAGCTACCTTACTTTTAAAACCCCCTTTACACTTGTTAAAACACCTAGGCACCCTTAGTCAAATGTTTTAGAAACATCATTATTTGGACAAATTTTATCCCTTTTTATCTTTGGAGTATTACCATCAATGATCAGCTTAACCATCGATGGTTAACCTGACGATCGATAGTCAAGTCTCCAAACCTGCAACACAAAATTATCTAATTTTAGGCTAGAAATGCATAGGAAAAATAAAAATTTTCCCATGCACACCTTATAGATTTATTTCTATTTTAATTTGCATCTTTATCCTATACAAAATTAACAACTTCATTTCTCTCCACTTAGTAATTTTGGGCCATAAATTAAAGGCTCTTGAAAGAGGTGAGGATCCAAAAATTTTGCATCTAAGCTCTTTTGTTTTCTTTGTGTAGGTATCAAGGACCCTAAAACCTATTTATATGACTATTGAAAGCTATAGTTACTATTATACTACCCAATTCCCTTCAGACCACTATCATCATTCATTAGGCATTTTACAAGTATATATTGTTTCTTTTTGTCATTTTCCCTTTTTATTGACTTCTCTAGCTTAATCAATCCACTTGCACTTCATCTCTCTAGAACCCCTTTACAATCCTCTACCTGTAATCCATTTCCCCCCTAACTCCATATCCCTAAACATCCCATAGGTAACCATTTCTTATTAATACAACTGTTACTAGTCATAACAACTATTATCAGTCCCCCAATCATCATTGGTTAGACCCAACCATCATCAGTTAATCTAACCACCATTGATCACTATCAAAAAATAATAAATTGTTATTTTTAGGCATTTTACACCTTAACCAACACCTTTTCCTATTTTTTACCTATTTTTAGAGCCTATTAAATTTTTTTAAATTAGATATCAACCTATCTTTATGCATGGTATTGACTCACCATGCGACATTTAGTCACCTTATTAAACAGGTACTTTTATTTCTTTCTTACATAAGCATTTTATTTCTTGTCAATTTTAATGCAAAGATATTTTATTTATAAAATCAAATCCTTTTATCATTAGGGGAGTGGATTGATAGCCATCCAAGGGAGCTTTCACTTCTTGGGTCTAGTGTTGCTAGGAATTCCACCCTTCATACTCGTCTAACAAATAAGTTGGTTTAGTGTGGTCTTATTATAGGTCATCCTTCCTCACCAAAAAGGAACTCTCACTTTGTTTGGTCATCAAAAAGAACAAAATTTACTATGTACACACCCCTCATCATTTATTTCTTCCTTTCAAAATATAAAAGTTGAAAGTAGAGTTAGAAATAGTAAGAAACATTTTGGCACACCTGATGGGACCCCTTTTGGGTTCATAATTCTCTTCAAGAATATACTTGTATTAGTGAAAATTCATCCTCTTACATTTTTGTTATTTCCAAATTTCAAAAGATAGAAATTTGATCTCTTTTCTCTTCTTTTTATAAAAATAAAAAATAAGCAAAAGAAAAATTTTCATCTTAGGGATAGGTTGCATTTTCATCCTACATTAAGTGCATTTTTAGTTGTTCCTTGTTTGCATGAAAAGACATCAAAAAAGATTCTTTTGGGATAAAATTGAATGCATTCATTATATTTATTACTTGGTGATTAACTCATCTAGATTAACTAAATGCATCATGAATTAATTATACCACATATGTGTTACACTACCAAAACACATGCTCGAAATGAACATCAAAACTTACCTGAGACAAGGCCCATTGGGATTTTATCACTCTTTGGATCAGCATACCCTAATTGGTGATATCAATTGGATTTCATCTCCAAGGGGAGGACCCACTCCATTCTCTAGTGGAGTATAAAATCTAGACAAATGGTATCTATTAGCTAAGTGGTCTAACTCAGCTTTAGGTTCATGAAGTGTGGGGAGCAAGCCCACAGTATGAGGCCACATACCTGATCTAGTGTAGATTATTTGAGCACAAAAATTTAACCTAAAACTATCGTTAGATGGATCTTTTAGTACCTAACTTGCAATCCAATTTCCCCTATCATAGCCTTTAAGGCATAATCTAAAAGTGATTTTAAAAGAATCCTAAGATTAATTCCACTATCAATGTGTGCTTTGCCTACTTTGGGATTTTCTTTGTTTGAGGTGAGAGGTTCATTATCTATTTATAATTTCTCATATGGTCTTAACTAGACAACAAATGAGAAATCAAACCAACCAACCACCATCTTCTTCTTCATCCTCATCCATGGATTACACCTCAGATGTTTATAGATCACCCTATGCTTTGCCACACCATTATCCCCCACCTACAGTGCCTCCCATAATTCTTGAAGGTGATCCATATTCTTAAGCCTTTCTAGACAACAATCTGGTTGTTTTGAAACACTATATTAATACCTTAGCCTACCATACTTTGACATCTTTGGTTCCTCCCATGGATCCACCTTATGGTATGCCATATCACATCATGGTTGGTGTTACATCATCCCAACCTTTTATTATCCAATATTCTTATTCTACCATTAGTTCATCTACTACTACCACCCAAACACCTATTACCCCAATTAATGCCTCTAATGTTGTCTTAACTTTATCTCTTGCCTCTTTTGTCAATGTAGTGTCTTCCACACCCATATCTACCATTTCTTCCAACTTATCCAATATACCAACCTCAACCCCCTTTCAAAGCTTCGTTTTATCCATACCACAAGCACTCCTTACCATTATAACTAGGGTGACTACCCATCAATAAATTTCAAACACTTTAGCATTACTAACCCAAGACATATCCCCATCAACCAACCAAATGTACCCCTAAACCAATCATTATCAGTTCCCCTATGATCCCCCATAGTACCTTCTCAATATATTCCCAACCCATAGTGATATATTGTACCCTCAACTTAACCCTTAATGTCTATTAGTCTTATTAGGGTACTATCCGAACCTTAGGCCCCCACATACCAATATGTGCCCACCTCTGTACCTCTTGCTACATACCAATCAATAGCTGTAACCCAACCTCAATATAACCTACCACCAAAATATGCAATTATCCAACACAAACCTAACCTAATAAGGATGCTCATATATAATATGATCCAAATCAAGTCATCTATCTTTGGGTCCCATAACCTTTTATCATATGACCAAATCTATAATTAACCTATCAATCCATCTATCCCAATTCATGCTTATTCTCCTCAATGGGAGCTCCCCAAATTCTCTAAATTTTAAGGGAAGTAGGATCCTCATTAACATTTGAGTGAAAAACACCACTCTTGTTACTTTATTGTATATGAGGATCCCTTCCTCCTCTAAACATTCCTATGTCTTTATCAGGACCTACCTTAGATTAGTATAGTGCCCTTCCTAGAAATTCTATCTTTTCATTCTCCCAACTTGTCCAAATCTTCTTAGAACATTTTTTGATAAACATATCTAAGAAATTATCCATAATTAACCTACATTATATCAAGTAGTTTGATAATTAGTTAATTTCTGAATTTGTTGCATCATGGTGAGGCCTCATTAATCAACTATCCTTTTCACTACCCTAAATATAACTCATTGAATTTTTCTCTATAGGTTGTACAAAACACATTGCTCCCACCCTTCAAGTATAAACATTTAGAACCATTGATGAAGCATTCACAATGATGTGTAAACTTGGAAACTATGCCATAGATGAGGGCAAACTAAAATTATGAAATAAAAATTCCACTTTCAATTCCAATGACCCCATTTAACCAAAACATCCACAAATATGGTCATATTAAAAACTACCCCACTTCCATCAATTCACTAACCATGTCAAATCATGCCTTCCAACCCTTCTTACCCACCGAATCAAAATCAAAACTAGGTTCTACCTAAATAATTCACACCTATAGGTGAATCTTATGCCTTTGTACTAGATAAACTACTCCAAGCTAACCTTATCCAACTTCCACGAATCAAGCAAGCCACCCCAACAATTTGACCCCTCTCACCCTATGCCTAGATGGTATAATGAAAATGACCATTGTTCTTTCCATCAGGTCATTAGACATGATATAAACTAGTGTAACACTTTTAAAAATCTTGTCCAAAAATTTATTGATAATGGTGAATTATCATTTGACAACCCTAATGCTCCTCCCAACCATTCTCTCAATATTTTATATAAACTATTTCCTAAACATCCTCCACCTACCCAAACCCATGATAATCAATTTGAACCATATTCATCTCATGAGACACACACAATCAATGTCATCATAATTGAGCCCATGGAGATGAGCCTTATATTTCTATTATTCCTTCACCAACCTCACCTATGAAAAAAGTAAATTCACCTCTTATCCCTTTAGATACCCAAATAGAATGATTTATAACCCTCACATCTTCTCCTTTCATAAGAGAAGCTATTTATTTTACTACCTCTTATTCTACCCCACCAAATGAAGTGGTACAACTCCCTTTTTATGCTTTGGATACCCTAACAAAGGAAGGAGCTAGGACCATACATACACCCCTAATCAATCAACCATATCCTCCCTTAATCACCCCATAAGCAACTATCATTTTGGACACTTAGAAATCAAGTAAAGATGAAGGAACCATTCCCTCTTCTTTACCCAAAGGATTAACATTTGAAATAATTGATCAAGAACCCAAACCTATTTATAATCCCTTTTCTTGTCTAGTGCAAAATGTAGAATTTGTTTCAAAACCTATCCTAGATAGATCCACCTTATGGCAATGTCTGGGGCTCCCATACCAAAGTAGATTTAAACCCTTGACCTTATTTCCATCCACCCTTAAAGATATTTTCACCCTAACATCGAACACACCTTGATCCCAAGACATAAATGAACCATATCACCCACCTCCACCTAGATCATCTCATCATTTTCTTTCTAGACTAACCAAGAATTTAGGCACCCTTCCCACACCTAGCATCGACCATCCACCCATAAAATTAGACCTAACCTCCTCTATTCCACCTAAAAAACCACCAACCAAGATGGATCAAAGGGTGTAGTTACCTAAACTTTATCCTCAAGCTTGACCTTTACCACCCCCTTCTCATTTTCCATCTATTTTGGGACCCTACCATTCTACCATCCCAGCTATTTATTCCACTTTAATTAAACCAATGCCCTTTTCTATGCCTACTCCTCCACCACCTAGGTTATCAATGACTTCATCATTCTTAGATATTTTATCTCCATCCACTTTTCCACCTATTATCAACCCCCATCCTCTACTTTAAAACCATCCATTAGTAACTTGATCATAGATAAGCCAATCCAACCTAAACCATCTACCAAATTTTCCCAACCACCTACCCTCTCTAAGGTTAAGGCCATGCCTAAGAAGATTCTTATTTCCTTGACAAGTGTTCCAACACCCCCAAGACCTCTATATGCATCTTACTCTATTATTTTATGAAGGTTGTTGTAAACATCCACCATTAAGCTTCTACTGATTAATCCATTCACCCCTCCAATACCAAACCTTCTTAGTTCAATGATACTCAGATCTATGTGCACCATAAGATGTTAGTACATGACATGGAGAACTACAAAGATCTCTAAGATCTTGTTCACTACTAATATGATGATGATGATTTATTATCTAATGAACCACTTTCACCTACCTTACCAATCCAATAGCTAACTCAACTAATCCAACCACCATCCCAACCAACACATACTTCCCCACTTTCATCTAAAAGTGGGGCGAAAATTGAATCCATCACCTAGTCCAATCAAGCCCATTGTCCATACCATCCATATGATTACCTGATCTTGGGATCAAAAAAGGGGTAAAGGATGAACCAATTCATCCATTCAATGGCCAATTAGAATCCTATCCTTCTAACCAATCCCCAACACCAAAACCTTCACCTACACCATCATCAGGGCCCAAGGTGTCCATCCTTGGTGTCACTCTATCTAACCATTTTGAATCCATTCAATTAACTATGTTAAAGCAACTCCACCAAAAACTTGTCAAGATAAGTATTTATGAGTTAATCGACACATCACCTCACCACTGTCAAGCACTAATAAAGGTTCTATAAACCATAGAGGTTCAACCAAATGACCCTCAACCTCTTACATCCTTCATTGGAACCCTTCAACATTTTTCTATTTTTACCTTCCTATACTTTGACATACCTCCAACACACTCTAAGGACTCCAATCCTCATCTCTTTATCACCATATACATTAATTACACATGTGTTAAAAGGGTGATGATTGATAAAGGAGACAACATCAACATAATCTCCTCCCATGCTTTCAATCAACTATGTTTACCAAATAACATCATGGCCAAAAGCATAGCATTTCTTTGCTCCTTTAATGACATAAATACCACTACCTTTGGGACTCTATTTCTTTAAATATGCTTAGGGCCTCACACTATTCTTGAGATATTTTATGTTACATAGGGTGATTTCCAATATAACATTCTACTTGGATTCCCTTGGATACAAGATATGAGTTATATCCTATCTAATTTACATTGTTGTGTCAAATTTTAACATGAAGGACAAGTTACAACCATCAAAGATGATCCTAGTCCTTTTACATCCTACAACATGACCTATAGGCCTAATGTTGTCCTTCTTCCACATTCATCTCCCACACAATCAACAAACCCCATTAATATAGTTGCACCATCAACTATGATCTATAGTGCTTCTACCATCAACAACGATCAAGCCTCAACTAGTGTATCTATCCCTGCTTCACATATTCCCATAAAGGATTCCCTGGCAAAACATTTTTAATGTCTCTCCCTTGGGGAATATTAACTTTTAGCCTTAGATGCATTTCCCACTCCATAAGAATATGGGAACCTCCAAAATGACCCTTCTTATGACCCTAACATAGGAGCCATCATCCCCTTTGGACTTCCCAATAATCACACATATTTTACCTATGAAGGACTTGATCAACCATTCCTCACTCCTACTACCACTCTATATATCCAACCTTTCACTTCCAATTTATCTTATCTAAGCAATCCATTCTTTCACAAAACCTATCTTCATTGTTGTACTTAGAAAGGATTTGATATGGGCCTTTATGAATAAAGACCTCATGAATTAATCATTATCAAAACTCAATAACCTCATAAGTTCTTTGGGCTCATGATCAAACCACTAGAAGATCCCACCTCACCAAAACCTATTGTTACCCCTAAGGAAGATATTCCATCCTCACCTAGTTTATCTTCCCAATCTAAAGACTTGGACATCATCCCATCCAGCTTTTTTTTTGGATCAATACCATTAGTCTAGGGCCACTAACCCATCAACAAGGTGGCCAAACCAAAACTTTTCCCCTCATCCATCTCAAAATTATTGACCATGAGTCACCCACCATGCATACCATTTAGCATCAAGATGATGATTTCATCCTCACATATCTTGGTGCAACAGATTCTTCTATCCGTAAATCTTTCCCTCCTAATAACCAAACCATGATCAATGAATCAACTATAAATGTTAATTTTGGGACATAGGAGGATCCTCATATCATTAAACATGGCTGATCCTTAAACTCATATGAGTAACAAGATTATCATTTCTTCCTTCAAGATCATAGAATTGCATTTGCATGGTCTTATAGGGATATGTCTGGGATCAAACCCTCCATTGCTCTCCATAACATCATTAATCATCTTAAGGCTAATCTGATACATAAAAACCTTCACACAATTCACCCTTGTGTATCCCTTCTCATCAAATAATAAAATCAACATCTCCTATCTAGTAACCTCATTTAACCCATTGACTATCCATAATGGGTCTCTAATATTATTCCCATTACCAAATCCATTGGGGGATTCCATCTTTGTGTAGATTTCCATGACATTAGCCTTACATGCCCTAAGGATGACTTTCCTTTACCCAACATTAACCAAATAATTTATCTTACCATTGGCCATGCGATTTTATCCCTCATGGATAGTTTTATAGGATATAATAAGATCTTGATCGCCCCCTTATATCAACATAAAACTACCTTCATTACTCTTTAGGGAACCTTATGCGATCAGGTCATGCATTTTGGTTTAAAAAACATAGGAGTGACTTACCAAAGATCAATGCATATATCTTCCTTTATCTTATCCATATTATTTTATAGTATTATCTGGATGATCTCCTTAAGAAATCTAAATACCACAAACATCATCTAGTGGTTCTTGTTATCATTTTCAATCAACTACTCCAATTTAATGTGTGGCTGAATCCTAAGAAATGCATTTTTGGGGTCTTATTTAAGAATATCTTTGGCTTTATCATTTCCCTAAATGGAATTAAAATTGATCCTACTATGGTCAAGACCATCATATAAATGCCTCCTCTAACAAACCTCAAACAACTTCTGAGTCTACAGGTAAAACTCCAATCTATCCATCACTTCATCTCCTAGTTATCAAGTAGATTCCAATCCTTTCACCATATCCTAGAGAAAGACACCTCTCTTAGATGGACCAAATATTTTTAACAAGCCTTTGACTCACTCAAGGAGTACCTATTTTCTCCACTAGTTATTATCCCACCTAGGGATGACCGGCCTTTCAACCTTTACATCTCCACCATCAATCACTCTTTAGGTGAAATGTTGGATCATTGAAATGAACAAAACAAAGATAAATCCATTTATTATATTATCCACATGATTATAGAGTATGAGACACAATATAACCATCTTTAAAATATTTGTTTCACTCTCATTTTTTTCACCTCTAAAATACATCATTACCTTTTCCATCACAAAACCTACATTATTACCGACACCAACTAACTCAAGTACATGAACTCCAAGCCATACAAAAATTAGCATATGGATAAGTGGATCATGCTTAAAGTTGAGTTTCATGTTGAGTTTCTTCACAAAAAATCCACTAAAATGTAGGTCATTACTGACTAATTAGTTGAAGCCCCCTTCCTAGATAACCAACCCATTCTATTAACCTTTGTAGATGAGTCTATTGTGACTCTTTCCTAGGAAAACCCCCTTACCAAATGACCATGTTTTTTATGGATCTAAATTCCAACATGGTGTGGGTTCAAGCATAATTTTCATTCCTCTTCATGGAGAACCTCTTCCACTATCCTTTAAAATTGACTTTGAATATACTAACAACATGGTAGAATATGAAGCTTTGGTTATCATTATCCAAACTACTCTTGCCTTAGGAATAAAAACCATATCTATCTTCTGTGATTCTCAAATTATGGTTAAACAAGTCAATGGGTCATATCAATGTAATAATGACATTTTAGAAAAGTATAAGATTCTTGTTGACAAGCTCTTGACATCTTTTAAATGTTATCAGATCAAGTTGGTACCCTAATCTACTAACAAATTCATAGAAACAATGGCCTCCCTTACATCTCCAATACCTTCTAAACCCATTGAATCTAAATTATTATTTATAATCCATCACTTCATGAAACCTTCATATATCAATTCAGACCTTCCAATCATCTATAATGTGGAGGCATCTCCTTTAGACATCTAGTATGACCAAACTTTTAACTACCTTAACCTTAGTGTCATCCCACCTAATCTCTGAAATAATTCCTAGAAATACTTTATGTAGGGTACCTCCTATTATACCATACTAAGGGGAATCCTTTAAAAACATGGATTTGATGGCCTTTTTCTCTATTGTCTATGAAGTCATGAGATTTCCTATGTTATCAAGGAAACTCATGATGGAATTTGAGGGGGACATTTTAGTGGCCTCGCTATTGCCAAAATAATCCTATGCCTTGGCTTATATTAGCCTACCCTTAATCATGACTACTATGACTATGTAAAGAAGTGTGTCAAGTGTCAACAAAATGTTAACTTATATCACATGCTAAATGTTTATATAGCCTATCATGTATCATATACATATCTCTTGATCATATACATCTCACATCTTTGGCATGCAAGCCAATATCAAAATCATATACAAACATCTTGACCATGTGTATCATGATCCTAGGGCACCACTGCCACTGGCCCCATCCACACATGTGCCTATCCTAGTACCTATACCTATCTTAAGTGGAGGCCTATCAGATGACACACTACCATAACCCACTAACCTAGGGATATATTAATTACTCTACCAACTAAACCAACCTAATACACTCCCCACCTTGGTTCATTAGGACACTATGCTAGCATAATACCCTCATAGTAACACAACTCCTATGTGGCTACTAGATATATATCTTGTGTAACAAAATATGGAGGTACCACCGCTACTCTACTAGACCATTATATATAATCTCTCTCTTGCGTCACTAAATCAAGTGAGGCCCTTGCTTGGTCCTACTCTCCCATCATTTTGGTAACCTACCCCTATAAAATGGCCACCTAACCAAATAAAGTGGTGACTTGTGCCTGGGCCTAATCTCTTTGTACTATTACTCCTCCTAGTTAACCCTAAAGAGTGGTAATATTCCCTTGTAACATGATAATATGAGCTTGTGCTACTGCCACGACTACCACTCCATGTGGATCACCTTGTGATGGTCTCTATCTTAGATCAACATCCATCGACTCCTGGTCCCCATCTCCCCAACCAAAATTGACCATTATGTTCCTACCTTAAAACCATGTAAGATAGTCAGTCATTAATGCTTACATCATCTCCCACCCTATCAAGAATATCCTCATAAACTAACTCCTCCTCCTATGGCTCTAGTAGTAAAAAATCCACATCCTCCCTCTTATACTAAGTAAAATCATGAGGAATACCCTGTGTAAGTCTAAACTATCTCTGCACCCTCTCCAATGGGATGTGCTCAATCTCACCATCCCATCTACCATATATGCATCTCCAACTCTTTAGTAAGTATCTATGGTATTGGTATCCAACCCATATTATCCAAGTCATGTATGGCCTCCAAACTATGTGTCCAAGCACTAATCCCTCCAAGGCACCCAAAAACCAATCAATATCCCTCGACTTACCACCAAGCCCTATCTTCACCCCATCCCTCTATTGATAAAATATAACTATGTAGTCCATTACTAGGTAAACTTCTATCAACATGCCCAATGGTATCAGTACCCATATGTGATCAAATGCCTAATAATGAATCATGAACCCCACACTAATGCCATAGCACCTAGGTGCTCTAAATCCCCATAACTCTCTATAAATTTGAACTGATAACACCTAGCCCCATCCATAAATAATTATCTCAAGCATCATATCTATAATAACCCCTATAAAAACACACTGAAACCTCACCTAATCTAATTTGGTAATACATAACATGCCACTGGTAATTATATTATAGTCAATAAGTGTCTCTCTCGCTAGGCCCTCTAGTATAGTATCCTAATACTAAATCCTCATGAATGGAAATGTCCATCTAATTTATCATCCATATATAGAAAATCCATGCACTCATCAATCTCCTCACTCTCCATATGGTATATGGAGTCCCCATACATAGGAAAGCATGTAATATGATGCATATCCTCTAAAAGGATGCTCATCTTCCCAGTCAACAACTAGAATGTGTTAGTCATCGGGTCCCATCTCTCAATAAGGGAAACTATCATCACAACATCCTTGAGAAAGTGCTTATAATGATGCATCCCTCCAAATCCAACCACCTCCATGTGTTTTCAATCCTCAACTGACATCACATCTCAAACTTCTATAAGGATCTCAAACACTTGATCCCATGGTTGGATCTGATCTTGCTCTTGCAAAACAAACATATCAATAATTAAGTGACAACATATCCCTATGTATATAATAAAAATTGAACATTTACATCATTTCTACCACTATTTCATCTATCCTTTGTTTCCTACACCTATTTATCACAACTACAAACACATTCAATCCTTCAGAGATTTCACACACCTATTCCCCTACTCAATTTTAACTAGCATAATCACATTACCCTACCCCTCTTCTATTTTCAAATATGCCATAATACCTATTATTTATATAAATAACTACCTACATCTTGTCCTTTAACAAATGCCTATTTCTTATATTATATTTCTTTATAAAACTTCACAACCTCTAACAAACCCTTACACCACCCTTTAGACCTTACTTTATTTTAACTTGCATGAAGTTATCTATGTTTTTACATGCATTAGATTTATTCCAAAAAAACATGGATAAACATCCACCTATCAACCTCTTACCCAGTAGACCCACCTCTAATATTATAATAAATACATACTTCCTTATGTAATTTGAATTTCTAAAAAATAGGCACCCTTTTTAATAAAAAAATCAATATAATAATATAATATTTAATTAATCAACCTACCCCCTTTTTTAACCCTTCTCTTTTCCTAAACCCCCTTCCCTTATTTTTACTAATCATCAATAGATATCCCTAACCATCGATGGTCTCCTAAGGGAATTTACCCCTAGGGTCGATCATCACCGATTGGGTCAACCATCAATGATCACTATTAACGACTGATAGTGGTGAACCTTGACCACTTGACCTCTTCCAAAACCCAAATCTCTCTTAAAACAAACCATCATTTTTTAACTACCTCTATAATTCATAAAAACACCTTACACTCTACACTTTTACCTCTATTTTTATATACTACTCATACTTTCTCTAAAACCCTTAGTGAATCAAACCCTAGGGCATGTCCTACACACATAGTCTACCCTAAACTCCCATTAACACATCTGTTGTTTGTATTATATTCATAAATTGTAACTCACATCAAATTTAAAACATGAACCTACCTCATTCTTTGACTGATGGTGATGGCTCAATCCGTGCCTCACCACTTGAATGTCAAAATCTCTAGCATCCATCTCAACTCCACTTGATTAATCCCATGCACCACTCTCATATTGACACCTCAATACACTTTGATGCACTAGAAAGAAATTTTCATACCAAATACTCATAAATGATAACACACCAATTGCTCAATTTGAAAAATGAAGACAAAGTGTTGATCATTTGCCTTTTCACCATAGTTTTAGAGTTTTCGCCTAACCATTGATGGTTCTCTAACCATCAATGCCTTATCACAACCATCATAACCATTAACAATTAACATTAACCATCGATAGTTACATAACCGTTGATAGTTTCCCCTAACCATTGATGGTTAGGGTTATACTTTTTACCCCACATTTATAACCCCTTTTTTCCGTAAACAAACCTTGTAACACATCCAAATGGAGCCACCTTGACCTCTTCGAGAGTAACCCTCTCCCATAACTAGTAATAACTACATTAGGCCTAAAGTCCATGTTGGAATACTATCCATGGGACTATGTAGGAAGCATCCTCATGCCTAGTGTATTAGGAGTCAACTCAACCATTCCCTACCCCACCAACCACTTTCCCAATTTACCTTCATTTATCTCGAAGTTGGTGCCTTTTTGAACATACCTATTTTCATACCTTGTGGTAACATTGCTTTGGTTATGATGGCTACCTTGATCAATTTTTCCATGTTAAAATTTTATATTATGTACCACCTTATGTGTGACCCAACCATTTATGTTCTTTTTAGAGCACTTCTTACCCTAAAGACCTAAGAAAACACTGACCTTTTCTAGGACAATTGATATGTGTGACCTGATTAACTATGACCAATGTTAGGGATTGGTTACTTTATCACCCATCCTAGAACCTAATGTTATTATTTTTAATAATTTCAAATTTAGTCCTTGTGTGATTTTAACTCTCACACTTGGTCACATCTTGTGCCCACACCTTTCCCACCAAATTGCATGACCTTCATTTTACCTTTTATCAGACCATGACCTGATTTTAGTGTTCCCTAATTGACTCCCAATTTAAGGGGGAATAACCTCTTCCTATACTTGGGGTAACCAAACCCTAGCCAATCAATAGTTCATTTTTTTATACATCTTATTGACCTAAAGCCACACAATAAAAAAAGAGTCAAATGTAAACACTCAAAAATGTCTCCTAAACCATTTTTTGATGCCACATCACCTTGGACCTATTCTTGACCTTAGCCATTCACCTAACTACCTCACTTTTAAAACCCCGTTTACACTTTTTAAAGCACTTAGGCACCTTTGGTTACATATTTTATAAACATCATTATTTAGACCTATTTCAACCCTTTTTTAGATTTGGACTATGACCATCAATGGTTAGCTTAACCATTGATGGTTAGCCTGACCGTCGACAATCAAGTCTCCAAACTTGGAACATAAAAATATCTAGTTGTAGGCTATAATTTCATGAGAAAAATAAAAACTTTCCCATACACACCTTACAACTTTATTTCTCTTAGAATTATCTTCTTTATCTTGGAACAACTTAGTAACTTCCTTTTCCCCACTTAGCAAGTTTGGGCTATAAATTGAAGGCTCTTAAAAGAGGTGAGGATCCAAAAATTTGCATCTAGGCTCTTTTATATTCTTTTTGAAGGTATCCAAAACCTCAAAAATCTATCCATATGACTATTGAAATTTGAAGATACTATTATGCTACCCAATTTACTTCAAACCACTATCATCATCAATTTAGAATTTTACAAATATCTCTTGTTTGTTTTTATCAGTTTCCTTTTGTTATTGACTTCTTTATCTTAATCAAGACACTTACACTTCATCTCTCTAAATCCCATTTATAATTCTCTTCGCATAAGTTATTTTCCCCTAACTCCATATCCCTAGAATTTCCATAGGTAACCATCACCAATTGCTATAACTATTGTCGATCACAACAACTATCATTGGTGGCTCAACCATCATCAGTTAAACCCGAACAATATTAGTTAATATGCACACTACCACTCACATTCAAAATATAATAGATTTTTATTTTCAAGCATTTTTCACCTTAACTAGTTTCTTTTCCAATTTTTGACCTACTTATAGAGCCTATTCAATTTTTTTGAACTAGATCTTGACCTATTTTTATGTATGGTATTGACTCATCGTCAACATTTAGGCACTTATTAAATAAGTACTTTTATTTATTTCTAGCATAACAATTTTATTTCTTATCAATTTGAATGTAAATATATTTTATTTCTTTTATCAAATCTTTTTATCATTATGAGAGTGAATTGACAACCATCTAATCGAGCTTTCACTTTTTGGGTCTAGCATTGCTAGGCAATCCACCTTTCATAATGACTAACAAATAAGTCGGTTTAGTGCCATCTTATTGTAGGTATTCCTTTATCATAAAAAGGAGATCTCACTTTGTCTAGTCATTAATGAGTGTAATGTTGATTAGGTACACAACCCTCATCATTTTTTTCTTCCTTTGAAAATAAAAAAGTTAAATGTAGATATAAAAATAGTAAGAAACATGACTTGCCCCTTAATTGACTTTTGTTGAAGGAACTCAAGATCAAAATCTGCTAAGAGCATAAGCCACTTGGCCATACATTTATTTTGGTATGGCTTAGAATACATGTACTTGAGTGGGTCGGTGTTGGTTATGACATAGGGTTTATGGTTAATATGGTAGTGGTGGAGTTTGGTGGAAATGAAAGTCAATGCTAAGTAGAGTTTCTCAGTATGGGTGTATCAAGTCTCATATTCTATAAGTGTGTGGATAATTTAGTATTTGTCTTCCTCTTTGTGTTATTCATCTCATTGAGATAACATTTACCCTAGGGAATGGTTAGTGGTAGAGATATATAGGTAAAAGAGGTGGTCATCCTTAGGATGGGTGAGGATACGTGGTGACAAAAGGTACTATTTAAGTGATCTAAAGGCTTTTTGACAATTGTTATTCCATTTGAAAGAGACATCCTTATTTAGAATGTGATGGAAAGGTTATCATCAGTATGAAAGCTGGGAAATGAAATAACAAATGGATTGAATCTTTCCCTGTAAGCTATGGAGTTGCTTAAGGTTGATAGGAGGATGCATCTCCAAGATTTCTTTGACCTTGGTAGGGTCTAATTTTATTCCTCAAAGGGAGATGATAAATTCAAGAATATTTCTTGAAAGGACCCCAAAAACACATTTTTTAGGGTTGAGTTTGATATGGAAATAGATCAGGCGTTCAAAGATAGTGTCGATAACTTTCAGATGATCTTTGTGAGATTTGAATTTCCTAAGAGATCATCAAAATTGTCCTCTACGATGGTGTGGATGAGGTCATGGAAGATGTAGGTCATTACTCATTGGTAGATTGAACTAATATTTTTTAACCCAACAGGCATGAGTCTATAGCAAAAATTTCCCCAAGGGGTGGTAAAGGTAGTTTTACACTAATCTTTAGGATTAATCAAGATCTAAATGTAACCTAAAAACCTATCCATGAGAGATAACATCTCATGGCCAGCTATAAGATCAATAAGCTGGTCAATACTAGGAAGAGGAAAGTCATCCTTGGGTTAGGAGAGGTTAAGGTCATGAAAGTCCATACAAATTCATATACCTCAATGGCTTTGATGATATGTATGATATTCAAGACCCATTGGGGGTAGTCAATGGGTTGAATGAAGTTCACAGATAAGAGATGTTGAAGTTCTTCTTTGATGAGAAGAGACATATGAGGATGTATGCATAAAAGAATTTATTTAATAGGCTTAGAATCATGATGAGTGACTATGATATGGGTAGCAATGGTACTATTGGGTGTCATTATCCCCTTCATTTAATCAACTTTCTATCGATGTCATATTTAACTAGGGTTATGTCTAAAGATGTATGCAACAAGAGGAATCATAATGATTTAGTAATTGAATGGGGGTATTTATATATTTTTGTTTTGGGGGTTTTTAATGTCTTAAGTATTTCTTCATTAAAACCTTATTGGAATCAAACTATGTAAATCTGCTGGAAATAAACACACATTGCAGAAATGAAATTGATTACTGGAAATAAACACACATTAAGAAATGAAATTGATTTCTAGAAACAAACACACATTGTAGGAATGAAATTGATTGCTGAAAATAAGCACATGTTGTAGAAATGAAATTGATTACTGGAAACAAACACACATTGCAGGAATGAAATTGATTGTAGGAAATAAGCACACATTATAGAAATGAAAATTTAATCTAAAATGCCTACAGGAACAAATTTAAAACAAATCTTAAATTTAAAGAGTTGGAAGCATTTATAAATTTAATAGAGTTACCTATTTAATTTTGCGAATAGAAATATAAATACTGATAAAAATGAAGATCCTAGTTCTTTGGAGGAGTGGGCCCTTACTCCGCCTAGAACAAGATTTGAACAATTCAATTTGCTTTCAAAATAGGAATGGCTATTTCATTGATAAAATGTTCTATATTACAAAATGTACTAAGTTATCCTTTATCTCCCTATTATTCTATATTTCTATGTATATATATTTTTACTAAATTCTCAAGTATGTCTATATAGGTGTTTTGATGGCTAGAACTATTTCATAGATACGATGGAACTAAATCATGTTTAGAATAGATGTTGAATTAAGATGTGGCTAGATGTCCAATTGTGTGATAATTGTCTTGATTTTATCAATTTAGAAAATTGGGAATCTATTCCTAATTTAATGGGATCATTGATCTTGACAGATCACTAGCTGTTTGGAATAAATCCTCATTAGTTCCATTTCTAGCTACAAAAGTTTTGGAGCTTATCTGAAAGAGTACTAGAGCTAAATATAGAGTTCTAGAGCTAAGTCTAAAAATGTGACAAATTGAATTAGTATGGTGAAGTTCTAGAACTAACTGTGATGGTTGGAAAATATCTTTTGTAGGTTTTAGAACTAACTATGATGATTCTAGAATAAATTTTGTAGGTTTCAACACTAATCAGAATTGAGTCCAATGCTTCCAAAGATATGCAATCCACTTCATATTTGTTCTTTAGCCTAATGATGACCTATTTTATTGCAAAACTAGAATTTTCCAACACACTTGTTAGGAATTACAAGTCTTTTAAAACGTTAGAATCACAATCAACAAAAGATGGATAATCACATCCTAACTCATCTCAAATCAAAATAAAAGTTACAAAACGCAATCAAACTTAATAGAAAGAGAGATTAAGATGAGGTCATTTATTATACATTTATTAGGCATATCCTAGCCTCATCATTTCCCCCATAATTGTTTTTAAGTCCCTTTACAAACTTCATTCTTCAAATTCAAGATTGTATATCCTGCATTCCATTTGATTACTTAGATCAAATGGTTGAATTTGAATATCCTAATGCTTTGACTCAGAAGTACTATACCCTGCTCCTACTTCTAATTTTATTTTCCATTCCTCAAATTGAGTGGGATGTTGAGGTTCTCTATTTTGTATATTTTTCCTCATTCTCCATTAGTTGCCTTTTAGTTTTTGTTAATTCCTCATTCTTGGCTATGAACTAGTTAGTTTTGCAAGGAGCATTTCCTTCTATTCTAACTTGAGTTTGAGGATTTTCAATTCCTCATCCTTTTCCTTGATAGTGAGTTCTAATCTAGATAAAAATAGAGCCTATTTAATCTATTGGTTTTGTTATTTTTTTTAAAAATTATTGGGGAGTTAAGCATTCCTGTTCCACCATAGGGGATTTCCCTTTCCTTCTCCAAGATGCCTGTTCATCTTCTGCATGTGATGGTGCTACATTCTCACCCATTTCTTGGAAAATTGGCTTCTCAAATATTTCTTCTTCTTTTTCCTTTTCTACTTGGCTTGGTCTAGGAGGAGTCATAACCATGCTGCTTAAAATATCAGCAGCTTCAGTTTCTAGCCTTTCTTGTTCTTCCAACTTCTCTAAACTTTCTTTAGACATTTTATGACATTTTATTTCTTGAAGAGCCTCAAAATGTGCAAACATAGGTCTCCTTGTAGAATGTCTTCTAGTTTTCACCTTTTATTTAGTCCTAAGTGAACTGTCATTGTCAAAGATAGGTATTAGTTCTTCTATAGCCTCAATAGAAGAAGAAATTTCTTGAGAAAGTATAGTAGGGTCTGTAATTTTAATTTTTCTTCTAGATTTTATTCTTGTTGGTATTTCTCCTTCCCCTAATCTTTTCTTCTTCAACAATGGTAGCAGTTTTCAAATGAACTAAAGGAGTAGGAGGATTTGCTAATTGTTCTTTTGGGAATACCAAGTTTTTGTCCAAATTTGCCATGAAATTTGTCCCACATTTCTTCCCCATTTTTATTGGAAAGGAAATGGTGTTGGCATACCAAATGCACTAACCCATGATGTCTAATTGTTCCTACACCCCAAGAATACCTATGGACCATGGTATGGATGGAGTCAAAATGAAACCTTGGGAGGTTTACTATATATTCTATTTTTTTGGCTCCATATCTAAGGTGTATATGGATTTTTAGGACTTCTTTTCTTACTATCCCAAATTTTTTGTCATAGGTTAAATATTTGACTATCCAAAATGCTACTCTGTCAAAGGGTTTAGGCAAGCTGGCCCTCTTAACTCCTTTGATGATTTGCTTTATATTATAAATATATTAGGGTTTAGCTTCCCCTTCTTTCAACAGGGTTTTAACCAAGTCTTTCAATGTTCCTTTGACAGGGTTTGGGACATGTATTATAGGTATTCCAGACATCTCACTTATGATATTCATAGAAAAAGTAATGAAAACCTTCCTAAATTTTGTTCTTATTTGCTCTAAATTAATAATAAATTCTCTTACTAGTTCATCATTGTATTTGGGAAATTTCCTTAGAAACTCCAGTCATCTTGCCTGTTGAAAGATATTTGCTACTTCTTCATCTGTAAGGAGTTGGGTATTATTGTCTAGCTCTGACTTCTTTTTGATTCCCATGATTCATTATTTTTTTTCATTTTTTGGTTTTGAATCTTTCACAGGTGAGCTAATAATTGCTTTTTGTATTGGTGAAACTGATGATTATGGCTATGAAACTTACAGATTTAGTTGCAGGTTTAGTGAATTCAGTTACAGAATTACTATACTCAGCTACGAAACTACTATACTTAGCTACAAAACTGGTGGATTCGATAGCTTCAATCATAATAATGATTCTTTATGGTTATCTTCCAACTCATTCCATCATCAATATACTTCTCATGATTTTTCCCATTTAACTATGATGTATAATAGATGACTCATCATACTAATCTTTCTAAATCAAGCCTAATCACACATGCAAACTTTCATTAAACCTTTAACAAGTTAAAAACATAATTACCATCCTTGATGATGTAATCCCTCCATCATGCAGACACATCATCCCTAAAAAATGATTAGAAAATAATTAGAATTCAAAAAAAAAATTATTTGAATTAGTCATTTATTTGAGAAGATCAACCATCAGCACTGATTTTCAATTAATCTCTTTTTTTTGGGAAGAGAATGCCATTTACTGGTTTTCATTCTCTCTATTTTTTTAGGGGAAGAGAACACCATTTACTAGTTTTCATTCTCTTCATTTTTTTTGGGGGGGGGGAAGAGAATGCCATTTACTAGTTTTCATTCTCTTCCCTTTATTTTGGATCTTTTCATCTAATTATTTGATCATTTTGGAAGAACTAGGTTCTTCCATATGATCAAATTCTTTGTTTGATTCAATCTGCTTCAAGAATTCATCCTTAGTAGGAGGCTTCCTATAAAGTTTTAGCCTGTGTCCATTAATCAAGAGTATTCTTATGATGCCATCATTAGGAAGTAATTGGATAGAACCATTGTCAAATATCTACTTGATCTAATAAAGGCCCAACCAACTAGTTCTTAATTTACCTTTCAATTGTTGATACTTAGAATCAAACAACAATGCCTAGTATCTTAATTTGAATTGTCATTCCTTTATATGTGAATCATGCCATTGCTTCCTTTGATCTTGGATTATCTCTATCTAGTGAAGTTTTTCCATTTTGAAATCATCTATTTCATTGAGTTAAAGGATTCACTCCTTTTGAGCTACATCTAATTCAATTCCCACCTTAGCTACTATCCTCAATGTCTATAGTTCAAACTCAATAGGCAACAAGGAATTTTCCTGATAGATTAACTCATATGGTGAAAACCATGTTGTGGTTTTCCAAGTTGTATTGTAAGCCCAGACAACTTTAGGTAGTATTTTTACCCAATCTCTTCTTTTAGCTTGAACTATTTTAGTGAGGATGTTTTCTAGTTCTCTATTTGTTACTTTAACTTGTCCATTTGCTTATGGGTGATAGGGAGATGACTTCTTATGATTGATCTGATAATACATTGTGAAGCCCTAGATCATATTGGACATAAATTGTGGTCCTTGGTCTAAAACTAAGCTTCTTGGTGCTCCAAAATTTACCATAGTTCTGTGCCAAAGGAAATCACCAACTACTTCTTTAGTGGCATTTGTTAAAGCCTACACTTCAGTCCATTTTTTTACATAATCAGTACACACAAGAATATGATCTTTTCCTTGTAAAGTAGGATTAAAAGGTCCAACAAAATTGAATCCCCATCTCTCAAATGTTTCATTCACTACTTGCGGTTGTAGAGACATTTCATTGGTAATGTTTGGCTATCCCATCCTTTGACAAGGATCACACTGCCTGATATATCTCTTCACATCTTTGTATAGAGATGGCCAATAGTAACCAGTGCCAAGTATCTTATGAGATATTATTTTCACTGAATAGTTTCCTCCACTTGGTTCATCATGACATGCTTGGAGGATGTCAAAAATTTCATCTTCTCTTACACACCTACGTAAAACCAAATCAGGACCACATTTAAATAGCATTCCATTTAACCATTTGAACGGTGTAGTAGTTTTGATTAATTTTTTTATTTGTTTTTAATGAAAGGAGGAAAATTCCTTGTTGTAAGATAATTTTCCATGTCAACAAACCATGGTGTTTTAGCTGAAATAACAAATAATTTTTCATCTAGAAAGTTATCCTTGACTAGATCATGCTCCCTTATACTGGTCAATCTTAACAAGAAATCAGCCACCACATTAGATTTGCCTAGATTGTCCACAATGGTAATATCAAATTCTTGTAGAAGTAATGACCATCTAAATATTCTACCTCCAACCACTGGTTTGTTCATTAAATATTTAATTGCTGAGTGATCTGTATGTATAAATGTTTTGTACCTTATAATGTAATGTCGAAATTTATTGATTGCATATATCACGACCAGAAATTATTTTTTAGTGGTAGTGTAATTTCTTTTAGTGGGAGTAATAATTTTATTAAGATAGTAAATAGCATGCATTCTTCCTTCTTCATCTCTCTATCCCAAAACTGCACCAATTGAGATGTTTGAGGCATCAGTTTGGATGTGAAAAGGTTTCTCCCAATTAGGTCCTTGCACTATTGGGGTAGTTACTAATTTCTCTTTAATTTCTTCAAAAGTATGTTGAAACTATTCATCCCAACGAAATTCATAGTCCTTGGTAAGAATTTTAAACATGGGGGTAGCAATTCTACTAAAATCCTTAAATAAAATGCCTATAGTATCTAGCATGTCCTAAGAATGATTTGATATCTGTAGGAGTTTGAGGAATAGGCAAGTCTAAGATAATTTTGATCATGTTTTGATCAACTTTAATTCCTCTTTTTGAAATACGGTTCCCTAATATGATCCCTTCATCAACCATCATCAAACATTTCTCATGACTAAGAAATAAGTGATGTTGTTCACATCTTGTTAATACTCTGTCTAAATTTTTGAAGGCATCATCAAATGTATCTCCATACATAGTAAAGCCATCCATGTATACCTTTTAGATAGTCATTTTTTAGGTATATAAAAATTACTAATACAACTCTTTAAAAGGTTGTTAGAGCATTACATAGTCCAAATGGCAATACCCTATAAGCAAAGGTACCCCATGGATAAGTAAATGTAGTTTTGTCCTAATCCTCAGCAACAATTCTGATTTGATTGTATCCGCTAAAAACATCCAAGAAGGAAAAGTAATGTTTACCTGAAAGGTTATCTAAGACTTGATCTATGAATGGTAAAGAAAAATAATCTCTTAGGGTGGCTTTGTTCAGTTCCCTATAGTCAACACAAATTATCCATTTTCCATTCTTTTTAGGGACAATTACAAAAGGAGACACCCACTGACTATCTGAGATAGGGTAGATAAAACCTACTTGTAATAGTTTTTCAATTTCTTGTTTGACTATATCCCTTAAGGTTGATTTAATCCTTCTTTGAGGTTGCCTAACTGGTCTAATATTTTTAGTATAAATGTGATGGGTGCAGATACTTGGATGAATTCCCTTCACATCTCTATAGTCCCAAGCAAACACTTTAGTATGATCCTTCAGAACATCAAATAGTTTGCCTTCTTCATCATTCTTTAACTAGCTATTAATATTCAAAAAAAATCCTAGTTAAATCTAAACATGTTTGGTTCTAGGATATGATGAACTAATTTGTTGAAAGGGTTCCATTAAGGTTTTTAGTGGACAGGCATGTGGTAAAAATATATGATATGTAGCAACATCTTTGAAATTTCTTAGAGGCAGAATACTGGACAAAAGACAATAGGAACAGTTATGATACTTATTGTGTTGTAGGTCAAACTCCTCATTACTACTATTTTCCAAAAATTCTTCACCATCTCTTGATATCTATAAAGATGATGCTATAGATCCTTCCTCTCCTCAAAAGAAATCACGTATCTCTAAAGTGAAGTTATCTTCACTTGCAGAGAATTTGTGTGGTTCTAGAGCTAACTATGATGGTTCCAGAACTAATTGTGATGGTTTTGGAACTAATCCTAGTTACTCCAATGATGATTAATGTTCATTTAATGAAGGAATAACCATATCATTTATTTCCCATACATGATCCTACAATGTTATCATAGCCAAAGAAGACAGATTTTGCTCATTAATATCAGGATTATCAACTCATAATTTCACTTGATTATAAATAAAATGTCATGCAGATGGATATAATGAAATTTGCATAGAATTATTACCATTTGAAATAGTCATATCACCTAACTTGCAATCAATTAATGTAGCAATTGTAGCTAACTATGGTCATCCAAAAATAATAGGATAACCAAGTGTTTTACCTTTTGGCTGCAATATAAGGAAGTCAACTAGATATTCCCATGATACCACCATTCCTGCCACATCTTTAATAACTCCTTCTGGTTTTGCTACAGATTGATCTACCATATGCAATATGGTATCAGTACGTTGTATGCCTATTAATGGTAATGTTTTCAAAGTGTCCACTGTCATTACATTGATAGTTGTGCCCAAATCAATCAAAATGTTATGTATATCCTTATTCTGTATAGAAATAGAAATAACAGGGTTTCTAGGATCTCCATATTTAGGTAGTATGAGTTTTCCTATTAATAAATTAGAAAATTTCCTATCTACCTAAATAGTCCTGGGGTACTGCTTCTTTCTTCTAGGTTTTCTAAAACATAACAATTTGATTAACTTGTTCAAATCTAGAATATCCTTAATTGATTTTAACAATGGTATTTCAATATTTAATCTTCTTAGTTCTTGCACCAATTTAGATTCCTTAAGTTCTATGGTTTCTTTATGTGTTTCTAGAAATGAAATCTTAGTAGAGTTATTTTCTAGTTCCTTATCTTTTTCTTTGTCATCTTCCTTATGTGTAACTATGCTAGGGGTTTTAACTTCTTCTGTCATCTCAGTGATTATAATAGGTGGACTACTAACTATTTTGCTAGATCTGGTTTGAATGTTTTTACAATCCATTGTATTTAAATTAACTAATTTTTCTAGTTATGTTTCATATAAAAGAGTTGTTTATTTGTTTCTTGTGTTTGCTACTGGTTGTGTTGGCATTTGGGTTTGGACTATGTTTTCAATCTATGGATTTTGTGCTAGAGGTCCCATTATGTCTTGTTGGTTTTGATTTGGATATGGTTTTCCTTACACATAGTTGCTAGGGCTCCATCTAGGTTGTGGCCAAGCATAAGGATTCCCTTGATCAACCCAAGGTTGCTAATGTCCTTGAGTATTCCAAGATTTACTTGCCTTATCTTGAGGATGCCATGTGGGTTGAGGGGCCCAAGGTGTTTGTCCCAAACTTTGTGGTACTGTTTGAGCTGCCCATGGCATCATCTAGGGATTAGGAGCTTGTTTTTGCATTAACTGTTCGTAATTAGGTTATTTCTAAACAAAATTTAATTTTTCTATGGTGGATGATGTATTGGTTTGTTTGAGCTGATTTTTTATGAGTGGAAGAAGAGAAAAATTCTAAGTATCATTTTCTTTAGATTCATAGACAAGACATACTTCTATTTTATCCAAAGGACATTCCCTTATTGCATGCTTCTTCCTGCATCTACGACAATACATGGCTAATGGTTCAAGTTGGGCATTTGCTTTAGCTTAAAATCCATCCATAGTAGAGGTTAATTGAGCTAATATATCTATTTTAAAGTTTTCCAATTCATCCATCAATTTTTTCATATCTGGATTCAAATTTTAACCACTTTCCCTTTTCTAGGTCCACCCCTTGTTCTTTAATTTCTACAAATTTCTATGATTTCATCCATTCTTAATTGAGCAATGTTTCCTCCACCAATTTATTCAAGGGTTTCCCTAGATTCATCATCCAGTCCTTTGAGAAAAATGGTTTTATTTAAATCTTCTTAAAGTACAAATCCACATCTTTTACTCACAAAGAGGAATTTGTCCAAATAATCTTCCATATTTTTGTCTTCTTCTTGTTTGATTTTGAAAAATTCTTCCTTTCTATTTCTTCCTCTACAATAATATTGATATTTGTCTAGGAAGACAGTCTCCATTTGTTCCCAATTGGAAATAGAATTAGATTTTAATCCCATAAACCACCTCATTTCTGCATCCTTTAGGGTAAATGGAAATAACTTCAATTTTTGATTATCTATCTTGTAATCATAAGTCTAACATAGTACTTTAAATTCAAATAAAAATTGGGCAGGATCCTCAGATGACATTCCTCTAAATATGGGCAAGTGTGCAAGTGAATGTCTTTCATAGTGGTTTCATCATCCTCAATATGAATGGGATAGGTAAAGGTTTTCTCAGGTTCTCTTCCAGCTTCTCATTCCATCTCTTTGGTATTTTCTAATCCCTTCTCCCAATCAATGTGGTATGTGGTCTATTTTGGGGATGGTGAAAAATCAGGAGTAGGGGGTTGACTACTCAATTGACAATCTAAACTTTCCCTTAATGGATATTGAGAAATAATCCTCCTCCTATGGTTTACTTGGTTCTAGTGACTGATCCAAAAATTCTAAATATGTAAATTTTGCTTCTTGTCTTGTAGGAGATAATGGTGCCTCCAATTCTTGTTCAATGTCCTTTCTTAAACTAGAGGATGATGGAATATCTTGTTCAGAAATTTTGGGGAGAAATCTTCCCTTGGAATCTGATGGTCTACTCATAAATTAGGGAAAACTTCTTTAATTACTAAATTAATGATTTTTTCTCTTATTGACACCTAACGAGAAAATTCCAACTAGTTTTCCCTAGAAATGGTGCCAAAAATGTTGGGTATCATCATCCCCTTCATTTAATTAATTTTTTGTTGATGTCATATTTAACTAGGGCTATGTCTAAAGTTATATGAAACAAAAGGAATCGTAATGATTTAGTAATTGAATGGGGGTATTTGTATATTTTTGTTTTGGGGGGTTTTTAATGTCTTAATTATTTCTTGGTTAAAACCTTATTAGAATCAAACTATGCAAATCTTGTAGAAATAAACACACATTGCAGAAATGAAATTAATTGCTAGAAATAAACAAATGTTGTAGAACTAAAATTGATTACTGGAAACAAACACATGCTTCAGGAATGAATTTGATTGCTAGAAATAAGCACATGTTGCAGAAATGAAATTGATTACTGGAAATAAACACATGTTGCAGGAATGAAATTGATTACTGGAAATAAGCACACATTGCAGAAATGAAAATTTAATCTAAAATGCTTGCAGGAACAAATTTACAACAAATCTTAACTTTAAAGATTTGGAAGCATTTAAAAATTTAATAGAGTTACCTATTTACTTTTGTGAATATAAATATAAATACTGACAAAAATGAAGATCCCGGTTCTTTGGAGGAGTGGGCCCTTGCTTTGCCTAGAACAAGATTTGAACAATTTAATTTACTTTCAAAATAGGAATGGTTATTTCATTGATAAAATGTTCTTTATTACAAAATGTACTAAGCTATCCTTTATCTCCCTATTCTACTATATTTCTATCCACATATATTTTTACTAAATTCTCATGTTTGTATATATAGATGCTTTGATGGCTGTAACTATTTCATAGATACGATGGAACTGAATCATGCCCAGAATAGATGTTGAATCAAGATGTGGCTAGATGTCTAGCTATGCGATAATTGTCTTGATTCTATCAATTTAGAAAATTGGGAATCTATTCTTGATTTAATGGGATCATTGATCTTGACAGATCACCGACTATTTGGAATAGATCCTCATCAGTTCCATTTCTAGCCGCAAAAGTTTTGGAGCTTATCTGAAAGAGTACCAAAGCTAAATATAGAGTTCTGGAGCTAAGTCCAATAATGCGACAAATTGAAATAGTATGGTGGAGTTCTAGAACTAACTATGATGGTTCCAAAATAGATTTTCCAAGTTTTATAACTAACTATGATGATTCTGGAATAGATTTTGTAGGTTCTAAAACTAATCAAAATTGAGCCCAATGCTTCCAAAAACATGCAATCCACTTCATATTTGTTCTTTAGCCTAATGATGACCTATTGTATTGCAAAACTAGAATTTTCCAACACACTTGTTAGGAATTATAGGTCTTTTAAAATGTTGAAATCAAAATCAACAAAAGATGGATAATCACATCCTAACTCATCTCAGATCAAAATAAAAGTTACAAAATGCAATCAAACTTAATAGAAAGAGAGATTAAGATGAGGTCATTTATTATATATTTATTGGGCATATCTTGACCTCATCAGGTACCATCAATCTTGGGCATATCATTGTAAGACCAAGTGAATGCTATTCTATAGTCTTGGAGGAAAGAGGAGAGCTCTCAAAGTTCTTTGGCATTTAGTGATTGGCCTAATTTGACAATGTGAGGGTTATACAAAGTGCCTAAGTTGATATCTATGGTGGATTGTTTTAACATGGTTGAAAATTTAGGAGGAAGGGATTTATGGATTGAAGAGTATGAGGTACCAATGTATGTGAGAATAGAATCATCATCTTGAATTTGGATGGTGTCGATGGTAGGAGAATCATTTTCTATCATTTCAGGATAGTTGAGATGAAGGATTTGAATTTGACCATCCCTTTGATAGGTCAGGGAGCCTAAAATAATGATGTTGATAAAAAAATGTTAGTAAGAATGATATCAAAATCCTCATACTTCAAAGGAGGTTGGGTTGGTGAGGAGGGGATGTCTTCTTTGATGGTGTCAATAAGTTTGGGTTAATTGGTGGGTTCTTTAGGTGGTAAAAACCCAAAGCCAAATGACATATGAGGTTTTTTGGGATTTGATCAAAGGTAACTCATGATGTCATTTTTCATATTAGATAAGGCCAAATACCTTTTAAGCACACATATGAAGATATAATTTAGAAACTATTGGTTTGTCAAGGTAGGAAAAGTCAGAGGTGAATAGTTAGATGGAAGAGGTAGTATTGGGAGCAAGAAGTGGATGATCAAGTCCCCCATATATAAGTTCATTTGATGGTTGGGGGGACCCAAAAAGATGATGATTATGATGTTCAAGTAATAAGAAGGGTCATTTTTAAGGTTCCCATATTCTTGAGGTGTAGGGAAAGCATCCAATACTAGAAGGTGATACTCCCCTAATGAGAGTCATTGGAACATAGATCCCAAGGCCTCCTCTATGGGGATCTATGAAGAAGGGATGGATGACCTAATTGATGTTTCATTGATGGTTAGTGGTTGGGGTGTAAATATTGAAGGGACATTAGATGGGTGTATGAGGACATCACTAGGGTGATAAGTCATCTTGCATGTTGAGAAAGGATTTGGGTCTACTTGGATATTAATGACCTAACCCTCATGCTCAAACTTAATGTATCAATGGAGGGTAAAGGGAACACATTCCATAGAGTGAATCCAAGGTTGACCCAATAGGATGTCATATTGTAATTCTCCTTCCACCACATAGAAGATTTCAAGGATTGTGTGGGGTCCTACATGGATATGAAGGACTAAAGTTCCTAAGGTAGTGGCCATAGTATCATTAAAGGATTAGAGGTCTACTATGTATTTTGACATGATATTTTCCTATAAGTTGAGCTGATCATAATCACAAGAGGATATGATGTTAATGATAGTTCTCCCATCAATCATTACCCTTTTAACATGGGTTTGGTTGATGTAAGTGGTAATAAAGAGTGGGGGATCTAGGTCCTTAGGGTAGATGGAAGGTATTTCTATATTATTAAAAGTGATAAGGTTAGAAGTTTTGAGGACACCATCAAATGTAGCTAGAGGTTGGGGGTCATTGGGGTGGATCTAAATGGATTATAAGGCCTCTATGAGCTCTTAGAAATGATGGGGAGAAGTAGAAATCAACTCATACAAGCTCATTTTTGCTAGGGTCTGGTGAATTTGCTTAAGGATAGATATTACATATGGGTTGGGTTATGAAGGGTTAGATAGGGGGCACCCAAGATATACACCTTGGTTTTGATTAAAGATGGAGATGGTTGGGTGTGGTTTTTTTTAGAGTTTGAATAGGGGTAAGTCATAGGAATGGAAACCTTAGCCTTCCCTTTATCCTTCTATTGTGATCTAGTGACCACATTGATAGTATGGATAAAAGGAGAGGGTGAGGTAGCAGAGTGGTTAGACTCATATTTATTCTTAGGTAAGAGTGGAGGAGTGGGTAAGCATTGGGTAGGTATGATTGTTGTTTAGGTTGGTATGAGAGGTATAGGAGTTTCATCTACCAATAGATCATTTTCATTGTCAAGATGGTGGATGAGATTTTGGAGAGCTTTTTAATTTTTTGTATCATGGCTAGGTGTCATGTGGTATAAAAAATCAAATTGTTATTAAACCATGATGGTTTGGGATGCGAAGGTTCAAAGGTTTTTATGGGTGACAAGATTAAGGAAGAGGTTTACAATAACCATTAGAGAATGGTTAAGTAAGACTCACTTATAGGTGGAAAAGGTTTAGAAATTTTTGTTTTGGGTGTTGAGGTATACAGTTGTTTAGAAGTAAGTTTAGCGATAAGTTTCTTAGGTAAGGTGGTAAGCTTGGTTGACAATTCAAGTTTAGGATATATTATTGACAAGATAGAGGTAGAGGATGGTAAGGTATGTAACTTAAGTATTGCTAGTGTAATAAAAAGAGGTGTGTTAGAAAGTGAGTGTGAAGGTGTAACCAATTGAGGTGGTGGGCTTTTGGTAAAAATAATTGGCTTCATGCTCAAAGTAGAGGGATGAGGACCCAAAATGAAGGGAAAGGTTGAAGGAAGTAAAATTAGAGGATTTGGGCCTTTGGGTGGTTTTACCTCGTTGGTTGCTTTAGCTATTAGTTTTGGAGGGGGTTTGGATACTTTAGTTGTCTTGGTGGGTTTTTGAAGGGTTGGTTAATTTGGAAGAGGTTTTGGTTGGTTGCGTGGAGGTTTTGGTTGGTTTAGAAGGGATAGGTTGGTATACCAAATAAGGGTTTAGAGGTTTTGGTTTCATTACCTTACCTTTATCTTGGCATTTGATGAAAGTTTACAAAATTAGAAGTTTTGCGGGTGAAGTTATCTTTTCTTGTGAGATATCTTCCAAAGATGGAATGAATGGTTTTATAATAGGCAATATAGGTGTGTTAACCTATGTCAAATGTGTGGATATGGTTACTTCCTCTATTTAGATGTATGAAAGGGTATAAGGTGACTCTACTATTTTAATAAGTAGAGAGGGATAGGTATATTGGTGAATAGGTTCTTTATCAGTGAGTGTGTCAAGAACCATGTTAATAGTATGGGCATCAGCAAAGCACTCAATGTTGTTACTCTCATTTTTGGTAGGAGTGTGGTTTAAGAAAGGTTACCTAAATATGTTAAAGGCTTGGTTTGGTGGGGAATTAATGTTGTCCAATCTAAGCTCCCCCTTGTCAATGATGGATTGGACAAGGTATTTGAATGTATTTCACCTATTGATATCATATCCTATGACTCAGTGAAAGGCACAATGATCATTTTTGTTATACTAACTTTAAATGGGGTGAGAAACATCAAAATATTGTGGTGGTTTAATTGGTGGAAGCTAGATGGTATTAGCTTTTAATAATTTTTCCAAAATATAATCATAGGGTTCCCCAAGTGGAGTTATTTACTTTTGGTTTCTCCAAGTTTGGTTCCTTAGATTTTGGTTTAAAGAATTAAAGGAGTTATAGGTTTGGTTCCTTGGGTTTTGTTGGTTGGTAGATGGTGGAGGTGTGGCATTAAGGATAATATCATTAGAAGTTGATTTTTTTTTTGGTGTTGGGATTCGTTTGGTTTGGAAGAAGAGGTCTCATTGGGTTTGTAAGTTGAGTTTTATTCTTAAACTTCAACTTTACATCATCAATGGATCTATTCTCTAGGTTGTGAGCCATGGTAAAAGATTAATCCAATGTCAGGAAGCTTTAGACACGTAATGTGGAAGAAATATGTTTTGCACACGCTCATGTAAATATATCTATGAGTTCAAGTTAGGGTAAGGGGAAGGAAAGTTGGTTAATTAGGCTCCTCTAATGAGCCACAAATTTGGCATTAGACTCATCATCAAATTGTCAAATGGATTAGAAGTTGGTAATGGAAATTGTCTTGGATATGTTGATCGAATAGTGATCCAAGAAGTTTTGAGCTAGTTGGTTGAAGGAGAAGATGGAATGCTTAGGTATGGCACTATACCAATCCAATCCTGGTCTAAATAATGATATAGGAAAGGTACAAAGGAGAAGACTATCATCATGGGTAATCAAGTAACATGAATGCCTAAATGATATTAAATGTTGTTGAGGGTCTTCCTTATTGTTAAAATTGGTAAATTTTGGAAGTTCCCACTAGGTCAGATAAGGTTTGATAGGGACTAAAAGGTGAATAGGCTCATTGAAAATTTTATCATAGGACAAGAGGTTATGGGCCGTAGAGTTGGATGACTCAATTTTAATCATTTTTTCCATGATCATCTTCATGAAGTCTATTTGGGGTTGAGTACTTGTGAGGTTGTAAGATGCATATTATGACGGTGTTTGAGAAACATGTTGATATTGGGTGGAAGGTTTAGAGGTTGCCATATATTAATATGTGGATGTCAATGGTTGGGTAGAATATACATATTAGTATATGTATGTAAATGGTTGGGTAGGGTTGGGTGTTCGGGTAGTGGGCATATGCCCTTGTGGGTTATGGTGATAACTAGAGGTTGCTTGTTGGGTAGGAGTGGTAGTTGTGTTAGTGGTCGATGGAAGGGTGGTGACCTTTGTGATAATCATTAGTAACATCAAGGGTATGAATACCAAAAGGATTTTAAAAATAGTATTATTTCATGGATTGGAAGTAGATAGATGGATATGGGAAATGATAGAGGTAGACACTCCTATTACAAAGGAGTGATTGGTAAGAGGTATAAGGGCATTGGTAGCTTGGGTTGGTTGATTTTGAATGGTAGCCTCAAGGGGGTTATTAGTCAATGATAAGGCTTGGGTGGCTAAAGGTTGAGTAGTGCTCATGGTAGTAGAGGTATTCCCCATGAGGTGGGGAGGCATGCCATATGGTAGATCTATAAGTGAGGTCAAAATAAAGATTTGGTAAGGGCATAGTTCTAAGGTAATGTTGTAAATCTATGTGATTGTTGTTTAGGAAAGTGACAAAATATGTATCTCTTGAGATTACCCAAATATGACTTATTCGAGAGTGAGGGGAGTCCATGGGTTAAAAAACATGTTCCATGAATTTAGAGGTGGAAGAGGTTGGTTGACTTGGTGGAGAGTTTTGTTCCTCAAGGTCCTTTCATTGTTGGTGAGTAATAACCATATGAGAAAATACAGAAGGAATGATACATTCTATTTCCTCAAAATAAAGATTAGTAAAAGAAGATTCAAGGAAAGTAATTCATTCACTAAGAGTATGTTAAGTCCTAGCATTAATTTTAATCTCTCTTTTGGCTTATGCCTTATAGTGTGTGAAGAGGAAATTGGCTTGTAGAATAGGTCCTAGAAATAAGTCTATGTTTTAGTTTCAAATTACGTTTAGGTGCTAAGATATAATCTTGATTAGATTGGGTATGTGGCTTGATACTTGGGGTTTGATCCCCTCACTTCATGATCCCACATCTAGTGTAGGTTATTAGCCTTTATACTATTTATCTAGAGTTTATACTCAAATAAAGAGCTGAATTGGTTATCCCCTTGGTGATTAAATCCAAGTATAATAACCAAGAAATGGTAAGGTGATCTTCTAGGTGATGAAATCCTAGTTAGGACTTATCTCAATTGTGTTTGACATTTTTTAGTGAAATTGGTTTGGTTTGTATAACATTTATGCACTACAGTTAATTTGTTTTGATTTAAATTAAACTAGATGAGCTAATTAAACAATCAAGCAAACTATGTATGCAAGTTAATTTTAATCCCAAAGGAAAATTTTCTTTTTTTATTGGTTTTTTAAATGAAAAAAAAAATTAAAATGAATCTAAATATAAAAAGAAAATTAAAATCCTTATCCTGGGATGAATGCTCTTTTTTTATTTTCTCTTTTAGAAATGCAAGAAAATAAAATTTAACTTTTTCTAAGAAAATGCAACTAAAACTTGTGTTTATCTCTTTTTTTAGAAAGAAAGAAATCTTAATTTTTTTAAAGAATGAAACTAAATGAAATTTTCACTAATTAAACTATAAATTTCCTAAAACAACTAATGAACGCAATAAAACTCAAGGGTCGCACCAGGTGTACCAAAAATGTTTCTATATAATTTTTTTGCTTTTCTTAATTTTGGAAGAAAGTAACTTGTGGTGTAGAAGAATACTTGTTGAATATGCTTGAATTGAAGTCCATAATTTTTGGGAACTCCCCGTTAGCTTGGGATGATGACCTAAAAATAAGAAAACACTACCACAAAACTTGTTTATTAGACATGTAGAAAGGTGGATTGCCTAGCGTCATCTAGATCGTAGAAGGGTGAATTTCTTAATAGGTTATAAATCCACATAATTTAAATAAATAAGTTGAAATGATAAAATAAATTTATTTTCATTAAATAAAAGAAAAATTGAAAAAAAAAATATCAAATAACTGAAATTAATGCAAGAAAGTTTGCTAAGAAGATGACTAAATAATAAAGCAACGTAATCCTAAAACTAGTCAAGTCAAAATTGTGGTTTTTGGTTTGGGTTTGTGTTGTGACAAAAGGATAAGAAAAGGTGGTTTGGTTTGGATTGGTAAATGTTCAAGTTGTTATAGATAATTGATGGTCAAGGAAGGCAAAGGAGTAAATGGTCAAGAGACAAAGGGGTAAATGATCAAGAACGCAAAGAGGCAAATGGTGGTCAAAAAGGCAATAGGGAAAATAGTAAAGGGGTAAATGATATTCAAGAAGGCAAGATGGTAAATAAGATAATAAGGGTAAAGATAAATGTTGGATGGTAAAAAATTCAAGAGGTTCAAAATAGAGCCAATATGGTAAAGAAGATTAGAAGGGAAGAAGGCCAATAAACTAAATAATTGAAATGACTAAAATAAACGATATACCCTGATGTTTGTTGAAGATGACTTGAAGATGGCTTGTTGAATATTTGGGTAGGGTTTCATTTCTTGAGATCTTCTCCAAGATGTATGAGTGACCTCCTTCAAAAAATATATAACCTACAAGATGAGTTCCTTTTACCAAAAACCAACTTAATCTTGGGTGAAGGTGGAGGGTCATATTTATAACATTTGTTGTCAAGGAACATGCCAAAGAAGTGGAATAGTGAATTATGACACCATTTTTAAAGTGGGATCATAAATGCCAAAAGGGATAAGGGTGGTGGGATTTCCAACTTGTTGGTTTATATCCCACCTTACACATGAGTCTAATTATGAGTGAGAATAATGCACATGGGCTCATATGGGTCCAAAATAATTTCCACCAATGAATTTCACATTTTAGCTAAGTTCTCCATGCATTTTGGCACCATTACCCATGCATGAGGAAAAAAATGCATGTTTAATGATGGTCCCATAGGGAAAAATTCACCATACTTTAAAGGAGGGGCCATTTAGTGCTTAATGATATCATTAGGTACTTTGGAAGAGAGTCTCAAGTAGGTTATGATGTCCCACTTCAAGCCATCTCACTTTCAAGCCATGCCACTTTCCATATCACCTTCTATGTCACTTGTCATGTCTCATGCCATGTCACCTACCATGTCATTATAAATAGTGACATTGGGTCCCATAGTGAATAGTGATAGGATAATAGTGATTTTGTTAGGTTAAGAGGTGTTGCTTAAGGGTTAAGAAGGTTAAGGGTTTTTTAGGGGGTCCCAAAGCATTCAAACATCTAGAATTATAAATGCATCATTTTTTAGTGTCTACATAGTGTTCCATGTAGAGTTGGTGCTTCACTAAATATTAATTTTTTGTATTATAGGACTATAGTCCATTTGAAGATATAGATGGATTTTCTTCCCCTTAAGGGTTTCCCACATATGTAATGTGTGATCTTGTTTCATGAACTTCTATGGTTACATATCCTTTTCTATATGTTCATGCTTATATAAATGGCTCATGTATGCTTAAGTGTAATTAAATGAATGTTTGAAGACATTGATTCACTTTCCCCACTTAGTGATTGTGCTTCCAACAATTGGTATCAGAGCAATTTCTTTGAATCAAGCCTAACAACTTAAATTAGATCCTAGAATCAAGGATGGGTAGTAGTCAGGTTCTAAAAGGTTTGTCTACTAATAAGGCTTCATTATTTGATGCAGGAGCATCATAAACGAATTTCAAAATTATTGTAATTCCTCTAAAAGATTGAAATTAAGGAGAAAATGTAAAAAATAAAATAAAAATAAAAGTAAAAGTAAAAGTAAAAAGATAAAAAGGTAAATGTGGAGCTGTTGAGGAAATGAGGGGAATGGTTGAAAGATTTCAACCGTAAGATAAATCTTCCCAATACAGAATGTGCTGGTAAAATTTCAAACTATTTCTTGTTTTAATCCTCAGCCCAAATTGGGCGTAGAGGTTAGAGAAAAGATTTTTGGTTTATTAAAAGTAAAAGAATAGTCATTAAGAGAGGGAGAGGGAAGAGTAGTACGTAGAGGAGAGAAGAAAGACCTCTCTTAAGGAGAAGTGGTTGTAATGGAGAATTCAGCAAGAAGGATGACAGTGGGATGTAGAGGGATAGAAAGAGAGCCTCTCAGTAAGGAGAGAGGAAGAATGAGCAGCAGTCTGTAAAAAGGCAGGTATGCAAGAAAAGATAAGTTAAGCATTCTGTGTATTTGCTGTGTATTTGTTCTACATTGCTAAGAGCTTCCTCAATTGGAACCCATTTACATTCTGTATCAGAAACAGACTTTAGTGATGTGTTGTTTGTATAGCGCATCTTATATAATTGTCTAATAGTCTCTGTTTTTATTATCAAATACGCCAAAGAAAGGCCAGTCACTTGCAGATCACCCTCCTCAAATCTTGTCTGTTCCTTAACAGCTGAAATGGAGAGCCTTTTATGTAAAACTATTTCTTTATTGTGTTGTGCATAAGTTATTTCATAACCCAGTGCGTCCCAGGTAGCTCCCACGTATTTATTTGAAACTGGAAAAGTTTTTGTATCTGTTATTGTTCATGAAGAATCCAGCGCTTCATAGCAGTCTTACACCATATGAATGCGTCAAATGAATTTTAGAATTATGCTCCTTTAAAGAAGTTATAAAAGTGCGCAACCTCTTGGAAGAATTTAATGTTGATCACGGGCTTCGGCCTCCTACAATTCTTGGTGTACGGGAGTATGTCTTCACTAGAGGTGCATCATCTTTAGCTTCATTAATATCCAATCAAGAAACAAGTTTTGTGAGTCTTGGTCAGCGTGCTCTGGCATATCCTCTGTAGGACCGCATGCATTATGAATAGAGATGTTTTTGACAGGATTTTGTTTTGTTTGAATATCTCGGCCATGTAAAACAGAGAGTTATTCACATAAAAGTGTAGATAAACGTGTTTTTGTAATCTGTTGAAAATGGTTAGTATTTATGGGACGTATTCGTGACTGTCTATTGATATCAATGAAGCTTTTGTCCAAGCCAAGTTCGAAGAGGTCAAGTTCCAAAGGGAGGATTGGTCGTTGAAGGCCAAGCCCGTAGTTGGAAGCCCAGACATAGGATAGAACCCTGGTTGTGATGTACGACTATATAATGGGCTGGAAGAATGAAATTCGTCATGGGGAGACTAAGCTCGGGTGATAAGATTGTGCATTAATAGAGAATGAGTCCAATTTGGCATATACGTTGGTAGCCATTAACAGGACCGTCATAACAGACCGTATTCATTGATTATGTCTAGTCTTTTGGACCACGATGGAGATATAATGTGTGGCTCTATGGTGAAGCAAGAATGTTGTCTCCTATTTTTGAAACATGGAAGCAACCGTTTTGAATTAATGTGGAACCATGGTGGAATTATGTGATCAAGAAGACCGTGGAGAAGCTGGGATGGAAGCATAAGGCAGAGGATGGATTGTTTGAATGACATTTCAGTCTACTGTCTTAATTCTACAGTTTATCCCTGTTTGTGTATTGATATACAGCACGTCAGTAAGGTATATTGAATTTGATAAAGGGAAATGCAATTGGCTAGTGTAAATTTAAGCCTTCTCCATGGATTTTGATTCACTGCATTTAAATTCTCCATTTCTACAGACTCTGCATGGTCATCATTTTGATATATATATGAAATTGAAATACAATATTAGCATTTTTATAAATAGTCCTGAGCTGTAACTGTTTAAGGCTGTCATCATTTTTGGTATCAGAGCCTGAAGCTCTTGGGGATTCAGGAATTGATCATAAGTTGTTGTAGAATTTGGAATGGTTGCATTTGTCAATAATATTGCAGTTGTGAAGGATTTGGCAAGGATCAGCAGGACAAGCACTGGAAGACTCTGCTGGAGAAAAGGTATGAGCAACTTTGCTTTTGATATGAGTTTATTTTGTTAAGAAGCAAATAGGTGAAGAGAAAGGCAGCCAAGCCATTGAGGCTTAAGAAGAGAAGAAGCCAAGGAATGCTTATTGAAGAAGATCCAAGAGGAAGCTTGGATAGCTTGCCAAAAGACTAAGGTGAAACAGACTTAGGTGAGGTAAAGGATGAAGTTTTGAGAAGAGTGATAGAGGGACTGCCTAGAAGAAGAAGATCAAAAGACTAGGATGCAAAAGGCCTAGGTGAGATCACGTGGATTGTCAAAAGACCAGTCAAGGAGAAAGGCTTGGGTGAGACAAGGGATCAAGAGACCAAGGTGGAAAAGACTTGGGTGAAGATCTCAGAGATGGAAGCATTGTTGAAGGCACTACAGAGCAGCAAGGTATATGAGGGCAGTAAGAGGAAAGCAAGCATCAAAGGTATGACTAGTCTTGATTTTGATAGAGAAATTGATAGTTTGAAGAAAGAATTAGCTAAGGTTAAGGATGAGTATGAATCTTGGATGTAGCTGAATAGGAAAACATGGGTATGGCCAATGAAGAAGAGGATAAAGTGGCCTATAGATCTCCTAGTGAAAAGGAGAAGGAGGCAAAAGAAGATTGCCATGAAGAGGGAAGCCCAAAGAGGCAAGAAGATAAGAAGGTTGCCAAGTGAGCAGCAAGAGGAAGAAGTTGAGAAGAAGGTTCTCATTGTGGAGAACAAGAGAGAAGAGAGAAAAGATGAAGTGCCAGGAAGAGCACTTGAGAAGATGAGAGTGTTCATTAAGAGGATACTCATGGAGACATTATGGTCTCTTGTTTTTATATTTAATGCTGTTTTTGAGAGGGTAAATGCAGGTATGAGCAGCCTATTGAAGGTCAAGAGAAGGGCCTTGGAGAGTGAAGAGATTGGTGTAGGAGAAGACACCAAATGCATAAGTGAATGTGCAGGAGAGAGAAGTAAGTTTGCTGTTGATAAGGGAGATGAAGCTGAATTCTATGATGCCATTGAAGGTCAGGAAGAAGAAAGAGGACAGCCAAGCACAAAGGAAGAAAAAGATTGCTCCGTGGAACAAGCTAACAAAGAGGTAAATGAAGTGTTAAGTGCTGATTTTGATTGTTATTGTGAGCATGAAGATATTAATGCACAGGTTAGAAGAGGCAAGAGGAAGATGAAGTCCTCACACAAAGCAGTCAATCATGGCTACATAATGCCTAAGTGGATGGTGAAGCATACAAACAAGCAACAAGTAAGCAAGCAGGCAAGTTTACCTTATAAGATTGATTTTTCTCATATGAATGTAGATGTGCAAGAAAATAAAAGGACAAATAAGATTGGTTTTTCAGTGTTGTCACAAGAGCATGGTTACAAAGTGCCAAAATGGCTCAAGGGATCAGCAAATGATAAGGAGAGTCTAATGTGGGTGCCTAAGAAGGCAAAGAATGAAGCAGATGTGAGTATTGAGACAGCAAGATCAAGAACTCAATGGAGGAAGGTAAAAGATGACACAAGCACATGGAAAGGTAAGTCAATTGCTTGCAATGAAAGTGATAATGATGTTTTTGAATCATTTAATTATATTTTCATGGAAAATGAGAAATGGAAAGTGGCTATGAAAGCTAATGTACAGCAAGGAGAGACTTCTAAAGGGATGGATGATGGGGAAAGGAAAGAATATGCAGCAGAACAAACAAGATGGCTCCAGGCAGAGATTGAAGAAAGCAAGGAGATAGAAGGTATGAATACTGCAATTGTTTTTGATGAATATACTAATGTGGATGAAGAAGCTGATTTGTATGAAGAAACTATAAAATGGATGAATGTAATTATAGAGGATGAAAGACAATCTGGTCCTAAGTTTGATATAGGACATGAAGATTTGGATGAGCTTGTGTTGTGTGAAGAGTTGAGAATGATAGAGGAGTTGTTTGGTAATTCAAGAGAGTTGTGTGAAGGTACAAGCTATGGTGAAGGCAGCATTGGAAAGAGTGAGACAAGACAAGAGCAAAACAATGAGACCAAGACAGTTTTGGTCAAGAAACAAGAGCAGAAATGTAAAGGCAGCCAAGAGGCTTCATGGCCTCAATGTTTTTCTACTAAGGTTGCTTGTGATGTTTTGAATGCAGGTGCTAAAATTGTGGAGATGAATGAAGTCCATAGTTCAATGGACAAATTTTTGAAAGAAGATCTCGAAGACATGTATGAGAATGAAGCATGGAGTTAGGAGATTGTAGCTGAGAAAGAAATGAGAAGAAGAACATACCAGAAGAGAAAGAAAAGCAAGATGAAAGGTAAAGGCTAGCAAAGACAAATTCAAACATTGACATTGACAAGAAGACCATGGGATCCAGGTATAAAATGAAGGCTAAGGCATGGAGGCAGCAGTTCATTTGAACTTAGGTTCAAATTGTTTCTAGAGGGAGAGTATGATGCAGGAGCATCATAAACGAATTTCAAAATTATTGTAATTCCTCTAAAAGATTGAAATTAAGGAGAAAATGTAAAAAATAAAATAAAAATAAAAGTAAAAGTAAAAGTAAAAAGATAAAAAGGTAAATGTGGAGCTGTTGAGGAAATGAGGGGAATGGTTGAAAGATTTCAACCGTAAGATAAATCTTCCCAATACAGAATGTGTTGGTAAAATTTCAAACTATTTCTTGTTTTAATCCTCAGCCCAAATTGGGCGCAGAGGTTAGAGAAAAGATTTTTGGTTTATTAAAAGCAAAAGAATAGTCATTAAGAGAGGGAGAGGGAAGAGTAGTACGCAGAGGAGAGAAGAAAGACCTCTCTTAAGGAGAAGTGGCTGTAATGGAGAATTCAGCAAGAAGGATGACAGTGGGATGTAGAGGGACAGAAAGAGAGCCTCTCAGTAAGGAGAGAGGAAGAATGAGCAGCAGTCTGTAAAAAGGCAGGTATGCAAGAAAAGATAAGTTAAGCATTCTTTGTATTTGCTGTGTATTTGTTCTACATTGCTAAGAGCTTCCTCAATTGGAACCCATTTACATTCTGTATCAGAAACAGACTTTAGTGATGTGTTGTTTGTATAGCGCATCTTATATAATTGTCTAATAGTCTCTATTTTTATTATCAAATACGCCAAAGAAAGGCCAGTCACTTGCAGATCACCCTCCTCAAATCCTGTCTATTCCTTAACGGCTGAAATGGAGAGCCTTTTATGTAAAACTGTTTCTTTATTGTGTTGTGCATAAGTTATTCCATAACCCAGTGCATCCCAGGTAGCTCCCACATATTTATTTGAAACTAGAAAAGTTTTTATATTTGTTATTGTTCATGAAGAATCCAGTGCTTCATAGCAGTCTTACACCATATGAATGCGTCAAATGAATTTTAGAATTATGCTCCTTTAAAGAAGTTTTAAAAGTGTGCAACCTCTTGGAAGAATTTAATGTTGATCATGGGCTTCGGCCTCCTACAATTCTTGGTGTACGGGAGTATGTCTTCACTAGAGGTGCATCATCTTTAGCTTCATTAATATCCAATCAAGAAACAAGTTTTATGAGTCTTGGTCAGCGTGCTCTGGCATATCCTCTGTAAGACCGCATGCATTATGAATAGAGATGTTTTTGATAGGATTTTGTTTTGTTTGAATGTCTCGGCCATGTAAAACAGAGAGTTATTCACATAAAAGTGTAGATAAACGCATTTTTGTAATCTGTTGAAAATGGTTAGTATTTATGGGACGTATTCGTGACTGTTTATTGATATCAATGAAGCTTATGTCCAAGCCAAGTTCGAAGAGGTCAAGTTCCAAAGGGAGGATTGGTCGTTGAAGGCCAAGCCCGTAGTTGGAAGCCCAGACATAGGATAAAACCCTGGTCGTGATGTACGACTATATAATGGGCTGGAAGAATGAAATTCGTCATGGGGAGACTAAGCTCGGGTGATAAGATTGTGCATTAATAGAGAATGAGTCAAATTTGGCATATACGTTGGTAGCCATTAACAGGACCGTCATAACAGACCGTATTCATTGATTATGTCCAGTCTTTTGGACCAAGATGGAGATATAATGCGTGGCTCTATGGTGAAGCAAGAATGTTGTCTCCTATTTTTGAAACATGGAAGCAACTGTTTTGAATTAATGTGGAACCATGGTGGAATTATGTGATCAAGAAGACCGTGGAGAAGCTGGGATGGAAGCATAAGGCAGAGGATGGATTGTTTGAATGACATTTCAGTCTACTGTCTTAATTCTACAGTTTATCCCTATTTGTGTATTGATATACAGCGCGTCAGTAAGGTATATTGAATTTGATAAAGGGAAATGCAATTGGCTAGTGTAAATTTAAGCCTTCTCCATGGATTTTGATTCACTGCATTTAAATTCTCCATTTCTACAGACTCTGCATGGTCATCATTTTGATATATATATGAAATTGAAATACAATATTAGCATTTTTATAAATAGTCCTGAGCTGTAACTGTTTAAGGCTGTCATCATTATTCAATGGAACTAATTATACATTTTGGAGAATTAGAATTAGGACATATATAATGTCAATGGGCCATGACATATGGTAGTCATTTTTGGATGGATACACTACAAATCTTACAACACTAACTAATGAAGTAGACAAGAAGGAAAGTGAGATCAATTCCAAGGAAATGAATGCCTTTCTATTTGGCATATAAAAGGTTGATTTTATGAAGGTGATATACTATGAGTCAACCAAGATAATATGGGATAAATTTGAGACTATCTATGGAGGATACACCAAGGTGAAGATGTCTAAATTGTAGACTCACATAAGAAATTTTGAATGTTTGACTATGAAGGAAGATAAGAGCATTGCATCCTACATGTTAAGTTTTGATGAAGTAATCAATGTCATTAGAGGATTAGGAGAAGAAGTGAAAGAGTCTTAATTTTTTCAAAAGGTATTGATATCAATAAATCCTAATATTGATTCTAAGGTGTGTATATTATAAGAGATGCAAGATTTGGAAAAGCTAGAGATGGATGGGATTCATGGCATCTTGACTACCTATGAGATGAGAAAAAATGAAGGAAAACCTCCCAAAAAATAAGTATCATTAAAAGATAAAACTAATTAAAAATCCAAGAATATCAAGGATGAGGTATGTTCATATATTGATGATGATGAACTGATATCTATGTTTGTTAGGAAATTGAGGTTTATATCTAGTAAGTACAAAGGTAAGTTTCCTTTAAAATATTTCAACTATGGTAAGATTATTTACATTGCATCTAAGTATCCTAATAATGATAAGACTAAGCATGATGAAGAACATTATTAACATCATGGTGATGATAATAAGGTCTATAAGCTTGATAAAAACAAGAAATATTTCAAGAAGTATAAAGGTAGGGAAGTGTCATTCAGGAATAAGAGAAGTTTTTATACCAAAGAAGATAATAACTCATTTGATGTAAGTGACACAAGTACATATGATAGTGATGATGATAGTAATGCACATGAAAATAATGAAACCTTATTCATTTCTATAGAAACATAAAATGAGATTTGCTCAAAAGGAAAAAGCCTTATGGATGATGAAGAATCAGATGAAGAAGATGCTAAAGTTAACCTTGTAGCATAATTAAGATAAGGAGAAATATAATGAAGACAAGAAGGTGAACATGAAGAGACTGATCAAATATCTTAATATTATGAGGTATGTTAATTCACTTAATGATTACATTTATACATGAAATTAGTTTTCATAATGTAGTACACATTACAAGATTTTATCCTAATATATTCATAAGTCCATCAAGTGAAAAAAGAGGTTTGAATCCCTTAAAGTACAAGAGAGAAGGAAAACGAATGTGTGGAAACTAAAGATAGTAAAGGTGCATCATGATCAGTCTATAAGCCCAAGTGGATTATTTTATATGGTAGAGTATACTTCAGATATGAAATAAAGTTAGGAATATTCTTTATTAACTCAAAATTTTGACCACACAAATGATGAAGAGGTCAAGCCAAAGAGACTAATCAATCCTAAAAGGATCCTAAAGGATATTTAGTCTTGTGAGAGTATGGAGATTTCAAAATATCTTGAGTTTGTGTTGTCTTAGTGCCCTATAGAAATGGGTGAATCCATTTGGCTTCATGGAGAAACTCTTAAGTTAGTATAATCATGGTGGATTCTTGGTTTGAGGCAGATCTATTCAGGTTGTTCATAAGCTTAAAGTCTAGTTGATTGACAAGCATAGAATAGGTAAGCTAAGTTATAAGTTTCTAGTAGTTAGTAGTTCAGCATGAATTGTGTTAAATATGGTTATAAAATTATATTGATATTAAGAGTTTGGTATCTTGATGAGTAATATTAAGGTTTAAAGTTCATTTGAAGACTATGTTTGGTCTAAGGGGAAGTTTGGTAGATTTGAGTTATTTTACAATTTTTTGAGAATAGTTTTCAAAGAGGGAGAATGAATGGTTCTAGAAGTTATAATTTGTATAAACCTTTGTCATTAATTTAAAATGGGTATAAATTTAAATAAGGGATACTAAATATATTGGGAGAGATGAGAGTGATAATATTAACTAATGTTTTTCCATCAATGACAAAAGAGGAGTTTGTTGGCATGTTATTTTCATTGATGTCAAAAGGGTGTATATTGTGAAGGATCATGGTGAGTGATCATTGAGGTGTGTGAAAATGTGAGTTTGATGTAACCAAGATTATCATTGAGGTTTTTATTGCATCTTGTGACTCCTAATTGTCACAAAGAGGTATGATGGTCAAGTGAGCATTAAAGCATGGTTATGAGGCTCTAGGTTTGCATAAGGTGATGAGAAAATGTTTATCAGAGAGAGATTATTTTATTGGTGTGAGATTTTTATCTAAAGAGTGTTATTTTTTAATATCATTTAGATAAAATGTTTGAGTACTAGTTTTTTGATATAAGGTGTCTTGAGAAGCCTAGTCTAAACCTTATGAGAAGGCATGCATAGTCAAGTTTGGTGAAGTGAGCACAATATTGTGAGAGGTTTATTGGATTTTTTTGATAATTTAGGTGAATTTTATATATTTTAAAAATTATTTCAATGTTATTTATCAAATTTTCAGGTTCCTAAGAAGCTTAATCATGGCACTAGTCATGGCATGTAAAGTCCTTATGAGAAGGTATGAGAATGATGACTTGGTAAGATATATGCATATAGGAATGAGAGGTTGTATGAGGTTATTTTAACATTTTTTTGAGACATTTAAACACTTATTATAGTCACAAGGGGAGCCTACATGGGTAAGACCTTCAGACCAAGTCTACACCTAGACCATTTATAGACCCTGCCTAGCCTAATGAGGTATCATGATATGGTTTCAAGTCATATGAAGGATGTATGGTAGTAAATAAGAATGAGAGAGGTTTATTTATCATGAAATTGAGGTGGAGAGTTTATGTAAAGAGTAATTCAAGTTACTTTTAAGGTCTAATATGGTTTGCAAGTCAAGGTTTAGAAGAGTAAAGAGAAAGAGTGTGGTCTAATGAGGGGTCATGATTAGTTTTCAAGGTTTTTGACATAAAAGAATAATTTTAAAAGATGAGGCATGTTTTTAAAAGTTTTTTAATGTATTTTTATGTCAATTTTTGAAATAAAATACATAAAAAGGTTTTTAGGTCCCTCGAGTGCACATAATGAAGGATTCATGACCTAAGAAGGATTTTCTTATGTTTGTTATCTCATAAAAGAACTACATGGGAACCTAATATATTAATGTTATATGGGTAAGGGTGTTAGATAAAAATTTAAGTAATTATTGTTTGGATTGAGGGGTTATACTTTTTGAATGATTGTTAAGAATGAAAACAAGTTTAAACCCTCTTAAAACCCTAATAAGGACCCAATGTTGAAGATGTTAATCAAAAGTAACTATAATGGATTGGTATGATTTTTTAGACTATTATAATTTATATTAAAATATCATAGGTACATCTAGGTGTGATTTATTTTTTCACTGTGTGAGTAGACCCTACAAGAAAGTGTTAATTTATCAAAGTTTTGATGTAGCAGTCAGATTTGACCAAGTCAAAGTATGAAAATGGACGGAGGAAGAATATATAGACTCATATTTCATGAAAATTAAGGTTTTTGGATATTATATATACCTCAAATGTGATAAAATAGTCATCCAAGTTGTCCAGTCACTAACAGGCCAAATGGTACAAATAGTGAAAACCCATACAATAGTAAGAAGATGAATATAAATGTGTTATAATGATAGAGTTATAAAAATAGGTTAATGAATATAATTTTTAGGATATAAATTTCCTATTAATTATTATTTTTAAATATTGGAGTTAGGTACAATGGTGAAAATGATGAAGCCAAAATGGTTTGTCTAGCTCAATGAGGATTGCGTGTAGCGAGGTCAACTATTTGGTCTATAAGACAAATATTTTCCACTAGACCATATGACATTTATATTTTAATATGGTATAAATATGTATTAATAGCATCTATTTACATAATATTTCTTTTAAACTGGTCATACAAGTGTCAAAGGTCAATGCCACCATGATTTTGCTTTAAGTTAAACACACAGTTTTGAGTAAGCAAGTTGTAGTGATGAGTTTTAGGTTCTATGACCTGAGTTGAAAAATTTAATTCATATCATGTTTTTTTATGTAACTTGAAATTATTTTTCATTCCTTTTGAAATCTTGAAATTTAGTGTAAGAGGTTGAAAAATTGAAGTCAAATTGGGTTGTCTTGTTCATGTAAGGCTGTGTGAGATAAGGTTAGAAGATTTGTCTGCAAGACCAATGTTTGATATTATAAATTGTGTTTTTTGTGATTTATCTTGTTTTAAAAATTATTTATAATAAATAAAATTATCCTTTGAAGTTTTGGATGTCAATTAGTTTCATGACTGGCTTTTGACAGTCCTAGAAGTTCTAAGTTAGTTTATTGAAGAGATGAGTCTAAGTATTTTCACCATATGTTTAAGTGTTTCAATAATATTTTGATGACCTTGAGGACATATATAATCCATATATTTAATTTTTTGTTCAAATTTGAGTGGATTAATTGAGTTTAAGCTTTAGTATTGAAAGTTAATTTTTTTGTGTACATAGGCCTAATAAGATTGAGTACAAATGAGGAGTTTCATGTAGTGATTTATTGTAAAATTTATTTTTGAGCATAGAAGACATAAATGGGGGTATTTTTGATTGTTATATGATATTTAATTGTCATGTGTGGAGTTTTAAAGTGTTCTAAAGAAGGAAAAATGGAATGTGTCCTAAATTAGACCTAATGGAATTAGGTCTCCATAAGACTTAAAAGTGAAATGAGGTCTAATAGAATTATGATAGACCATAAGGGACTCAATATTAATTTAGATCATGTTTATGATATGTAAAAATACCTATTACATGTCTACCTTAATATTTTAAGGGTGAGTAGTTGACTAAGTGACATATGAACAAGGAATGGTATATATACAAGACATTTTCAGGCCTATTTGAGTATGGAGAGTGTATGTGAATGATATATCACATTGTTGAGTATAAAGAGTTATTTAAAACCATCATAGGAGTATATAAGATCTATAATTAAAATTTGAAAATGTGTCTACATATGAAGATCAAGGCCATATGACCTAATCTATCTTGAAGAGACCTAGTTGAGTGAAGAATCCTAGAAGGTAGCTTGAGAGGGATAAAAGAGTGAGAAGAGATAAATAAGGTTATCATAATCTATTGTGTCAAAAACAAGGTTTTCTAAATGTGATAAAAAAATTCATATGGATAAGTAGGTGTTGATTCATCTAGGGGGTTAGTGTTTCTTGCAAATTAATTCTTGTTAAATCCTAGTTGAGTGGGTGCTTCACTAGTTGGGGTTGGTGCTCCATGTGGAGTTGGTGCTTCACTAAAGATTTTTATTTGTATTATATTATTTTAGTCCATTTTTATAAATAAGTGTATTTTATTCCCCTTGAGGGTTTCCCACATATGTAATGTGGTATCTTGTTTCATGAACATGTATGGTTGCATATGCTTTGATAGATTTTCATGTTTGTATGAATGGTTCTTGTATGCTTAAGTGGAGTTGAATGATTTTTTAAGAAATTGATTCACACCCCACTATCTCAGTGATTTTTTTCAAACACTTATTTTATTTGAGTGTTGTGATGGTTCCAATTCAAGGGCCCTTTGCTGGTTCAGCTATCCTAACCATCAAACATGCATTTCAATGGGTTTTAGTTATTTGAATAATGTAAAATGAAATGCATTTTTATATTATTTGTTTAATCAAGTTTCATGTATATGTTTTAAATAATAAAACATGCTTTCATTTAAAACTCCAAACAATTTAATGTTTAGGGTTTTGTAAATTTTGTGTGACTAATTTTGATGTTCATTTGATTGTGTTTAATATCAATAATTTATTATTAATAATGGAAAAAAATAATATAATAAATATACAATATTAAAAAAAATTCATTCAAAATTTTATAATCTAACCAATAAAAACAATAAAAAATAAGGGAGAGAAATGAAATAAAAGCATGTGATAAGCAAAGTAAATTTGAAACCACTAATTGAATTCAACACATAAAAATCAATCCCTTATGTGAGTAGTTGATCTTCAATCATCATAAGAATGATATCATTGTCTAAGGAGAGTGAGAATATGAGAGGAAGATGAATCACCATAATTCACATGTTTAGATCGTTAATAAACATCCATAATCTTATATAAATCAATATTTTCAGGTTAATAACATTCTTTTTATTGATTACAACCAATTACATCCAAATATCACTAGAATAACACTAGGGTTACAATATAAAGGGAGATATTAAGCTACTAAAATATTAAATTTCATGAAAAATAAGCATGATTGGCTCTATAGTTTCTTTGGGAGAAGAAAATCCAACCATTTTACAATTATAATCCTTCCTTATATAGAAACTATAATCTTCAAGGGGAATATTTTCCAACCAAAATGATCAACCAAATTAATTACTACTTAATAAAAAAATTTCATGAAAAAGTCATTCCACTTGATTTAATGTTTACTGTTCACCACCTACATAGGACAAAAAACAAGACACTTTTTAAAATGAAGAACTTCTAGGTCTTGTAACTGCACTTTACCAAGGTAGAAAAAGAATAGGTTATAATAATGGATAGTAAAAATTATTTTTAAACCCTATAGAAACCTAATTATTTAATATTATTTTCATTGAAATGACCTTTCCAATGCATTAATTGGTTTGTTAATATGATGAGTTGATGAAAAGTTATGACCAAATGACTAACTCCATATCATAACATGTTGAGGTTTTGGGGTTGTATTGTAGGTGTTGAGTTTAGACCCTTGAATTTTAGGTGTTATATTATAAAATATTAAATTCATACTTAAAACCCTTAAAAATTCAAGGGAGGTCAAAAACACTAACACTCCAAAATGAGGCCAAAAATTGGCCTCAGGACAAAGTGAGAAACATGAAAAACCTTTGACAAGACCTAATATTCATAATGGAGAGATGAATATGATCAATGATAGAAATATTATTAAAAATAATAATTTTTAAGTAATTTAAAAAAAAAATTAAACCATGACATGAATATCAAAATAATATTTCTAATGCACTAATTGGTTCACAAAATGTATCAATGAGTTAAAAGTTATGACCAAAAGACCACCCCCTATCTGACCATGTTAGCTCCTTTGGCCTACAGTGTAGGCATTATGGTTTGATGAATGAAATTTATTCATTAATTTCTTATGGATTAAATGTATTCCTATAAACTTTACTTATGCATGGATGGTCAAAAAATTGACACTCTAAAAGGAGGTCAAAATGACATTTTCATGGTAAGGTTAAAACATGAAACTTTATCATGAAAATTCACTCTTCAAGATGGAAGGATATTTTTAAGATAGAGTGACATGAAAATTGATTAAAAAAAAAAAAAAAAAACCCTAAGACATACCTAGAGAGCTAAATAGGCCATATGCAGAATAGGGGCCTAACTCTTACAACTACAACAAGGTTAAATTGACATTTAGGGCTAAGTGTTATATATGAAAATTTATCACCCAAAATTGGTATTCACAATGGGATAGGTTTAGGGATATTAAAAAAAAAATTATATTAGGATGACTACCTAGATTAACTAAGAGAGCTGAGATATTTAACTTTCAAATGCAAATTAGGAGGTAAAAACTCCACTTTTACACTAAGTATAAAATTCAAAGTTGACTTGCACATGCATGGTATTTCAAAAAATGGTGGTTTCAAGTCCTAGTTTGGAATGAAAATTAAAAAGGACCAAAAATTTAAGCTATATTTATTGATAGGTTTCATAGGAGCTAATACAGAGAATTTATAATGTACAAAGAATATTTTAAAACATACTGATAATATTATTATTTATGCACACTCTATTCTCTAAATAATTCTCACACTTTGAATTAATTAATAATTTGGGAATAACAAAAATATATAGGAATACCATCTTATAATTTCTCCAATATTCTCTCACACCCAAATCCTATAAAAAAGTTAACCTATCTAAGTTATATTGTTATAACAACTAACAATACATCACAATAATATAATATTATAACTTACCCTATTAACCATATGGTTATGACCACCTTGTAACTAGTATTTTCCTCTCATTAAATTAACCATTTACTATTTACCTTTTGGTAAATACCAAAACTAACATGATGTAAAAGCTAAATTCCTAACATTCACACTCTTATCTGCAATATGCTCACCTCTTGTAGCATGCCAAACTATGTGGCTCATGACCTTGGTATAAAGAGAGGCTCAATCCTCCCATGGTTTTACAAGTTTACCACAAAACTTGACATGAACATAAAAAACATAATTATATGCCACTGCATATTCATTGGTCAGTATACTACTAACACAATCTAATTTACACATGACCACTATCTATGAAAGAACACATTCTAAATTTCCTATATGTGATTTCAAAAAATGTGTCATTAAGGGTCATCTCCATAAAAATTAAGGCATTCATGGGATCCCTATAGTAGATGATCTCTTAACTATTGTCAAAACACTATTCACATCATGTGGTTTTCTAGATTTACCACAAACCTTTTCAAGATCCATGAACTGACTTACATTGGTGATTTCTATCTTTTTACAATGTATTCACATTAGGGAATCATTTTTTGGAATTAAACACAAATTACATCACATGGAAAATCATTTTATTATGTTCTTATTTGTCAAATCACATAGAGGAAATTAAACACACACACACACACACACACACAAGTTACCACATCATTGATGTAGCCTCATCATTGGTGACTGATGAGAGGTCACTAAAAGACCTCCCTCGTTAGTGTATCATCTATATTCTATTGGATTTCTACTCACTCAACACATATGTTGATGTAGGTCAGGCACATGAATTTTTTTATGGAAATTCCCCCACAACGCTGATGTTGTGTACAAGTGAAAAAGCATTTGTAAGATAATTTATTTTTTATTTTTAGAATTTTAGAATTTTATAAAATTTAAAGAACTCTATATGACCCTCAAGATTAAATTACTTAAATAATATACATATATGAACTCAGAAACACTTTTATGGACACTGATAAAAAAATAAGTTTTAAAAAACAATGACTAAATAATAACCATGAAATTGGATTTTTTATTTTGACTTCAGACTCTTTTATAATAATTACTAATATTGATCACAATGATGATCAATCAAGAATTAAATGAAACAAAACTAAAAAAGAGTATACTTAAAAACATAACTAATTAAATAAAACTTTAAATAACACTAATTTCTAATTTAGCTAAAAAGTTGTTATTAGAAATAAAACCAATAGACCAAAACTTAAAAATAGAAAAAATATTTTTAAAAAGTCTAAAAATAAAGACTTTAGTTACTCAAAAATAATAAAAACACATTATGAACATACTCTCTATAAAAAAAGTATAATGAAATGAATACTATTATGATGCACTATTAAAAAACTTAAACTAAAACTTACAAAACTAAAGCTTATCCATTTCATGAAGAGTGGCATAGTGATGCATGGTTTGGAAGCATGAAACTCAACATACATGAGTACAATTAGTTGGAGATAATATATACAATATGTTTTTCATAGTCCTTGTATTCTAGCACTTTTAGTGTTGATGTTTTAGTAATCATCCACTCATTAAATCTCCAAACTCATCTTATAAGTTATGATTTAGCTTACTGTATGTATTTTAATGAAACCAATGTTTATGATGATTTTCCTTTCAGATTAATATCACTCATTGATAGATTATAGAATGTAGAGTGCATAAGAAAATGTTTACAAGTAGATATGAGCAATTTCTAAGGTCTGAAACCAAATAACAAAGCATGCATAGGTGGATGATTCGATGGTTCATACAATCATATCTGATGAAGAAGGTGATAGTTATACACAATATAATGAAAGATCACACCAAAATATATATCTTGATTTCCTCACACCAGTAACCAACAATATATTAAGAGAAACCAAAGCCATGTCAGTTTTTATAGAATGGCAAGCTTGCCTTCACATCAAGGAAATAACTTTGTCTATCTTCCTCACAATATGGTGAAATTTGGGCACTTCAAGGATCCAATGTTGATCTAATGAAATCCAATATAACTTATTATTTCTCAACATAATATATTATGGTGGAACATGGACATGTGATACATAAACAAAGGAAATAAATAATGTTTATTCCAATGTATATTAGAAAACTCCTCCTTTTATTATGCTATAAATTATAAAATATACTAAGCAATTTCAACAATAATTATTTATTTCTATATAAAACTACAAACTCATTTTTTCTAAACTAGTTACTCATCCACAATGATAATCGGAAAAATTTGAGAGTTTCACCTCAAAAATATTCATGATCCCATCCCTACTCTAATACCATTAACAGGTTTCAAAGGACCTATTAAAAATAATTTACAATGTAAAAAGAATATTTTAAAACATACTAGTAATATTATTATTTCTGCACACTCTATTCTCTAAATAATTCTCACACTTTGAACTAATTAATCATTTGGGAATAATACAAATATATAGGAATATCATCCTATAATTTCTCCAATATTCTCTCACACCTGAATCCTATAAATAAGATAACCCATCTAAGATATAGTGTTATAATAATTAACAATATATAACAATAATATAATATTCTAACTTACCATGTTAATCATATAGTTATAACCACCTTGTAACTATTCTTTACCTCTCAATACATACACCAATTACTATTTAACTTTTAGTAAATACCAAAACTAACATGATGTAAAAGCTAAATTCCTAACATTTATGAGACCAATAAATTGTGAGTGCATGTGGGAGTAGAGAAAAAGGCCAAAAAAATACATAGCTACAACATTATTAGAATAATTAGGGTGTGTTGTGTAAGCAACAATAATACATAGCTAGAACATTATTTTCTCAAGTTTTATGAGAGGCATCCATGTTTCAACATCTCATAATCCCATAAAATGATAAATTAAGGTATAAAAACAAAATAAAGTATTTTCCCTAGGGTATATAAATTGCTCCACATGGTGTATACGCATAATGTTTTCAAACTTTATCAATTACTAATGTTTTTTCTATTATAGAAACATGTCAAATCTTAATCTATCTAAGTACATGCCTTAAAGGGTGAACCAATAAAGTAGTGGGTAGACCATTGGTCTTTTAAAGGATTTTTGTCCCCTATACTACCACTTGATATTTATACACCCATCTCCTACACACTTCTCTAATCCTTGACTCCTCTCTTACACAATCCTCTAGGAATTCACTACCTTACTTAGCACTTGAATAAGCCTAAAACCCTTTTTGATGGTTTACATTAAAATTTTAACACCACCAAACTTCTATTAAAATTTTTAAAAGCATGTTATAGTTCTAGGTCGGCTCTAGTTGACTTTGACTAAGACCAAATTTATTTTTAGAAAATAATGATACAAAATCGATTGGGTCAACCCTGTAAATGAGACATTCATAAAGGTTTAGGGTTAAATTCAGATATATGTACACATCCATATTTTTCATTTAAAATAGAAAATAAGGATAAGAATAATATGTTTTGCATATATTTATCCACCATTCTACCTGAGGAGAATAGATTAAGGTTTTAGTACTTTATTTGGATATACATATGTTGTCTTGTGGATAAGTCTTTTGGATGCATAGATAAGTTGTGTATCCTATAGATAACTTATCCTTTTTATCCTTATATACCACAATAAAATCTTGTGAAGCACCTTGGATAAGGGAGAGATTGAGTCTCAGTGGGTTCATCTTAAAAGGTAAGTATTACTAACTTTTTTCCTTTGTAAGAGTAGTTATATTTGTATTTTCACTTATCTCCCATGTATTAGGAATTTCCAATACATTGACATGAGTATGTATATCTTCTATATATGTCCAATTTTTATTTTTATTACCCCCACTTTATGCCACAAGCTTTGGTGAGCACTAAATTAGACTTTAATTTACTTGTCATTTAATTTGTGAATATGAAAACACAGGACATAACTAGGGTTATTTCATGGTGTTACTTGACTAGAGGATTTGGAACCCTATCTAATGATGTTATTGTGATAAGAGATCTCTTATTCAGGTCTAGTAGATCCATATTAGTCATGACCCTAAATATCTAATGTATAAGAAATTGGAAGTGTAAGTAGGATTTATCTTCTTTGAGAAGGATTGATTAATAGATTAGATACATTTCTATTTGTATACATCTTGGTGAACTTGAAGTTATTTTAAACCTTGTAGGTTTTCTATCACTCTTTCACTTTATTATTATATAATATATTTCTATTTTTTTAGTAATGTATCAAACCTGTTGATATAGTTCTAACAGTCTATGCACAAGTTTAGCATACCATCACTCAAAAATTAATTTCTTATATCTATGATGGTATTAGTTAAATAAATGTGACTAGATTGATTATCTCAACCTAATCTAATTTTTAGTTCAATATTTTCTTACATACTCAAACCAATCAAATCTATTCATAATTATCCTTTTTCAACACCCCATCCAAAATTCCAGGGTGCACATCTATAACCAAGGCTCCCCATATGATCTCCTCTATTGCAGGCATAAGTCCTATCACTACCTTTTATATGTAAAAAACGGACATAATGTAAACATCAAACAATCTCTCCCTCAACCCAATATTAATCCTATCTAAGTAGGTAGCCTACTAGTATAATGCTCTTCTCTCTTCCTTATCCTCCAATGTATCATTAATCACTAATGTCCAACATATTTTAAGTCTAATCAATTCATGAACATCCTCTAGAGTGATATCAACATTAATGGCTCCCCCATCCACATCCCATCATAAATCATTGGTCAACCATTCACATTCTCTTAAGAACATGACAATGAGATCAACACTTAAAGGGATCTATCTCATCTCCATAATGCTGCCAAAAATACAGGTGACCAATCGAGCTCTATATACATCTATCAAAATATATCGTAAATATAGTATCTATGATGCATATATCAGTCACAAATACCTCTAGAATCTCTATAAAATATCAAACACTAAAATATATATCAGATCTCCATGCCATAAATAATTGAAAAAAAATCTTTAAATTTTTTTTACTAATTATCAAATGGGAGAGAATCCTGGATCTCTATAATGGGGAGATGAAGAGTCATCCTCCATTAATGGTGCTTTAATATTTATCTAAGTTTATTAACTTGGTTACCTTTGATTCCTTTTTGATTCATGTTCCTCTCTTCTTAGTGTCCATGGTGGAAAATTAATTAAACCATGTCTTAAGCATGTTTTAATTTATTTATTGGTTTTATGTTCTTTTATTTTGGGTCTTATTATTCATTTAAGTCTTCTTGGTGTCTTTTGATGTGTTTTACATACCTGCATGTGTATACCTTCCCTAAAGCCTCATCCCATATCTTTTTAAAATTTTGAATACATATTAATTATTTATAGTTACATATGAAAACCATTGGAATTAAAAGCATCAAACATGTAGAGAAGGGTGAAAATGGTGTCTTTAATGATCTAATTGGTTCTCTAAGGATTGATAAGGTGTTCAATCATAAGGATGATATATTTTTCCCATCTTAAGATGAATCAGGAAAATTTGGTCCACAAAAAAAACTATTTAGTGAAATCTTATGGTAGGAGGAACTGACAAAGCACTCAAAAGGAGAAAAATTTATGGCAAGCTATGTGTGTGAAGAGGATCATGGGGATTAGGAGTGCGATGAAGGTCCAATTGGTAATCATACTAGCCCTATTAAGTCTTTAGATATTATTTTGAATGATTCTATGAAAAATGATCTTTAGTAGGAAGAAATTAGGTTAAAATATGTTGGGATTTTTTTGTTTGTTTAGATAAGAATTCTCTCCCCTTTAAAAACATTTTTTGATAATTGGCTCAACTTTGTTTGGGGTAAGAAATTTGGTTTGTATATTAGCTTCTATTACATGATACATAATGGGTTTTTTATAATTTTTTTCAAAAATTCTAATATGAAATAAAGAGATATTAGAAAACCCTTATGTAATGTTGGTCAATCTATATCTAAGGTAGTCCATTGGAGCCTAGATATGGATTGTAATGACCTTGTTTTTAAAACTGCTCCCAGATGGGTAGACATTTAAAGTTTACCTATCCAAATTTGTAACTTTATACCATAGTCTTTGAAACCCATCAAGGAAGTTATAATAAATAAGGATACTAAGAGGTCACTAGCCCATGTGAATGTATTGTTTTTGATCTCCTTAGAACCCCTATACTTTTTTATAGAATCCCTTAACTTAAAAATTAAGGAGATTTACCATACCTATGATCTCAGAGGGTTGGGTGGCTTGAATGCATGTTTATTTTGTAAAAAATATGGGCACCTCAAGAAAAATTCCAAATGTTGGTTAATAAAGAAAATGTTTAAAGCAAATAAAAAGAGCAAGATGCTAGAAAAATGATTTTGTATAGGATGATTTGTACCTCTTTGAAAACCCTATGTGTAATAATGAACGACTAAAATATAGTGACCCCCACTGAAGAGGCTTTGGTCTAAATTTATTTAGAGGCTCCCAATTATCTAAGAAAAATTAATTCTCAACTCAACTCTCAATTTCCTATATCCCCACCACCTTTTGTTGATAGTTTGAACTTTTTACTAGATGTGATTAATTGTCTACTAGATAACTTGGATGATGATTTTATTGCAAAAAAAACAATGTCTAGCTCTCTCTCTAGGGAATATGTGGTCTTTAAAGCTAAAACTCATGTTGGTCATAATTCTAACCCTAACATTCAGCCCTCAGCCAATTTTTTTAAAAATCAAAGTGATTCTTCTGCCATGGTAATTTATCAGAAGGAAGAAGGACCAAATAAGTTTGGGTCTGAGATGGATTTATTGATGAGTACTCCCTTGTCCCTTAAGGACCCAAATGTTTTTGAAAAATATATGTCTAAAGCGGGTGGAAAAAGACTAAAAATAGAGTTGGGATCCACCCTAATGGTTCACTCTATGGTCAAAGAGATAAAAAATCTAAAAAACCCCCTCTCGATAGCCATGACCCTACTTTCAAGAAGAAGGTTAAGGAAAATAATGTTCTAGATTAATTCAAAAGATTGTATAGTAGTAGAGTAAGCCTCATGGTTAATCTAATTAACCCTACCTACTCCCTTAATTTATAGAAATTATAAGTTGTAATGTTATGGGCCTAAATAAATTGATATAAAACCCATTGTGAGAAATTTTAGGCAATCAAGAGATAAGTTGGAATTTTTATGTCTTCAAGAAGTTAAGGTATGGGTTCCCACCTATCCTTAGTCCTTAAAAGCTTTTGGCCAAATGTACCTCAGTTCTCTATTAATAATTAAAGAGGTAAAAGAGGGGATTTTATCTTGGTTAATATTGACCTCAAGGAATGTATTATTGACTATGGTATCTCCCTCTGTAACAAAATTTTTTGGGTCGTACTAGAAAGGCAAAACTAGTGTTTTGGACTATGTGACATTTATGATCCAAATGAATATAGAGAAAGATCTAATATATGGATTTGGCTTTATATTAAATTGACAAATGTCCCCTAGATCATTGGATGAGACTTTAATATTGTAGAATAAAAATAGTATAAAATTGGAGCAGACCATCACGCCTAGAAAGGAAATGAACTTTTATTTTGGTCTAATTTCAAGAGAATGCACATAAATTTATACTTGCTTCAAAAAGGTAAAAATTAATGTAAAGGATTATATTTTAGTGAGAGGATCCTCCTATGACAAATTGTTACAAATTCATGAAATAACAGATTTATAAAATTAGTTGAAGCACTAAAATGATTATGTTAATCACATACCACTTCGAGGGGGTAATCTCCTTTGAGAAAGCTCAATACAATAAATTCATGGATACATTAATTGGCCTCAACACTTACTTATATATGAACTCTAATATAAGTAACTACTATTTCCCATGAATATGGGATAAATCAAAATGCTCATGGGATGACTTATAAAGCATATGAATCCATAACAACTACTAAAATAACAAAGTAAAGAGATATCATAGGTTCATAACATCCCCTCCCTCTTAGAAAAATATTTTTACTCAAAGCTTTAAATGTGGGAATTGGTGTTGAATCTAAAATAGTGGTTCCCATGTTACATCTTTTGGTTGCATTTTTTACCACTAAATTAAAACCTTCATGATGGAGTGAGAGTGAAGTTGACATGTGTGCCTATCTAGGATTGCCTTTGACTCAAGAAGAATGGATCCTTTATTATCTAGTTATAGTAAAATATTTTGTGCTTTGATGTTTGTGCCAAGAGCTTTATTCAAACAAAAGACATGAAATACTGGGTGAACTCAGGAAGAAGATAGGAGCTCAAACTTATAAGCAACTAACCCAATATTTTGAAGAACCTTATAGGGCCCATAGAACCTAGGAGCTAGCTTATGATTCCCTTTGAGTTTTATGGAGGATCACTTGTAGGGATATAGGAAAGGAAAACCATATCACCTACTTGAAAAATTCACTTGGAATGGTGTTGATCTATATGTTATTTCATTCAATTTTATGCCATATGAATATTTTCCTCTAGGGTAATGAGGATCTAATCCCAAGTTTGTAGAATCATGTTAACTACTTGAATTGATGAACTATTAAGGTGTATGAAAGGAACACTGGTGGTGCTTAACCATAAACTACTTCATATGGATTATATTTCTTTAAAGTGTGGTATGAGGTATTGCACCACCATTTGGTGAGAGGGAGCCACTTTACCCACTAATGTTATTATTTAGAGGTGAAGAAATGAATGAAATTTTCCAAGCATTTGTTAACAATTTTAGTCTGGGCATCCATTTGTGGATGATACCCAGAACTTATCTTTAGTTGGGTGCTAGTGCATCAAAATAGTTATATCCAAAAATGGCTAGTGATGGTTATATCATGATCTAAGATAATGGATGAAGGAAAGCCATGAAGATGGAAAATATAGTCCAAAATGTTTTTTGTGATTGTGGAGGTGGTATAAGGATGGCTGAGTGCACAAAACTGACTATATTTGTAGAGGTGATCAACCACAACTAAGATCACCATTTTCCCTCTAGATTTAAGGATCCCATCAATGAAATCCATCAAAATATCTATCCAAATCTTGGTAGGGATGGACAAGGGTTTGAGAAACCTAGGGATGAGTGTTGTTTCACCCTTGTGTTGGCAAGTATCACATTCAACCACCATATATTGAATTGCCTTTTTAATTTAATTATAAAAGAAGTTACATCATGCCTGCTCATAATTTTTGAGAAACCCTGAGTGCCCTATGGATAGAGAAGCATGGAGCTCATAGAATATAGCCTGATAGAGATTTGTGCTTTGGGGAAGCACCAAATGACCCTTATATCATAGAGAATCACTATCACAAGAATAATATAATATAGTCAAGGGGTTAGTGGCCAAATATTGAATGATTTAAGATAATGAGGAGTCATTGACATAACCCTACTATAAAGTGTCCAGCCATTTTAGAATAGGCATGGAAATATCTGAAAGGGAATCTTGATATGCAAATGTGTGAGATAAAGCATCGGCCATAATATTATCCTTACCCTTTTTGTAAGTTATCTCATAGTCATAACCCATGAGTTTGATGACCCATTTATATTATAATATGGAAGAGACCTATTGTTACAATAAATATTTAAAAATTTGGTGATTAGTTTTTGATCAAAAATGATTTCCAATTAGGTATGGCCACCACTTCTATATTACATGTAAAATGGCCATCATTTCCTTCTCATAAGTAGAGAGCCCTATATTATTGATAGAAAGGGATTTTATAGTGAATGAAATGGGTCATCCTTCTTGGAGGAGAAAAAACAAAGTCCATTTCAATAAGCATCACTCTTTATAGTGAAGGTCTTGGCAAAATATGGCATAACTAGAATAAGTGTAGTACATATAGCTTGTTTCAATTCTTCAAATGCACACTCAACAACTTGTGTGAAACAAAAAGAATATTTTTTCAACATATATATTAGTGGATCTACAATATTCCCATAATCCTTAAAAAACTTGTGATAGTATCTAGTCAACCCCAAAAAACCATGGAGGCTCTTGAGTGTTTGAGGATACAACCATGTTGTCATGGTAACTAGTTTTTTAAGAGCCACCTGAATCCCTTGAGCTGAAACAATATGCCTAAGATACTCCACTTTATCCTTGCCAAAATTACATTTGGATAATTTTATACAAAGATGATGGTCAAAGAGAAGTTAAAATGTGAGTTCCAGATGTTGGATATTCTTATACCATGTTTTACTATAGATGAGGATATCATCAAAGAAGACAAGAATGAATTTCCATAGGTAGGGTTAGAGTATTTTATTAATAAATGCTTGGAATGTTGAAGGATAATTAGTGAGGCCAAAGTGAATGACCAAGAACTCATAGTGGCCATCATGCATGTAAAAATCTATTTTTGGGATATCACCCTCATGAAGTCAGATCTAGTGATATCTAGAGCAGAGATCTAACATGGAGAAAAAATGAGTGACATAAAGCTCATCAAGAAGCTCATCAATAATAGGGATTAGGAACTTATCCTAATTATGAGTTGATTAAGTGTAGTAAAATAAATGCAGAGGCACCATGATCCATATTTTTTCTAGAAAAGGAGAACTAGGGATGAATATGGAATGGTACTAAGGTGAATAATGTCTTACTTCAGTATGTCTTGAATGAACATCTTAATCTCAATCTTTTGTTGAAATAGCTAGTGAAAAGTCATGATGTTGAGAGGAATGCTTCAAGAAGGGGCTATATATGGTCTTCCTTTATCCATTAATGTGACAATCCCACTAGTTTGGCAAAGACATGTGCATACCTCTATAGAATGGTTTGTAGGTCAAAAAGAGTAGTGGAGACTATTGATGGTTGCATTTGAATGAAATAGAGCTAGGTAATGATGTTGTATAGATTCTTATTAAGAAGGTTTTTTCATGAAATGTGAACTTATGATGTTGAGAGATCTTGGTTGTAAGCCTTTCAATGTGTGTTTTTGGCCTTTATCTAAAAATTGCATCTAAAGTTCATTAAAATCTCATAAGATGGGTCCAAGTGTGCATAATCACTAGGCTCTAAAAACATCATATCCACCTAAGGGCAAGGCAAACATATTATAGTGCAAGTTATAATCTCAAATATATATACACATATTTTGACACTTCCATTTGCAAGGTAATGTGCCCCCATTGGCAATCATGACTTCAAGTTGGAGTAAGGATGGATAAAAAAATTGACCTATTTGGTAATCTAAGGGTTAATGAAGTTATGAGTGCTACCCGAATCAATGATTATTGTGAGAGGGAGATTATTTAAGTAACCCTTGAACCACATTGTTTATGGGGTAGTGAATCCTACTAAGGCATGGAGAAAGATCTTTGGTTGGTATTTCTAAGAAGTATGTTCCATAATCAGTTGAAATTCCTCCAAATCATCTGTTGTATCCTAAAAATCTTCCCAATATTTAGTTTTAGGTGGAGAGTTCACATCTAATAAGTAGATGTCCCTAAGTGAATTTATCATCATAGTTATAACATAGTCCTTTTTCTCTATGAGATTGTATCTCTACTTCAGTCAAATTCTTGATAAAAGTGGCTCTAGGGGCTGGCATTGTTTGAGATCATTATGGAACTATATTTTTGAATGGAGAAAAATTAGATTTGAATCACTACTGAGCCACGATCTTGTCCTCTTACAACTTAGCCATCCTTAAGGCTTCTATCATCATGTTGGGCTGAAATATTTTAGCCTCAGATTCAATTGTATCCTTTAGTCCACTAACAAAGAAACTCTTGAAGAATTCATTAAATAATCCCTTGGTGTGATTGGCCATTTTTTTAGATTATTTTTGATATTATCTCACCATTCCTATTTGATGATGTTTATTGAGTGATCTAGTGAAGTCATAAAAAGTAGTAGGGCCAAACCATTGCAAAATGAGTGTGAAAAAATTAGTCCATATGGGTTCATCATGAGCCTTGGTGTACCAATGATACTATTGAAGGGCTTCAAGTTCCAAAAGAAAAGATCCAAGTGGAACCTTATTGGCATCAAAAGTATTATGTAGAATAAAATATTATTCTACCTAATAGATCTATCTAGTTGGATCTACACCATTGAATCAAATCAAATTAAGATTTGACCCATGATAATTGTAGGAAGAAGAAAACCTAGTGTCGGAAGAAGACTCTGGATGTCATCTATTGTTCATGGTGGTATGTTGAAGAGTGAAGCCAAGAATTTTTCATCAATATATTTGTTGTGGGTCTTGAGGGTGGTAATTTCATCCTCCACATTAATTGTGCATTTTCGAGTTACTACCATGACCTAAATAATAGATTTTTAATTAATAATTTAGAATGGGTAGGAAAACTAGAGTTAAGACATGTTTAGTAATGGAAGTTTTGAATTTGGGTGAAAGAAAAAGGAGCGAATGGAATTTTACTAATTTTTTTGCATAATGAGAGAAAGATTGATTAAGGTGAGGGCAATTTTAAGAGTGAAAATGACAAAATTGGAAAATTTATAAAAGAGGGACAAAGGAGCATAATGGAGAGATGAACATCATGGAAAGTTTTTGAGGAAAATGGGAAAAAAAATAGAATTTTGGTAAAACCTAAAAAATGGGTAAATGGAGATTTGTAGGAATTTAGAGTGGAATTGGAATATGGGACCTCAATGAAGAAAATGTGGGGAATAAAATTTTAGGTTTCTAGATAAATTTTGAGGTTCAACGAGGCTACAAATGGAGAGATATGGTGAAAAATGAAAAAGAATTTAATATTCTTTTATTTCTATTTTTTTTCTCTATCTATAAGTCTTCTAAGAATCTATAGATAGTTTTCTAAAATTGATAGAATGGAGATTTCCTAGTTTCTAATTTCTATCAATTATCTAGTTGCAAGTCCTCTGATAGTCTATCGATACTCTGCTGATGGATTTTTTTTGATAGTCTACTGAAAATATTGGAAATGGGTCCCAAATTTTAATGGTTTCCTAAGGGTTTAAATATATCACTTTGGCCACCAATGTTATCTCAAGCTAGTACCACTCTCCAAAAGTGTTTTGACCACAACTTTATCTCTATGTGATAGCTCTTGGTGTTTCTCATAGATGGGAACTAATCAATCAAGAAGGGGATATTTCCTATTTCACTAGTAGGCTCTCTTAATGAGCTATCTACTTTGGGATTTTTGTGGTAATCCTCATAATGAGTTTTAGGGATTTCACCCAAGCACTTCCAATAGTTATGTGATCAAGTTTTTACCTTGATTTGAAATATATTATTGTGTTACAAGAAAATATCAAATTAAACTATGTAGCAAAATAGAGTTATTTATGAAAAATTATTTAAAAGAATTATACAGAAGAATAAAGTGAACACATTTTGAAGGAAAAAATTTGGCTTTGAAAAGTGTTCTGATACTGGATTAGAGGATCCTCCTATAACCAATTGATAAAAATGCATGAAATAATAGATTTATAAAATTAACTAAAGCACTAAAATGATTATACTGATCATAAACCACTTCGAGGGGACAACCTCCTTTGAGAAAATTTAATACAAAAATTTGTGGATTCCTTCATTGGCCTCAACACTTACTTATATATGAATTTTAATATAAGCACATAATAATTCCTATGAATGTGGGATAAATCAAAATGCTCATGAGATGAATTAAAAATCATATGCATCCATAAATACTAATAAACTAACAAATTAAATAGAAGAGATATCATGGGTTCATAAAATTTACCTGGTACAATAATCAGAGAAATAATACAAGACATTAATCTAAACTTGATAGGTTCTACTTGAATAGGCATTCAATCTATATGACCCCTAATATGGATTGTAATGTGGTGATTATTTTTCCTTACATAATTTTTGACCACCACCCCATTGAAATGGCCTTCTCTTTCAACCTTGAGGAGAATATAACTGCCTCATCTTTCTAAGGACTTTATAAGTTCAATGTATCTAATATTTATAAAAAAATGTGTATGGATGGTTTTTAGTCTTCTTGTAACATTGGATAATCTACACTTTTAGATCTAGAATTGATCAATTGAATTCTTATATCGAAGTTTCCAAAAATAATTCTAGAACCTATGCGAAGATAAAGGCTAAAATTTGTAGAAAAACTACTAGGGTAAATCAAGAAAAATTAATACATGATGAATCCTCTATCCAATAATACCTAACTAATGTAAAAGTACTTGATGATCTTATTCTTTTAAGAAATCAAGTTAGGCACTTAAAGAATTACCTAACCAAGGGGTACAGATTTTCTCAAGACTAACTTGCATTAAACATGATGAGAGAGGCTCTAAATTTTTCTTTCTATTCTTGAAAGTTAATCACCAAATAAGGAAAATAAATGGCATTGAGTTTCAATGCTAGATTGTGTAGGACACTTGTAGTATAAAATAATCATTATATGAGTTTTACTCTAGTTTCTTTCTTTATAATGGTTTCAATGATATCATTGAGAAAAATAGGGTGATTTATGATGCTTGCATTCCAAAAAAAGTGTCATGCTTATAATAAATATCCCTTGAGAAGAGGTCATGCTACATGAAATAAAAACAACCATATACTCACTCAAGAATGATAAAGCACCTAGAATGGATGGTTTTCCTATTAAATTTTACAAAGCCAATAAGGAATGATTGGATAAAGATTACTTGGAGGTCTTTAAGTAAGTGATTGGTGTGGGTACCCTAGGCCTAGACATTATAGATAATTAATTAAACTTATCCCCAAGGATGTTAACCTCTCTTGGGTAAAAAAATTGAAGACTAATTACACTCCTTAATGTCTCTTACAAGATTATGGCAAAGATATTCTCCTTTCTTCTACCCCATATTATTTTTTAGACTCAAACTAACTTTGTTGAAGATATATACATTTTGGAAAATTTAATTATGATCTGAAAAATAATGTACTAGGATCAAGACTCAAATTAAGATGTTGGCATGATTTTGCTTAACATTGAGAAATCATACAACAGAACTACATGGCCCTAAATTGAGAGAGTTATAAGATCCTTTGAGTTTCAGGATAAGTTTTGTAGAATGATTAATGTCCTCTCTAAATATTCTTTATTTATCATTAAAGTAAACAGGTAATTAACTAAATAATTATAACTTCATCGCTCTATTACACAAGGATGTCTTCTTTCCCCATCACATTTTATCTTACCTTCTAAAGACTTACACTATATTCTTAAATTATATGATATTGGACCTCCAGTCAAAGGCATTTCTCTACCCAATGATGAAATCTTAATTGATGCCTTATTTTCTAATGACACCACTTTTTTTATTAAATTGGAAAAAAATAACATGATTTGGGTTTTTAAAAGACTTGACATGTACTATTTTGCTTATGGGTCTAAGGTGGACATGCATAAATCATATATGTTAAGATGGAACGATCTTCCTCCTGACTAGATATCAAAGTTGGTTGGACATGGAAAGATTTAGATGAAATGGTTAGATATCTGGGAATCCCTTTCATGCTTACCGCTTCATTTAACCTCATGTGTGAATGGATTTTTGACAAAATTAATAAGAAAATTAAATAATTGTAGTGACACTTACTTTCCTTGAATGGAATCAAATCTGTCAAAAGGTTCTCTCCTCATATAGTATCTACTATGCCTCTTGTTGGCTCTTCATCAAGTCTCAAATTAATATGCTCTATACAATTATCCCCTATGGTTTGATGGGAGAAGAGGGAAGAAAAGACATGTAGTCTCTTGGTAATTTTTATTCAATCAAAAAATAATTGGGGGCTTGGGTCTAAAATATATAAGGATACAAGGTATACCACTAGCTATGAAATGGATAATCAGAGCATTCAAAGAGGATAAGCCCTATAAAATATTGGTCAAGAATAACATTTTGAAGGGTTTTCCTAAAGGGAAACCATTTTGGGAAGGACTAACCATAAAATATCTATTCATTGGTCCTTTTTATATCAAAGTGGTTGGTTCACCTATTTCTACATTCATTTGGTCAGTTTGAGACGTTTTTAAACCTTTCATCACAACACATCACAATTTCATTTAGTTTGGATCATGTTTTCAAGGTTGCATATCTATCTAGTGGAACTTATCTATCATTAAAAGGCCAATTTATCTAAATAGGGGTTGTTCGACCTTTGAATGGTTTAATAAAGGGTTGATGTATTTCAAGGATCTTTATTCACATTTTGGTTGGGCATCTTGGTAAAAAAATAGTGTTAGATTTTAAATTCCTTACACCCATCCTAGAACCATAAATATTATTTAAAAATCATTACAGGGAAATAATAATGTTGCCTTTATGATGAGAAGGGAGAGTTTTGGGATGGTTTTAAGTGGATGAAGGGCCCCACTCGATTTGAGTTTTCCACTCAAATTTTATAAAACAATCTCTCTTTTTTCAAAGTCCCCTACCTCACCCCAACATATGGTCTATCAATGATCCTTTGCATGCTTGGTATTTTATATTTGATGTTGGTTAGGCCTCTTGTCTTGAGCCAAAAAAATATTATTTTTAGTGGTTGTTGATGTATAATAAGTTGGGTGTAGGATTTGTTTTGAGTAAAATTGGTTTTGCCCAATATTTTTGTTCTTTTTCAAGTGAGATTGAAACTATTGTGCATATCTTATTATCATTTCCATATGCATTTGAGCTATGGAAAATATATTTTAAGTGTTTGAATCTGGTATTTAACTATGACATTGGTTGATTGAATATTGCTTTTGGATATATTTGTGCTAAATTTAAAGTTTATCCTTTCTTTCATAGATTTTGGCTTATTTCTTCAACTCAGATCTTATGGTTTTTTATGAAATAAAAGGATCTTAGAGGTATTTCAACATAAGGCTAGGGTGCTTACTAACTTCTATATGGAATTCATCCTTCATCTTTGTTCTTTGTATATATTCCTTCAACTGAAAGTGACACAAGAATAACTTGAGTAGTTCTCGAGAACCAAAATGCTCAACATCACTTCTAACTACTTGGTTGACTCTAGAAAATACCCCAAGATGATTGTGCACCTAGATTGGGTAGTTTATCATGAGTCAACTATTGAATTGAAAATAACTAACTATGAGTGGGATTGTATAAAATACTCATACTTAAACCAATCTACTAACCCTATGCATAATTGGATGAACTCGTTAGAATTAGATAAAATGGGGATGAATAGCTAGCTGATGGAAATGAAGATATGGTAAGTGATGTTCATAAAAATTGACTTGATAGTTGCGTTATTAATGAAGCTAAAGAATCTTTGGCCTCTCTTGACTTAAATCTTAATTTATTTTCCTTTGACAAGAATGATTTGATAGATTCCTCTCCCTAAAGATCTACCCCCAAAATATAGGATGAAGATGAAAAAAAGGCTATTTATAAAATGATTCAAGACAATGTTAATGTATTCATAAAGAAACTAGAAAAACTCATAGATAGGGGAGGTTCTATAGAGGTGGACAAAGTCATGGATTATGTCTAATCAAATAACATGAAATCCTTGTTGAACAAAGTTGATATTTAACCCCCATAGTTGGTTATGGGATAGATTCAAATGGGACCTAAAGTGAATAAGGGATTTGCAAAGGGACTTGTTAGACTAGACTCAAATGATGAGTTTGAAATGTAATGTGATGATATTTGGAGGGGGACTAATTATTAAGACTATTGTGTCACCTTCTGGGTGGAGGTTATGGGATGGCTCTCTATTCTATGTTTTGTTGTTGTTGTCTTTCATAATTATTGGGCTACGTTCATGGCATAATTTTTATATTTTACTATTAGTTAATATACTTTGATATGCTGGGGGAAAGCCCCCATAATTGGTTTTTCATACCTTTATAACTATTTTTGCATTACTAATGCACATAATTTGTAATCAATTTTATAATATTTAAAAAAATAATAATTAACTAATTCATCAAATGGTTTTATTTAGTTTCTTAAGTTTTTTAATTTTTATACATAATCAACCCATTTGATACTAAATCAACCCTTGTTCTTTCTAGCCAAATTGACATGTTTGATACTAAATCGTCTATTTCTCATCTCTAGTATGCTACAACAACCTAATGTTACACAATCATCCCTCTTTAATGAAATGTATTGTACATTTAATACTAACTACATCACCCAAAAGGTGCATATATGGCCATATTTTCATTTTAGACTATGTCAACATACTGCCACACAATCAACCACCTTTAGCAATACTATATTGGCCCACCGTTACATAGTTAGCCACCTATTTTTTTCTCACCTTAAAAATTGATTCAATGAGGTCAACTCTATTCTTTACCTATGATGAGGTTTTGAACATTTACCATATATTTCTTAGGAATTTATTGGTTTTACTTCTTACTACACAGTACCCCATTCTACTACTAATCTACTTAAAAAAATTCTAGGGTTAGTTTTGATATCTATATTTTGTCTACCAGTCATTTTTCTATATCTATCTCAATTTAAATTAGAATTACTCAAAAAATTTATAATTCATTATTACTTACTTATGTTGCACTCATTTCATCCACCAGACATCCTCCCCATCTCAGTTATCATTTTCTCACCATGGTTTCTCTCTTGTCTGAAACTAGGTCTCTCAGAACTCTATTTTCTTAAAATAATAAATATAAAAAATTAGTTATTTTTATCCTATTTATATTTACTATTCAAAAATATTTACCTATCAAATATTTATAGCTAGATTCCATTTTTTAGTGAAATATTTATATCTAGTAGCTTTTCTTTGAATCGTAAGATGTTTTCTAATCTTAACATCATAAAGAATCTTTTTAGATATTACATGTACATTTTGCATAAATTTTGAATTTTTTTTTCTCTTTTTTGATAATTTATACAGGTTCACCTAATGTTCCCTACATTGGACACCTTCATGTTTCTTTCACGTCATTTCTTATCTAAACCACTAAGGTAATTAAAGTTATGTGTTTGTCATTTTTCTCCTTTCATTTATCTTAATTTCTTCTTACTATAATTTATTTAGCTTTAATGTTGTGTGTCACTATGCTCTTTTCCTAAAGCACCATCCCCTATTACACCTAAACGACACATGATGATATTTTATTGGGGCATATGTATACACATTTTAATTTTAAATTTTATCAACTATTGATGCTTTTTATCTTACAAAAACCTATCAAATATCAATCTCTCTAAGTGCATGCCTTAAAGGGTGCACTAGGAAATGGGTAGAGATACCATTGGTGATTCATAATATTTTTATCCCCTATATTACCATTTATTATCTACACAAATGATTTAACCTTTTTGAAAATACTAGTGTATTATTCCTAATTTATTTAAAGGGTCTATATAGTAAAATCAGTAAATAAATATGAAATAATTAAGCTACTAATTTATGTAAATTAAATTACAATTTTGATCTTTATATAAATAGTAATAAGAGATGGAAATGAAGACTTAGTTGGGAATTCAATGATATGGTTGAGATAGGGTCTGACATTCACTATGAAGGACTGGGACACTATCACAAACTAAGATCTAACCTTCATCTTATGATTAGGCAAGAGTGATAAAAGTGGATAGGAGTGACACCGGTTATGTATTCTACCTCTACCATTGTTTTCCTAAGGATTTGAGGTTTTTGTGTTTTGTTCACTATGTATGTGTGACCCTATCTGGGAAGTTTTGATAGCTGGAAGTCTACAGAGATCCTTATAGAGCATATTTTCTCTTCAAACCCTATATTTCATTATTATTTGATCAATTTTGAGAGAGAGTGGGGGGTTAGTGTGTGTAAGATTCACTAGACATGTATTTACACCCCTTGTGTGGGCATACAACCTACATACCAATACTCTAAAGAGGGATCAAACCATATGTAGTTTTCCCACTTGATATCTTTTATGTAACTGAGTGTATGAATATGAAAAATTGTAAACTATATGTGCTTGAGATGGCTAGGGATTATTTTAATGATTTTAATAAGATCATAAGTATATTGGCTAGTTGTATGCATAGAATAGGGAAGCTTGCTTGCATAGTCTTGCTTTATTCTTGCTTTCTTAGTGATATTTTCCAACCCTTTCCAAATGAATTTTGAATGTGATTATATAGGGATTTATTGGTTATGGCTTGAATGTGCTCACATTAGGCTGACAAGAAGAATGATGGGGAACCAAAATCAAATGACCATTAGAACAAAAACTATACTTAGATAGGAGTGATGAAAGTGGATAGGAGTGGCAACGGTGAAATAGTCTAAGTATGGTGCTAGTATCTTGAGTAGATAGGACCTAGAGAGATTGATTTATCCTAGAAAGCATAGCCTATCTAAGCTAGGATTATGTTTGGAAGGCTATGGATGACTAGGAATTAGTGAAAATATGCCAATGAGGGTCATGAGAACAAGCAAGAAGGACCTATGGGTTAGGTGTCATTAACCACACTCAAGTTACCTATTTTTGCATTTTATATGATTATATTTGCTGTCAATTTATTCTAGTGATGTAACAAAGAAAAATATTAGGATAAAATAGAACTAAAAAGCATACCTAAACTTACCTAAAAGGGTGATGCTCATGAAACTATGTGATGTTGGGTGTGCATAAAGAGAACACATTGTGAATTATGAATCTATAATAAAAGAAAGAGTAGATTAATTTTGACTATATATGTTATATCTAAAATAAGAATCTATAAAGATGGCTAAGAGAGAGAGGAAGGGAAAGGAATGAATACACCTCATCGGGTATGTAAACCAATACAAAATCTATTGTGATGCTGAGTGATACTAAGTGATGCTACATGTGTGTTAAAATAAGAGTAATATTTCAAATGGATCTACGTGGTCAATTACCAAAGAGTGACACAAGAATGTAAATTTTGGACCTTTAGCTCCATTATTACCCACTAAGTGAAGTTATGTGGTCATGCATGTACTAATAAATGTTTGGACTATGTGTCCAATCCCTATGAGTAGGTGGTTTAAGAATACAAAGGATAGCTAGTCCTTTAGCTCCATCATTTCCCCATGAAGTGAAACTATAAAATGATACCAGTATGAATTTTATGTCAAATGAGATGTATCCCAAATCCCATTAATGCTATGTAATTTGATAATGTTGGTGTGGATAGTTAAATGTATGCTAGAAACTAGGCTTGTATGACAGCCACTTTGAAACTAATGCACTAGGATTATATAAAAGCCACTCCAAAATGTGGATGTTAGGCTTTTACGAAAGCCACTATATAATGATGACAACTACCTAAAAATGGAATAAGGCCTAAAATTGTTGAGAATGCTTAGGTAATGTTGAACTCATAAAGAAAAGAAAAGAAATGTGCTATGCACATTACCCCTAATCACTAGTGTTTGGAACATGGAGTTTGATCTAAAAGTTATACCAACTATCATATCTAAAACTAGAAGTGAGATATATCATGCCTTTCATAATGCCCCTATATTTGTATTCTTTGAGCAAATGTGTACTGAAAATTATTGATTTTGAACTGGTCTGACTATGTAAAATGATAGTTAAACCTAATTTTTTGCCTGCTTCTATAAAGTCTAATTTTTATACTATTTGGATAAGGGTGATAAAAATGGATAGTAGTGGCATCAGCATTATAGTCGAATCTTGGCACTATTGTCCTAGGCCAAATCTGATAATTATTTTGAAATTTTGACTATTTGTTTAGTCTGTTTTAATTGGTTTGATGTCTGGTTACTATTTTAGGTGTGCTAAAAGATGTATGTTTTTACTAGTAGGAGATTTGATCTTTGTGACATAACCCCTATTTATTTCCCACTCTTCTAAGGGTAGGAATAAAGACCTTGTAATGAATGCCCTTAGAAGAAAGAGCCCTACAAATGTGTTATTATACAAAGGTACATGATATAACAATGATAATTGGTAAGATATCTCAAGATATAACATGGTTTGTATTGAGATATTTTTAGATCGATACAAGTATGCCTAGATATATATAACAATGTAATAACATGTGTAATGCATTGAATTGGAATTAGAAGTATTAATTGTTAGTTGTCATGGAGGGATGGAGCATGATGTTCATTATTGCATCCAAGAAAGCAAGATAATTCATGATGTGGATCATGGCATTGTAAACAATTGAAAATTAATCAAGTGATAAGAACATAAAGGAAGAAGGAAGAAGCATAAAATGGTGGCCAAGGGGCCAAGTAAATAAAGGACATGGGTACATGTCACTCAAACTGGAAGGCAAGCATATGAGGCATACTCAAATGCCACATACAAATACAATTGAAATAAGCAAGGTTGGTGTGAAATACACAATCATATAGAAGATTATAAACAAAGGGCATTGGAAAATGTCCTAAAGTACACATGAATAGAAGTAAATGGCATTGGCAAATGTCCTAAAGCACATATAGGAGACCAATAGGAACTAGAAAATGAAATCACATCATTCTAATCTAATTAAGAAAATAAAGCATGTAAATACTATAAATACAATCACATATAACTAATCAAAGCAAGAATGTGATGGTATGCAATACATGTTAGTACAAGACTCGGTATATGCTAAGATATAAACAAGTAGCATATACTAGTGAGATGTCAATATAGTAATCTATGTAAGCTTAGTAATTAATGTACATCAACATGATAACTATAATGTGTGGTGTAATAATGACATACCCTAGATGGTGTAGTCATGTAGGATATGCCCCCAATGGGTATGTATATCCATGTATGTCTCGATGTAGTAGTAGGATGCCCCCTCAATAGGTGGAGTGAAGCAATGAACGATCTGAATGTCATTAAACACTTAAAGAATATAAAGTAAATCATGGTAATGTAGATAGATTGAAAAAAATAACATAGAAAAAAAAATGTAAGTCTAACATGATATTATAAATGTAAATCATGGTTGATGTATATAATCAAAATATTTTTCGTGTTTTTTGAATTTCAATATATTTGAATGTTTTTATGTTTTTAATATGTTGTATTGTGTTTATATTTTGAAATGTTATGAGATATTTATAATAAATTTCATGAAGACTATGCATGAGAATTTTGAAGAGAAGCTATGTATAAGTAAGCAAAAATAAACTATGTACAAGTAAGCAAAAAAGAAATCATGTATAAGTAATTTTGTTAAATTATATATAATATAATGTGTGAAATGAAATTCTAGACATGGAATCTAGGTAGATGCATAATATTCATTAGATTTTGAGTTTCTTAGTTTCTTTCCTTCAAGTGAGACTAGATGATACACTTTAGGGATAATATTTTTTGTAATAATGTATGGACCTAGCTAATTTGGTTTGAATTTTCCTTTGATTTCTTCTTTGGCATTGACATTGTGAATATTTTATTTGAGAATGAGATCATTAAGTTCAAATTCTCTGGTATGAATTCATTTTTTGTAGGATATTTTATACATTGTTGGTATATTCAGATATCTTCTACTATTTTAATGTGTGTATGGTCTAACAACTCAAGCTGGTGTAAACACTTTTCATGATACTAGTCATCAGTGAGAATAGCTTTAAAGGAGACATGAAAAGATTGGATTTCTAATTCCAATGGTAAAATTACTTCTATGCCATAAAAAATAATATAAGGAATAACTCTTATTGGCATGCATATACTTGTGCAATAAGCCTTTAATACAAAGACTAGTTGATTGTGCCAATCATCTCCAAATTTGGTCACTATTTTACTCAAAATGTTGTTGATAGTTTTATTGGTAGCATATGCTTAATCATTTCCATATGGGTAATATGGAGTGGAGAATGTTTGTTTGATCTTATATTTGGTTAAAATTTTCTTGACATTTTAATTCTTGAATGATGTTCCATTATCAGAAATGATGGTTGTGGGTAGGCCAAAATGTGAAATAATATGAGTCATAACGAAGCTGCAAATGTACTCTCCTATAGTAGATTGATGTGGAATGGATTATTCCCAATTTTTAAAGTATTATGTAGCTATGATTATGAATTTATGTCCATTTGTAGATTCAAAGTTAATTTATACAATAAGATCAAATACCCATAACATGAATGGCCATAGAGATACAATAGGCTACAATTATTGTGATGGTGCATCCTATAAGCTACTGTGTCATTGACATTTATTGCATAGTTTTTCATATTGTATAAATTCATATTCCATGGTGGGCTAGTAGTAACCTTATCAAATTAATTTATGTGACATGGCTTTTCCATTGATGTGGCCACCACACTCACTATCATGTATCTATGTAAGAGCCATTTTGGATTTTATTGACATCAAACATCAAAGAAATTGTCCATCAAAATATCATTTTAAAAGGTCTAAACCAATGATTACATAACATAGCACTTGTTTGTGTAGCTTGCATTTGTAATTTTACGAAAAGGTGTCTGGTGTAATAGATTTGTTTATAAAGTTATAAATATCAGCCATTCTAGAGTTACAAAACTTAGAACAAAAAGTGCAATCAAATTCATATTAGATATTTATGGTGATTTTAATCATTTAATTATGAAAATAGCTTGACCATCCTTAAAGTTGATAAGGATAAAAAATGTAGCATTTGCCATTGCATTTGCATGTCAGTTATCTTTTCTTGGTATACTTTCTACAGAAAAGTAATCAAACTATGATGATAAACATTTTACCATGTTTCAATATGGGATAACATATTCTTCTTTAATATGATAGACATCATAGATTTAGTTGACCATAAGTTTGGAATCACCACCTTGAATGGATATAATTTTTAGAGATTGGGAGACAAATAGACCTAAAATGAGTGATTCAAATTATATGGTGCTATTGGTGTAGGAGAAACATAATCAATATGCAATAAGAACTATGTAACTATAAGGTTTGATAAAGACAATGCCTACACCCACACCAAATGTGTATCAAGAACCATCTAAAAATATGGTCTAAGTATCATAATGAGTAGAATAGGTAGTGAAATCATCTCTAAATGTTTCACTAATAGGATTAGTGTCTAAGAGTGGTGCATCTACCAAATGGTCTATAGTTATTTGTCCCTTTATTGATTTTTAAATAATTATTTTTAGGTAAAACGCTATTAATAACATGACCCATTTTATGATGTGACTAGAGAGATGTGGTTTTTCCATGAGAAATTTCAAGCGATCTACTTTTGATTGTTTTCCATGTAATGTCAAAGTTTTTACATGGAAAAAACTAATTCTAAACATAACTTCTCTATTACTGAGTAATTTTTTTTGGTAATCAACTAATGTGAAACTGATGTAATAAACTACTCGTTTAGTGTGTTGATCATCATGTTATGCTAAGAGTGCTCCTAATTCATGGTTTATTGTTGAGATATACAATAATAAAATCTTGTTAGGGATAGTTGGTACTAATCTAAGTGGATTAAGAAGATATTTCTTGATAGGCTTAGTCATAGACAAACTTTGTATCTTTCTTTAGTAATTGAGTGAATGACTGAGTTTTATCAACAAGCTGAGATACAATATGATGGATTATTTGGATCTTGCCTTGTAAGGATTGAAGTTTCTTTAATTTCATAGGATGTGGAATATTGATGATTTATTTAAATTTATTAGGGTCATATTCTATGCCACATTGAGAAATAGTGAAACCTAAGAGTTTTCCTGAGGTAAATCTAAACACACACTTATTTGGGATCAATCAGACATTGTATTGTTTGAATCTTTGAAATATCTTTCATAAATAAATAGTATGATGTTGTCATTATTTAGATTTAGCTAAGATATCATTAAAATAATCCTTGATACTATGGTGAATCAAATCATGAAATATATGTGTCATGGTACACTGGTATGTGGCTCTGGCATTTTTTAATCTGAAAGGTATGATAATGTAACAAAATTTACCCGAAGGTGTTGTAAAAGATATTTTATCTTGAACTTATTCATTAATTTTTATTTGGTTGTATCTTACAAACTCATCCATAAATGATAACATTTCATATCTAGCTGTGGAATAAAGGATCATGTCAATTTTAGGTAAAGGAAAATCATCTTTTAGGCATGCTTTATTAAAATCATAGGAATCAAAATAACACCAAATTTGTTCATTAGGTTTTACCATGGGGAGTATATCAAAAACCCATTTAGGGTGTGATACTAGTAAAATGAAACCAAAATCTAAGAGGTGTTGGATTTTGTCTTTAACTAAGAGAGCCACCTTAGGATGCATTTTGTGAATTTTTTGTTTAATGTGTTTAGCATCTAGGTATAAAGGAATCTAATGAACTTCTATGGATGTATCAATTCTTGGCATATTAGAGTAAGACCAAGAAAAGAGTTATATAATTTTTTTTAAGGTTTGATGAATATCTATATCTTCTTCCTTCCATAGGGTACTAACTAATAAAACAATGTGCAGATCTTGATTGGTTCTAATATTAAAATTAAATATTTATTCATTAAGGGATGTGGAATGATCTAGTGTGTATGGAGTAGTAGGAATAGTATCATCTAAATCAATTGGTATGTCTTGTGAAAAATTTAGGCTTTCTCAAAAGTATGCATGGTCATTTGTGTGATGAGGAAATATATTTTTATGATAGAAAAATGGAAGGTCCTCATATGCTCTGAGAAATTATAGGAGGTATTCATCGTTAGATAATTCATCTAATGTGAGCATGTCTAGTGAAACTATGTAGTCAATGAGATAGGGATAGATCAATGATAATGTAGAAGTATGATTAAGGATGTGGCATATTGGTGTAGTGGGTAGATAAAAAATTATATTCTTTAAAGTGGTGGAAGAAATCTTATTATGAAGGTGGGTAAACTAATATCCTAGCCCTTGTGTTTCATGTTGTGTAGATGCCTCAATAGGATTGATGATCCCTTGTTCATTCTTTCCAAGCCCTTTGCCATGATAGCCCATCTTATTAAGACATTTAAGTGTGATAGGAGTGTTAAACTAGTGATTTGGTATCGATGTTATTATATAACTTGGTGTTTGTGGATGTTTTGTATGGTTTAAAGGTATACTATGAATAATAAGTTGTGTCAGTATGTTGCCAAGATTAAAGCATGGAATATAATTTTTTGGATTTTTGATAAATTGGTATTATTTAAAAGGTTTGTTATCTATTGTGAATATGCATATGTAGCCTTTATGACTAAATTTTAAATAAGAATGATGTGAATAAGGGACTGCATACATATCATGAATCCAGAGCTGACCAAGTAATAAATTATAGTTGAGGTCATTTGGTATGGCTTGGCAAGTAGTTAGTAATGTCTTAGGCCCTAAGGTAAGATTGATTGTTATTTGACCCATGAATTTCCATGGAATGTTGTCAAAACCTTTGATGTTCATATAAGAATGTTAGAGAACTTGAGGTTGTATATTAAGATATTTAAGAAAAAAATGTTGAAAATGTTGAGTCCTAAACCATTATCAACTAATACCCTTTTAACCCCAACATAATTAATTATTAATTGAATATATAGAGTTAGATGTTATTCAATGATGTGGCATAGGGGTAAATCCTATTTTTCAAAGGAAACTTATTGTTCACTCCATTCTATGGTGTTGAGAATAGATGTAACATAAGCTAGTTTAGTGGAAACTAGAATCCTAATATAGTGAAGGGCTACATATAGCACATCTTTGTAAACTTTTGATTGTTGAAGGAGCTTGAGAACTAAAACCGTATTTGAAGGTGTGATAACTTGAGTGATAAATTTATAGCCATGGGTGTAATCAACCTACCTATCTTCCAAAACTTGGGTGATAATATATACTTCATGATCTACTATAGGCATAGAGTTGGTAGTAGGTGTGGGATAAGAGATAGATATACCAAGTTTGAAAGGAGGAGGGATAGATATAACTGCTAGTGTTTACTTCTGTCTAGTAGTGATAGGAAGATAGTCAAAAGTAGCCAAGGAGTTATATGTATCTATGTAAAAACCATGAATGTTGAATGAAATGCATGAAATTTGAGTGATGAGTTATACAATAATATATTTATAATAATCATTACATAGGAGAGATAAAAAGCAAGGGATAAAGAGCATGAATTTGTGAATAAATGCATTAAAAAATTTGACATGTATTATGACATTTGTAATGTGTTTAGCATGATAAACTTTGAAATTTTTTCACATGAGAGATAGAAAGGAAAGGATAGAGAACATGAAATTGGGCATGAATGTATGGAATATTTTGACATGTGACATAAAATTGGTAACATGTTTAGCAAAATGGAGTTGGAAATTATTCTCTATGAGTTAGAGATAATATGTAAAAGGAATATTGAAATCTTGTGAATTTTTAGCCATAAATTTTATAATATCATCCTTGATTATAAAGAATAAGTATGAAATGCAAAGAATGAAGCTTTGTACTAACATATGATAAAATTCATCATTCATATACATGATAGGACAAATGATGGTCTCCTTATTATTTGCATGAAATGTAATAAAAATTTGTAAATAAGTGAGATCCATTTTTAAAATATAATTTTATAATGTAAGGTGATATCTCCAAAAACAAGAGGACCTAGTGCATGCAACTAGGTTTTTAAAAATGACATTTTTGAAAAATACTATGGAATTTTGGAAATGAAAGTGGATTTATGATTTAATATGCAACTAAAAATCCAATAAATTATTGGAAAATGATTGATTTAATAGGACCTAGTATGTGCAACTTGGGTTTTGAAAATTACTAATGAATTTTGAAATTTGAAGTGTATTTCTGATTTAAATATGCAAGTAAGAATTTAGAAAATTATTGAAAAAATACTGGGACCTAATATAGGAAATTAGGGGTCGAAAGAAAATTATTTTAAAATTAATATAAAATTTTAAAATTTAATGTTAATTTCTAATTTTAATATATAGGAAAAAATTTAAAAAAATAGAAGAAAAATTTAGTAGGAAATTTAGCCTAGGGTTCTTAGGTTTTTATGCACAAACAAAGTAAGTCAGGTTCACCAAATTATTTAACATTTTTGGGAATATTGGTGTATTATTCCTAATTTAGATAAAGGGTTTAAGTAGTAAAATTAGTAAATAAATATGAAATAATTAAGCTACTAATTTGTGTAAATTAAATTGCAATTTTGATCTTTCTAAAAATAATAAGACATGGAAAAGAAGACTTAGCTAGAAAATGACTGATACAGCTAAGACTGGGTCTAATATTCAGTGTGCAGGACTAGGACACTATCAAAAACTAAGATTTGACCTTCATTTTATGATTTTAGTCCACCTTTTTTATTGTTTTCCTTAGGATCAGATATTTCTAGGTTTTGTTCTCTATGTCTATGTGACCCTGTCTATGAAGTTTAGGTAGTTATAAGTCTATAGATCTCCTTGTAGAGAAGATTTTCATTTTAGACCCTATAATCCATTATGCTTCAATCAATTTTGAGAAAGAGGTGGGGGGTTATTGTTTGTAAGACTCAATGAACATGTATCCACACCCCTTGTGTGGGCACACTACCTACATACCTATACTCTGAAGAGGGATCAAGCCATATGTAGTTCTCCCACTTGATGTACTTTGTGCAATTGAGTGTCAAAATATGGAAAATGCTATATTGGACATGTTTGAGGTGGCTAGGGACTAGTTTAAGGATTTGAATAAGCTCATAATTATATAATCTTGTTGTATATAGAGAACAGGGAATATTTCTTGAGTAGTCTTTCTTATATTCTTACTTGCTTAGTGATATTTACCAACCCTTTACAAATGAATTTTGAATGGGATTTTATGGATCTATTGGTCATGGGTTGAATGTTCTTGCATTAGGTTGACAAAAAGAAGGATGAAGAATTAGAAGGAAATGACCATTGGGGTCAAAAATACACTTGGACAGGAGCATTGAAAGTGGATAGGAGTGGCACTAGTGCTATAGTCCAAGTGTGACACTATTATTTTATCCACATGGGACTTGGGGGAATTAATTTATATTGGAAAGAGTAGTTTATCTGAACTAGGATTATGTCTAAAAGGATATAGATGATTGGGAATTAGTGAAAATATGCCCATGAGGGTCATGAGAATAAGAAAGAAGGACCTATAGGTTGGATGTCATTAGCCACACTCAAGTTAACATTTTTGCATTTTATATGACTACACAAACCATCTCCTAAACACTTCACTATTCCTTGCCTCATCTTTTACACACTCCTTCAAGAATTCACCACATTACATAGCCCTTGCCTAAGCTTAATTTTTTTTTTGATAGTATACATTACACTGTCAGTGCCATTGAACCTATATTCAAATTGTTAAAATCATGTTATGGGTCTAGGTTAGCTCTACCTGACATAGACTGAGATAAAATTATTTTTGGTAAATAATGATATAAAGTATATTAGGTCAACCCTATAGGTTAAAATTTTGGAAATTTTTAGGGTTAGATTATACTATATATACACATCTATTTCTTCCAATTAAAAATATGAGAAGAAGAAGAATAATATATTGTGTAAATGTTTATCTACCATTAAACTTGAGGAACATAGATTAGGGTTTCAATTTTTTTTGGAGATATAGATCTTGTCTTGTGGAGAGTTATTTTAGATGGATATAAAATTTGTGTATCCTAGATCTCACTTATCTTAGTCATCCTTACATAGCACAACAACCTATTATGAAGTACCTTGGCTAAGGGAGAGATTGAGGCTTGGTGGGTTCATATTCAAAGGTAAGTATTCCTATCTTGGTTCCTCCTTTGTAAGAGTATATATATTTTCATTTTTAATTATCTTCCATGCATCAAGATTTAATAAACATTTACACACTTATAGATCTTCTATGCATGTTTACTTTTTATGTTTATTACCTCTAATTTTTGCCACAAACTATAGTGAGCACTTGATTAGACTTTACTTTACTTTTTGAATATGAAAACATTGTTTTATATTTGATCTCTAGAGAAGGGGAAGCTTGAAGATCTATAATGGGGAGATGAAGAGTCATCCTCCATTAATGGTACTTTAAGATTTATTCTTGTGGATTTCCTTGGTCAAATTTACCTCCTTGGTTCCTTTTTTTTTCTAACTTTCTATGTGCAAAAGTTGGTATTTAATTTTTGTTTTCCTATTTTTTTATATTGTGTGATTTTTTTGTTTTGTATTTGTGGTACCATCAAGGCTACCTATGTTGTCTTAGTTGGAATACATGGCTTCCATGCAGATCCTTCCTTGGATATTACTCTTGCTACCTTTAGAATCATAAAGGGACATGAAAGTTTTAATTGAAAGTTTATGGAAATGTTCAAATTTGACAAGATGGAGCATGTAGAGAAGGGGAATCATTGTGATTTTAATGAATCAAATGAATCTAAAAGGGGTGATAAGGGTGGCATTAATACAAGTAGTGGCTCTATCTTATCTTAGGTAGAAACTAAAGTGAATGCACCTATAAAATGATTGTTTAGTGAAATCTTGCAATAGATGGAAGCAACTAGGCACTCAAAAGGAGAAAAAAATTTCATGAGCAAGGAAGACTATGGTGAGTAGCAGTAAAATGAAGACTGAATCACTAAGCTCTCTCACCTACCTAAAACCTTAACCATCACTTTAAATGTTTCCATGGAATCTAAATTTTAGCAAGAGGAAACTAGAATTTAAAATGTAGGGTTTTTTTTGTTTGTTTAAACAAAAATGCACACCTTTATATAGATTTCTTTGATAATTAGTTAAATTCTATGTGGGTCAAAAAATTGGGTCTATATATTAGTTTTTGTACGATGTTGTAGATAAGGGTTTTCATGATTTTATTTAAAAAAATTAATATGAAATATAGGGAAATCAATAATGCCTTATGTAATGTTGGCCAATAAATTTTCAAGGTTGTCCCTTGAACTCCAAAAATGGACTTTAATGACCTTGTTTTCAAAACTTCCCCTATATGGGTTGACATTGAGGGAGTGTTGATTCAGATATGAAATTTTCTTCTGTAGGCACTAAAACTCCTTGATAAGGTTTTAAAAATTGAGGATACCAGAAGATCCCTTGCACGTATGAATGATAGGGTTTTAATAGCCTTAGATCCCTTTTATTTTTTAAGGAAGCACTCAATTTTTAAATTAAAGGGAAATCTCACACATATGCCCTTAGAGGTCTAGGTGGTTTGAAATCTTGATTCTTTTGTAAAAAGGTTGGTCACCTTATGAAAAAATACCTGTTATTGGCTAATAAAAGTTATATCCCTCACAAATAGCAAGAAAAAGACACCACAAAAGATGAGATTGTGTCAGATAACTTGCAAGTGTTTAAGAATCCTCTATTTTCAAGAGTATCATTGAAATATAGTGCCTCTAATATGGACTCTATTGTAAATAATCATTATTGGCTAATCAAATTAATATACCTCACAAACAACAAGAAAAGGACACCACAAAAGATGAGATTGTGTTAGATATCTTATAGGTGTTTAAGAAGCCTCTTTTTTCAAGTGTACCATTGAAAGATAGTGCCTCCACTATGGAGGCTGTTGATACACATGGACCTAAACTTCAAGGTGATCATGGCTTGGAGAGACCTCCCATTGAATATCAAGTACATGATCCACTATATCTTAAGGGTGATAATACCTCACTAGACCTGGTTGACTACCTCCTTGATAACCTAGATGATTTTTTTAGAACAAAAAGCCTTTAAGGACCATGATCCTTTAGAGGAATATGTGATAATCCTTGCTAAGGCCCATAGTCATAAAAAAGTTCTACCCATTACCTCATTTGTAAACATGCTTTATAAGTCTTATAATGTCGCTATAGTGATGGCTATCTCTCTAAAGAAATAAGTATCAAGGCCTCCCATTAATGAGGTGGAGTTTTTCAATGGATATCCTTTAGAGAATAATAAATTTTTAGGGGTGGCAAATTAGATGTCTAAATTGGGTGGTAAAAGACATAAAAACGTGAGCCCTAATTAGGTTGAACACACCAGGCCCAAGGAAAAAAAGAGGTTGATTAAAGAGGGAATTCATAATGTGTAGGAACCCCCTTCCAAAAATAAGGGAAAGGAAAATAAAAGGACTATTTTAGATAATATGGAATTTATCCTTAAATTGTATAGGAGATAATCATGAAAATGAATAGTTTTTGGGTTTTACGCAAGTTACATGTGAAGAGTATGGTAATAATTTGGATTTATTCCCCATTTATTATATTTTCAATAATTTAAATTATAAAATTTTGAATAATGTAGGCATATTATTGATATTTGTTTTTTAGTTGGACTATAGATAAGTCTAAATTATCAAAAATAGTCCCTATAAATTATTGGATTGTTTTACTATGTTTTAGAATAGTGGGGCCAAGCACCATGGTCAATAAAATTGAACTTTGGTCACTCCCCTTGGTTATTCATGTATATTTTTAGTTGGAATGTAAGAGGGATGGAATCTCAGGACAAAAAACTAGTGGTAAGGTAGTTTAGACTTTTGAGAGACGATCTTGAATTTTTCTTCTTATAAGAAGTAAAGGCTATTGGTGATCAATTATCCATGGTCTTGAAGTTTATCTAGCCCAATTTTCCTCATGTTTTGACTAATAATTATAGTGGCAAAGAGTGTTACTCTATCCTAATTGTTCCCTTTTGGAAAGACTGCATTATCGACCATGGCATTTCTCCATGCAATAGAGTGGTCTAGGTTTTGATAGAATATCAAAACCAGACCTTAGACCTATGTAACATATATTCCCCTAATGACTATAGGGAGAGTGTTCACCTATGTAATTGGTTATCCATTAATATTAAAAATGACCCTTTGATATTTGGAGGTGACTTCAACATGATGGAGGATAAGGAAGACAAATTTGGAGGGGACCACCTTGCATGGAAAGGAAATGAGATTTTATTCTGGTTGAAGTCAAAAAAATTCATAGAATTAAATATCCTCTCTTGAAGGTTTATATCCTTAGAAGTGGTATTTTGTATAATTCATACAATAATTAGAGTACTAATAGGAGATAGTATTCAAGGCTGGATATATTTTATTTGAGCACAAAGTCACTAGTAGTTGATATAGTCATGAATGGTAATATAGTGACTATGTTACCTTATAATTTGTCTAACCACCACCCTCTTGAAATGAATTTCTCATTGGTTAGAGAAGATAATAAATATTCAATGGAGTTCACAAGGATGTATAAACTTAATGTCTCACACCTAGAAAACAAGGTATGTTTGAGGGTTTGCAAGCTTCTTGTAACATTGGTAAAGTTGTCTATAATTCTAATTCTAAAATTGACCATTGAAATTCCAGTATGAAAATTATTAGAAACATTTTGAGGACCTATGTATAGATCAATGATAGGAAGTGAAGAAAAGTATAAATGGATACTCAAGAGAATCTTATCCATATAGAAGGCTTGCTTCAACTTGACCCAACCAATGGGGTGTTTATTGAAGAACTTAACCAATTAAAGCACCAAGATCATCAGACATAGAAGTACATTTCTAAAGTGGCATAGATATGCTCTAGGCTTAATCTTAGTGATAGATGGTCCAAATTTTTCTTTAAATTATTCAAAATTAAGCATACTAAAAGCAATATTAAAGAAATCAAAGTCAATGGATAGAGTAAGTAGGATGTTGTTAGTATAAAAGGAGCTTTCTTTGAGTTCTATTCCATCCTTTTCTATTTTGACAGATCAAGTGAATGTATTGAACATAATATATCCTTATGTGAGGCTTGAATTCTTAGGAAGGTTTTTTAGATTCAATCCTCTTCTCTAGAGGCTACCATCTCACTTGATGAGGTTAGAAACACTATTGACTCATTAAAAGATGATAAGGCAGCTAGGTTGCATGTCTTTCCAATGTATTTCTACAAGTTCAATAAGGAATGGATTGCCAAGGACAATTTGGAGATATTAAATGAAGTAATCACTTTTGGCACACTTGGCCTATACATAAATACAGGGGTAATCAAGCTTATATCAAATGATGGAAACATATTATCTATTAAGAATTAGAGACCAGTTACCATCCTTAATATCTCTTACAAGATTATATATCCTTGTAAGGAGAGTTTCCTCACTTTTTCCCTCTATTATCTTAGAAACTTATACTAGATTTGCTTAAGGGAGGTATATTTTGGATAATCTAATCACTAGAAGTGAAGGTATGTATTAGGTAAGAGATTCTAACCAAGATGTTGGAATCATCTTGCTTGAATTTGAGAAAGATTATGATAGAATTGAGTGGCCATTCATTAAGATAATGTTGCAAGATTTGGGGTTTTAAGATAGATTATATATAATGGTCAATGTACTCTTCAAGGATGATTTAATTTTTATTGAAGTCAATGGTGAAATTACAAACACCCTTATGCTTCAACTCTCCATAAGGAAAGGATGTCCACTTGTCTCATCACTCTTTTTTTTGGCAGTAGAGGCACTGCATTACCTTCTTAGGTTTTTAGACATTGGACATTTGATTAAAGGTATCTCACTCCTAAATAACGATTCTCTTCTTGATGTACTCTTTACTGAGATACAATATTTATTACCTTGGATAAAAATAATTTATGGTAGGTTGCAAAGAGGATTAATATCTACTAGTTTGCCTCATGTTCTAAATTTGAAATGAATAAATCAAACATTCTAGGGTGGAATGATCAGCCACCTGATTGGTTGTCAATGTTTGGATGGAAATGGACAGGACCAGATGAGATGGTTAGATATCTAGGTATTCCATTTACCTTAACCCCATCCTTCAATAATATGTGGGATTAGGTCTTTAATAAAACAAATAATAAAATTGGCAAATGGTAGGGCCACTTGTTATAACTACTAATTAGGATCCAAATTTTCCAAAAAGTTCTTTCTTCATACAACATATATTATGACTTCTAGTGGTTATTCAATAAAATACAAGTCAACATGCTTCAAATATTTATAAAGGACTTCTTATGGTCATATGGGAAAGGGGGTAAAAAAAGGCATGTGGTCTCATGGAAAATTTTCTCAAAACCTAAGAACATTGGTAGATTCAAATTAAATGATCTTTAGCTACAAGGGATAACCTTGGTAGTTAAATGGATTGTCAAAGACTCTATTGGGAATGAACCGTGGAAAGTACTAGTTAGACATTTAGGCATAATATCATGAGAGGCTTTCCAAAAGGGAAGACAAACTACAAAGGATTAAATATTAATGATTTGCTTGTAGGGCCTTTTATAGTCAAAGTTACTAGTTCTCCTATATTTGCATCCATTTTATCTCCTTGAATTTATCCAAGCTTCTCATTGATAAAAAATAAATCTTCAATTGGTATGGGATTATGTGTCAAGGCTATAGATCTATTTGGTAGAACTTGAGTGTCAATAAAACTCTATTAGCCCTTACTAGTGGTTGTTCTACCTTTGACTAGTACACTAAAGCATTGAGGAGATTTAAAGATATCTACTTCCATGGGGAATAGGCTTCATGGTCATAACTCAAATATGGATTTCAGCTCTCTAATTCTCAATAAAATAACATTCACCTTGCTCTAAGTAGCTCTCAAAGGGAATAACAATGTGGTGTTTATAGAAGATGAGGATGAGTTCTAAGATAGTGTGAAGTGGAAAAATGCTCGCCTCTTCTCAAGTATTTAACATAGATGATCTACAAGAAACTTTCCTTTTCCAATGCCCCTTATCTTACCCTCAATTTTATTTGGTCTATGTTTGATCCTTTGCATGCTTGGTCTTTTAAGTTTGTGATAATCTAGTCATCTTATTTTAAACCCAAGAAGTCTTGTTTTCATTGGTTAATAATGTATACAAAACTAGCTATGGTTGTTCTTTTGAATAATTATGGTCTTACTAATCCTCTTCATGCCTTTTGTAGTGATATTGAATCTATTGAGCATGTGTTTTATTTTTACCTATTTGTTACTAAACCATGGCAAACATGTTTTAAACCTTAGAATATTGTATTCAGGTATGAGCTTAAATGGTTAAACATTTCTTTTGGATATTCTTGTCTTAAAATTAAAGTCCATCCTTTTTTTCAAAAATTATTTCTTATTTTTACTACTTAAATTCTTTAGTTTTTATAGAATCAAAAGAACCAAGAGGTATTTTAAAGTAAGGCTAGAGTGTTTACTTACTTCACAATTGAAGTCATCCTTCATTTTTTATCTTTGTAAATTTTACTTCAAATAAAGATTCCATAGGATTAGCTTGAATTTTTTTCAAGGATAGGGTTACTCAAGGTGACATTAGACTGCTTGCTTGACTTAGGAGGGTACCCTAGATTGAGCATGCATCCCAATTGGGTTATGTTTCACCCAATAGTAGTAAAGTTAAACATTTTTGAGTTCAAATGGGATTAAATAAAAGATTCCTATTTTGAATAGGTTAATAATCCATTCAAGGAATGGATTTCCTTAAAAAAGTTAGACAATAATGGTATTGGTGAGTGGGTGGCTACAAATGAGAGTGATCGTTAGGATTTTTGTAATAAAGAGCATGGTAGTTACATTATTAAGGAGGCCAAGAAATCCTTCACTCCATTTGACCTAAACCTTTGTCCAAAAATAGGGGATTATAATGTAATGGTAGGTCATTCATCTCATATTCCTTGTCTATATGTCTCTACTAAGGGAGCTAAGGAGGAAGTTTGGCAATAGATTGATGAGAACATAAACACCTTCTCTGGTAAATTGGAGAATCTGATCAAATGTGGGAGCTTAGTGAATGTGGAATATGTCCTTAATTATGTAAGGCAAAATAATATGAAATCACTTTTGGAAAAATTTGATCATTAACCAGCCAAGTTGATCCCATGACATAAGTTGATTGAAATTTTAGTGATAGAAGCTCATTGGAGGGACACACCTCGACTAGTTTGGATGGTAGCTATGATAGGGAAGGAACTTCTTGAATTATGTCATTGGAACCATTTTAATGAACCTACCACCTATGGGGTGGCCTCTATTTATTTTGTGTTTGTTTCTATTGAGTTGATGTGATTGGTGTTGCTCCTCTATTGGCTACCTGTTTAGCACCATTGTATTTTGATACTATTGTTTTTTTATTTTCATCGGGTACCTAGTTAGAACCATTTCCTTTGATACTATTCATCCTTTCTTGGGAGGATGCCTATTTGGAGATATTTTTATATTAAACTACCGATTATTAGGACTATAGGTGGGGGATGCCCCACTTCTACTTTTTTTTTACTTGATACTATGTATAAATTTGGCATTTAAAATGTATATATTAGTAATTGATCTTCAATATAAACAAATATGAAAACATAGAACCTATATAAGTTTAATTCATGGTGTTTCTTGACTAGAGGCTTTATAACCTTCTCTATTTATTTTATTGTGGTAAGAGATCCCTTGGTTAGGTGTAGTGGATCCATCTTGCTCATGACCCTAAATATCTAGTATATGAATAATCAAAAGTGTAAGTAGGATTTATCTTCTTTGATTTAGGATTTATTAATATATTAGTTTCATTTCCAGTTGTATACATATGACACTATCTCATGCACATTAGAAAATCCTATAAAAGTTAAACTATTTAAATTACATAAGATCCTTGAGTCCTTGAGATAATAAGATGTGGGATAATCTCTTCAATTCATAGATCAAGAAGCAATAGGACAATAAATCTATAAACACCTAGGTAAATGAGATCAAAATAAGTGTCACAATATTGGATATACATAACTAAAATACAAGTTTATGATTTTATAGCTATTAAAAATATAAATTCAAAGGAAATTGACATTTGGATAATGATTCATAATGAATGAAAATATGTCATAGGGTAAAAGAATTCTACCAGAGTTAAATTGTAATTTTAAAATTAAAATGAGAAGTAGAGACTAAATTCATTGTTGCATTAACTTCACATGAAATTAGAATTTGAGTCTCAAGATCTAAGTTATATATACAAAATATTAATAACATCAAATCACCTTTCCCTTAATTAATGAGTTATGAACTATGAATTTGAGACACTAATCCCTCCATATCCCTAATTCTATGATAATAAAATTTGTTAATTAATCTAGATAGCTTACCACAAACTCTACAATACAATAGTGGCTTCATCATCTTGATAGACTAACCAACATCTTCAATATTATATTACAGGATCAACTAAGTTCTTGGACATATTTTTTAATAAAGGGATAATACTATTTACCCATTAATTTTCAATACAAGATGATATCAATGATACAATCCATATTATATCCATTATAAATTAGATGAGTACAATAAAAGATACATAGATGATATTATATCAGTTAAAATAATGGGTTTATACAACACATCCATGAAATCTGAAGTAATGCACACAATTACTTAGTTCATTATTTATTTCATAATGACACCATTAATTGGTAATTTTTACACTTTAGAATTCATATAAATGTGGTTAATTATATTTTTGGTGAGGATTTTGATATATATTTGAACCTACCAATTCTTGGTTAGAGCATAACATGGTTGAGGGAAAGATGAAATAATGTTTAGTTAAATGTGAAAAATTGAATATTTTAGGGTTTGTTTATGTTTTTCCCATAATCAAATTTACACCAAGTATTAGGATATACTTTCCCTTATTGAACAAGTTGTATGGTCTTGCTACCACCACTTACATACATGAGGAATGTGTTACATTGTTATAAATTTAGATAAATCATGACACTTGGAGAGGTTATTAGTGTCCAACACAAGGCATATATATTTAAAGTTGATGAAAGTCCATCTAATGTAAATTATTACATGATTTTATATTTAGTATATATAATCATGGGGATAATTCACACAACCTACAAACAACCTTGGGAGCCATCTATTAAATGTGTGGTCAATAGGGTCTATGATGACTTCACCCTATTCCATGCCTATAATTTTAGGATAGAATAATAAATATTGTGGATGAAATATACACATTAGTATAATATGACATTTATGGGTGTCCTATGTCAAAAATTTATAATAATATATTATGAATCATTGTGAAGATGGGAGATTACTTTTACTTTGTGAAGATGGGAGATTACTAGTACTATCTTAATTGTATTGTAATCATGATAAAGGGAACTAGGTATCCTCATCTTATTATTCCTCATTTTTTTCCTAACAAAGTAGTAGAGTAGAAGATATATTTTCATATATATAAAAATGTGGATTAGGATTTAGATGCCAAACATAAAGGGTATTATCACAATACCCATATAATCATTGCACAAATGTATTATTCATTGAGGTGGCATGCAAATTTAGTTGGGAATATTAAATCCCACTATGAAATAAAAAACAATATTGAGATTGGGACCCCAAATGTACAGTGGGGAAATACCTCAATGACATAAGAAAGAGTGAGTTCCATATCAACGGACATAATAATTATCAGAATGATTTAATATTTATTAATATTGTGAATGATTCTAAGGTTTATACTTGGATGAGGAAGTATAATATGCCAATGTTGGTGGACCATGCGATTCAATATGATTTTTAAATCAAAATAGAGTATAAAAATAATAGAGTGGAGGAGGTAAATAAGGTTGCAAGCCATCATTGACCCATACCTCAAGTATTATTATCATTCAAGGATTGTCATACTTTCTCTCCTTGATAAACAAAAGCTAGACCATTGGAGGAATGTGCCCCTCAAGGAGAGGTAAATCCCTAGATAATAAATAACATCCTTAATAATATTCAATCGCCTCAATTGGTGGTAATAATACATGTTCCTGTAATAATTACATAGATATAGCCTTCTACAATTATATAAGTAAAATCATTTTATTTGGCACCTTTTACCCCATTGACAATTATTCAACAAGTCTCCTTGTATTCTTTCAAATTTATTTCATAATAGTTCCTTCTGAATTCTAGTCTCAACAACCTCATCATCTCTACCCATGGTTTCTATAATTATTTCACCTCTTAATTCTCTCACCAATTCACTTCCACCTTTTAATACTAAATTCTACTCATCCCCCACTCCATCCACTTATGGGAAAGTCCCCATAAGTACTAATCCAACAATTGTCACTTATAAAAAGAACCCAAAAACTCCTCCAAATTCACCTCTAAATGTGCAACTAGAAGAAAGACTTATTGAAATATCTTTTTAGAAAGGGGGTACTCTATATGAGGATTAGATGAGGAAAAGGAGGAATTAAAAATATGGTAAAAATAAATAGATCCTATCTAGTTTTTGCATAGTGATTAATAATAAAAATGGTAGGGAACTAAAGAAGAGTGGGTGTCTAGATAAGACATAGAAATTAAATAAGAAATAATTTTATTGAAATAAATAGATGGAAATGAATCTAGGGATACAAATATATTGGGAGAGGAAGGAGGAGTGGAACAAGAAAAATAAATTGGAGATAAGGCATTAGATATTAGTGCAAAATCTACATTGTAGTAATGCCCTACTCTATGACTTACTCAATCACCTCCAACCTCAACACCAATAATCTCCCATAAATATACTAATATAAACTCATCTACTTTATTAGATGCAATAGCTTCCAGCCAAAGTAAAAATAAAGTAGTGTCCTAGCTTGATTCTTCCATTATAGTTTTAGATTCTAATATGGTTAATTTTCTATCCACTGGTCTAATTGCTACCCCACTCTCTCCGTATGAGTCACTAAAAGAATATTATTAAAATAAAAAGTAATTATGTCCTAATTCTTGTGCTGAGGAAAGTGAGTAACAAGATTTTGATTCATTTAATTCCTTAATTCCTTCAACCACTTCCCCAATAATGGCTAAACCCCAAGATCATAAAAATAAGGTTAATTTTAAGGATTTGGTTTATGTCTCCATTTTTAATCCCCAATTTCCACATAGACCATCCCCAAAATTAAACTTATATATTTCATAGTCCACTCTAATTGAGTCTTCTATTATGAATATCATAAGGACTCTAAGGCATGAAAAATATATGGTGGAGACTGTAACCCAAAGGAGTGTCTCATATTAGAGTAAGGTCATTCCTCCACTTCTTTAATTTTATATCTAAATATGTACCTCCATACTACCAAAATATTCATTCTACCTTTCACAAATATAGATGTTAATTAGTGTTAGGAACAAGGAGAGTTCATTGTCCTTACTTGGTTCAAAGAGTCTTAGGAGACTAATAAGGATAGGATGGGTTTGGTCCTTAATCATTACCCTTAATTATCACTTATTTTGACAATAAAAGTGGTAAAATTAAAATGGTGAGGAAGAGGAAGGGATTATATAATGACATGAGGGAAGAAGTAGTGTTGGGACAAAGAGAAAATATATTACCCTTAGACATGAAGTAGAAAAATAATTGTAATAACCCCATTGAATATTTGGAGAAATTTCGTTCCTTTGTATATACAAGAGGGGAGGAAAGAGGGAAATGTATAGAATATAGGGATATACTAAATAAATACTTCTAAAACAACAAATTATTTTGGCTCCCCCCTAAATTATGGGTAACATCCAAAGTGTATCCACTAGGCTATACAACATTTGGAGTAAAATTATAACTTCTAGTGGTGAGTCCCAAATTGAATAGGAGAAGGTGATTAAATTTTATAACTAATTATAATAAATTGATAATAGTCTCAATTAACTAAATAATTGAGCCTATTCACATGTTTTGGTATGGTGCCTTCGATAGGCATACTAAGATGAAAGTTTTGGCATCACATCTCGCATGACAAGAAAATTATTCCACAGAGATATAGAAAGACATGATGGTCACAATGTGATAACATCCATATGTAAGATATTAAATAGGGATGATTTTGAATCGCATAGTAAATTAGCTACTTAAACTTTAAATAAATGAGTTGAGGGAAATATATATAAAACTAGTGAAGATATCTTACAATTGATAGTTTTTGGGAAGGATAAGGTGACCAAAGGAGAGACACTTATAGTTGGATTCATAGATTCTTAAGCTAAGAACATAAGTTTTTTAGGTTAAGTCAATAATAAATTTAAATCTTACATTCTCAATTTTAATATTATTAATAAATAATTTGAGGTTGCATTTACATTAATTAAAAACATGAATGTTACTGAGGAGGTTTCCAAGATAACACATACTTGTTAGCCAACACCAACATTGAAAATTTAGCCTCAAGTTCCATTCCATCTATCCGTATTTTATTCTCCTCAACCTAATATTATTTCATCAACAAAAATGGCTACCTTAGCTAGTACTTCACTTGTATTGCCTCCATCTACTTCACTCATTATACCAATTATGCAATCTTTTTCTTATTTGGGTGGTGTAAAGAAGACACTGTAATCAAAATATGAATATATGTCTATTTTCATGTATTCTATTGATTACAAAGACATGAATACTATCTCTTTTTTGGTAATATACATATTTATATTGTAATTATATAGTTTTGAGTAGATAATTTATTTATATCTTTTTGATGCATGCTTCACATAAATTTTATAATTTGAAATTATAAAATTAAACATTACTTAGAGGATGAGGCAATCCCTCACCAATGTTATATATACTTGTATCCTCCTAATTCTAAAGAGAGGATAATTTTTGGATATTGAGATAAATAAAAAATCTTTAAGATTATTCTACAAATTTATGTTGATGTGCAATCTTCTATTCTTCTCTAAAATTTGTGTTTCATTGAAGAAGTTTTATTATTTTTGGTATTTTTGTATTTGATTTGTGTATAAGTATGATTCTAATATATATTAATATTTTGAAGTAGATAATTTTAATTTTTTGTGTTTAACAATCATAATCTTCCTATATATATGTGTAATTTTAGTCTCAAAAATTCTACAACCTTTGAATACGTACATTAATGTATAAAATATTTCACTTTTCATATATTCCTAAAAGGGAATGAAAAAGATAAATTCAAACTCCCAAGCGTCAATAACCAGACTGTTGATGAGGAAACAGAGTGGGAAAGTTTTGAGAACACTAGGGAGGAGAGTCTGGAGGGAGATGGAGGAACAGAAAGTGGGCATTCAAGTTCCAGTGAGGAAGAAGAAGTGCAAGATAAGAATGAGAAAGGAGTCACTATAGAGGAAAAGTCTGAAAATAGCAACCATGAGTCTGAGGAAAACCAACAAGTGTTTGAGGAAATGGATAAAGATCTAGATGATCCTGTTGTGGACCCTAATCTGAATAATGAGAAGGAAAATCTAGTTCAGGTTGCTAACCAAATATTAGAAATGGGAGCTCAAGTAAAGGAAGTTAGTAACAAAAATGTAAGCCCTGCTGAAATAAAGGAACAGAAATGAATGGAAATGGAGGATTATATTGAAGAAGGTGGAAGTAGTCCTAAAAAGAACACAGAAGATTGGAGTGACAAAAGGCAGAATGACGAACCTACTAGAATGGCCAATTGTAAAGCTGATGCTACCCTTCAATTCAATTTATGGACGTATAAGGAGATTATGGAAATTAATAAGAAAATGGAAATAATGGAGGGTAAATAGGAGGCAGTTTGGAACAAAGTCAATAACATGGAAAAGTAGATGAGGGATATTCCCATAAAACTCAAAGAGTATGAGAACAACCTAAGTGAACTCATAAAGGAAAGCAAAGTAAAGATGGAGGAGGTAACCTCTAGCATTTGTGCTGCTGCGGTAAACATTGGCAAAAGAGCAAATGAGGAAATCAAAACTTTGGAGGGGCCTAGCAAGAGAACTAGACAAAGCTCAAGAAAGAAAGCAATGCAAGAGGGATATACGCAGGTGACTGCTGCCATCCAGGACACTGTTGTGAAAGGTAAAGAAGTAGTGAAGATGATATTGGAACTAGAAGAATAGTTCCTGGTTCTTTTAGTTGGTTCTGCTAGTTGGTTGTGTTTTCTGGTCTTGGTACCTAGTTTTTTGAACTTTTACTATGGAGTTTACAGGTCTCTGTAAAACCTGGGGGATATCTTTGGTTGTTCATTTGGTAGCTTCCGGTCTTTGTATGTTGGTTTTGTTACTTTGGTGAAGTAGGATTTAGGATTTCTTGTGGACGTTTCTATTTTATCTTTCTCCTTTTGTTAAGGGTTTCGGGGTCCCTTCAAAACCTATTTTTACCTTAATCTAAAACTATGTTTTTTTTTTCTATGTGCTAATAGTAACTTGTAGCAAGAATTATCTCTGACTACTTGTATAATCCATAGTTCAAGATCTAATTAGAAGGTTTTCATCTAAATTTGATTCACATCACATTTTTCTTCCCTATCTTTCTTTATTTTTGACTTTTATTTGATCATATCCACCTTATGTTAGATTCACCATCCATCCATGCATATCAATTATGTCTAGACTCACATTGAATTTTAATGATCTGAGGTAAATAGTTGATCTGCTCATCACTATTCAAATACTAGGGTGGTTACAAAACTAAATACCCTAAAACTTTTGCCTTGGAGTGATTTTTTTAACCGATCCTAAAATTTTAGAGGCTACCACAAAAGGTTCCCCTAGTGTGTATAAACCCACATAAACAAATAGTTTGTTAATTAAATTTTAAAATTATTCCTATATATAGATCATTGTTAGTAGATATTGAGGAAAAAACATTGTTATATCACAAGATCTATAAAAAATTACATATTACATAGTAGATCTACTAAGATGTTAAAGCTACATATCAAGTATTTAAATTTAAAACTTCATTTTCATTCTTTTTATTATTATAAATAGGATAAATATTATCTAATATTTAATTAACCATTAAACAACTACACATTAAAGAGAGAAATAATTGTAGTTTTTTCCTCTTTGAATAAATGGAAATGTAGTGAAGCACTTGGTTGACCAATAGGGATTAACCAAGGTTAGTCCATCTCAATCCCTTCACTTGATTCTCCCCCACCATACCCCCTCCCAAATTAATGTGTCAAGTGTTTTTTTATAAGAAATTATGGTTTGATATTTCAGGTGCATGTGTGCATAATGAAGGTATTAAGATAGAGAAAAACATTGACATAGGTGAATATTTAACCCTAAAGTTTTCTAGATTGGGGTTATCTAGATGTTAAAGGGGTATATATAAATTGAATGGCACATGTGTCATAATCATATCTATATCTAGACAATTAGATGCTAAACTTGGATATAAGAATACAATAAGTTTATTATCCTAAGATATTTTAAATATGGAAAATAAAAGTATGGTAGATAAATAAATGATAAAAAATAATTGTACTTATCTTCTTCTGATGTTAATTCAATTCTCAATATAGAATAAGTAGAATGTAGGATGGAATGAGATTCTAGAATAATCATCAGATTTTAGTTTTGATGTTTTGTATCTCTTAAGATAGTAACATTAGTCTGAGATGGTTATGTCAATTCTATTATCTATGTTCAAGGCTAGTGTTAGGTATAAAATGCCTAATAAAATAGGTTGTGACCACTTGAATCCTTCTAGGTTTTGATTTTTATTCACACTATTTCATTCTAATTTGGTTCATGTATTATTGTTCTTTGTGAAATGGAAAAACCATAGTTTTTCATCTTCAATGTGACGTTGTGGAAAATGGGTTAATGTGCACATGGTGTCAAGATAACCCCAAACACCCTGATGTTATAGGTTGCTTCCTACATAGATAATATTCAAGAAGAGGATGTTAGACTCATTTAGTTCTGTCTTATGTGTTGGCTTGTGTGTGAATCATATAATATGTGTAAATAAAGTATAATAATGATCTAACTTCTAACTTGTAAAATTAGGCTCTTGGGTTGATCCTTAAGTACTCTATATCTGTAGATGTTTTGTGCCTATAATTGGTATTTAAATATCTAACTTTTAATCAATTAAATATATGATAGATTTTTTTCTAGTAAGTTTCCTTGGACCCTTTGGTATTTTCAAGGTATTCATAGGTGAGGAATGAATAAGGGTTGATATTATATTTATATCAATCCATTTGGAGTAATACATCATATTAAATCACTTAAGATGATCATTATTAAATGCTTAATTTTTAAATTGGATGACTTTAGGTCACTAGACAGTTGCATCAAGATAAGACAATAGCATTGATGTTACTATCTATCCCAGACATTAGTCTCCAGGGATCAAGAAAGTAAGATTAGGTTATAAACTTGTAGAGATAGAAGATAAGTAAATTTTAAGCATTGTGGGAAGGATAATATACTTTGTTCATCAACATAATACTAGTTAAACTAAGATATATAGTCTAAATAGCACAAATATTGATTCGATGTGAGACTTGAGAAAGTGAGAAAGGTAAATAACTAAGAGGAACAACTAAGGTCTGATTTTGGCAAGTGTTCAAGATTGAGGTCATATATAATCATAAAATATCATCTACATTTTCCCACCTTACTTTTAATATAATAATGAATTTTCTATTTTAAAGGAAAAGAATGCACACCTCGATGTGTATACACACCTTATCTTTATGTGTTCCCTACTTGAGTGATTTTCTACAACTAAGAAAATGTTATAGTATAAAATAAGTACATATAATATGGGTTTTAATTAATTGAAATACATTGAAATTGAAAGATAAATGGTTAGGATTACACATGTGCGTCAATGTAACTATCTTCCCTATGGGCAAGTTATTTTTAAAAATATGTATCATTGTAAGGCTCTAAAACTAAGATTAATACAAATATAGGTAAAAATATAAAGTGAATATATCCAAAGATATAGAAAGAGAGTTATATATTGTAAGGTACATGCCCCAAACTTTAGAGGTAAAGTATGTTTCCACCTAGAAGTTGAGGTTAGCTTAATCGTAAAACCTAATGATATGTATAACCTATTGTGACTAGATGATCATTTCCAACTTGAATTTTTTTCAAGATTGAGTGATTTTATCACCTTAACCATACTAAAATGTGAACCAAATACTACATTATATTGGCTCAATAAAAGTCCCTAAAAGTCTGTGGGGTATCAATATGAAAAAGTCTTTGTTGTGCTAGCAATCCATAAAATAGTTTTGGAGTTTAAAATTGATTTTCATTTTGTAATATTAGGCACATGTTGAATAACATATGAACCTTAGATATGTATCATGTTGAAACTATGTATAATAATAATACTAATGTTTAGAATTATACCATAATTATGAATCTAAATCATATAACTATGTGCTTTGACTAATTCTGATAACTAGGAATGTGTATAACATGCTTCCAAATATTTTCCCAGTTATATATGGAAAAATATTAAAACTAATATAATTAATAATGTGTATGACATGTTTCTAAAAAATTTTCACACTGTAAATTTGAAATATTGAATACTAAATAGGTTTGGAGGACATGCTTGCAAAGCATGCCTCCACTAAATCTAAAAACTAATATAAGTACCATTTACTAAATGAGTGTGGATAACATGCTTCCAAATCATGCCCCCACTAAACCTAAACACTAATATAAGTATTATATATTAAATGATTGTGGATAACATGATTCCAAGGTATGCCCCCATTATAATCTGAGAAACTATGCCAAGTGTGGAGAACATGCCTTTATGGTATGCCCACACTAATATTTCACCATCCCTTTGAGATAATGGAAATATAGGAACTAGTATTTAACTCACCCCAAAAGGATAAGACAACTATATAATATATGAATGTAAACATGTATGATATAGAAGGGAACATGTCTAGGTAAATGTATCATTAAAGCACATAAAACCAATGTCATCACATGCAACCCTAAAAGCCATGTATGATAAGTCATTTTATGTGGCCTATAAAATACATTATTTTTAAAGGTGATTCACTATGATTTATTCATGTTGATATGCAAAAGTTTGAAGAATATCTATGAAGGAGACACCAAGGTGAAGATGGTTAAATTACAGAGCCACAAAAGGTAGTTTGAAAATCTGAGTATGAAGGAAAATGAGAACTTTACATCCTACCTATTAAGGGTTCATAATGTTTTCAATGTCATCAAAGGTCTCATAAAATAAGTGAAAGAGTCTAAAATTGTATAAAATGTATTGATATCCCTAACTTATAAATTTGATTCAAAAGAGTTTGTAGTAGAAGAAATGAAAGTTCTAGACACACTCCATATATATGGGCTTCATGGCATCTTGAATGCCTATGAAATGAGAAAAAATGAAGGAAGAACTCCCAATAAGAAAGTAACATTAAAATTTGAGAAGTTAAAATCCAAGAAGGTGAGGGATGAGGTATGTTCAAATATTTATGATGATGAATTGATAGTCATGTTTGTAAGGAAATTAAAGAATGAATATAATAAGTAAAAGGGTAAGTTGCCTTTCAAATGTTTCAAATATGGTGAAATTGGCCATTTTACTAGTAAATATCCTCATAAGTATAAGTTTGAGGATGATGAAAAAGTTAATGAACCTCATGATGAGGACAAGAAGTCCTACAGGTCTGATAAGAGCAAGAAGAGTTTCAAAAAGTATGAAGGTGAGAAGTCTTTAAAGAATAAGAAAATATTGTATACCAAAAAATATAGTAGTTCTTTTAATGAGAGTGAAAGGAGTGATTATTAAAGTGATGATGAAGGTGTTGATCAGGTTAATAATGAATTTATTTTCATGGAGAAAGAATCAAGTTACTCCCAAGAAGAAGATTGCATGATTTTTGGAGATATGTTGATGAATCAAATGAAGAAGTTGAGGTGAACTTTGAGAAAAACACATAAGTTCCTTAAAATATTTGAAACTTGTAAAGTAGAAGAATCATAAATTAAAGTAATTAGTTAAGTACTATGAAGAGAATATTAGTTTTTATGAGGAAATACTGAGTAACACATCCAAATAGCATGATGAGATCATAAATAAGGTTGAAACTCATATGGAGATAGTCACTACTAGCCTAAAGGATAGAAAAGAAGAATGAACTAGGTATAAATCAAAAATGGAGTCCTTAAATTCAGAATTGGATCAAAGAACTAGAAATATGAAGACCTATGAGAAGTTTGAAAAGATCATTGAGGCTCTATATGACATTTTGAGTACTCAAAAGCTTGTCAATGATAGGATAGAGCTTGATATCAAAGTATATCAAAAGGAGAAAAAATAAAATGATAAAGTAAATAAGAAGTTCAAACTCAAGAAAAATATGAATATAAATTTTGTTAGACATCCTAATGCCATAATTTAGACAAACTCATTCCATGGTTATTGTTTCTCATGTAGTCAGTTTGGTCATAGAGAAAGAGAGTGTAGAAGACCCTCTAAGAATGAGTACTAATGTGATTGGGGAAGGAATCACATTTGACATTAATCAATATTTATGAGTGATGTTTATTTCTATAATTATCATAAAACTGGTCATATTTCAATATTTTGTCATCATGAATCACCAAGATAGAAAAAGAAGATTTAAGCTCCTAGAGTTCAAAAAATAGGACAAATGAAGGTGTAGAATCTAAAGACAGTCAAGCTTAGTCCTAATCAGTCTACAAGCCAAAGTGGACTATTTTTTATGGTAGAGATAGGATAGATATTGAATAATATAAAGAGTGTTAGTTATCATCTCAGATTTTTGACCACATGGAAGATGAAGAGGCCAAGAAAAAGAGGCTAATCAATCCTAAAAAGATCCTAAAGGATCATCAATCTTGCGAGAGCATGGAGATATAGTAATATATTGAGTTTGTGTTGTTTTAGTGCCTTATGATAAGGGGTGACTACATTAGGATTTATGGAGAAACTCATTAGTCAACGGAATCTTGGTAGATATCATGAATACATGTTGAATAGTGTTGACAAAGATGGAAGTGTTGTTGGTATATGAGAGGTAAGCATAAAGTTGTTCCTTATTTCTATCAATTCATAGTTGAGTTTGATCTATGTTATGAAGTGATATTATTACCAATATGTTTGAATTAATATGATGATGGTCTAACATTCCTAATGACTCATGTGGTGAGCTAAAGTTATTAATACAAAGGGGGAGTCCCTAATTTTTTAGTTGATGGCAGGAATATAGTGGCCTAGTGTGTGATCAAAGGTTTGATTCATATTAGTCATGTTAAGGACAAGATGATTGGTCTTATGATATAAGTTAATTTTAAGGAGGTATGCATAGAGTAAGGGGGAGGATGTTTTTATAATGCTTCATATTCTATGTGTTGAGATTTTATTACAAGGTGTGATTTCAGATAGCATTTTATATAAGACCATTTATCATTAATGTCAAAAGGGAAGAAAGACCAAAATGGGGGAGATGAGAATGATAAAGTTTTAGTTTTATTTCCATCAATTACATAAGGGGATTCAGTTGAGAAGTGTTGTCATTGATTTCAATATTGATGTCATTGATGTCATTATTGAGTTTTGTCTTCTCTATTGGCTGATGTTAAGTTTTATATCAAGTCTCATGTTAGGATGAAGTTGTTAATGTTATAATTTAAGCTTATTTTGAAGGTATGATGACAAGTAGGTCTATAAGAGTGTTGTAAAGAACAAGGTCAGTTAGTAATGGTAAGGTAACTTGGAAATGAGTTATGTAAATAATATTGGAAGAGTGTTTCTATATGGGATCAGTGATATGAGTGTGTTATGAGTGTTCTTATGTCAGCTTATGTGATATCATTGAGGTCAGTATGTTTGAGCATAGTCAAGGTATCTTTTGAAGCCTAGTTTAGACCTTGTGAAAAGGTATGTGCATGAAGCATGGTGAAGTGAGTGAGCTTGGGAAATTTAAAATTTGTTTGTAAATGTATGGTCTTATTATTTAGGTGTATAATCCTTCATAAGTGTTCTAAGGTGGGTCTTTGAGGGGAAGACATCCTATCTTAGTCTGTACTTAGATATTGCCTAGCCTAAAAAGGTATCATGAACTATTATCAAGGCATGTGAAGGATGTATGGTAGTGTTATGAATTAGATAGGTTTTATGGAATGAGAAAGAGGTTTTGATCATTAAATTTAGGTGTTAATTACAAAGAAAGAGGCATTAAGGTCATTTTAAAGGCCTACAGTGGTTTGGAGGTCAAGGTCTACAGAGAAAAGAAAGAGAATATGGCCTAAAAAAGGGTTATGATCATATTTCAAGGTGTTTTATATCATGTAATCATTTTAAAATTTTATTTATTTTGTTTCAAGTATTTTCATGAAGTTTGAGGTTCTAGTTTGAAGGACAATGCATGAAAAATTGTTTGGAGGTCTCTTGAGTGCTTAGAATGAAGGGTTCTCAACCTAAGAAGGATTTTATTGTGTTCATTAGATATTTAAACATTTTAATGGGAACATAAGTAGCTCATGGTAGATTTTTAATGGTCTTAGATCAAAATTATAGGCATTATTTTTTGTTTTGAGGGGCTATGCTTTATGAATGATTGTTAAGAGTGGAAACTGGTTTAAACCCTCTTAGAAACCTAATGAGGACCTAATGTTAAAGATGTTTCTCAAAATTTATTAGGATGGATTTAATTTCTTATTTAATATATTATATATTTTATTGGAATCTACCAGGTACCTCTAGGTGGTATTGGTTAGAGAGATGAGAGAGAAAATGTGAAGATACAAGCTTATTTCTAAAGAAGTTGTAGTTGTCAAAATTTATATTAGACAAAGTTTGAAAATTATTGAATGGAAAATTTAGAGACTTTTGTTTTATTTAAATTTTAATTATGGATTGGTTATAGTCCTTAAGTGTCTCATTTTGGTTATCCAATTAGGCCAATCGCTAATAGGCCTAATAGAGAAAATTGTGCAAAACCTAGGCAATAATGATAAATTGGTTCTAAGTGTGTTTTTAGGTTAGATTGATGGATTAATGTGCATGGAGTTTATATTAATAAATAATAATTCATTAACATGTATAGGTATATTTTTATAATATAGTGTAATTGTTGAAAATTATAAAGCCAAAATGTCTTATCTAGCTCAGTGAGGTCTATGTGTAGTGAGGTCAATAAACTGGTTTGTAAGACCAATACTTGCCACTAGACCATATGATGTTTATATTTTAAGATGGTATGAATATGTCACTAGATAATTTTAAATAATTTTAAGTCTTTGAAATTTCCTATATATATGTTATAATGTTAGTGTTTCATGACTCTATTTTTGATAGTCTTGATAGTTCTAAGTAATCAAGTTACAGTGATGAATTTGAGGCTCTATGCCCTGAGTTGAAGTGTCTAATAAATATGGTGATATTTTTTAGGTAATTATGTTTTATTATATGTGAATTATTTTAATTTTTTATTGGATTAAGTGAGTTTGAGCTTTAGTATTGAAATCTAATTATTTCTATACATAGGGCTAATAAGACTAAGTACTAGTGAGGGGTTTCAAGTAGTGATTTGTTGTAAAATGTATTGTTGAGGATATAATACATTATTGTTTATATATTTGATTTTTATATGATATTTTAATATGGTGTGTGTATTTTTAAAGTGTTCCAAGGAAGGTAAAGTTTAATATGTCTCTAAAAAAGGCATGTTAGGTATCCATAAGGCTTAAAAGAGGATAAAGCCTAATGAAGGTGTGTCCAGCTAATTTTTGTGATTAACTATTGTTGATAACATGTGTTAATATTTATTTAATTATATATATAAGTGGTTAAGTGATCATGGTTGACCAAGAGGTGTGTGTTCATAAGTTGTGTATATAAATATTGTATATTAGGCCTATTTCAACTAGTTAGAGAATTGCATTGAGGATCAAATGGAATATAAAATAATTGAGTGGAAGGAGGTATAAACAACCACCATAGGATAATATCGGGACTATCATTAATATATAATATCAGGTTTAAGTATGAATTTCAAGGTCATATGACCTAATTAGTCTTGAAGAGACCTAGTTAAGCAAAGAGGCCTAAAAGGCAATTTGAGAGGGATAAGAGTGTGAAGAGATAAAGAGGTGATAATAATCTATTAGTTGATAAACATAGTGTTATAAATGTGATAAAATAAATCAGATGTTTTCTTTGGTTTTGATTCATTTAGTTGTTTGGTACCTCGTTACAAGTGGGTGCTTGCTAGAGCCTAGTCAAGTGGGTGCTTGGCTAATTGGATTTGTGCTTCAATAAATCTGGTTTATGTCTTATAGGACTATATTCCATTTGTATATATCATCATTTTTTATTCCACTTGAGGTTTTCCAATATATGTGATGTGTTCTTATATTTTGTGTTCATATTTACATTTGTTTGTGCTTTGATTAATCTATATGTTTGTATGAATGGCTCATGAAAGTTAAGTGGAATTAAATTAATGTTTTGAATAATTATTCACCTCATATTAGTAATTATGCTTCTAACATAAATAACTTTTGAGAAGGATTTAACAACCTCTTAAAGGGTGGAATTTTGTGTGAAAACAATTTTGACATGGCCAGTGGGACTCAAGGTCCAAAAGTGAGGAAAGATTTTTTGTGTGTTCTTCTACCTATTATCCTTTAGAGACATTAAATAAAAAACCAATGACAACTATGAATATAATAAAATGATTATAAGTATCTCAAGTACTTATTATATAATATTTTGTTAAAAATATTATATTTCATTTAACTAATGAAGTTAGCATGGATCAATATGAGGAAATTATATATTATACACCTCCCTACAAACCTTATATTGACCCCAACTATGTGTCTCAATAGTCCTATCAAGATTTTTATCAAACCTATGAGTCATGATATTCATATGGACATCCTAATTCCCCTTCATATTACTATGGTGTTTTTGAGTAGCCCTATGAAGAAACTTATGAGGAAGGCTATCAAGAAGAGTATCAATAAGTGTCTCCCTATCAAACCTATGATCAATATCAACTTAAACCTAAGTCATATCAGCCTTGTCATGAGGAGTCAATTGATACCATTGATTGGGAATCAAAATGTTATGAATCAAGATATAAATTGTTACAATCTCAAGTTAGGAAACTAACTTAATAAGTTGAAGCTTATGAAAATCCTAACTATTATCCTCCTCCTCCTACTTCAATTAAAACTCAAGCCAAATCCTTGTTTTCACTCATGGAAAATTTTCTAAAGTAAAAATAAGTAATGAGAAAATGGGATAATGAAGGTTGTGTCATCTCTATTCATCTCATAGAAAAGTTGATAAAGTTAGTTCAATTATTTATGAGTAAGTGGAGGTTGGTTGAACAATAATCCCACTATTTCATCAATGATGATTTATTTTAAATGATATGTTATATCCAATGGTGGGTATATATACTAGAAATGTGGGAAAACCAAGAAATTGAATATCAACTTGTAGCTATTGACGAGCCTCAATAATTCTCTGAATAAGGTGAAAATATTGTTGAAAAATATGTATCTCCAATTTCCCAACCTAAATTTCCATCTTCCCATGAGTTCAATCAATAAACTTACATTGCCTTTCCAACCCATCAACTAATTCACCAATCTCCCACATCATCTATTCTTTAATAATAACCCATCCTATGGGATATTTTCAAAGAAGAGAAAGCTAAAGTTAAAGTTGATCAATTAGATGGCTCAAGTGTCTATGATGAAGAGTTTACTATAGGGAATCCCCTTGGTGAACATAAGCACAAGTCAACATTATTGAATGAATAAAGATAAGATATTGATGGTGTTAATACTACTCTCAAATAGGTTGATCAAGAAATGGAAGAAGGAACTTTGAAGAAGGACATCACATCAGATAAGTTAGGTGAGATTCATGAGCATGATCAAGGGGTTGAATTTGAAAAACCAATAGAAAATGAAGCTATTGTTGACTCCATGAATCAAGATGGCATGTGGTAGAAGTCCAAGGATATATGTGATGAGTTTTAAGGCCTTCAAGTGCCTACACTTCTTATTGGTCAAGTTGAAGACTCCTCAATTAGAAAAATTGAAGTTGATCAAGTACATAATGAGTAAGAAGATGAAGTTGAAGAAGTTATCATTCTTGAAGATAAAGAATACAAAGGTGATTGACAACAACATATTGAGTTCCTCTAAGATATTGAAGGTGGTTTAAAGGTTTAAGTTCATGTTCATAAAGATGTCAAACAAGATCTGTTCATTGAATATAATTATGAGTATTCGATTGCATATGATAATCTCCTTGACGATCTTGATGAGCTTGTAATAGTTTATGTTAAGCCTAATGTCATTCAAGATGTCATGAAATCCAAAAAACCATGTTTGGATGAAACATCATGGACAAGGTTGAATTTTAAGAGTCTCATGAGAATATTTTGGAAGTAAAATAAGAGTTCACCTTCATAGGTGACATGTTTGTGTGATCATAGGAATTTGAAATTAGAGAGAATGTTTGAACAAATGTTAGTTTTAGAAAATAAAATAAAATGAAATGAACACACTAACAAGCTAACATCTCTAAGACTAGATATTAGGGGGAACATGGTGAACAAAATACATATTAAATAAAAACTAAAATTCAAATAATGATAAATCTCTTACCTTCTTTGAGAGTTCCAAGTGATTTGTTCATGGCTTGTTTAGCTTGTGTTCAGAGATTATTTGGCAATGGAGCTTGGCTATCTTCTTCTCTCCTTATCACCATGGTTAGATTATGGCTTATCGTTTCTTGATGGCTTGGTTTATGATTTTTTAATTATAAAAACTTGAGAGGTTATCTCATACTTAGGGGTAAAAGTTAGCTTATAATCTAGAAATGCTCATCCTTAGGGGTATGAACCAGATCAATTTTGGCTAAACAATTGGTAGGGTTTTTATAAAGTTTTTAATGGTTGGAAATGTTTGAATAATGGATAATGTTTTGATAATTATATGGAATTATGTATATTTTTTGATCTCACAAACCAAAAGATTGAGGTCCTGGAACAGTAATAGCAGGGAATAGTGGAGCTTGATTACTCACACAAGCTAAAGGACAAGTTCCTTATATAAAAATGGTAGGGAATTATAAAACATGGGTCCTCACACAAACCAAAGGATGAGGTCTTGGTATAGTAATGATAGGTCATTATGGAGCTTGATTGCTTGCACAAGCCAAAGGATGAGCTCCTAGAATGGTAATGGTAGGGCTGTGTCAATCTTTGTTTCTCACACAATCCAAAGGATGATGTCCTATAATAGTAATGGTAGGTCATTTTAGATATTTATTGATTACATAAGATAAAGGATGAGGTCCTTAAATGGTAATGATAGGGCATTGTGGAACTTGGTTGCTCATACAAACCAAAGTATAAGGTTCTAGAATGGAAATGGTAGGGCATAATGGAACTTGGTTTATCATAAAATCCAAAGGATGAGACCTTGGTATCATAATCGTATTCCTTGGATGTAGTGGTGCATAATGGATCATGCAGTCTAAAGGAGGTTATCAGTATAGGTGGAGGATTAGGTGGTCATGAAAAGGAAAGTATCATATGCCAACTGGCCAAAAGAATAGTTCACTAAATATGGTACTTGAGGATATTTACTTTGTTCCCTAGATTAAAGATTGTAAGGAGGATAGGAATACATCTCACAAACCACTTTTTTACCATAGGGGTCTTGAATAAATACAATTTGTGAGGCTTTTTTTTAATCATAACTTGGATTATACATAACTCCACCATAAGTGTAGCTATGCATATCTACATCAATAATGAAAGTTCCACAAAATTTATATAGTTATACAAACTCTAAAAAAAATTCCAAAGGATAAATTGTTGAAACTTGGTCTAACTTAGTCTAGGGTAGTTGTATCTCCAAAATGGTATGTGCTAAAACTTGGTATAAAATAATATAATATCATATGTCTAATGTCAAATGTCTCAAACATAAAATTTTAAGTGGTTGTATAAAATTGGCATGCCAATCTCTAGGGACAAAATGTTCCAAATAAGTCTAATCTACAAAAATAAAAGTTGCTAGGTACTTTGGCCAAACATGACATCAAAAGCTAGGCTCAAACAAGGTATGTGCTATGACTTTTGGCCAAATGTGGCATCAAAATATAAACTTAAAACAAAGATGAGATTTTAATCTAACAAACTTGAAACACTTTGTCATATACTTGACAGACCGAATTAAAACATAAAATTGTTTAATTTGCATAAGGCATAAGGAAAAAGGCATACAAAGAGATAGGTTATTTTCTCCCAAATAAAAGGCATAAACAATAATGAATACTAGGCTCCTTTAATAAATAAGATTGATAAAATTTTAATGGTAGAAAAACACTAGGAAAATATCCAAGTTGTAGTTTTCAAAATTGGGTAATGAATTAACCTAAGTTACACAACCCAAAAGAGAAATATCAGTGTCTGAGCCCCAATTAAGTAAGGCATAAATAGAAATCAATCAATTTTTGAATCTAAAATTGGTAAGGTTAATTAAAAATTTAACTTAGGAACTAAGAATCTTCAAACAAATAATAAGCTACATAAAATGGAATAGAATAAAAACACAAGACAAATATTTAAAAGACAACATGGCATTAGTTCTGAAAAATGGCATTTGGCACAAGGCAAGGCAAGTATATGAAATAAATTTAAAAATATATAATGATGTTATCGCTATCTAAATATGTGAAAATGGTTTATTTCAAATCCTCTAAGGCATAAAATTTTAAATTATTTGGGTAGCATAACATTACCCATTTCAATCAAGACACACACACAAAAACAAGTGTAGCAAAAACATTTATGGGAAAGGTGTGTAATAAAATGGATAGCATAATGCCTCCTAAAATAAATTAGTGAAGTATAAACAAAAATAGGTATGATGTAGCATAAAAAAAAAGTTTTAGACCCAAAAACCAACAAATAAATGGATGAAATGACATAACATCTAATTGTAATGTCCTAGATCTTATAACTGACAAGCCTAGTCAAATGGGGTTGACTAAAACTATAGTTTTCAAATGTCTGGATTGGTCTTAAGAATGGATAACTCTAGATATTCGTCATGTCAATTGAGTTCATACCAGTTAACTTACTATACAAGGGTCTATTCCTTTTCATAATGATTCCATTTCTGGACTTCTGAGTGGAATCCCCTGGTTAAGCAAACCTGACTTGGGTTTTAATTATGAAAGGAGAGGCTAGCCACTCAACCCCCTAGCTTTCATAGTATTCATCCCATAATTTGTATACCATACTATGTAACAAGGTTAAAACAATGTCAAGTGATGAAACCCCAGGTCAATGATTCCCTAAATAAATCATAAGGAATATATAAACTCCCATTCACAAGCCAAACTGCATGAAATAAAAGATTAAGTTGAAATAATTTAGAGTTTTTATTTTATATAACCCAAACCATATGGGTTTTTGGGAGAGCCTAGACAACATTCTTTCCATGCCTTGGACTAGGAAAAATTTTCAAGTAAAAAGGCACTTTTGATCACCCATGTTCCATATAGGGGATGGGGGGAGAACATACACACACTCTTCATTTTACGAAAACAAAATAACAAGTTCAAAAAAATATGACATAAAAATAACATTTTTTAAAGCACAAACTAAGTAATTTAAAGTTCATTTTAAGTCACCAAAAATGAAATGTGTTGTGAAGTTTTTATCCCCCTTGGCATTGGTTGAAACTTGCAAAAACATTGAAAAACATCTAAGGCATAAAAAATGAACTATGTTCTTTTTAAAAACCAAAAGATGAAGTGATCAAGATTAAAACATGTTAAAATTTGATATTTTCTCACTTTTATGCATTAATTGAAATGTTTTGATTAATTTGAAATAATTTAGAAGTTTTATTTTATTTAACCCAAACCATATGGGTTTTTGGGAGAGCCTAGACAACATTCTTTCCATGCCTTGGACTAGGAAAAATTTTCAAGTAAAAAGGCACTTTTGATCACCCATGTTCCATATAGGGGATGGGGGGAGAACATACACACACTCTTCATTTTACGAAAACAAAATAACAATTTCAAAAAAATATGACATAAAAATAACATTTTTTAAATCACAAACTAATTAATTTAAAGTTCATTTTAAGTCACCAAAAATGAAATGTGTTGTGAAGTTTTTATCCCCCTTGGCATTGGTTGAAACTTGCAAAAACATTGAAAAACATCTAAGGCATAAAAAATGAACTATGTTCTTTTTAAAAACCAAAAGATGAAGTGATCAAGATTAAAACATGTTAAAATTTGATATTTTCTCACTTTTATGCATTAATTGAAATGTTTTGATTAATTTGAAATAATTTAGAGATTTTATTTTATTTAACCCAAACCATATGGGTTTTTGGGAGAGCCTAGACAACATTCTTTCCATGCCTTGGACTAGGAAAAATTTTCAAGTAAAAAGGCACTTTTGATCACCCATGTTCCATATAGGGGATGGGGGGAGAACATACACACACTCTTCATTTTACGAAAACAAAATAACAAGTTCAAAAAAATATGACATAAAAATAACATTTTTTAAAGCACAAACTAAGTAATTTAAAGTTCATTTTAAGCCACCAAAAATGAAATGTGTTGTGAAGTTTTTATCCCCCTTGGCATTGGTTGAAACTTGCAAAAACATTGAAAAACATCTAAGGCATAAAAAATGAACTATGTTCTTTTTAAAAACCAAAAGATGAAGTGATCAAGATTAAAACATGTTAAAATTTGATATTTTCTCACTTTTATGCATTAAATGAAATGTTTTGATTAATTTATTTGGCCCCTTGGCTTATTTTCAAAACTTGTAAGAACTTTCACAACACAAGCTAATAAAAAATAGCCACGTTCATTTTAAGCACTTAAAACCAAATGTTCAAGATTTATCCAAATTTGTTTTAAACATCCAAAATGAAATGTTCATCAGTCTAAACTAGTAAATTAATTATCTATTTGTAACTTAGACCTATAAGGTTTATAAATTTTACTATTGATTTGAATCACAATCAAGGATGAGCAAACAAGTTTTCAAAACATAACTCTTAGTTTTCCTATTTTAAAAACATAGAGACCAATATTGGCCACTTGTCACTGATGCCAATTACTAGGGAACCAATACTAGTTGGTAATAACCAATATCAGTTGATAAGGACTGAGAATAATTACTTGTAAACCTGAAGAAAAAACAAACATGATTAAAAAATGTTAGTTAGCTCAAAGTAAGCACAAAAAATACACAAAACCTATAATGATACAGTTAGATAGGGAATGTAAAGATTATTGAAACCAATAAATAACTAGTAGGAATGATAAAAAGATTCAAAATTCAAATTTTGTAAAATGCATTTTCCCCTACACCTTGACCGATGATGGTCACCTAAAATTGAACTTGATTAGGTAAAATTGATGATAGTTTGGTAGAAATGATGCCAGTTATGCATGACTAATGTTGATCCCTATGTATATTTGAGTTAATAACAAAAATTAAAAATATAAAAAAAAATATATATAAAACTCCAAATTTGAAGATATTCAAGCATTCATTTGAAGATTTATGAGTTTCATCTTGGTCTACTTAGTATGTGGGATGCTTAGTGTCCCACTAGGCATGCCATTTATCATCATAAAAATTTGGCAATAGAGAGGAGGTTAGAAGAAGTGTTAGTTTCACAAATAAACAAAATGAAATCAACACACTAATAAGATAACATCTCTAAAGTGTAGATCTTAGGGGGAGCATGGTGAAAAAAATACATATGAAAGCACAACTAAAATGCAAAGAATTACAAATTCTTTACCTTCTTTGAGATATCCAAGTGATTTGTTCATGGCTTGCTTGTCTTGTGCTCAAAAAGTCTTTGGCAATAGAGCTTGGCTATTTCCTTTCTCTCCTTGGCACTATGGTTGGTTTGTGGTTTATGATTTCTTGATGGATTCAATTATGATTTTGGAATTATAATACTATTGATTTAAATCTTGGCATAAAACCTACATTTTTAAATTACTCTATCAAATCTCTCATAAATTCAATAGGTAATGGCTTATGTTTATAGGCTTAGGAACTAACCCCAACTCAAGGTGAATTTAGGTGTTGTTTAAACATGGAATTGGGTCAAAACTAACCTAAGTGAGTTAATTAACCCCAATAGAGTTAAAATGTTTCAAAACCTCATGATTTTCAATGAATAGGAATGGGTGAGATATTTACAAAGGCTTAAAAACTCACAAAAGGTAATCATGAAAACCTAGGATATTCTTGATTTTTGAATTTACTTCCTTAGAATTTAATTAATTACATGTAGATAATTCAACTAGTATTTTAATTTGATTTAGCATTTTAAATAAATATGTTAAGGCTTTTAACATTTCCAATATTTGATTTAATTTCATGTGTGTACCTACCCCATTTAATAGGTCTATACGCCAAATTGTATGTTATAATGTTGCATGATGATTAATAGAGATGAATTTGTGAGAGGATTCTGTTGCTTATAGTTGGATACCCCAATTAGGGATGTCTCAATGAGGCTTTGAGATTTGATGAATGTTTCAGAAGATAATTTGGGATGTTTAGTGATTCTTAGGATTAATTTACAATGGATGGTAAGAAATAGTTTAAGGTTTGATATGAAGCTATTGGTGGTCAATTTTAGGTGTGTATAATTTATGGCTACTATCATTGCATTAGATATCATGCCAAAGAGACTGTCAAGCATGAAGGAGATAAATACATCAAGGACAAGAGTCAAGAGGTGAATTTATTCATTCCTTCTTTCATCTCATTGAGACAAAGATGGTTTAAGTTTTCTCTTTTATCCAAGAGGAGAAAATTTGTTTCAGGTTAGTTTGTATATAGTTTATGTTATTTAAGTTGTTTTTTGTGTTTCTTAACTGCTTAAAAGCACATGTGTGTGTTTTCTCTGTTTCTGTTTTATTCTCTTTATTTTTATGTGTTGTGAATGTGAATAAATTTATTGTGTCATGTTTAAATTTTATTCAAGTCTGAACTAATTGCAAGAGACTCCACTACCTAATGGACATTCAAGGTTACTGGTCTTATTAGCATTGCAAGCATGATACCCCTATGAATTTCCCAAAATGTTGACCAGATTTGACCCCAAGTAAAATTTTTCCACCCCCTTTAAATTTAAACTTTTCATGGTCTTATCATGTCTTATAAGATCCCTAGAAGTCTTCATATATCCTTATTAGCATTATTTAAAGCAAGTTTGATGAATTTAAATAAAGTCATGCTTTAGTCATATACTGAACCTAGGGTGTCATGAGTAAATAAGTCATGGTAAATTTGTGTCATAGGTGACTATGGGTTCATTTAATTAATTTCATGTGTTAAACACATTTTCAAGACATTTCATGAAGTTTTGGAAGGTTTTAATCTAATTTTCTAACTTGGGGGTGTTAAATATGAATATAAAGGGTGATTTTGGCTAATATCTATGTTTGTCAAATTTCCATAACTTAAAAATTCATACAAGACCCCTTAAAAATATCTTGGAGTAGTTAATCAACTATCACACCTATCAACTTTTCAGACAATGTTATAATCTTGCACTTCAATGCTAGTTTGAGGAGTTAAAAGAAGTTGTACAGTCTTGTTGAAGTCATGTGAATGTGAAAACATTTTATAGGTGTACTTTCATCTCCCATAGGTAATAAATAATATTTTAAGGAATTTTTAGATCCAAAAGTTGCATAAAATCACTTTTATCCTACATCACTCCCTTCATAAGCTAGTGAAGGCCAACTTCAAGTATATGTTATACATGTAGAGTTGGGGTATAATATTTTGGAAAAATTTTGGGACACCTTTGGGATTATAATTTGTATCATTTGTCATTGGATTGGTGCTCATATCTTTATGAACAATTGATAAGATCCCATACTAATTTTTAAAATGATAAAACCCATAGGTTGAGTTTATATCAACTCCAAAAAACTTTTTGAAATCATGGATGCTTCAAACTAGTTTTAGTAGATTATAATAGGTCTATATATTCCTCATAGACATTTATTCATGATGGTGCCATGTATGGATAACCCTTTGGCAAGGAAAGTCTCTTTTGAGAGAAATTTGAAGTGATTATCATATTTTCTAAGTTTATGAGTTCTCCAAGTGTTTTGGTGAAGTGTAATGTTTCTCCATTATCTTCTTACTCCCTATTAATTCATTCATTGCTCCTTGACCAGCTAGATACTTTATACAAGTCCTAAATGACCACATTTTCATTCACCTTTTATGGACTATGTGTTTTTTATGTATACATTTCATCTATTTTGATGAGTTAGAATATTCATTTAGGGATCTTGAGAGTTGTGATTCATGTCAAATCATGATAATTCAATTAAAATAATGTATTTTGAGCCTAATAATCATGTTGTACTTTCAAATGTTTCAAACACACAAGATTTTAAGTGGCCACCTATAGACCTATATATTTGTTATTCCATGAATCTTCATGTTATCAATATTGATGGAGGTTACACAAGCATTTAATTATCATTATTATTTCAAAATAAATAGATTAGTGTATCATTGGAATATCTTCTAAACACCTAAAGTCAAGTGGTTGCTTACTAAGATTACTCCTAAGAGATGAACTTACAGACTGTATATGTATGAATAGTGAATACACAAAGGTTTGAAGATTATCTAAAAAGTATTATAGACTTTAGATAAGGTATAAAACTCTATTTATGATGGTTGATCCAATTTAAGACATCATAGTGTAATGGATATAGGCTTAACTCAAACCACATAGTCATATTTTCCTTGGTATTCAACTATAAAAATATAGCTAGAAGTAGAGAATATAAAGGTTATAAATAGCTTGAAGGGATATTTTATTTTTAATGAATTATTAAATAACACATGGATATTTTTGGTCATGATGAGATGGCATGGTAAACTCATACAAAGTCAACTGTGTAAATGCAGTACCTACAACTAGCCCACATAGAAAATAAGCCTTAAATAGTCATGTTGTTGAGGTTTGGAAACTTCAAGGTACTATAAGCATCTTAATAAACCATAATATAAAAATAAATATTCTATGGAACTCATAAACTGATAATAAAAGGTCATGAACCTAATACATAGTCAATTCATTTAACACAAACACCTACAACCACTAGTTGAGAAGATATTATATATTGATAGTGAATGAGGATGAAAGAAAAGGGTTTAAAGGGGTTGAAAAGGTTTTTAATTGATAATTAGCATGATTATATATGGATAGGTCTCATGATAATAATAAAACTCTTGAAACATAACTTGATAGATCATCTCAAATGGATTGTGTGTATACAAGCAATGGACCAATTGTAAGACTATTAAATCATTTAAGGTCTCTTAAGATCTTGATACAATGATTGTGTAAATGTTTTAAAGTTATAAAATATATAATTTTCCTTAATACATGTACAATCAAAATACTCTAATCAAATATTTAGGACAAGGAGATAAAAAGGGGTCATTGACCTAACTACCTATACTCAATTCAATACATAGTTTTGTTACAATTTTGCCTGTCTAATTAAGAAGGGAGTTATTTTTTTGAAAAGGTAAAGGTATATGAAATCTGAGGAGGATTAATATTTTCTAAAATTGTTTAAAAATTCTAAGATAACCTCACTCAACTCTATAACCCACTTGAAGGTGGGTTAGTACTAAAAACCCCTACATACTCATGTGTAGTCAGAACACAGTCAGCCCTAATTGCTTATTAAGAAGTCTTGCTAAATTGAGGATAAAGTTTGATATGTGAAAATGGTTCACAATTTATATATCATCCCACAAAAATATTTGACCAAATCAAGCAAAGATATATATTATAAACTTTCAACTCTACCTATTCAGAACTAGCCACGATACATTATTACATACTTTCTTAAGTTGCTTACTTTAGATGGTATGAGAGAGACTGTAGCATGGTAAAAGGTGAAAAAGGTAATTTAATATTATTTTAGGATAATAAATATAACCCATCATAATATCATACTTGAATTATAGTGACTGAAACATAGACATACCCTATTGAACCATACATAGGCCTAATCATATACATCGGCCTATAGGCAGTCAAGCCCTAAAGATATGATGTTAGTGAAATGAGGTAAGATGGAGTTAAGGAAAGAATTGAATAATAATAAAGGACCTTTACAAAAAAATCATAATGTTTCAAACCTTGAATAGTGAATGGAAAATGTGAGTAAAGGTAGTTAGGGTCTCTTAGTCCTTTTGGCATAAGAACCCTAAGTATTGATCATTGAGAGTATATAAAGGTTTGATGAAAGAAGGTGATTGGATAATTATTTAAAGGTGTAAAGGAAGATGACATGGAACCCATTTAGGTCATTGGAGCTTAAACCAACTTAGGAAAAATCTTACTAATTCATTTTTATCTCAGACCTTATAGATTCCTAATTTTCATCCTGAGAAGTCACTTTATTTTTCTTGGTATGGTCAAGATGATTTTCATGGGACCCTAATATCCTAATAATTCACATCAAGTTTGTGTAAATTTTTAGATGATTCATATGTCCATCTTTATGAACCATCCTTAAGAAGTTGAAGCACTTTTAGGCTACTTAAGAAGGCTATAAGGACCAAGTGAGAGAGAAATGAAATTATATGGATCCATATGGATGAAAAAATATTACAAAATACCCATAAAATGTTCAAAACTCCCACAAAAATTCTCCCACTCAATTGGTTTGTACAAAATTGAATGAAATAAGGCTAAAAGTACTAATTTTTACTATTTTATAGGTCCATACAATATATTATAACTTAAAATTTGACATGGATATCAAGGAGGATGTTATATAATTTAATAATACACTTTTTTAGGGTTTAGAACATGTGGGGAGACTGTAGATGAATTTTTAATTCTCTTCATAGGAGGCCTAATTAGGCTTAATTGGTAGTCAAGATATGCATACAAAATAAATTTCTACTTGACTTAAGCTCATGAAATTGAACTTAGATTAGTAATATGATACAGGGTACTATAATATGACTTTAAATTATTAACACCTTATGCAATTTCTTCCATACAAGGATATTTTCATTAAAAAGGCTATAAGGAATGAGACCTAATTAGGGATTTTGGTATAAATCAACCTATTGGGGATAGGTTAAGACTTCAAAATGGATTTTTGAATGTCTAATATGATGTTAATATGCCATACATGAAGTTTTGATTATATAAACTACCTAAAATAAAAATTCACTTCTGTGCAAAGTATGCCTAAAGAGTTGAAAAGCCTTCTAAACACCTTGCAAGAGAATGGAGTGATGTATCAAAGTGAACTTATTAGGGTCAATTAAAACGTGTCAAGAGTATAGAAAAGAGGTATAATAAATTGATATGACCACTAAAAATGCCACTTATCCTTCAACATGTCATCTAAGACATTTTAAGGTAGTTATCTAACTCCTCTATTGTTTTTAACTCACATGCCACTTGCCTACCTTCTCTCTCTCTTGCACACTTCTTCTCTTCTCTCACACTTGTGTTATATATTGAAACACTTTGGTTTTGAAATGTATCCTCCACCTAAGAATGGAGAATAAATATTCATTATCAAACATTGAGAACCAAATAATGATCTATTTTACCTTCTACATGAGTTATTTATAAGTAATTTCTTAGTTAGTTGATCTTGTTAAGTGATATTTTTTCTTCCTTAGCATTTTGTCATTTCTTGCACACATATTCATCTCTGAAAGTCTTTTTCAGGTCTCTTAAAGTGTTATAATGGATTTTTCATGAGTTTAGTGAGTTATCTCTTCACAAGTTTCAAGTCATGACCTTAGGTTTAGTCCTCCTATCTTATGTTAGATTCACAAACTTATTAGCAACCCAATTTGCACCCTCTGAAGGATATTGTTCACTTATGCTTCAAACTTAGACTAACATGGGATTGGCCTAAAGGTTGTGAGTTACTTATAGTTATACAAAACCTCTATATTATGGGTTTAGATACCCTATTATATCAAGTTTGAACTCTTTTTATAAAACCTACTTGTACTAGGATGAAAAGAGATAGAATGTCAATATAAAAGGAAAAGTTATACTAAGGATGGTGATGGATCAATTATTTCATAGTCCTCTCTTAACTTATATTTAAGCACACTTTTGAATCTAATAAAAATATTTTATTAACTAGGATTATTGATAGATTACTAAAGTTGAGTATTTCATATGGAGGTTAGATAAAAGGTCTAAAATTTGAAGGTAGAAAGAATGAACATTTGTATAAGACACCACAAATCAACTCAAACTTCAACACAACTTCTATCCATCAACACATCATATGAGATTTATAGGATGAAAACATATAAATAGGAGAAGGAGAGGACCTAAAAAGAAGATGAATCTCATAATTTTATGAAAATCAACAATCAGAACATAGACTAATGCCAATGAAGAAGTTTTCAACAATCTTTTCTTGTTAATTCAAGGTGAAAGATATAATTTTAGCAGACTTTTCCTACACCTAAATAAGGGATGCCAAATTAGGTCTTAAAAAATCAATAAATATAAGTACATAGAGATAATAATAAGGATAATAGAATATAAGTCTTTGAAAAGTTCAAAATATCCCAACCTATTCCACATGATAGTTTCAAAAGTCTTGAATATTCTTCCATACATTAAAGTGTCTTAAATGAGTTTCCTTAAGATTGTTAAAGTTTATTTTTAGTAAAATTTGACCTATGAAATGTGTATGAAATAAATAATTAATAAATTGCCTCTCTTTTATCTATTTTAATCATTTAATATAAATAAATAACTAGCTTCAATGTAGTATTGATTAACTACCTCTTCTCATGTGTTGTTTATATCCATATAACTACCAAAGAACCTTCATAAATTCTTATGAGAATGGAAATTTATCGATTCAAGAGGAAATTATAAATTTTTAAATATGTTTCTTTATATTTCATTAATAAAATATAATTTCTCTATGCCCAAGAGTTCCTCTATTTTCAGCCTTACTTTTCTTGAATAATTAGGCCATCTTGACTAGATTTATAGACTGGTTGATTTATGAAAGTTGTTATATGTAATTACAATAATATATGTGAATAAATAATTTTTTAAGGAGTTAAAATAATCCTCATAAAAACACCTCAAATGATTAGGAATATGTGGCCAAGTCCTACACTTTAGTTTTGGATTAAAACCTTAAAAAAACATAGTTTTTGGAGGTCTAAATATACCATTTGTACAACTAAGCACCATGATAATGACCTTATATAAATGGATAGAATGAATTATGTTTTTTTAAATTTATTACAATATTTTTGGATGATTTTTTCCCTTAAATCCCTCTATTCAGGTCCTTACTAGGATTTTAGAGAGGTTTAATAGTGCTCAGGACTGTAAACAATGATTTATAGAGGTTAGGGCCTAAAAATATGAAATAATTACAAAAAAATATTTTATAATAATCCCTCCACCTCTCTTAAAATTTTAATCCTCCCTTGTATAATTTACATATAGTGATGATCATGTGAAGTTACCTCTCAGGGAAGGAATATCCTTTCTGATCACTTTTAGGTGTCTTTACGTTAGAATGACCAACCATAACATCTCCCTTGTAGATTATATTTTATATATACCTCTCAAAAAACTTTATAATATTTTTCATTAAGATTTTAGATTTTATAATATCATATTTCCTTTCATTCCATCTTGTAAATGACACTATTTAAATGAGGATACTAAACAAGCATGTACTACTCCAAGGTATTGTAGAGTTTTAGCTTTAACCTAGACTTTTAAGGCTCTTATTCACTAACTTGAAAATTAATATCATCTCTAAAGTTAGTTTTAATATATATATATATATATATATATATTGCCTTGATTAAGCCATTTGCCTTTAATTTGCATATATACCATCTTTCATCTAAACACCCAGATCTACTTTCTTTAATAACTATTCATGGAGACTCCTGTAGATGGATATTAAAATATTATTTTGGGACTTTAGGAACCATTATATCTCTTTAATCTCATGATATATACCAATACTCTTCAATTCCTTACCTAAAGGCTGAAAATGTCCATCTTAGGCTTGGTCCATTCAACATGATCCTATCACATGCCAACTAATAAGTTGTTATGATTATTATAAGACATAGGAAGACCATAAAGATTCTTTAATTTCTAAATCACTTATTTTAGATGCATTTTTAATCACATTTCCTTTATTGGGTCCCTTCTTGAGTATTAACAAGGGTTTTATAAGTTCACCATCTTAATTATGGTTCATATAGTGATAACCTAGAAATAAACACTTATTGATATGAATATTAAGTCCATTAACCCCTTAAAAATTCCTAAATAGCTTGAAATCCCATGCAAAAAGTGTGTGAATATAGGAATATTGAAATGTGTGATTTGAACTAACTATTCAGACTATGTAAGCCAATGAAGTTTTATAACCAATGTAATAATTTTATTACATTATCCAAATCCCAACTCTTATCTCATTATTTTAATTCACTCTCCACACATTATTATTAACATAAATGTTTTATAAGAACCTGGATATGTCTCAACATGGTATGAGGGTTTAATGTCAGGTTTAAGGTTTGCCTCCTTAAGCTATCCCTCAAGGGAATTTGACTTAAAAATTCAATGTTATCTACCATATATATTGTATAAATACATTTAATAACAATTTTATTGACTAAAAAAATACCTTATGAATACTAAACTTCTTATCTTGTTCTCAAACCTTCAAATAGTTCACCTACTCTCATCATTGATTGCTAACAGACTAGATTGGGTCTAAGACAAAATAGTGAATATATATACTAATTATCTAAAATTGAGAATATAATTAATAACTTAATAAACTTATAATAACTATTTGTACCAAATTTTAAGTCTTGATCACACTTCTAGAAGTTTTAAAATATAAAACTTTCCCAATGCTAGTTATAGGCATTAACTATGAATATAGGGTTGATTAAGATTCAATAGGTCTAAGATATGTTATAACCATTTAATAGATATAAATATATATTAGTGACTATTAATTCATTTATTCTCTATGGAAACAATTCTCAAATATCCCCCACTCTTTCAAACATACCCACCATCATAATCCTCTTTCAATCTAAGCAAGATCCCTTAAAGAACAAGCATATTGTAGCTTACACCTTGGATGAATTTTTTGTGTTTTAGGACATAATAATTCTATATAATATTTTAAAATTCCTATAAGTTTATTTAATTTTAAAATGGGTTACACCAGTCCCTAATACACCCTTTTCAACACTTCAAACTACTTATCTTTACTCATTGTGCATAGTACTATACCTGTAAGTGACCTTGAAACTATTCAATATGTGTTTTGGGATGTAACCACCATAACCTCCTCAATGTATTTAAACTTTATTAAGTTCCCTATCATGTTAAAAAAAGACTTCATATTCCATATCTCACAAGTTTAGTTTCAATCTAATGCACAAGGCTAAGTTTTTATTCACTTAGATATATATGTCCATTATACTGATTGTAGGTTCTTTTGATATGTTTCCTACCCTATAAAATTCCTTGGCATTGTGTTTAATTTAAGACTATATATACATGTGTGTGTGTGTGTGTGTGTGTGTGTGTGTGTGTGTGTGTGTGTGTGTGTGTGGGGTAATTTAGGCTATAAAAATCAAACCAACCATGCACTTCCTCCTTTAAACTTTACTTCAAACTCAAATAATCCTCAAGACTTTCACTATACTTATTGGTTGGAGGTGTTGATTTTCAACATGTAAGTGATGATTTATTACTTTAATAGGGTTTAATACTATATATCTCATATTCATGATCATGATTATCTTTAAAAACCATTATGGGTACCAAAATTTTATATTCAATATGTGGATTTAGATAATAAGTAGTGACATGTATGTGATGATTATGGGGTTATATGGAAATTGGGAATGGAGTGCTAAGCTTAAAACTATGGTTGAATGGCAATGTAAAAGTTATGAAAAATTAGAGGTTCTTATAAGATTGAAATGAATCATGAATTCACACTCAATATATTAAAATTTATTTTAGACATATATATGCATATGCCTAACAAAATACAACACTTTGTAGGTTCTCAAAGAAGGATACATAGTGAAAAGAGAAACTTAGGATTCTCCATATAACCTTAACATTTTCTAAGTGACCTTAACATCTGCTAAAAGAGACTATGAGGGTATTTTAGGTAATATTGGTGGTTGATAGGATATGAGGATTTTATTAAGCTTGATAAACCTAAAGTAAGGACATTTGGTCATGAATAAATGTTTCATAATGTGTCTTACTTTTCTTTGACAACCTTGAATCCATCGTTGAACCATACACTATATTCCTATATAGTAACCCTTTGATATGTATGTATTCTTATCTTGGAGACACCATCAAATATTTATAAATCTACATGGATATAAAATTTGAACAAAATAAACACAAATAAGCTTGAAAACACTCCATTGATCCTTTAATACTATTAAACCTCAGGTGAATGCATTAAACACTCCATTTTACGATTCAACATTGATTATAGACTATAAAATTGGTAGTTTAGATGTTTCTAAGACATATATACTCACACGTGTGGACCAAAATGTTGAGGAAGTCATGAAAATTCATTTCAAGTCCTAAATAATTATGAATAATCATTAGTTTAATCAAAAAAATCAAAACCTCAACAAAACTGTTTTGTTTATTTTTCCTTTTCCTTGTATAGATGTGAATGGTGACTAGACCCCTTAAGATCTTAGAATTTGTTCATGAAGTTGTAAATATTAAAACAAAAATGAATATACATTATTTTAAGGTCATAATTTCTACCTCCTCTATCCAATAGCTTGGATCCTATTTCTCTCTCCCCTGTATGGATTGAGCACAAACCTAAAGTGATCTTGATATATACCAATGAACTCAATAGGAAGAGTACATTGGTTTTTGCATTATAAAGCCTAAAACATTCTAATATCTTAAAAATGTGTCTATAACAAACAATCCTTGCATACCCCTAACTCCTCATGATCAAATACATATTATACAAATCTATACCACCTAAAAAGACTACTGAATCCTATAAATTCTCTTTCATTTACTCATGTTTTAGTTTCTAAACCTCCATTCCCAAGCAACAAGAGGTAAAATTCAAGTCAAAATTCATCTCAAACAAGTAATGCATTTTTTAGATTAAAATGATCATGTTTTCACATGTATAATCTCTCCTAATGGCAAAATAATGTTGTGGACTTGTGCAGGAGACAACTTTAAAATATAAAACCATTTGTTTAAATCAATATGATGATTGTGAGGGTGATTAAAGGTGTGGTTGATGTTTTAATGTATTTTTAAGGTAAAAATATGGATTCAAAAGGATATTTCCAATGAGTATCATAAAGATTACCTTATATCCTTCTAAATTTTTTACTTAGCCTTTTATGTATCTTCACCACACCTTCAATGCTTATAATCAGCCATACCTTGCATATACTGAATACATTAGGAAAAATCATTTTGAGTCATAAGTTTTAGAATTCAACCATATTCATAAAGGAACTTTATATTATTAAGGCCACTTTAAACCCTTGTAAAATACATCCACACAAACTCAAACATTATGAAGATACTTAACACAAGTTAAAATAGGGACATGACAATGACAAGACTTTTAGACCTATTGACTTCATATGATTGTCAATAAAATTCTTTTGAATTTCCCCAATATTTCAAGAGATACGAAAACTATAAGTTTATCATTATGGACTAAATATCTCAAGACTTAAGTTGACACCTTTATAGGCCTTTAGATACAAAGTGGTTGACATTTTTGGAAACTCAACTAGCTTGAGCAGCCTGTTGATTTGTAACATCTTAAATATATTTATTATATTTCATAATTATATGAAAAAACCTTGACTAAACTTTGAATATATATATAAAATATTATATATTGAATATGAAATAAACAAACAAGACCAAATAATAAATAATAACGAACTAAAATAGACCAATAATTAACAAGCATGCGCATCAACACTTAGAGTAAAGAAACTAAATACTATGTACTATTGGACGCACATAAATTGAGAGGGGGGTGAATAAGTGTCTTTAAAACACACATTCAATTATACTTATCATTTATGAAGCATAAATTCAAACACATAGATCAACCAATGCATTAACAAGCATACACAAGAGTATGAAGAACAAAACACATCATACATGTGGGAAACCTTCAAGGGGAAGAAAACCTAGTAAACCCCATAAATGGAATATAGTATTATAATTACAAGATACAAATTTATTGAAGCACCAAATTCACAAGCAGCACCAACCCCTACCTATTCAAGCACCCACTCAACTAGTCTTTAACAAATACCAACTAAAAAGAATGCACCAACCCCATAAATGACTCAACACCAACTCATCCACCTAGAACTTTTTATCACCTTAAAAAACCTATGTTTCTCAAACAATATATTATTATGATCTTCTTCTACTCTTCACAAACTTCTATATCTCTCAAACTTGCCTCTTAGGCTTCTTCGCTCAATATGCCTCTTACTAGGCTTATTAGGTCAACTAAAATTAACATCCACATGTAAGAATTATTTTATATGTTCATAATAGTCTCTCTACCCTCTTATTATCTTAGATAAGACCTCATTTATCTCATAAATCTCCTATCTCATTCTTTTATTCAACCATTCCACTCAACTCACCAAACATGCCTATTAGGCCTTATTCTTATACTTGACTCTTGCTTGCACATACCTTGGTTAGACACAAACATATACACACTTTTATTAGCCTTAAAATGTGTCTAATAAAAATTTTCATACATGAAATAGACACTACATAGGTCAGCCACCACGCATAAGGACCAAAACCAATTATGCCTAAAAAAGACCTACTACAATTAGGCCTTCTCAAGAAACATGTTACACTTAACGCTCTTTAAATTTATTGATCCTCCATATATAATTTAGAAAAAAAAAATAACATTAAATATATCCTTTATAACATCCATTTATTTTCATATCACCTTTTAATCCAATTCACTAATTGGATCACATCATTAGCACTACTCATAATTAGGCCTTCACACACCCAAAAAGTCTGTCTTAAACAATTGAAGCATAGAACCAATTTTAACACATAAGTTTAAAAATAAATAACATATTAAAAACCATAATGACCTTAGGGTAATCACCAAATTCATTGGACACTTCAACCCAGATCTTAAATCCCTCAAAATCACTTCTCCAACATGACCATTCAGAATTGCCTCAATGCTTTAAAACCTAGTCATGAATAATTAACCAAAAACATCTATAAAAGTACATTTAATGAGTATAAATTAACTAATATGAACATAAGAGACATTTATAAAATATTAATATGCACTAAAATCTTCAAATCTATCTAAATCACCTCAAACTCATCTATACTAGATGACTACTTAAAACTGTCAGAAACTCCAAAAACCAATCATCATGCATTTGAATTTCCACACTAACATGAATAATTATCATGAAGCATAGAAAAAATTTAGCTTGTAGACCAAATACCAATCCTTATTGCACATAGTCTTAACTCACTCAGACAAGCCTTTTTGGCTTAAGAAATTTCACCATCGACATTGATCACCAAGCTCTATAAAAAATACGGGTATGTCATAAAATTATAATACCACTTACACATTACCTTTAATGCCTCACTTATTTATGTAAATACATCAAAAATCATCTTCTCAACTTCACATGAAAATTGTACTATCTTCTTCATTAGTCTTACTAGCAACTGGCCCACTTCGATCAAAATTTGGCACAATTAAAGCATTATAAAACTCAAACACCTTCAAGGATATGAAATAAAAATCCTAAACTATGATCTCCATCAATTTTCAATATTTGACTTGGTAAAATCTAATTACACCTTCATATCTTTAAGAGTTAAGGGATTTCATGTAGGTTCCACTTACACTCCTAATATATAAATCACACCTAGATATTCCTGAGATAGTTCAATAAAACCTCCAATCATCACATTAGTCATATCAAGCCATCCTAATCACTCAAAAATAAATTTTCAAACATCAAGTTCATCTTAGGGTTCTAAGAGGGTTTAAACTAGTCTGCATTCTAAATAATCATTCATAAAGCTTATACCCTCAACTACAAAACCAATGGAAATAAATTTGATATAAGACCATCTCCCAACTTCCATGAAATTATTAATATCTCATGAAAATATTTCACATGCCAAATAGCACAACAAAGTCCTTCTCAGGTCTGCAACACCTCATTCTAGTGCTAGATAGACCTCAAATCCACTTTTCATATTTTTTCCTTCAAACTTTAACCTAAAACCTCATGTAAATGCTTGAGAAAACCTCTCACTCATCTAAAAATTATCACATGAGTAAACATGCCTTTGAAATTGAACATGACCCCTCATTAGGGCACTCTCTCTCTCTGCTCATTAGTCCTTGACCTACAAGTCACTATAGGCCTTAAAACTAACCTTCTTGCCACTATATATACATTCTAAAACTTAATACATGATAAAAAATTGCATACCATTGTAAACCACTACCACACATCTTCTCACAAGCCTTAGTCTACTCAGCTCACTATGTTACCAAGATTGTACCTTCTCACAAGTTATCTTCATCCAAATGAATAAGCCATGAACTAAGCTTGAAACCTCCTATAAAAATTTATCTACTATGTACACATTTTTACATAGTGTCAAACATCTTCTAGCTTACCTGAGCTCACTCACTTCACCAAGATTCACTATTCATTCCTTCACCAAGACTAGAATAGGCTTAAAAATACACCTTGTTCATAAAGACTTGATTACTATGAACTTGGTGAATAGTGACTTTTTCAAAATAAGCACATCAACACAATCAACACTCTCTTTTTGATGATATCTCATATAAATACAAATTAAACACTATTCATAAGTTTGTCATATCACAACATTGTGCCAAGGTGTTAAGTAGAACTCAAGGACCTAATATACCATGATCAATCCATCATGATCACTTAATATGCATCCTCACAAGAGCACCTCTAGGATACCAATCAAACTCAATTACCTTTTACATTAATGACCAAATCAATTCCTCAACACAACACTAAAAACATACCTCAATAATCTCCCCCTTTGTCATTGATGTCAAACACTCTAACAAAGTAGATCATTATCATCTCCCCAAGATAGATCTCTCCCAAATTGGTCTTTCTCCTCCTTTGACATTAATGACAAATAGTCATCTCTGACAATACTACCATCTAATCATTGGACCTGAACATGTTTTCTCCTCAAAAAAGATCAATCTTCCTCTGATCAACTAAATAGGATATAAAATCATATAATTACACCACCATGCTCCCCTTAATCTTATGATACCTCAAACAAATGAACATCACTCTCCTTGCTTGATATCTAGAAATAAATAAAGAAGTAACTCCCCCTTTAACAAAGCATATTTTTAGTAATGTCAAATATAAACTCAATACACAAGAACAAAGAAAATAATAAGAATCTTAGACACATGCTACCCATAAAACCATGCATATCACTTTCAAATGAAGTCAGAACACATTACTAATCTCCTTTTCCTTCACATGACAGAAACAAATTGATCACACTCAAAATACTCACTAGAACACATCACCTTGATGTCAACTAAAGATCATTCACTTATCTTCATAAATTGAGCTCATACAATGAGTCATTAGGATTCTCAAACTAATACCACTTTATTAAGATAGAGCTACATAGCTCAACTACCAAATGATAGAAACTAATAGTATAAAATAAGGAACAACTTCTTACCTTTCAACAACACTTAAAACTTTGTTAAAAATATTTAAATGGTCTTCATAATTCTCATTAGTCTTGTAGACCAATCTATAACTCATATACCTTCTTAGATCTCATGATCAATCTAAATATCTACACCTCAAACCAAGCATTGACCATGCTTATCATAACCAGCTGAGAGTCTCCATGAAGCCTAATATAGTCACCCATTAAATATGGATCTCGAAACACCATGAACTTAGGATATTCCTATGTCTCCATACTATCACAAGACTAAAAATTCTTCAACATCCTTCTAGGCTTGACCTTTGACTTCGCCTCTTACTCATTCTTCTTAAATTCACTATCATTTTCTTTGGCTTGATATAAAGCATTTAACTCATCCATCTTGTCATCTTTCTTATTTTCTATGATTATTTTGTTAACAAATGTATATAAAAAGTGTTCTTCACATTCCCATATTTTATTCTTACTCTACTTTAGAAAATAGACCATCTTAACTCTTTGGCTCATCATGACTTGAGCAAACACTTTATACAACACACTCCATATCTCCATTTTGAGAGTGAACAACAATCTAAGATAACATAGAGTATTCTTCTTTAGTCATTTTCTCTTCCTTCATATTCTTCATAGGAAATGACTTCTTTACCCACTTCTTAGTGACATGACAACAAATTTTCTTGTATTTACTAGTCTTTTCAATAGGTCTCATCTTGTAGTACCTGACAATGTGAGGTTTTTTTTATCAAATTTGTAGCATACAATATCTCTCATACCATGATTCCTTTCATATCCCCATGAATGGTCATTTTTGAAGGGCCTTCTACACTCTCTTTGTTTATGACAAAAATTATTGCTTGAAAAATAATAACCATTGAAATATTTAACATACATCATAGTATTGTACTGTCTGATTAGAGTTGTATTCACTCTAAAAGTACCATTACTCCTTGATTTTTTTCTATCATTTGAGATCTGACTCTCCTTGCTCACATTAGAATTCTCCTTTTTATCTTCATTAAAACTAAAAATATCCTTACCATGAGGAGACTTCTAATTATTCAACATATCATTGAGCATTCTAGTAGTTTTTTTAAACTTCTAAAAGGTCTTAAATTTTATTGATACTTTTTATAACTCTACCTTCAAAGAATTCACTTCTATTCTAACATTAGAGCATTCTTATATAAGACTTTTCTCTTTTGTCAAACATCCATTATCTAATTTTATATTCATGAAAATAAATTCATTTCTCTCATAAAAATCATAATCATCATCACTATTAGAATCATTTACATCATTGAAGAGATGAACCTTTCTAGATGAGACACCAACTTTATCTTGACAACTATTCATACATATGCTTTTAGGATCACCTTCAAGTTGTTAATCTTGCTCCAAAGGACCTGCTCTAATAATAATTATTGTAATCATATCCAATATAATGGGGGGTGTGAATTAGTGTCTTAATAACATACATTCAATTCCACTTATCATTTATGAAGCATTCATTCAAGCATATAGATCAACTAATGCATAAAGAAGCATACACGAGAATGAAACACAAAACACATAATATATGTGGGAAACCCTCAAGGGGATGAAAACCCACTAAACCCTAAAAATGTAATACATTACTATAATTAAAATATCCTAATTTAGTGAATAAAAAACTCCATAAGGAGGACTAACCCCTACCTAGTCAAGCACCCACTCAACTAATCTTTACGAAGCACCAACTTTCAAGGAGACACTAACCCCCTAAATGAATCAGCACCAACCCAGTGACCTAAAAATTTTGATCACACTAAAGAACATATGTTTCTCACATAAAAAATTATGATCACCTTTTTTTTCTCTTCACACACTTATATCTCTCTTAAACTTGCCTCTTAGGTTTCCTCGCTCAATATGCCTCTTAGGCTTCCTTGCTCAATATGCCTCTTACTAGGCTTATTAGGTAAACTAGCCTTGACATACACATGAATAAAATATTTTACATGTTCATCATATATCTTTTCCCTATTATAATGGTCTATAACACCTCTTTAAACTCACAAATCTTTTATCCCATTCACTTCTTCAACCATTCCACTTAGCTCAATAAATATGCATATTAGTCCTTAGTCTTATACTTGACTGTTGATTTCACATACCTTGGTTAGAAAAAAAAATATCCACAATTTTATTACCATTTAAATGGGTCAAATAATACATTTCATACATGAAACATCCATTAAATAGGCTGGCCACCACTCATAAGGACTAAAACCACCAACAGGCCTTCTCAAGCAAGACGTTACAATTAACCCTCTGTAAACTTATTGAGCCTCCAAACATGGATTAAAAATTTATAAATCACCTCAAATAGACCATTTATATCATCCATTTATGTCCATACCACCTTTTATTCAAAGTCACTACTTGGACCACATCATTAGCACTACTCACAATTAGGCCTTCACATACCTAGAAAGGTTATCTTAAACAACTAAAGCATATAACCAATTTTACCACATAAACATTATAAAAATAATATATTTATAACATTTATGAAATAATTTTCATAAAAAAATTAACTATACATTTCAACACATATCTTAAAGTCTCCAATGCACTTTCTCAACATGAACACTAAAAAATGCATGAATGCTTCAAAACCTAGTCATGAATAATTGACCACCAAAATATATACAAGGATATTTCATGACTATAAATTAACTATTATTAACATAATAAACCTTTATATGATTTATAGTCGTCATCTCTTATAATGTCACCTCAAACTCATCTCTACTAGATGACTACTTAGAACTCTCACAAACTTCAAAAACTAGTCATCATTCCTTTGACTTCCCACACTAACATAAAGAATTATCATGATAAAAAAAAATTATCCTATTACATCCCTATAAAAACATAAAATTAAAAAAAAAATAATAATTTAACTTACATACCAAACACTAGTCCTTATTACACACAGTCTTAACTCACTCAGACAAGCCTTTTTGGCATAAGCGATTTCACCATCTACACTAATAACCAAGATCTATAAAACATATGGATATTTCATAAAATTATGTAACCAATTCTCCATGATCTTGAGTTCATCACTTATTTATCGAAATACATCAACAATCATCTTATCACCTTCACCTAGAAATTGTAATATCTTCTTCATTAGGCCTATTAGTGACTAGCCAAATTAGAACACAAACTTGGCACACTTAAATAATATAAAAAATTATAAAACTTTAGGTAAATTAAATAAATGTCCAAAACTCTAACCTCCATCCATTTTTATGCTTTGAATTGCTCAAATCTAACTACACTATCAAATTTTCAAGAAATAAGGGTTTTTACGTAGATTCCACTCACACTCCTAAAATCTAAATCACACCTAGATATGAATGAGAGAGTTCAATAAAACCTCCAATAATCACATTAATAATATCAATCCATCATAAAAACTCAAAAAAAATTCAAACATTAGATTCATCTTAGGGTTCTAAGAGGGTTAAAACTGATCTACATTCTTAACAATCGTTCAAAAATATTATCCCCTCAAGTTTAAAACCAATTATAGGAAATTTGATTTAGGAACCTTTAACAACTTCCATGAACTTATTAGGATTTCATGAAAATGTTTCATGTGCCAACGGGCACAATAAATTACTTCTTTTGTCTATAACACCTCCTTCTAACACTTGATAGACGTCAAATCTACTTTTCATGTTTTTTACATCAAAATTTGACCTAAATATTCATTAAAATGCTTGATAAAACCTATCACACCTATGATAATGATCACATGATCACACTTTGCTTAGAAACTAAACATGACCCCTCATTAGGCCAATCTCTCTCTGTTCATTAGGCCTTGACCTAAAAGTCACTCTAGACCTTGAAAATAACATTTTTACCACTGCAGATGCACTCTAAAACTTAATATCATGCCAAAAAACATCATACCATACTAACACATTACAACACATCTTCTCACAAGCCTTAGTTTAATTACCTCACTATGCTACCAATCCTCTACCTTCTCATTATTTATCTTCATGCAAATGAATAAGTCATGAAATGAACTTGAAACCTCATATAAAATCTTATCTACCTTATACACATGTTTACATAGTGTCAAATATCTTCTCACTTACCTGAGCTCACTCACTTCACCAAGATTCACTATTCATGCCTTCACTAAGACAAGACTAGGCTTCACAATACACCTTGTACACAAAGACTTGATTTTATGAACATGGTAAATAATGACCTTATAAAAAAAAATCATCACAATAAACACTCTTTTTTTGATGATATCTCATAGAAATACAAAAAAAACACTACTCATAAAATTTTCACATCATAACATTTTGCCAAGACCTTATACAAAACTCAAGGACATACTAGACCATGCTTAATCCATCATGACAACTTACCATGCATATTCATTAGAGTAGCTCTAGGACATCAATAACACTTAATTACCTTTCACATCAATGACAACATCAATGCCTCAATACAAAAATAAGAACATACCTCAACATGTATAAGCAAATTAGTGCTTATAATAACAATACTTGAGGAACATACCAATTATAGGAATGGGGAGTCAATAACCACTTAATATAGACAATTTAAAATAATTAATCTCCTTATGAATATTAATGATATATGGACCATTCCAAAGACTATCAAATTTTGAATGTTTACCTAGCTTGACAAAGTCTTCATCCCACTTAAGTATAATATCACCTTGATGAAAGGTCTTGGATGAGACTCTATAATAAAATATATTTTGACTTAGTCTTGTTTGGACTACATAGCACACATATCATGGTCCCTTGTTTCTTTTAACTCTCTCAACTCATTCATCCTTACTTCCATTGCATCATTCTCAATGAGCTCAAGCTAATGTGCAAGTTCCAAGGCAAGAAATTATAGTGAAATGGATAGTTTTTCTTCTATACCATAAAATAAGAGATAATGAGAGTGAAAAATATCTTTATTTTAAGTAATTATATCTTCCCACAGGGCAGTCATTAAATTGGTATGCCATTCCCTTTGATTGTCCTCTATTATCCTTTTTATTATCCTAATCAAGCTCTTATTGGTGGACTTTAATAGTCCATTTCCTTGAGGATAGTTTTTGGATGAATACATGAGATATATTAAATGATTAAGGTCCCACTCACACAATTTTTCATTATTGAAAGCTAAGCATTGTATAATATAATGGTGGAGGGGACCCCAAACCTAGTCATTAAGCTATCATAGAACTCTAAAATTGAGTTCTAATTTGCTTCTTTGAGTGTAACTACCTCCACCCACATGGTAAAATAATAAATGGTTATTAAAATCCACTTTTTTACAAGACTATTTTTTGGGTGAATAATACATATTAAGTTTCATCCCCATTTCATGAAGGGTTGCTTAAATTGAATGGGTTTTAGAGGCATGACAACTAGTCTCTTCTTACCGGTAAACATATCATATTTTAGATAATTTATAACCAAAGAATGTGAATATTTGAACAAAGTAGGAAAAAAATAGCTTGATATTATGATATTTTATGTTGTGGTCTTTAGTGGAATGTACCCTCCTATAGGCCCATCATTAAATTTTTTTAACAACTTGTCCACTTGATTAGTCTCTACTCATCTCACAGACATATCTCTAATATATTTTTTGAAGATTACCCCATAAATAAAGATGTAATTGATATATTGTATCATAAAATGTCTCCTATTTCCCCATATAATCCTATAGGACATTCTCATATTTGGAGTAACTTTTATATATCTTGTGTCCAACTGGAAAAAGAAATAGTTATAGCTGCATGTTGAAAGTCTTGGACTATCAAAACCACTTCTTTCTCCTCATTAATATTTACTACAAGGTGTTAAAAAATTCATATACATATGATAAAATTTGTAACCTTTACCTATATATCATATTACATGTACTTGGTCACCCAACCAACCCTCTTTTTACTTACGTCTCTATTAAGGATATAATCTTTTATACTAGGGTGAACCACCTTCATAAAGATCTTATTATTAGACGCCATATGTATGAACTTATTTTGTATTATTATGAAAAAAAGAACATGTTTTTAAATAACTTTATATTTCTCCTTATACCCTTAAAATTCTTGATTGATAAAATAAATTAGATGCTCTAGTCCTTCATTGTTTTGTTGTATGAGCATAAAAAAAAAATAGCATCACTTGTGAAGAAGTCATACATGAAGAAATATTTTATAAAATCAAGGTTGAGGAGAGTAAGAGATTGGATAATGGATTTATTAATGCAATTAAAACATATTTAACCTTATTTTATCCATGAAACCCTCTTATGTTTATTTATCATATGATTTAGATTCACTAATTCTATAAATATAGGTATAAAACTCCTAATAAAGTTGATTTTACCAAAAAAACTTTGTAATCCCTTTTTATGATTGGGAAAATACAAAGTAAGGATTACTTATATTATCTTATAATCAATAGAAAGGACACCATTTAATACAACTTGTCTTATAAGTATGCCTTCATGAACTACAAATATACATTTTTGGGGGTTTAAAGAGATCCCAAACTATCTACACCTATCAAACACCAGTCTCAAATGTGTCAAATGATCCTTGGGATATTTCGAAAACATAGTAGTATAATCAAGATAAATGAGTACCATATCACTTAAAATACATTATAAGGACATATTCATTTCCATTTGGAAGGTATCTTCTACATTGGATAGTCTAAAATTCATTTTATTATATGCATAAGTGCCCCACTTATTGAACATTATTTCTATTATTGAATCTTGGCATTGATGTTAAAGGTTGTTCATGAGGTAATTAAATGTTTTTTTGTTTTATTTCATCCTTGATAGGTATTAAATTATTTTATAAACTTATGAGGCATGTGACCAAGTTGTATAAGCATAAAATAAAGTTTAAGACCAGTCTCTAAAGTTATCAAGTGTTTGAACCTAGAAAGAGACTTGAGAAGGATTGTGCATAAGATACATAGTGAGATGGATACATAGATACATAAGATTATATATTAAGTTTCTTAATAATTCATATGAGGCATTATAAAAATCATGAGAGTCTCAGAGTGAGCCTATAAGGGTAGGACCTACAGACCTAACATGTAACTAGACTAGTTCTGGACCCTGCCTGACCTAATGAGGTGCCATGAGGTGTTGTCAAGACCTATGAATGATCCAAAGTAATGTTTTATAACATGAGAGGTTTATTAATAATGTATATGAGGTGGAGAGAACATGAAAAGAGGATTTAAGTCAATTTTTAAGACCTAATGTGATTTGTAGGTCAAGGTCGAAGCAAGCAAAGAGAGAGATGGTGACCAAATGGGGTATGAGTTTCAGATTTAAACATAAGTATGGAAAAATGATAATTTATAGAGATATTCCATGTTTTTTTAATTTTTTTAATCAATTTTCAAGTATAATTCTAAAGGTTAAGATCATAAAAAGTGATTTAAGGTGTTTTGTTATGTTTGGGAATAATGGAGTTTTAATATTATTTAATAAAAAAGACTGAATAGGGAAAATTAGAAAATAATATTACTAATTATGGATACTAATTTGTGAAATTTAATTACAATTTGACAGTTATAAAACTAGTAAGAGAGTAAGGAGAAATGTAACCTATCTTATTCTAAGTTGTCTAGTCTAAGATAGGGTTTATAAATTTGCATACAAGACTGATACATTATCACAAATAGGATCTTAGAATTAATTTTATTATTAGATAGGAGCACCAAAACTAGAAACCCTAGGATTTGATGCTATAGTCCTAGTCCAACACTACTATCTTGAGGGTTTAAACTTTTTGGGTTTTATTCACCTACTCAAGGTGAGATTATGCAATAATTTTTAGCTCTTTGTTATCAATAGAACACCATATAGAGTTGAATCTTCATGTACTTATATCTTATATGCAATTGAAATAAACTCTATAAAATAGTAAAAATGGATTAGTGTGTAAAGGATATACTAGATGCACTTCACACCCTATGTGTGGGTACATTGCCTATATACTAATACTCTAAGGAGGGTTTAAGCTAATGTCGTTCTCCCATTGAAGTGATTGGTGTAATTGTGTATGAAAATACAACTAAATTCAAAATGACATGTAATTTAGATGTCTAGGCACTGGTCCAAGGGTTCTAATAGGCTTGGAATAATATTGGAAGGCTATATGCAGAGAATAGGGAAAAGTACTTGAGTGTATTTGCTTGTATTCTTGCATCTCTCTTGTAAATGAGTGCCAACCCTTATAAATTAGCTTTTAATGGGTATATAAAAAAATATTGATCATGGGCTAGATGTATTTGCATTAGGCTAATAAGGAAAAGGATAAAGATAAAAATACCCTGACCATTAGGGATCAAAATTCACTTGGACAATAGTACCAAAAGTGGGACACCTTAGATTTCATCACTATAATCCAAGTTGGGAACTATTTTTTGGAGGTTATGGGACCTAGTGGGATGGATTTTTCATGGGAAAAATAAGTTTGGGTTAACTAGGGTTAAGTTTGGAAGCCTATCAATGTCTAAGAATCAGTGAAAAAGAGCCTAAGATGGTGAAGAGAACAAGCAAGAGGGATTTATGGGTTGGGTATCATTAGTCATGCTCAAGTAACCAAATTTTGCATTTTATATGACTAAAATACCCCCTTTTATTATATTGATGCAACATATCAAAATACTAGGATAAAGGAAAGAATAAAAATGTACCCAAACTTACTTGTAATGGTGAAGCCCATGAACCTTGTGTGATGCTAAGTAATGTTGGATAGTTCATAGAGAACACATTGTGTAAGTTTGAATATATGAAATGAAATAAAGAGTATATTATTTCTTATTATATGTGATATAAAATAAGAACATATAGAATTTGAGTAAAGGAAAGGAAGAAAAAGGAATAAATACACCTCACTAGGTACATGAACTAATACAAAAATTGTTAAGATCATGAGTAGGTTGAGTAATGTTAGAATGTGTTGGATGATGTTATACCAAAATTTATATGATGAATGGATCTAAGTGCTCAATTTTCCAAAAAGTGGTTCAAGAATGCAAACGTAGGCCCTTTGACTCCATCATCACCTAATGAGTGAAGCTAATGAAGCATGTGCATGTCAATTGGTTATATGGACTATGTCCAATATCTCTAAAAAGGTGGCTCAAGAATACAAAGGCTAGCTAGGAATTTGGCTCCATCATTTCCTATTGAGTGAAGCAAGATGATCGTGCATGTGATAATTAATGTCTAGACTATATGTCTAATCCCTCTAAATAGGTGGCTCAAAAATACAAAGGCCAGCCCTTTGGCTCCATCACTTCCTATATAATGAATCTAGATGATCATGCATGTGATAATTAATATCTAAACTATGTGTTTAATCCATTTAAATAGGTGGCTCAAGAATACAAAGGCTTTCCCTTTGGCTCCATCATTGTCCCATGAAGTGAAGTTATGAAGTGATATCAATATATAATAGATGTCATATGAGATGGATCATAGAGGTTGTGGATTCTCTAAAAGTTTAACAATGTGGTATGGATATCTGAATGTATGTTGGAAACTAGGCTACTCTTGGCATTTTGATAGATGGAGGTTATGCTTGTATGAAAGCCACTCTGAAACTAATGTAATATGGTTATGTAAAAACTAACTCAAGAACATAGGAAGTCAAACTTATGTGAAATTTCAACTTGAAAAATGATGTCAACCACTTGTAGATGGAGTAAGGTGCACAACTATTAAGAATTCCAAGGTAATACACTAAACTCAAAAACAAAGAAGAATAATATGTTGTGCAGATTGCCCCAAATCACTGGAGTCTAAAACATGCATTTTGATCTGGAAGTTATGTCAACTGCCTAATTTGAAACTAGAAGTTAGATTCATCATTCCATTGATGATACCCCTCCTATAAATATATTTCTTGAGAACACTATACTGAAACAATTGATTCTGACTGATCTAGATGTGCAAAAACTAAAGCTGAACTAAACTTTTTATTTTTTACTAGAAAACCTAGGTGTTTTTCTACCTAAAAAAGAGTGCCAAAATGTGGACATCCCTATGTTTAGCATTGCTATCCATATATGGTGTTGTTTTCATATGTTGAAACTATATGTTGATTTAGAATTATCAGTGTTTTTCTATTCAGTTCTAACTGGTTTGACCTCTAGATTTTGAATTAATGATCTGAATGCTATTGTTTTGATTGTTAAGAGCTTTGATCTCTATGATAAAACACTTATTTGTTGTCCCCTCTTTTTAGGTTAGGAATAAGTACCCAAAAATGATTGATATATTGTTAGATCAATAGGGGTATGCCTAAATAGATATAATAATGTAAAAGCATGTATAATGTACTGAACTAGAATTGGAAATGTTAGATGTTAGCTGCTAGTTGTCAAGGAGGGATGGAGCATGATGTCCATCATAGCATCTAAGAAAGTAAGGAAAATACATGATATGGATCATGGAATTACAACAATAAAAAAAGAAAACAAGAAAACAAGCACATGGATAAAGAAGCAAGAAGCATACAAGAGTGGCCAAGGGGACAAGCAAACAAAGGACATGGGCAAATGTCACTAAAACTAGAAAAAAACATATAAGGCATGTTAAAATTCCAGATACACATATAATATAAATAATCAAGATTGGCACGAGGGCCATAAGTACATAGAAGATTACAAGCAAGGTATATTGGAAAATGTCCAAAGGTACACATGCATGAATAGAAGTAGAGGAAATTGGAAAATGTCCTAAGGCACACATAGGAGACAAGCAAAAACTATAAATGTATTCCAACAAGCTATGATAAGAAATAAGAGAAAGCATGTAATAACTAGAAATATATAATCACATCTAACTAATCAAAGAAATAGTGAAAGTATTCAAGGCATGTTAGTACAAGACTAAATATATGCTAGGAAATACAGAAGTGAAAGATAGTAGTGAAATATTGATATAGCAAACTATAAGATATATTAAGTAATGTACATCAACATAATAACTTAGAGTGCATAATATAGGAATGACATAATCTAGATGGTGTAGTCATGTAGAATATGCCCGTAGTGGGTATGTATATTGATGTGTGTCTTGAATGTAGAGGTAGGATGCACCCTCAATGGGTAGAGTGAAGCAATTAAGGATCTAGATGTCATTGGACACACTCAAATAAGATCAAGTGAAGCATGGTAATGTAGATAAATCAACAAGCGATAGCATAAAACAACAAATGTAAGTCTAGCATATTAGTAGTCATGTAAAGCATGGATGATGCATATAATTGAAATATTTTTATATTTTGGATATTTTTGAATGTTTTTGGATTTTGAAATATTATAGTGTTTTTGTATTTTTGGAAAATTTGAACTATGTACAATTAAACAAAGAATATTATGTACTAGTAATTGAAAAGAAGTTATATACAAGTAATTAAGAAAAATTATGCACAAACAAGGTTGAGAAGGTATGATATTAACTGATGAGTCTCATGGGAGACTTCATATCATGTTGTCCTATATCAAGAAGAAGGATCATGAATGATTGTGAGGCATGATGGAAATGTTAAGACTATGGATCTAAAAGTTGTATATGTTGTAAATGTTCTAAAATATTTGTATTAGAAACCAACTATGGGATTACTTTGTAACTATAAGAATTGGATACAACTATAGGGCTCTTAGGTACCCATATTGAAGTTAGAGAAGCTCTCTGAACATATTCTCTATATGTAGAGGCATGAACTCTCAATGAGACTTCTCTAGGTACGAACACTATATCTAAAAGCTATCTATAATCTTCAAGCTATGGAGGTGTATTAATTCTCTATGTTGATGATGAAGGTTTCAACTATGGCTAAATCTAGATTAGAGGAAGAAATATAATAAGTGGAGGAGTTGAAACTAGATGGGAAAGGGTGCTAACCTGAGTGATAAAGCTATAACCATGGGTGTAATCAAACTACCTATCTTCATAAATTTCGGTGATAGCATGTACCACATAATATACTATAAGCATATATCTAGTAGTAGTTGTAGGATAAAATCTATATGAACAAAGTTTGAAGAGAGGAGGGATATATATAACCACTAGTGTTTACTTGTGTCTAGTAGTGATAGGGAGATACTTAAAATTAGCCAAAGAGTTAGATACATCTAAGTATAAACCATGCAAATCAATATGATTATAAAGGACATTCCATAAGATAAATATCAAATAAGGGGTAGATAACATGGAATTGTGCATTAATGCATAGAAAACATTGACTTGAATCATGACATTTCTAATGTGTTTAGCATGTTAAACTTGAAAAAATTTCATCATGAGAGATAAAAAGCAAAGGATAGAGAGTATGATTTTTTGTCATAAAGGCATTAAAACTTTTGACATGCAACATAACATTTATAATGTGCTTGGCATGATAAACTTGAAAATGTTTCCACATGAGGAATAAAAAACAAAGGATAGAGAGTATTATTTTTTCCAAAAAGGCATATAAACTTTTGACATGCAACATAACATTTATAATGTGCTTGGCATGATAAAATTTTAAAAAATTCCACATGATAAATATAAAATAGAGTATAGAGAGTATGAATTTTTGCATAAAGGCATAGAAAATTTTGACATGCAACATAACATTTTGAATGAATCTATCAAAATGGATTTGGAAATTATTTCGTATGAGCAAAAGAGAATATGCAAAAAGAATTTTGAAAATTAGCGCATTTTTGGCAATGAATTTTGTAATATCATCCCAAATAATGAAACATAAGCATGAAATGCAAATGATGAATCTTTGTACTAACATATGATAAATTTCATCATTCATGTACATGATAAGGTCCATTATGGTTTCCTTGTTATTTGCAAGAAATGTGAGAAAAGTTTGTAAATAAATAAGCATCATTTTAGAAATTTATTTATAAGTGTAAGGTGATACCTCAAAAAGAAAAATAGGATCTAGTACATGTAACTAGATATTTTTCAAAAATATTTATGTAAAATACTATGAATTTTTGAATTTAAAATTGATTTTTTGAGTTTGATATGCAACTAAAAATTTATAAAAATGATTGGAAAAGTACTGGAAAATAACTGGGAGCTAGTTAATGTAACTAGGGATTACTGAATGAATTTTTTAAAATTAGTATGATAATTTTAAATTTTTGATATGAATTTATAGAAAATTTGTACAATTTTTCTTGAAAATTTAAGAATAATTATAAAATATTTCTAAAATTATCAATATATTTTTCCTAGTGATTGGAATGTGTTTGTATACAATAAGGACCTAGTATGTGCAAACTAGGTTTTTAACAAAATATATGAGAATTTTTAAATTAATTTGTAGATTTTTTATTTTTAAATATAGGAAAACTTATGAAATTATAGAAAAAAATCAAAAATAATTTACCTTAGGGTTTTTGTCCAAAATTCAAAGTATTTTAGGTCAAATGTTTTGTTATTTTTGGGAATAATGGAGTTTTATTCCTATTTAATAAACACTTTTGAGTAGTATAAATTAGTAAATAATATTCATAATTATGGTTACTAATTTGTAAAATTTAATTTCAAATTGACCTTTCTAAAAATATTAAAAGAGAATGGAGAAATGATACTTAGCTTATTCTGAGCTGCCCAGCATGAGATAGGGTCTATAAATTTTCATTCAGGACTAAGACACTATCACAAATAGGATCCTAAACATCATTTTCTAACTAGATAGGAGTGTTAGAACTAGAAACCTTGGGATTTGGTGCTATATTCATTCTCTATCACTATTATCTTGAGGGTTTAATCTTTCGAGGTTTTTTTCACCTACTCAGGGTGAGCTTATGTACCAATTTTTAGGTCTTCGCTATCAGTAAAACTCCCTATAGAGATGATTATTCATGTACTTGAATATTTTATGAAATTTAAAGAAACTTTGAAAAATAGGAAAAAAGGGTTAGTGTGTAAAATATATGTTGGATGAATTTCACACCCCATGTGTGGGCATGCTTCATACATACCAATACTCTAAGGAGGGATCAAACTAATGTAGTTTTCCCATTGAAGTGTTTGGTGTAATTGTGTATGAAAATGCAACTAAATATGAAATTGGGTGTAATTTATATGTCTAGGGATTGGCTAAACCATTTGAATAGGCTTGGAATAATATTGGAAGACTATATCCTGAGAATAGGGAAAAGTGCTTGAATGTACTTGCTTGTATTCTTGCTTCTCTCTTGTAAATGAGTGCCAACTCTTCTAAATGAGCTTTGAATGCATTTATATAGAACACTATTGATCATGGGTTAGATGTGTTTGAATTACAATAATAAGGAAAAGGAAAAGGATTGAAAGAATCTAACCATTAAGATTCAAAATGTAGTTGGACAATAGTGCCAAAAGTGGGACACCCTAGAGATCAATGATATAGTCCAAGTTAGATTTTATTATCTAGAGGTTATGGGACCTAGGGGATGGAGTTGTCATGGGGAAATTAGTCTAGGTAAGCTAAGGTTATGTTTGGAAGGCCATAGATGCCTAGGAATCAATAAAAAAGAGCCTATGATGGTGAAGAGATCTTGCAAGAGGAACATATGGGTTAAGTGTCATTAGTCATGCTCAAGTAACCAGATTTGCATTTTACATGACTACAAGAGGTTTCTCGACATGAGAAGAAATTTAAAGTGTTCAATACAATATTAACCTTTACATCATAACATAATTTATTCTTGGTATATGGGGAAGGGTCATAGATCAAATTTACAAGCATTGGTTTCTATAATAAGGGGATAAGCTTTATGAATGATCATTAAGATTGTAAGATGGTTTAAACCCTCAAAGAACCCTAATAGTGACCTGATGTGAAAAAACCTATTCTAAAGTACTTAGAATGGTTTTTTTTATTTTTTTTAGGTATTAGATAATGAATTCAATTCTATCAAGCATCTCCAATTGTGATATTTTTTTAGGAGAGTGAGTGGACCCTACATGAAAGGCTTAGTTTCTTAGAGATTTATTATAATAGGTAAATTTAACTAAGTTAAATTTTCTAATTAGATGAAAGTTGAATATTGATACTTTTATCTTATATAAATGGTGGTTTATAATTAGGTTATACCCCTTACAAGTGTTAAATCAGTTATACAAATTGATCGGTTGCTAACAAACCTAGTGGTGCAGACAACAAGAAAACTTGGCATAAGTGAGAAGTTGATTAAGGATGTGTTATCTTGAATTAAGGATGGATCTAAATACATGAATATATTTTTCAAGACCTTTAATACATGTTCATATTGGATATGATTGTATATATCAGAAAGTTACCTTGAAATTGACTTATCTAACTCAATGAGGTTTATGTAGAGTTAAGTCATGAGATTGGTCTACAAGACCAATATTGATATTAGAGATTATGCTATATTTGTTGTAATTTTTTATAATGTTTATTTAATATCATATTAATTAATTTTAATTTATTAACTATGCCTTATCATGTATCAAAAATTCATGTCTCCATGACTGTGTTTTGAAGCTAGTTGGTGGTTCTAAGTGGGATAATGCAAAGAAGGGTTTCAGTCCTTTTTCCATATGTAATGTATTATAAGGAACATGGTGAACTTATTTAGGTATTTAATTTTATATTTATATAATTTTTTTCCATGTTTGTTTGAAAATATTGTGTTTTTGGTTTAGATATTTAAGATTGACTTTCTAGGTATGTCCAGGCCTAATTATGAACAGTGCTAGTGACATGCTTGAAGTGGTGGTTGGAGATAAAAGGTGTCATGCACCCAAGATGAGACTGTTATGGATATATTCAAGTTAAATATGATATTTTAATTCCATATGATAATTATTATAGTGTTTCAATTTGTTTAAAAGGTAAAGTGTGCTAATGAAGGCCTAATTGAATAACATCTCCTTAAGGCCTAAAAGGGGTTTTGGTATTATATGTGATGAATGACATATTATAATGTTTTATTAATGTATAAAGGAAAATTTTATTTAAAAACTAAGTGTTCAAGTGTTTATGGCTGACCAATAGGTGTATGATCAAGAACATAGTATAAGAACAAGGCCTAATGGGTCTAATTATCTAGTGTGAGTGTGAGTGTGTGTTGAAGAGAATGTGATATAAATTTAAATATATGAATGAGGTATTTTATACCATAATTATGGTATATATAAACCATAATTAAGATATTATATGTGTAATTTAGATGACTATGAATTTCAAATGACCTAATCTATCTTCAAGAGACCTAATTGAGCAAAGAAGGCTAGAGACCAGTTTAAGAAGGATAAGTGTGTGTGAAGAAATGAATATGGAGATAATAATATATTGTATGATAATAAATTTTTTCTAAAGGTGATAAAATATTTTATATGTCTTAGTGTTTATTCATCTAGGGGGTTGGCGCCTCCTTGCAAGTGGGTTCTTGTTAAAGCCTAGTCAAGTTGGTGATTAGCTAGTTGGGGTTGGTACTCTAAGTGAAGTTGGTGCTTCAATAAATATTTATTTTTGACTTATAAGATATTATTAAATTTTTATCATCAGTTATTTTTCTTTCCCTTGAGGTTTTCCCACTCAAATAAGTGTTCTATGTGTTATGTTCTTCTCTCACACTCATGGTTCTTAATGTGTTGCTAGTTTATTATATTATTTTGATAGTTCATGAATGATAAAGTAAATATTTTAAAAAATTTGAAGGCTAATTCACACCTCCCTCTTATTCATTGTGTTAAAAAAAAACTTAGTTGTGAAGATAGTCTTGTGTTGATCTTGTTACTTCACCAATATTTGGTTATATCCTGAGTATCCATCAAGTAGGGAAAACCTTTGTGAACCTAAAACTCTATAAATAATCTAATCCAAGATGGCATATGGTAGTGATATATTAATGACACAATGTTGAGATATTTTAAGTCCACACACAATGTTATCTCCCCATTATTATTCCTTATAATAATAATATATTCCACCCATGTAGAATGTTTGATGGGAAAGATTATATTAGACTCAATAAGCTTTGTTAATTATTTCTTCATAAGCATTTAAATTTTGGGGTTGATTGGTCTTTGATTTTGTCTCACAAGCTTGGAATTTTCCTCCATCTCTAGGGTATATTGAGCTAACCTAGGATCAAATTCTTTCAATTTATGATATTCCCATGAAAAACCATATACACATTCTTTTCATAATGCTATGAAGGATACCTTTTTATCTTTGGTATTCACCTTCCTTAATTTGAGTATTTTAGTTTCAAATATGAAAATTTGTTCATATATTCTTCTTTCATGGATATAATTACCTTATCTTTCCTTAGCTAGTAATCCTCATTAAATATGCTCCCCAATGTTACCAAGATCTTAGGTAACTTATTTGTCTTAAATTGGATAATTTGTTCATCATATTGATGTTTTAGGCTATCTTGTTTCTTTGAGAATAATTATACTTCATGTTTTAGGAAAAAGGTAACTATCTTATCACAATAAAATACTTGCCAACTTACCTCATTATCAAGGACTGAGGAGCTGCCTATAAATATAATTTTGGACTACTCCTTGGTGTCCTTAACCCCATAAAATATATCATACTATGATCTAATATAAAATAACTAGTTTGGACATTGATTGGCTCCTATAGGAATGGAGCAAATGTCAAAAACTTAAAAGTCCTCCTATAGGTCCCAAACTGTAGGTTTATAGGCCTTAAAGAGTGTATTGATAGTTTCACTTAGGCCTCTTACCTACTTCAATATGAATTTAGTATCTACCTTAGCTTTCATAAGTTTAATACCTCTCTTCCTTACCCACCATAGGCTAGGAATGAGGGCCTCATATTCTATAGTATTGGAAGTGCAACTAAATTGGAATCTTAGAATATAATTGTATCTTTGATTGAGAGGAGATATAATCATAACACTTGATCCACTCCCATTATTTGATCTAGACCCATCAAAAAAAAAATTCTAAACTCCTTCATTATCTTGTTGTTTTCTAATGAGACTTGGTATTATGAAACCTTGTTCATGCACGAAATACACACTCAAAAAATATTCTTCAATGTTTTTATAAGGATCATAGCCATGATTATCTTTTTCCCACTCATCAAGTACAAATTCTTGTATACCTTTAAATTTTTTAAAATGTTATTGGTCATTGAGATGTTCATCCTCATCCAATATAGTGCAATTGACATTTGATAAGTTAAGCATATTGAAAGAATTTATAAAATATTTTACGTCCACATGATAAGATCTAGAGTGAATTTTAATAAGCAAAGCATAATGAAAAAATCACACATATCAATGAAATAGTACACAATAATTACCATGGGAAAATCTTAAAGACATAAACAACCCACCAATGTGATATTTATATATCTGAGAAACCAAATCACCCCAATACAGAAACTCATCCTTCTCACTTCTTCAATAGCCTTCACAAAAACCTTTTTTCATGCATAATTCATGATTTATAATATATTATCTTTTACACACTCACAATAAGGGTAAACCCCTATTTATAATAAAATTTTAAGGGATGTGACCTTTGTAAATAATGGGTCCAACCATCCTAAAAACATTTTAAATTATTGATAATAATAAACAAATATGTTTAAATTTTACCAATAAGTAATAAATAATTTATATTTTATTATTTATTTACATGAGGTTTTTAATTTTTATTAATAAATAATACAACATTATTATTTGATTATATAAAATATACTAAGGGTTTTATAATTTCACCACTTAGACATTAAATGTTCTAACACTCCCCCTAAATGCTAAGTGGGGACAAATGTCATAGTCACCTTAAAAATAGAATTATACTATGTAAAAAATTGAAGGATTTAAAAAACTTCATCATTTCAAACATCACCTTTTGAAACAAAAGGAATTATAATCCATAAACTACTCAAGAATAAGTTTAGGATAACATGACTGTGAGACTACATCTCATAGTTTCTCATGAATAATCACTAAGCATGTTTAGATCCTTTTATAATATAAGGACCTCCATTATAAAGTTGTTTTTAATGTATTGGGTTATAAAATTAAAAATTCCACATGAATTTTAATCAAATAACAAAAATTCCACATGAATTTTACAATACTTTATAATGAGAAGAAGTATACAGAAGGAAAAGAAACACATGGCCATTAGGAAGTGGCATTGTCATGCACACTCCCCCTCAATGGAAACTCTAAAAGGCCCAACATTACATGAAACTGAAAAAAATTAGTAACACGAAGTAGCTTGTGAATATATCTTATACTTTTTCATATGAAAGATAGAAATAGAAATCAATATCACCATCAAGGACTTTATCTCAGATAAAATGCACATGATCTTTAATATGTTTAATTATTTGGTGCTACATTAGATTTTTGACTAGAGCTATAAAAATTTGGTTATCACAATGAAGGATGGTAATTTAAGAAAAATCTAAATTAAATTATGCAAAAAACCCTCATAGCCACATGGCTTGTTTAGTAGATTCTACAGCACTTATGTACTCTATTTTAGTAGAAGATATAGAGATAATAGGTTGTTTCTTGATGCTCCAAGTGATAACACTTGCACTAAACTTAAACACATATCTATAAGTAGATTTTTGAACTAAATTATCACCAACATGGTTAGAATCATAATAACCATATAATTTAGCATTATAAATGGAAGAATAAAATAAACCAAAATTAATTATTTCTTTGATTTAATGAAGAATTCATTTAGCTAATTTTCAATGATCCAAATATGGATCCTACATAATGATACAAGCAACACCAACACCATATGAAATATCTAGCTTAGTACTGGTTAGATAAATAAAACTACCAACGAGTTGTCTATATAAAGTAGGGTTAAATTTTTTACATGTAGTTTTGGGATAAAGTTTAATATCAACTTCAATAGGAGTAGAAGTACATTTATAATCAAGCATGTTAAACTTAAAAAGAAGATTATTTGCATACTGAGATTGTGATACAATAATTAAAATTTTATCCTTTATTATATCCATTCCTAAAAATGATATATAATACCTAAAAAAGTCATTTTAAACATTTGACTTAGTTTATCCTTATATTTATCAATTATACTAGGTAGATCACCAGTAATCAACAAAGCATCAACATATAATATAATTAGAATTTAATGACCATTTTCAAATTTAACAAAGATATCATTATATGAAATCAATTATAAAAACCTAATTATTTGAAAAAATAAATAATTTTAGAATACAAATATTGAGAAGCTTATTTTAAACCATACAAATATTATTTTAACTTCCATACGTAATGTTCTCTATTAGGATCAATGAAACCTTTATGCTGAGTTATGTAGATTTATTCTTCTAAATCACCATTTAAAAATTCATTTTTGACATCCATTTGGTGGATAACCCAACCATTTTGAGTTGCAAGAACAATAAGAAGTCTAATAGTACTCATTTTTTTTATAGGAGTAAAGGTTTTAACATATTCAATCCCGAGTTTTTGAGTAAACCCATGAGCAACTAATCAAGATTTAAACTTGTTAATTTTACCAATTAAATTATATTTGATTTTATAAATCCACCTAAAACTAAAAATATGCCTTTTAGGTAGAGGATGGACAAGATCTCAAGATTATTTTTTAATTAAGGCATTATATTCAACTTAAATAACAATATTTTATTTATCATCTTGATTGGATTTATGAAATGATTAATATTAACATTCATACATAGTCATTAATGCATGCTAATAATGTTGACTTCTAGTTAATTTATTAATATTATTAACATTAGAAGATTAAATTAGGGGTTTTATCCATTTAGGTCTTTTAGATTAAATATGAAACTCAAGGTTTCCTAAAACTCTAATTTATCCATAACAAGATCAAATTCCTCTAGGGAATCTCTTTCATCACAAGGAGAAGCATGAGAGTTAGGTTCAACAATAGAAAAAACACTAAGGATGATCCACAAAGGGATCACAAAAGGATTTTTCAAGAACAAGAACATTCATTTTCTTAATAATTTGATGTTTAGAGGTATCATACACACTTAAATATTTTGTCTTACCTCCAAATCTTATAAAAGTGAAATAATAGGAAGTGCGATCGAGCTTCTTCTTCTTAACTTTAGGGATAAAGATAAAAGTAGGACTACCAAAAATACTAAGATGAGACACATTAGGTTTCTTTTTAGTCCACATTTCAAAAGTGGTATAAAGATGAAAGGATTTGTCAGGGAGTCTATTTAGAATATACATAATAGTATTCATGAATTTGGCACATAAAAATATAAGAATGTTTACATATTGTAACATTATTCTAGCCATTTCTATGATGGTGCAATTTTTCCTTTCATCAATACATTTTTGTTAAGGGTAATAGGGAGTTGTTAATTTACTTTGAATACTACAACTAATACAAAAAGAATTAAACTCTTTACTAATATATTCACCACCATTATTAGTTCTTAATCTCCTAATAGGAAAAATAGATGCATTTTCAACATAATCTTTAAATTATTTAAACATAAAAAAACATCAAATTTATTTTCAATGAAATAAGACCAGATCATTCTAGTATAATCATCAACAAATTAATAGTACACAAATAAATATTTAGAGATAAAACTACAGGAGGTCCTACAACATCACTATAAATCAATTCTAAAGGATGTGATGAATTTTTATCATGATTCTTATGAAAGGGATTAATATGTTACTTAACACATAAGCAAAACTCACAAGTTTTATGATGAGAAAGGATAGAAGGAAGTAAAATGATAAAATTATTCATAGACATATCATGTAAACTTTTAAAATTAACATTTCTTAATCTTTCATTCTATAATTGAGATTTAGTCTTACTATATGATGAGAAAAAACTTGCAAAAAATGAGAAAAGATACATAAACCACTCTTTTGGACACCTTCAACAATCTAGAAACCAGATTGATTTCTAAAGGACCAGATATCTTTTTATAATGTTATAATGATATTATCATTTTTAAGTTTAGAATAAGTTATAAAATTCTTCTTAAGTTTAGGTACATAGAAAACATCATTTATAGTAACATTTGAAAACATTGATTTTTCCTATTTAGTTATTTTTAAAAAGAATTATCTCCTAGGTAAATTATTTTAGATATATCTATAGAATCACATAGAATATTAGATAATAAATTCATATAGTATGATTCACCAATATCTTAAATTCAAAAATTTTCAATTGAAGTAAATAAAGCAACATAAAAAGTAATAACATTTGAATCTTGATTGTTAATTTGATTAGGATTTTGATTCTTCTACTTGTTTTGATTAGATCTCTTCACTTTGTTATTTTTAGAAGTTTGATTTTTATTTCTATCCTTATTTTTAAAATAGGTTTCCCTTCTATGACCAAATTTACCACACAAATTGTAATTTCTATTAAACTTAGGTATATGATTCTCATTACCAGATTTCTTATTCCCATATTTTCTTTTAGTGCAATTAGGGTTGGATTCTAGGTTTTTTGTGATATCAAAAACATTATTTAAAGTAATAAGTGTCTGAATGGCATTTTATCTACAATCAAAATTGTTGATAACTTGTTCTTCTTAAATTAAGAGAGTAGATAAAGTGGTAAGATCAAGGATATCTTACTCAGTTTCATACTTATAATTCAAAATTAAAATAAAATTTCTAAAGGTTTCATGAATATTTAACTAAATGATAAAATAAAGTAATCAATCCTAAATCAAATTATAATTACATCCATCTAACTAAGGTTTAATATTTTTAATTTTAGCAAGAAAAATCATAACTTTCTCATCACCTTTCATAGTTGTAGTTATCAATTAAAAAATTAACTAAATAATCTTCGAGAGATGAGTGCCCTCATACATGGATTCAAGGAGGTCCCAAGAATCACTCAGAGAATCTTGATTATAATTTTAGAGAAGGAATTCATCCTTAACATTTGACAAAATAATGGACATAGCTTCTTATAATTTGTATTTAATGCATTAGTAAGCTTAGGGGTCACATGTCATCCAAAAGGGACTTTTTAGTCCCAATGACAACATTCCACAACTTACGGGCCATAAATTTGGTTGTAACATGAATTTTTCATATATTATAGCTATTTTCATTAAGTATTTGAGATTTATCTAAGGAAAAATATGAGGTGAAGTCATAGGTTTCCTTTAAACAAGATAGTAAAAAAATGCTTAAAAAGAAACTATTTTAAATGAATTTTTGAAATATTTTTAAAATACAGTGAATTACACATGCAACTATACTTCATTACAAAATTTTAATTCAAAAAAATGAAAAAAATTGAATTAAAGTTGCACAAATATAAGTGTCAAAAGCGACATTGAAAATGACCACTTAAACACTATTATTAAAAAAAGTGTTAAATTTTTAATAGGAAACTTCAAAACAAAAAAATAGACCACTCTAATGCATTTGAAATGAGCCAAAACCTAGAGATAAATTGCTTACATGACTATGTTTGTCAAAATATTCATTAAGTCAAAAGTCAAAACAAGTTTGACAAGTCAACTAGGGTTTTAAACACATGATAATTTGGCATGAAAATCAAAAAGAGATTTCAAAAATAAATAAATTTGAAAAATTGACTTGAACAATTCAAATAATATTAAATTAATGGGATTTTAAACTTGGGACCTCCTTCTTTTCAATTTTTTGGAAAAATTATTACTACCAACCCTTCTAGAATCTTTCTAGAGAATTTATATACAGTAATTAATATATGAAATATAATTCTCTAATATTATATATGTATATATATATATATATAATATCAGAGAATTATATTTAATATATTAATTACTATATATAAATTCTCTACAAATATTCTAGAAGGGTTGGTAGTAATAATTTTTCTAAAAAATTGAAAATAAGGAGGTCCCAAGTTTAGAACCCCATAAATTTAATTATATGTGTGTGTGTGTGTGTGTCTATATATATATATATATATATATACATACATGATGCATGCATTTTGAAGAAGTAAAAATAATAAATTTTAGATTAAAAAAGCTTTAAATAAGGGTAAATATATATATATATATATATATATATATATATATATATATATATATATATATATATATATATATATATATATATATATATATATATATATATATACACACACACATATATACATACATACATGATGCATGCATTTTGAAGAAGTAAAAATAATAAATTTTAGATTAAAAAAGGTTTAAATAAGGGTGGGGCCCACCAAATTTACATGAAATATTAAGAAATTAATAAAATAAATTATTTTAAAAATATGTTTCAAAACTATTAAAATAATATTCTTGCCTATAACATGCACAGGAAAATAATGATGTAGAATTAGTATTTTGGTGATGCCCAGTAAGATGAATAGTCCACCAAAGAGTCTAAAATTTTTATGTTCTAGAATTTGCCTATTAAAAATAATTACTTGTTTAAATTTTGATTTTTGGTATAGAAACTTGGTTTTTAACTCTATGAGGCCATCTTGTGCCATATACAAGATCTTAGAAAAAATAAATTGAATCTTCTGATGCTTTAAAGAAACTATGATGGGGTTTGATAGCTAAAATATTTGGTAAAACAACTTTTAAACACTATAAACCATCACCAAAATCAATTTAGATAATTTTTAAAATTTCTAAGCTTCACAAGTTGTACTTGGGCCATAAAAAAGCTCTTAATGAAACCTAAACTAAAAAAAATCTTCAAAACTATTCCCTTTTCTCTTAAGTGGCACTTGGATTAAGATTGAAGGTGTGGAAATGATGAACTAGTCCTCCCAAAGATCTAGTAAAAAATATTATTCCTCTATGCCATACACAGGCTTGTAAGAAGCTTAAAATAATTTAAAATATATTTTAAATTGAAAAAAATCTAAACTATTTTAACTCAAATCAAAATTCTTTCCCATTAAATCCACTCACTAGGCTCTAAAATTATGAAAGAATTTAAAAAGCAGTGTGCATCCACATGATAGGATCTAGAGTGAATTTTAACAAGAAAAGCATAATGAAATAAGAACATAGATCAATGAACTAGTACATAGGAATTACCATCGGAAAACCTAAAAGAGGCAAAAAAAAACCCACCAATGTGATATTCATATATTTGAGAAACCAAATCACTCCAATACAAAAAATCCTCCTCACTTCTTCAATAGCCTTCACAATAACCTTTGTTCATGCATAATTCATGATTTATAATATATTATTTTTTATACAGTCATAATATGGGTAAAACCCTACTTATAATGAAATGTGAAGGGATGTGACCATTGTAAATAATGGGTCCAACCATCCTGAGAACATTTTAAATTACTGATAATAATAAACAAATATATTTTATTTTTATTAATAAGTAATAAATAACTAATGTTTTATTATTTATTTACATGAATTTTTTAACCCGTGTTAATAAATAATAAATCATTATCATATAATTACTTAAAATATACTAATGGTTTTATAATTTCACCACTTAGAGATTAAATGTTCTAGCACATATAATGTTCTAAATAAAACCTAGAGATAGGTTTAGACCTTATGGTAACATTTGTCCCATACCTAGTGATAAAAACCATATAGGACCAATTAGAAGAAAGATACACCCTTATTTTGGTAGTGAAATCCCTATACAAACATAAGGAAAATTAAGGGGGAAGGGTCAACTACTATCACATCTTGAGATATAGTAAAATTAGGACAAGCATCCAAATTGATCTTAAGGTCTTTAAGGACACTTATAGTCTTGGTAGGAGACCCATCTAACTATAAAACCCCAATTTCATTATGCTCATATTTTAGTCACAATTTATTATCTATAGACTTAGGAATGATAGATGTTCTAGTCCTACTATAAATCATGAAATTATATACAAGGGAATCACCTATGATGAATGAAAGATAGAAAGGGGTGGTTTAAATACCTTTTGTTCTTGGGACTCATGAGGTTGACTAGAATTAGTAAGGATTGAACTTAAATTGTTTGCTTATTTGTCCAAAACATTAAGCTTGGAGAGTTATTCTTGTAGGAGATCATTTTACCCTAGAATAAGTAAGGTATCCCACATAGGGATAAGGACATAAAACTTATTCATTTGATCACCAATGTTAAGCTGATGATTTACTACCTTGGTCTATAACTTAGGAGTATAAATGTTGTCTGAAGCTTGTGTAAATTGAGGTATGAAAAGATCTTTTGATTCTATGGTTTCCTATCTTGAATTTTCTATGTTGATGGTGACTTATGAGCTACATCTTGAGTAGTAGTTCCAAGAGGTGGTTGAGAAGGTACAGTTTTTACCTTTTCAAATCCCAAACCATCACCAACTACCATTATTTTGGCCCTTGTGTGAACTGCAACTGAGTTATGTACCTTTACTATATTTTGACCTTGATTAGCTACCACTTGATCAAAGGAATGTTCACCTTTTTAGAAGTTGATTAAGGTAGTTTCAAAGGGAATTTTTCTTAAACTTGTTCCTTTATAACCTGATACCTTAGCTTGAGTCATAAAAGGAGTGTCCCCCTGTAGTTTAGGAGGAATTTCCTTATGTTATGGAGGTGGTAGATTATCATGTGATGGAAGATTAGGACCTTGATGCATGAAGGATGCTTGACACACCTCACCACTTGGATTCATTTCAATATCATTTGATTCCCCCATTGACTAGGGCATAGACCTTATTGACCATAATTATTATGAGGTAGAACCAAGGCTCTAGAAACCATTATTTATCATTAGGATTATAGGTGTTATATGGCCTTATTTTTGTAATCTATCCTTGGCTCTGTTGACTGGGTTGATAAATAGGTCTATCATACTAATAAGATTGGTTAGGGGATTGATAAGGTACTTGATAAGGCATGTGGGGTCATATTTTTTGTCTTTCCAAAGCCACTATCTTGTCATTTTAGGATTTAAGCATCCCTTCTATCTTACTCAATCTATCCACCTGGCCACCATCTACCTGAGCAAGATTAGTTGGGGCTAGTAACAGAGTAATGGTAGGCACATGGGGTTGAATTTATGGGAAAAAAGGCATGAATGGTATAGGGGTGAGTTTACCTAATTGAATAAGGCAATTCTCTATCCTTATGACTACTTCATAGGATTTAGGCAAGGTACTTCCCCCATTGATTTCATCATAACTACCACATCATAATTTAAACCCTTAAAATAACATAAGATTACATAATTAGGGGTGGGTTTGATAATTTTAGGAATCCTATCTTAGTTTTTGTGAGATCTATATTTGGAATCTACCATGAATTATATTGGTCTTTTGATTATAATAAGTTGTTCAACCAAAGAGAAGTGGGCACTCCTATCTTCAAAGTGTTTACACAAGTGTTCTCCAAAATCATCCTAGGTGTTGATGGATGTAGGTGTTAAACCCATATACCACTAGAGTGCCTCACCTTTCAAAAAGGTTACCCATAATATCACAGAAAAATTATCTTAGGCTACATTATGTACTGAACATAGATTGGATATGTCTGTAATATGATCTACAAGGGTAGTTGAGTTCTCTCCTATGAAATAAGGAAGGATTTTTAGGTTGGAAATAGGTATGTCATAAAATGGATTGAGGTTTAAGGGGTTTCCACCATTCAAAGGCATAAAATCTTTCTTCTTATGATTAGCCATTTGAAGTATAAAATTTGTAAAACTATTTATCTAGATAAAAGTATTTTTCTTTAAAAAAAATAGGAGAATTAAGAGGTGAAGTATTTGAAATAGACTTGAAATATTTTATTTTATTAACTATATCCAAAGATAATTCAATTAATTTAGTATCCTTACCTTTTAAAGAATATCTTGTAACTACTCTTGGCATGAAATTTGTCTAGAGATCTAACTCTAAAAACTTTAAAGCTTACTAATATTCTTAAATATGCAAATGTATGATACAAGTCCCTTAAATGAGCATGTTCCACCAGGCATGCTATAAATACTAACAATCAAAGTTTTAACCTCTAAGGGAGGTTTTCAAATTTTATTTTAAACCTTAGCTAACATAAGATTAGTCTAAATGTTGTGAGTTACCTATAGTTAGAAAAAACTTCTATATTATGGGACTAGATCCCCTATTATATCAAATTTTAAATATTTTTCTAAATCCTACTTGTATTGGGGTGAAAATAGAAGTAATTAAAACTTAAAAGGAAAACCTATACTAGGGACGGTGATGCACTGGTTTTTCAATGATCCTCTCTTAACTTATGTTTAAGAACACTAGTCAATACAATGAAAATAGTTTATTAACTAGGCTTATTAACATAGTTATAAACATGAGTATTTCATATGGAAGTTAGATGAAAGGTATAAAATTTGAAGGTAAAATAATGAAGGTCTATATAAGACACTATAAATAAACTCACACTTCAACATAACTTCTATTTGTCAATACTTCATATGACCTATATAAGATGAAATCATATCAATAGGTAAAGGAGAGGACCTATAAAGAATATGAATCTCATAAATTTATACAAATCAATAATTATAACACACACTGCTACCAATGAGGAAGTCTGTAACAATCTTTTCTTATTAATTAAAAGTACAAGATACAACTTTATCATATTTTTTTACACCCAGCTGAGGGATTCCAAATTAGGCCTTCAAAACTTAGTAAATAGAATTATATGGATATAAGAAGAGGGATAATGGAACATAAGTCTTTGAAAAGGTAAACATATCAAAACTTATTCCACATGATAGTTACAACAGTCTTCCATATTTTTCCATGAATTGAAGTGTCTTCAATGGGTGTCCTTAAGATGATCAATGTCTATTTTTAGTAAAATTTGACCCATGAAAGGTATATGAATGTCATAATTAATAAATTACCTTTATTTTATCTATTAAAATAATTGAATATACATAAATAACCAACTTCCATGTAGTATTAACTAACTACCTCTTCTCATGTGTTGAATATATCCATAGAACCACCAAAAAGCTTCATAAATGCTTATGAATATGTAACTTGATTTATTTAAGGGTAAATTATATAGGTTTATATATGTTTATCTATAGTGAATTAATCCCATGTAGTCTCTCTACACCCAAGAGTTCCTCCATCTACAAACATACTCTTGTTGAATAATTAGGCCATCTTGACTAGATTTATAGACTAGATGGTTAGTGAAAGTTGGTAGAAGTAATTCCAAAAATATAGGTGAAAAAATAATGATTTTAAGAGATAAAAAACCCTCACATAAATTATTCTAATGATTAGGAATCTGTGTTCAAGTCTTGTACTTCAATTTTGGCTTAAAACCTTGAAAAAAATAGTTTCTAGAAGTATTCGTACACCATCCATACAACTAAGTAAAATGATCATGAGCTTTTATAAATGGAAAACATGAATTAGGTGTTTTTAAATTTATTCCCATATATTTATCTTCCTTTTACCTTAAATCCCTTCATTTGGGTACTTACTAGGGTTTTAGAGATGTTTAAGAGTGATCATTACTCTTAATAATTATTCATAGAGGTTAAGGCCTAATCCTATAAACTAATTCCAAAAATATATTGTAGACTAATTATTCCATCTCTCCTACAGTTTTTATCCTCCAATGAATAAGTTCCATATAGTAATGAGTATGTGAAGTTACCTCTCAAAGAAGAAACATGCTTTTTGAGTAGTATTTGGTGTTTTTAAGTCAGAATGACCAACTATAACATCTCCCTTGAAGATTAGATTTGATATATACCTCTAAAATTACTTGATAATGTTTTTCATGGAGTTTTGAGGTGGATAAATGTCATCTTGACTTCTATTACATCTTCTACATGACACTGTTTAAATGAGGATACTAGATAAACATGTACTACTACAAGGTTTTGTAGAGTTTTAGCTTTAGCCTAGAGTTATGATGCTTAGATTCACTAAATTTAACATTAATTTCATCTTCTAATTTCCTTTGAATATCAATATTAGCTTGATAATCAATTTTCCTTTTATCTACATACATAGAATCTTTCATCTAAACACTCATATCTACATGCTTGAATAACTAGTCATGGAACATATTTTATATTGATATTACTAAATTATTTGGAGATTTTAGGACCCATTATCTCTCCTAAATTTCATGATATATACAAATACTCTTCAATTCCTTATCTATAGGCTCAAATTAACCCTCTCAAGTTTGGTCCATTAAACATGATCCCTATACAAGCCAACTAATAGTTTATTGTGATGCTTAAAATACCTAGGAAGACCATAAAGATTATTTCATGTCTTAATCACTTAATTTTGATGTATTTTGAACCACATTTCCTTCATTGAGTACCTTTTAGGGTTTTAACAAGGGTTTTGAAGGTCCACCATATTAATGATGGTTCATACAGTATGGACCATCAAACCAAAACTTATTTATATGAATATTCACTCCATTTACCCCTTTAAATTTCCTAAATAACATAGTATTCCATGAAAATAGTTTGTGAAGATAGGAACATTGGAATGTGTGCTTCAAACTAATTATTCAAACTATGTAAGCCAAGAAAGGTTTTATAACCAATATGATAATTTTATTCCATTCCCTTAATCCAAAAACTTGTCTCAAGATTTCAATTTAATATCCACACCTTATTATTTCCATAAATGTGTTATAAGAACCTAGATATGTCTCAACATGATAGCAAGGTTTAAGGCCTTGTTTAAGGTCTAGCTCCTTAAGTTAGCCCTTAAGGGCATTTGATTTGGAACCTAAATGTTATATAATATATATAGTACATTAATACATTTAATATAAACTTTATTGATTCAAAATTCCCCTTAATAATTCGAACCTTCTTATCTTTTCCTCAAACCTTCAAATAGCGCACCTAGTCTTATCATTGATTACTACCAGACTAGACTAGGTCTAAGACAAAATAGTGAATTTATACACTAATTAAATGAATTTGATAATAGAATAAATATCTTAATCCACTTACAATAACTATTTTTAACAAATTTTAATTGCTGATCACACCTATAGGATATTTAAAACAAGAAACTTGGCTAAGGCTAGTTGTAGGCATTGACTGTGACTACATGGTTTCCTAGGCTTCAGTAGGTCCAAGATACGTTATAAACATTTCATATTTATAACAAACTATGAGTGACTAATAAAGTTTTTTTTCACTATGGACACCATTCTCAAATAGCCCCCACTCTTCCAAAACATACCCACAGTCATTATTCTCTTTCAACCTAAGAAAGATCGCTTAAAGAAGAAGAATATTGTAGCTTACTATTTGGATATTTTTTTGTGTTTTAGGAACTAATCATGATCAACAATATTTTAATATTATTTTAAATTTACTAATGTTTAAAATAGGTTACAATAATCCCTAATATACCCTTGATAACTCTTAAAACTACTTATCTTTGCTCATTATACATAGTATTATACCTGTAAGTAAACTTGAAACTTTTGACTACATGTCTTGGTCTATAACCACCTCAACCTACTCAAAAAATTTAAACTTACTTAAGGTACCTATCAGTTTCAAACAACTCTTTATATTCCATATCTCACAATTTTAATTTCAATGTAATTCACAAGTCTGAGTTTTGCTACACTTAGCTATATATGTCCATTAAGCTGACTATAACTTCTTTTGAGATGTTTCCTACCATAGAAAACTCCTTCACCTTGTATTTATTTTTGGAATGTATCTATCTTAACTAAGGATATCAAAATAAAACCAACCATTCACTTACATTTCTCAACTATCCTCAAAACTCAAATAGGCCTCAAGACTATGACCATGCTTATTTGTTCTAGGTGTTGATTTATAGTTTGTAGGTGATGATTTACTACTTTATCATGGTTTAAGAATATATAACTCATATTCATGACCATGACGATCATTAACAACACTAAGGATTACTAAAATATTGTATTCATGATGTGTATTTGGATAAGAAGTAGTAACATGTATACGATGATTATGGGTTTATATGTCAACTGAGAATGGAGTGTTAAGCTTACAACTATGGTTGAATTGTACTATAAAAGCAATAAAAAAGTAAATGTTCTTAGGGTATTTTAAAGAATCATGAATTCACACTATAAATAATAAAAAGGTATCCTACACATATCTATGCTTATGACTAATAAGATACAACACATTGGAGTTTCTTAAAGAAGCATACATAGTGAAAAGAGAAACCTAAGATTCTCTAGATAATCTAAATATTTTCTAAATGACCTTAACATCTACTAAAATAGACTTTGAGGGTGTTTGAGGGAATATTGGTGATTGATATTTATGAGGCTTTGATGAATCTTTAGAAACCTAAAGGAAGGATATCCAGTCATGAAGAAACATTTCATACCATATCTTACTATGTTTTGACAACCTTGAATATGTCATTAAACCATACACTGTCTTCCTATATATTAAACCTTATATATGTATGAATTTTTCTCTTGGAGACACCATGGGAGAGTTATAAATATACATGGATATCAACTTTGAATGAAAGAATCATAAACAAGTTTGAAAACACTCTATTAATCGTTCAACACTATTAACCCTTAGGTGAATGCATTGAACACTCCATTTTACTATTCAACCTTGCCTATAGACTATATATTTCAAAGTTTGTATGTTCCTTATCCCTGAATAATCACACGTGTGGACAAAAATGTTGAATAAGTAAAGAAAATTCTCTTCAAGGCCTAAATAATAAGGAAAAATAATTAGTTTAATCAAAAAATTAAAAAACTCAATAAAATTATTTTACTTCTTTTGCCTTATGTGGATGTAAATAGTGACTAGACCCCTTAATTTCTTAGAATTTATTCATAAAGTTGAGAAGATTAAACCAAAAACTGATACCCATTATTGTAAATTCATAATTTCTACCTCCTCTATCCAAGATCTTGAATCATATTTCTTGCTTCCCTATATGAACTAAGCACAAACATGAAGTTCTCTTGATATCTGCCAGTGAACTCATTAGGGAGAGTACATCAACTTTTGTCTTCTCAAGCCCTGAAACATTAGAATTTCTTAAACATGTGTCTATAATAAACCCTCCTTGCATACCCCTAACTCCTCATTAGCAAATCTATAATATATGGATCCATACCACCTAAAAAGACTATTAAATCATAGAAATTCTCCTTCATTTCCTCATGTTTCAATTTGTAAACCACCATTTATGTGTAATAAGAGGGAAAATGCAAATCAAAAGGTATCTCAATAAATTAATACATTTTTAGAGTAAAATGAGCATGTTTTCACATGTATGAACTCACTTAATGGCAAAAAAATGTTTTGGACTCAAGGAGGGGATACTTTTAAAACATAAAACTATTTATTGAAAGCAATATGATGATCATGATTGTGGTTAAAGGTGTGTTTGATGTTTTAGTGTCATTTTGAGGTAAAAAATGTCATTTGAAGATCAAAACCTTTCTTTTAGATAACATACATATAACATCAAAAGGATATTTTTTAATAGATATCATAAAGATTACCTTATAGCCTTCTAAAGGTTTCAATTAGGATTCTATGTATCTTTACCAAACTTTCAAATATTTTATTTAGCCATACCTTGTATATACTAAATACATTAGGAAAAATCATGGTGAGTCATTAGTTGTAACCTTTAACCATCTCCATCAAGTCACTTTAGATTATTAAGACCACTTCAAACCCTTGTTAAAGGCTTTCAAACATATTGAAACATTATGAGGATACTTAACATAGTTTGAAATAGTTAGATGATAATGACAAGACATTTAGACCTGATCCCTTCATATGATAGTCAATAACATTCTTTTGAATTTCCCTAATCCTTCCAGATTTATGATATCTATGAGGTTATCATGATGGACTAAATATCTCAAAATTTAATTTGACACCTTTCTAGGATTGAGCATGGAAAGTGGTCAACAAAATATCCATGATAAATACTAATGCAAGGGCATTGTTGGAGTAGTATCATATGTAGATTAGGCTTTTGTTTGAAGTGTACTTATAGTTAGTTGGTAGTGGTCAGGTTACAATTGGTGTATCACCTCATTAGAATAGGTCATTTTCATGTTCCTTTTATCTCTTTTCATCCAATAAAGCAATTATTATAGGTGATAAGATATCAAAGATAAATATAGGGAGATAACCCTTTCAATCTAGAGGTTTATCTCCACTATAGGAAACCCACAGGCTTAGAGGTAATCTAATGTTTCACTCAATTTCGAGAAGGCTTGAACAACCTCTTCAAGGATGAAAATTTGAGTTACAATAATAACATTACATCAATTTAAGTATCCTTTGTCCCTATTGTTTGTCCTTTGGTTTATATGCATTGATTCATTATTTCATAAGTTACTTGATAAGACCATGGATAAGACCCAATAATCCCCTTGAATATATTTTTTTGTTTATTTTTCATTTGTTAGTTATCCATCAAGACTCTTTTAAGTCATCAATTTATATCTTTACAAACTTAATTGATTTTTACACCTCCTTAATTTTATTTTTGTGATTTGAAATGTTAGACCTTGGATAGGACCAAGCCTTCCACACAAAATATCATTACTTACTATACACATCATTACTTTTTACACTTCTTTGGCTTTATTTTTGTGATTTTCACTCTAAGACCTTGGATAGGGCTAGGTCTTCCTTACAAAAGTTATTTCTCTAAATTACTTATAGTTGTAATCTCATATAAGTTTTTTCACTATAAAATAAGGCATTGTTCAAGGATTTTGATTCCATACACTTTAAATCAATCATATTATTTTGAGGTAACTATTAACCATTTTTTCACCATAGGCGACAATGGGTCAACCCCCTATCATCAAAATCTTATATACGGGTTTTTTATAATGTCATAGGGTATTTTATAGCTCATTTGGTGTCATTCACTATGCCATTCTAGTTTAGTCATAGTCTAGCTTGGTCCTTGTGTCATTTTGTGTTTAAGGGACCATTTTAGAGTCATTTTATACAACTGGTATGTCTTTATGGGGATCAATGCATTTAGGGCATGGATCAAGTTACTAATGGATGAATAGATGAATATTATTATAAAGGCCCTATGGGATGCTATGAGTTCTTGGAATGACTTAGGAAGCTATTGGTTTTCATCTAGTTCTTCATTGTGTTCATCTAGTCATCTTGGGTCTAGTGTAAAAACTTATAAGTGGGTAGTTTATTGAGGCTTGATCTCACACATGTGGACAAGTCAAGAGGAATTAGCCACATGGGTTTGTTCACCTTAGTCCCAAGATGATATGAACCAAGTCTGAGGTCCCCCACCAAAGCACAAATATATTTATCCATGTTCAAATATGAGATTCTAGGAATTTTTGCTAGGTTCCCCATACTTAGTCATTTGAGCTCAGACATCACCAGGATGTCACACAAAATAAATTATGGACCAGCCATCTTGATCTTTGAATATATTTAATTCAAAAAATCCTAAGACTAGAAGATCAAATGGGTTTGTCACTGTTAACCTTAATAACATCTTCTAAAAGTTTGATGCCTCCATGGTTTTTTTGCTTCAATATCCAAGCATCTAAAGTTGGTAAAAATGTGTAATACATTCACATGAATGTTAATTTTAAGACCTGATAAATAGATATTAGTTTTCAAACTAAGTTATATCTAATTTACCTCACTTAATCACATAAAGATGATCTAATGGAGCATGATGAATTCAAATTGACAAAGGCTTCTCTGAGTGAGCACATAAGTGATAAGTGTCATATTCATGGAGCTTGTCATATAGGGACCCAATGAATGTAAAATAGTTAGAGTTAATGATTAATCTTGTAAAAATATCTAACATCTCATGATAAATCATGAAAAGGATAATTAATAACATGAGATGAGTCAAACAGTCAAATAGATTGAGAGATTCACACATGTCATAAGCATTTAAATTGGTAGATTGACAACAAGATTTTGAAGATTAACACATAGTTTCCAAGTGTTACAGTAGGGGAAAATTTGATAATTCAAAGGTGGATCTACGGGATTGCACTTATTTTTATTTTGAAGATATGATGAATGAAATGAGATCCAATGTTTCAATGAACCAAATCATATTTCAATAGCCAATTAGAGTGAAGGTGAGCCCAAGGTTTTTGATGGAGGTCAAGAAGTTATTTTTGACCATGGAAAACAAGGATTTTTAGGGTCATCCTAATACCATTAAATCTCATTAAAAATCCACACATCATTCAATACCATTAATTCAAGCATAGAGAACATAAAAGGACTAGCCATGTGGCTAAATATGCACTTTTAGTTTGTAAGTTTTCATCATAAATGGATCCTTCTCTAACCGTGTTCACCATTTCTAGTAGAATGAAATAATGTTTGAAAGGGTACTATGAAGGCAAATATATGGATCCCAATAGTTCATATAATGGACCAACTACTTGAAATTGACCTTTCTCTCCTCTATAAATGCCATGACAACTAGTTAGGAGAAGTTGACAACAAGACATGATTATAAATTATGGATTTGAGGGTTGTAACTACACTGTTACTTAGACCCTACCATTGAAACCATCAAGGAGAATTTAGGGGATAATCTTGTAACTGTGAAACCACTTAAGGTGATGAGGATAAATAAAATGGTTTAAATAAGCATATTTTTAGAGGCTATTATAACCACTTTTCAAATGGATTCAAACCGATTGATTCCCTTTGGAGCACCAAAAACTCCCTCTCTATGGCTCTCCTTTTCTACAAATATATCCCTTAAGATATTGTAAAGAATTTCCATTTCATGTATGGAAAAGACCTACTAGAATCACATCATATTTTTCCATTGAACATTAATGAAAATCCAATTTTTAGTTCTTGATAAATTGTCTAAATGTGCAAGTAATGTATGGTGATGGAAAGTGATAATTATCTAACCTTTCTTCCCTTATCCTTTCATTTTTGTGCTAGATTTTATATTCTAAAAGGTCATATGAAGTTTTGTCAAGTGTACAAGCCTATATTTTAAGTTTACAATGAGCCTTAGTTCTTACAACTGGCATATGGCTCACTTACCTTTGATAGATCTCATACATCTCACCTCCATATTAAAATAATCATGTTAGGATCCATAGGACTTAGAAGTTAATTTGTGCATCTTGTTTATTAGTGAAGGAAAGTATGATGGTCATATGGAATACATCTTGGTGTATCACACCCTTATATTAGGTTTATTTCATGCAAATTGTAATTTTTTTACCATAAGCAAGCATTAACATAGGTGAAAACACTTAAATTTACATTTAGGGAGATAGAACTTAAAATCTAGAGGCTCACTTCCACTATAGGTACACTCACATATTTAGAAGTGTTCCCATGTTTCCAAAATATTGAAGGGGCTTGAACACCATCTTGTAGAGTGTGAGATTTGGTGAGAATAGTAATGGCATGATTGGTGGGACCAAAGTCAAAGAGAGTGGAAAGATTGTTAGTGTGTCTTTCCTCTATGATCTTTTAGAAGCAAGCACATTAGAACCAATGGTGACTCTAAATGATAGCTTCTAGCTATAAGCAGCCCATATATATCTCATTGAAGTCTTGATCATTTTTATATTTCCTCTATTATATGAGGTTGACATGAATAGACATGGTTAATATCCCTAACATAGACCTCCTTACCAACCTTTCTATGAACCATAATATACTCCCCAATAGTCCTATCAAAATGGCTATTAGTCTTATGAGTCATGGTAACCCTATAACCCTACATTTTACCCACCAAATAGACACTAAGCTATTAGACATCTCGATGGAAAAGGCTACCAAGAAACCTATCAAGATATGACTTCTGACCAGTCCTAACATGAGTCCTAACAACCATACCATGATACCTATGAACCTCAAGAATACTCTTATGAGTCTTGTCATGATAAAAACAATGTTTATATGGACTCCATATTAAGGTATTATAAGGAAATATACACATTCATGTAGGCTGTAATCCAACAAGTTTAAGTTTGTATTGATAACAATCATTACCCTACCCTTCCTCCATCAGCCCCATCTCATGTCTAATCCTTCTTATCACTCATACAAGAGCTTATCAGTAATGAAAACAACATGAGAACATGGGATGATCAGTTTGATGTGCTTCCTAACCATCTCATGGGCTAGTTAAGAATTTTTGTCTAAAAATGGATGAGTCTATGGGAGGTGGTTGAAGATTAAATTCAATGGGATATCAAAATAAATCTACACTTGGAAAATAAATGCCTCTAATTCTCAATATATAGTCTAAGTATGTGGAGGAAAATTAACTCAAAAATAAACATGGTGTTGTTGAAGAGTTTAACGAAAACTATTGGAAAGATTCAACTCCTACTTATGTAGGTGTCCCTCCTTCCAATCAGCCCAAGAAGTCACTTCCCTATGAGCTTATTAGTGATTTCCTCTTTCCTAAATCCACTAATAATCTCTCTCCTCCATCCCACACTCTATCTCCAACTCACCAACCTTCCACTACATTTCATATCCCATCTCCTTCACATGTGTCCATCTTGAGGGAAGAAAGTGGAGGGGAGAAAATCCAAGACAAAGCTAACCAAGAAGATGTCATAAGAGACTATGAGGAGAAAATCACCATAGGGACCGACCTTAGTGACCAAAATTGTAACTCTACCTTGTTGGATGAAGAAAAACACATTGAAGATCCTATCATAGCTACTAGTGTAGATTTTAATATGGGAAAGGAACCTTTTGAAGACTCACTTTTAACTATCGATGAGAAATGTGTCCAAGACCCAAAGGGAGAGGTGTTTAAGGACAACTCCTTATCCAATGATGAATTTGTAGATGACAATCTCAAGCATAAATATAAAGGTCATTCTATTGGTCAATAATCTATTATCATAGAGTAATCTAGTGATGCTAGTGTTCAAGATGTTGTATACATGGAAAGTGAGGGCATGGTGGAGGTTGAAGTTCCTCAAGAAAATTTCAGATGTCCCCATGGTGTTGAACCATATTCAAATATATATGGAAATGAAGAAGGGAAATTTGATATTCTCAAACATCAATCACATTATATTAATGATAATTGGCAGCTACAAATTAAGCTCTTTCAAGAGCTTGAAGATCTTTGCCATGTTGAGTGTCAAGTATATGAGAAGGTGGAGGAAATTTTTTCTATGGAGGACAATGAATAATATTGGGTGGACTATTTATAGCTCCTTGATGATATTGAGAAACTTATAGCTAAAGAGACACCCAATCTTATTAAGAGCACCATCTAGATCAAGAATATAATCCTTGTTTAAACACCATTATAGGTGATATACAAAGAAACATATGCAAAGGTTAAGGCTATCTGGATGCACATAGATGACCTATTTGGATCTTCTTGGTTCTCACTAAACATCATGATAAAGAGGATTACCATTACAACAAAGAAGTAGACATAAAGACCAAGAGTCAAGGAGCTACTTGCCTCATTCAATCCCTCATCTCATGATGTAAAAAAATTATCAAACTTTCCTTTTGATCTAGGAGGAAAGGTACTCACAGTTTTAGGCTATATATGTTAGATTAGTTCTATTCAATTCCTCTAATTTTTTTTAGCACATTTACTAGTTATCCATGCTTTAGGTGTATGTTTCTTTTATCATTATATTATGTTCAATAAGTTCTCATGAAGCATGTGTTATTTCTCATCTTCTGTGTTACTTCGTTTGTGTCACTCCTAAGATCTCATGTTTTATATATTATTCAAGGATTTTTTAATGTCAAACCTATTGTGCTTGTGACTCTATATCCTAATGGATAAGATCAAGCAACTAGTCATGCAATAACAATCATGCCACCCCTAAGAAACCACCAATAATGTTGACCATTTTTCCCCATAGGCTAAAATGGGCCAAATCCTATAGTCAAAATCTTGTATAGGGGTTTTTAATTATATTATAGGGTATGTTAAAGCTCATTTGGTTTTATAAATTATGCCATTATATTTTAGTCATAGTCTATCTTGCTGCTTATGTCTTTTGGTGTCTAAGGGACCATTTTAGATTCATTTTATGAAAGTGGTATGTCTTCATGGTGATCAATGCATTTAGGGAATGGATCAAAATACTAATGGATAAGTAAATAGAGAGTGTTATAAAGACCCTATGGGATGCTAAGAGTGATTGGAATGACTTATTAATCTCCTAGTTTTCATTTGGTTCTTCATTGTGTTCATCTAGGTATCTCGGGTCTAGTGGTAGAAGTACAAGTTCAAAGTTTTTTAAGGCCTGATCTCACACATGTAGACAAGTCAAGAGGAATTGGACACATGGGTTTGTTGACCTTTGTCCTAAGATGTTATGTTCTAAGTATAAGGTCCTATGTCAAATCATAAAGAGTTATCCATGTGCAAATATGGGATTCTAGGAATTTTTTCTAAGCTCCCCATAGTTAGTCATTTGAACTCAATCGTCACCAGGATGTCATGTAGAAGTAGTTATGGACCAACCATCTTAAGTTTTAAATATATTTGCCTCAATAGATCTTGAGACTATAGGATTAAATGGGTTTGTAAATTTTAATTATAAGAGCATCTTATGAAAGTTTGATGCCTCCATGGTTTTTGTGCTTCAAGATCTAACCCTCCAAAGTTGGTAAAAAAAGTTAAGATGTTCACACCAATGTTAATTTTAAGACCTAATAAATAGCTATTGGTTTTCAAACCAAATTAGATCTAGTGACCTTTTCTCAATCATACTTAGATGATTCAATGGACTATGATGAAGTCAAATTATCAAAGGCTTCTTTGAGTGAGCACCTAAGTGACAAGTGTTATATTCACAAAGCTTATCAGATAGGGACCCAATGAGTGTAAATTGGTAAGAGTTCATGATTGATCTTATTAGAAGATCTAAAGGCTCATGCTCAATCATGCAAAGGAAAATCAGTGATGTAAGATGTGTCAAATGGTTAGATAGATCGAGAGATCAACATGTGGCATAATCATGTAAGCTAGTAGACTATCAATAAGATACTAAGGATTAACTTATATTTGCCAAGTGTCACCAACATGGACAAGGTTGAAAATTTAAAGGTGGATCTAAGGGCTTGTGCTTGTTTTTATTTATAAGATCTAATGGAGTGAATGAGATTCAATGTGTCAATGAGCTAAATAAGATTTTAACTCCCAATTAGAGTGAAGGTGAGCCTAGAGTTTTCAATAGAGGTTGATAAGCTATTTTTGACCATAGACAACAACATTTTGTAGGGTCTTCTTGATTCCATTAAATATCATTCAAATTCTATGAATTAGTTAATACAATGTAGTCGGCATAGAAAACATAAAAGGACTACACATGTGTCTAAATATGGACTTCTAGTTTATAATTTTGCATCATAAAAGGATCCTTCTTTGACTATGTTTACCATTTCTAGTAGAAGGAGCTAATATTTTAAAGGGTGCCACAAAGACAAACAAATGGACCCCAATAGTTCATCTAATGGACCAAATACTTTAAAGTGACCTTTCTCTCCTCTATAAAATCCATGACAACTAGTCAGGATAAATGATGGATTTGAGTGTTGTAACTACACTTTTACTTAGACCCAATTCAAAACCACTTGATCCTACCATTGTAACCATCAAGGATCATTAAGTGGAGAACATTGTAGCTATGCAACCACTTAAGGTTACTTAGATCAATAAAATGGTCTGAATGAGCATATTTGTAGAGGCTATTGTAACCACTTTTCAAATCAATTTAAACTACTTGATGCCCTTTGGAGCACCAAAATCTCCCTCTCTCTGGCTCTCCTTTTTTATAAATATAGCATTTGAACTATTGTAAAGAAGTCCAACTCCATATATGGTGAATCCCTACTAGAATGAAATCATATTTTACCTTCGAACATTAACTCAAATATAATTTTTAGTTCTTGAACAATTATCTAAATGTGCAAGTGATGTATGGTGATGCAAAGTGATTGTTCTGTATCCTTTATCCCTTATCCTTTCATGTTTGTGTAATTTTTTCTATTATAATATGTCATATGAAGTGTTTTCAAGTGTATGAGCCTATATTTTAAGTGTATAATGTGCCTTAGTGCTTGAAACTAGAATATGGTTCACTTACCTTGGATATATCTCATATATCTCACCTCCATATTGAAATACTCATGTTAGGATGCATAGGACTTAGAAGTTAGTTTGTGCATCTTGTTTATTAGTGAAAAAAAGTATGATGGTCATATGGAATACATCTTGGTGTATCACCACAATAGATTAGCTTTATTTCATGTAGATTCTAACTCTTTTCCCATAAATAAGAATTATCATAGGTGAAATCACTTCAAGATACATTCAGGGAGATAAACCTTAAAATCTAGAAGCTCACTTCCACTATAGGTACACCCACATACTTGGAAGTGTTCTCATGTTTCCCAAATCTGGAAGAGGCTTAAACACCCTCTTTTAGGGTGTGATATTTGGTCAAAAGAGTAACAATTATAAAAACCTCTTCCCATGTTTTACATCACTTACACCATTCCTTATGATGATGATTCATACTTACCTATCATTGTACCATGTTAAAACTACACATTTTTTGCAATTTGAGGTAGTTCAATCATTCCATGTTTAATTTCACTTTCTCCCCTATTACATTCCATCATAATCACACCAATGTTGGCTTTAAGATAGTAATGTTATCTATATTTCAATTACAATAATCTTAAATTCCATTCTCTTTAAGCTATTTATCTTCTAAATGAAGTGTAAGTTCTCTGGTGATAGTCATTTTAAAAACTCATGTTTGGTATTATGAATCTATATGGAGGAATAGATAAGATCCAAAAATATTTAAAAATGAAATCATAAAAGAAATAAAAAGCAATGATAAAAAATGAAAAAAAATAGTCAAAAGTCAAAATCACACCAAAAAACATGATTGTTATCATCCACATGCCTTATCCTTATTAAATATAAAACTCCATATTTTGCCTCATGATATAACCAAGGTTCACTGGGGTGTGGTATACCAATAGACTAAGGTATGAGGTCTAATAATTTCAAACATATATATAGTGACACTTACTTTCTCATGTAATTACCCAATCTTCATAATAGATCAACGACTCTGTAAGGGGTTATCAGGAATGGGGAAATTTTTGTGGGAAGGTAGCTCCATTTTGATTTTTCTTGAATGTATATCCTTCATAGGATGATATTTATACTTAATTAGTTAACTCAAATTTGTGTGGGTAAAGAAAACTCTCTAGAGTACTTATTTTTTAAAGTCTTTTTGTCTCAACAACTTGATTGCAATATATTGTTCTTGATAAAGATTATTCACCTTGGTTCCACCATCATTCCCCCCACCACCCATTTCTTATCCAATTTGACATGAAATATTATTTTCAAATATTTTCCCAACTTCTATATCTCATATTATTCATCTCATTTAGACATGCTTAGAATAAGATTGCTTTAGTGCATCCATCATTAAAATAAGAGTTGTATCCTTGAGTGGTTATGAGATAATAAATTAATCATTTCCTTATCATTATTATATTTTAAAAGTTATGATTGAGACTCTAATATTATTATTCACCCTTTTTTTAGACTATTTAATTTCATTTCTCTTACATCTATGTTTATTTTTTCCATTTTTCTTTGCATAGGAACTATTACTTCTCTTCTATCAAGGTTGTTTAAATTATATTATTTTTCCATTTTTTTAAGTTGGATTATTATTTTTATTACATTAATGTTAGATTAATTATTTTATTTTCATGTACCCTTGGCTTGATTTTTATTGTTATTTTTCTTATTCTTGGTGTATTTGTTGAGTCCATCGATAATTTAATGTCTTTGTAATTTTGGTTATATGAATTCATCTCATTTTATCTATTTTTACATCTTATTTTTTTATAACTTAACATTTATCATCTCATCATACCAATTTTTCACATGAATTATTAAGTTATGCAAATTTTCATTTACTTTGATTTCCCTGTGATTATTTTTTTTGTTATTTCTCTTTTTATCCTTAGGGATTTTGAAAGTTATTAATGATCCTTCCATGTCCAAGATTGAAAACATAGTAGAGAACCACTTAGTGATAAATTTAAGTCAAGATATTTATATGGCACTCTCAATAATTTCTAAAAAATCCTTATTATCATTTATTTTCCACTTTGTACTACAATTTATTAGCTATTAATTGTGTGTTTCAATGTTATTTAATGAATACCATATATTTTTACACTTGTATGATAGGTGATGACCGTCAATTTGGGCATATGTATACACACATTATTTTTAAACTTTATCATTTATTGAAGCTTTCTCTCTTATAGGAACCTATCAAGTTTTGATCTCTCTAAGTGCATGTCTTGAAGGGTGTACCAAGAAAGGGTTGGGAAAACCATTAGTGATTCGTAATATTTTTTCATTAAATTTATCATTACCTAAGCCCATTAAAATCATGCTTATTGGACTTCCCAATCAATGCAAACCATGTTCAAATATTTCCCTAAGAAATTTTCCTTATAAATATCCCCTAACTAATGAAACACCCTCTTTCCTACTAAGACATCTAAATTGATCATGTTATAAAATATTAAGTACACATTATATAACTAATATCACCTAGATAACTTAGTTCAAGTCAAAACTTTAACTTTTTATAATAAATTGGGTCATGCTGGATGATCTTGTTAGCCAAAACTCTAGAAGGGTTTAGGTTTATATCTGTAAATATAAGTCTCATTTCAATCAAGTAGAGAGGAAAATTTATTTTTACATCATTACATTTCATAATTATATTAAATATACATTTTAAATAGCCATTTCTTAGGTTTTTCCTTAGATATATGATTACTTATCTTTTGGAAAGTCTTGGATGGAAAGTAAGAGTATTTTATCTTAGAGTTGATTTCTATAATTTAATCCTTACAAAGCCACAACAACCTCTTTCAAAGAAACATTAGATAAGGGAGAGATTGAGACTTGATAGGTTTTCCAAATTTAAGTATCCTTAAATATTAAGATTCCATTTGATATATAGATATTATATAAGAAATATGTAGTTAAGTGCAAAAAATTGGGGGACAAAAAGTGGCCTACCCATGGACATGATTTTTATAAAATTTTATAAATTTGAACTTCTATGGATAATTTGAAGATGGTGTAAAAACATAAAAAATATCATTTCAAGTCTAGTTTCCAAAACACTAATTTTTTTTAAAAATGGTTAAGTATAACTAGGTCAAACATCTAAAATTTGAAGAGGAACATCAGTTTTTTAGAAAACATATTAGATAGATGGTCATGACGCACCATTTTTTTATCAGGATTTAATATTATTTGAAAGCCTTTTGGGAAAATTTAGATAAAATCTTGTAGCATGTCACCTATTATCTTTGTATTTTTTTAATGAATTTTTAAAGTAAATATATCCTAAAAACTGACAAAGAAATGGATAGTCATCCATGAGTCAGGCCTAACTACCTAAAAAAAAAAAAATCAAGTTTTTTGAATGTGTGTAGAATTAAGAGTACTATGTCACCATATAATTAATTTTTCACTTGGATCAATGAAACATAAATTATATGAACATGTATAGGCATGCATGTTTGTGGCATATAGTGGCCTAAAAATGGAATAGTTAGAATTAAATATAGTTTGAAACCTTAAATTAGTCCAAAAAATTTAATAATCATATTTTTGGAAAGAGGAGAGCATGTAATCATGAAGGTATCAATTTTTTGAATTTTTACATTGAATTTCTTAGTGTCTTTGGTAATCAAATTTGAAATTTGTTGTTTATTTTCATACCTCTCAAAACTTGGTTGTACATTGATAGTCCAAGCCTTTGGATTGGGAATCTAATCCATTACCAAGCTAGAAGGTGCAAGAATTGAATTCAAATTCAAATGTCATGATCACATCAGTAATCAAATCATGTTATTAATGTGACCATGTTACTTAATAATGTGATTGTGTTAATAGCATGATCAAATTACATAGTAACATGATAAAATTATATATTATCATCACCCTAAAACATGTGGGAGTAGCAAATGAAGGCAACTTTGGTGAAAAGCTTATATTTACTACTCTAAATGTTAAGTATAATATAATAGTTGGTCACTCAACATCTGATAGATTTGGTCTCATAGTTGCATGTATTATGATGTGGAAATAGTTTTTTAAAATATAATTAGGTCAGTATTTAGGAATTTTTAGGGTCTATGTATTAAACCTAGGGATTTCAAGACATAAATTTTGTAATTCATGTCCATTTTTGGTAGACATATAGTCATTTTTTAGGTTTTTGTTCCTTCTAGATTGATTCTTATCATTTCTAAGAGACTTAAGTTTATCAATATTGAATTTTACAAACCACTCATTTTTAAATTGATGTAAATTGGTGCGATTGGGATATCATATGTCACATTGATGACTTGCACACATCAAACAACCACTTTGTGTTAATTTTAGTTGTTCAACATCTGTCCCTCATCCCTAATCACTTCTTAATCATGCCTCATCACCTCTAATCATTATCTCATCATTATTGACTATCCCTAATCACTACCTCATTGAATATCACTATCCCTAGTCATCTCTAATCACTCCTTCATCATCCCTATTTACTCCCTCATTGACCCTCACTATCCCTCATCTTTCCTAATCACTCCCTCCTCACCCCTCATCATCCATAAAAAATTAGGATCACTTAACATATGATAGATTTCGTCTCATAGTTACATTCCTTACAACATGGAAAATAGTTATTTAAAATCCAATCTAGTCAGTACATAGACATTTTCAAGGTTCAGGTATTAAACTTAGGGATTTTAGTACATAACTTTTGTAGTTGATGTCCATTTTTGGTAAACATATAGTCATTTTTTAGGTTTTTGTACCTTTTGGATTGATTTTTGACATTTATAAGAGTCTTAGGTTTGTCAAAATTGAATTTCGAAAACTACTCACTTTGAACTTGATCTAAAGTGGTTTGATTGGGGTACTTTAGGTCATATGATTTCTTACACACATCAAATAACCACTTTGTGTTAATTTTCATTCAAGTTACAATGAAAATAAGAATTCCTTTGAATTTTCATTACTACTTGAAAGGATTTTATGTAATAAGAATAAGAGTTGAATCTATATTATATTTATAAATAAAGTGTTACCAATAATCTAAATATATTACATATCTAAATGGATATCTACTTCTTATGATACCAATATCCCTCAAGTGCACAAGTTGTAGTGTATCATCATGAGACCAATCCATTAGGAATCACTCCTCTATTATTTCATCAAAAAAATTCACTCTAAATAAAATTTATAAAACTAACAAATGGTCAAAATCCTTCTGTTCATTTTATATTCTATAACATCTTGTATTAATTGTTATCCAAATTTTAGTTACCACTAGAGAGGTTCAAAAAATAATTTACAAATAAAACCTCCACCTTGATTGATCTCCTTGAAAATCTTATTGTAATTCATGTTTGGCATATATTAAGGTAAGTTTGATGAGTTTAGGGTATTGTTTCTTTCTAACATTATGCTTGTCTAGTCATTCTTGTACTAGTTAAGCGGGTTAAAAAAGTGTTAAAGGTTTTTAATGTATTTGTTATGGAATTTAAAACATGTGAAGTCAATTCATGTCCTCTCATGGTCCGTACAAGCACCTAAAAAGTGTTGAGATACCTTTTCTAATGTTATAAGCATTTTTAAGTGTGTTTATCATTATGTAATACTCCAATGAGAGTATCTATAAGATTGGTAGGTAAATACTTGATGATGATGCTAATAAGTGTTATACATCTATACAAGTATGGAAAAATCCATTAGTGTTATTACTTAGAGTTTTCAAGCAATAAGATGGTAGTTTTCATGTCAAAAGAGAGGTTTCTCAAATGGGGTTTTAGGTTTTTAGTATTGAAGAACATTTACAAACACTTATAAAATTCCCTCAATCTTCTTCAAGTAAAAATTCATTCATTGGAGGGAGTTTCATGAACAAAAAGAGTCAAAACATACTTATCTCTCTTATCAACATCCTTGATAACTCTAAAGTAGTCAATAGTTTTCATTTAGTATGCAAAGGAGAGGGAGTTAGAAGGAATGATAGTAGGGGTTGATTAGGGTAATTATGCCCTTAAGAGTCCATGACCATAGTTATCATATTGATGGACCCTCCTTTATGAATAATCATTAAGATCTTATGTAGTCAAAATTTTCCTCTCCATCCACATAGGGTCAGTTTTGGATGGTTTCATTACATCTTTGATTTTGAATGATATAAATGGTGGATGTAGGGGTTTCTCAAGAGTCTTAATATTTTTTACACATTAATTTCCATCACTACTTAGCATGTTCCAAGAGGAGAGAGAGATAAACCTTAATTTTGAATGAGTTACAAGCCTAGATGATAAGTCACATGTAAGGTTTGATCATTTTTTAGGATTTTCTCACCCTAAGTGATCCTCAACTAGATTCAATAAATTACTCATTCCTCCTACTAACATCAACATGATATCTCTAAGATATTAACCATCACTTTAGGTGGTCTTAGAAACCATTTAGGGTAATATGCCTCTAATGAGGAGGGACAATCATGTAAGCAAGGGCACATAGGTCATATAGACTATGGAGAAGCCAAAAATGGCTCAAGTGTGTTTTCTTAGTGGGAATTGAAATATTAAAAAGAATGAGGATAATTTACATTAGGTATAAGTCATATTTGTTCATCATAAAAATATATGAGAGTGGGTTTGAACCTATTTTCAAGTCAAGATGGTCAATTTAATCTTGTCTAATAGAAATATGGTTATAATGAACAAAGTATGGGTTAATCAGGCTGGTTGCATAATTCATAGAATGTGAAGAATACCATGAAGGTTATGTCTATTTAATATAATGTTATTATTATTCAATCAAGTTTAGTATAGGTAGAACACAAAAAAATGATCTTAGGCATGATGGCAACCTCCAAGTCTACCATAGGTCTAGGAGGAAGTAGAATTGTTTGTGATCTAGGATGGATTTTTAAAATAATCCAAGGATAAGTGATAGGAATAATAGGGTGTTCAAAAATATTAGAATAATTAAGAGATTAGGGTTGTCTAAATAATATTATTCCAATGATGCCCAACAATTAAAAGGTCTAGAACATCACATATAGGCCTATGTGTATCAACGTAAAAGCCTACAAGTTTGAGGTGTTTTGGATATTATGGGATTATAGGGAGGATTTATGACATAATAAATATATAGATAAAGTCTTAAAATATTCTATTGGTGACTTTAAAAAATCAAAATTTGCATATGACTGAAGTCTTTTAAATTTTCATTGTTACTTGAATGGACTTGCTTCTGCTTTATGAAATAAGAACAAGATTTTAATCTATAATAGATTTATAAATAAAATTATACCAAAAATATAAATTTATTTTATATTTAAATGGATATATACATATTATGAGACTAATATCCCTCAAGTCCATAAGTTGTAGTCTATCATCATGAGACTAGTCCATTAGGAATCACTCCTACCATTATTTCATCACAAATTTTCACACTAAAGAAAATGTATAAAACTGATAGATGGTCACACTCCTTATGTTCATTTTATATTATATAAAATATTGTATTAATTTAGTCATATTAATGCAAAATTGGTCATTTGATGTGTCTAGGTCATCAATATGACCTACACTACCCAATCACACCACTTTGGATCAAGTTCAAAGAGAGTACTTTTCAAACTTCAAATTTGACAAACCTAGGACTCCTATAAATGACAAGAACCAATTTAGAATGCACAAAAACCAAAAAAATGACTGTATATTTACCAAAAATGGACATCAATTATAGAAAGTTATGTATTGAAATCCCTAGGTTTAATACCTAAACCATAAAATATCTAAATATTAACCAAATTGGATTTTGAAAAACTATTTTCCATGTCATAAGGCATGTAGCTACAAAACAAACTCTATCAGATGCTAAGTTACCATAATTTATTATAAAATATTAGGGATGATGAGGGATGAGGAAGGAGTGATTAGGAATGATGAGGGATAGTGAGGGTTAATGAGGGAGTAATCAAGGATGATAGAGTGATTAGAGATGAATAGGGACAGTGAGGTTTAATGAGGTAGTTATTAGGGACAATGAAAAATGATTAAATATTTATTAGGGGTGATAATGCATTAATAAGAAGTGATTTGGGATGAGGGAGGGGTGATGAACAAATTAAATTAACACAAAGTGGTCATTTAATGTGTACAAGTCATCAATGTGACCTATGCTACCCTAATCACACCAATTTTCATCAATTTTAAAGTGAGTGGTATTATAACTTCAATTTTAACAAAACTATTACTCTTATAAATACTATAAATCAATTTGGAAGGCAAAAAACCTTTAAAATGACTATATGTTTACTAAAAATGGACATCAATTACAAAAATTGTGTCCTAAAATCTCTAGGTTTAGTACTTAGACCCTAAAAATGCCTAACTAATAACCTAATTGGATTTTTAAAAACTATTTTCCACATCATAAAGTGTGCATCTGTGAGACCAAATCTATTATATGATTTTTGACTCTTAATTTTTTATATTTACTAAAATAAATTTAAACTATAAGAAAAGTTTCTTATACTTAACATATAGAATACTAAATATAAGATTCTAGCCACAGTTGCCTTCATGTGCAACTCCCACATTATTTTATTTTCAAACAAAGAGTAACATGATTACATTATCAATAATTAAATTATGTTATTTGTTAACTAACATTCACTTAGTTTAGTCAAATGTGCAAAATAATAATAATGCGATCACATTTTAGTTTTACAATAACGTGATCATGTTTTTATTTTACAATAATATGATAACATTATCTATTAATGTGATTATGTTATACATTAACATGATCATGTTATGGATCAGTAATTACTAAGCCATAATTTAATAATGTGATCGTGTTACATAAAATATCCATGGAATTATCCCCCAAATCCATACACTTATTCATGTGTTGAATGTATAATTCCTTAGCAAGATAACCTATAACTTAAACTTAGTATATATAGGGTTTTCCTTACATTACATCTTCCAATTTAGGTGATATATATGTAATCACCTAAAAGTGGTATTTATATGCTAAGAGTGTTTATTGAGCTATCTTATTCCTAGTATAGACCTAGACCTATCCTAGATCCTTTACCATACTTTTCTAGTCATTACATAGACCATAAATAGCTATACTCAATTTAAAAATAGTCCCATGACAACATTCCCATATCCTAACCTAGTGTTCCCAATAGTCTTCTATGTGGGCATTAGCACCACATTTAGGACATTACAGACACATGGTGTTAGTGTCCCCAACTAGGCACTATTATCCTTTACCCTAACTCTCTTTAAAAAATACTTATAAAAAGTTTTTCCCCTCCAAATCTCATTTTAAGTACATTTTATTCTCAACACAAGCTATAGATATCTATGAATACAAGTCTATTTGACCTATATTTAAATATATGGAAAGTAAATGCATGAGCATATTCAAACAAAAGAAAAGTTAGATAAAATCAAGGTATATGGTCCCTATTTTTCCTTAATTTTTCAAACTACCATAGAAAACATTAATAATATTATATTTTAAATATTTCAAAGATAAATCACACTCAAGGTATTCAAGATACTCTCATTCTAGTAGTCACTTGTAATTGCCCTAAGCACTAGGTGGTAGAAATACATTAGGCTTGATCCCTCCTCATATTATTGGTATGTAGGCAAATATCTTCACAATAGGGTGTTGAGGATGTATATCATTTACTAATAATGAGCACACATTTATTTTTTATGTCATACTTCAAAGGAATATTAGGTTTTGCATACTAAATCATGTTTTCTAGGCAAAACACAAAGCTCTAGATTTTGTACATGGAGGAACAAGACCTAGAAACACAAGTGTAGGCACTCCCATAAAATAGGAATAATCCTACAAGGAGGACACTATCACCCATTTCAGGAAACTACAATAGTATGGAACTACTATCCAATTGAGGCACTTTTATCTAGTTAGCAAACATATCCTATGACGTTGTTGACAACACTTAAAACTTTTCAAAACCCAGATCATCCATAATAGTTACTTTATAGATAAGTTTGTATTTAAGGATATTTATTATTTTTTAATAAATTCAAAAGAAGTCAAAATCCATGACAAATTAATGCTTAATTATTGCATATTATTTAACTAGTTGAGACATATCATCCCTTTAATCTAAATTTGGTAATTTCTCATGTAAAACCTTAAAATTTTAAATCATTTAATGAACCTGACTTACTTTGAATATTACTCCAAAACCTATCTTGCATTAATTCCAAAATCTTGTGAAATAAATTAGTGATGCATACTTTATAATTTTTAAACAACCTAGTTAAATTTAAATTAATTTCATATTAGGGGTTCAATTTAATAACTTAAATTATTAAAATAAACCTGTAGATTGAAAAAACCCTTACCCTAGATGTTCTTAGAATTTGTATCATTTTTATTATTATTTTCATTATCTATAATGAATTTTTTAGAATTCATATATTCTATTATAGTAGCACTATTCCAATTTTGTTATTATATGCCATTGAAATAAGCTATCTCTCTTCCATTAATAAGAAGTTCTAGATGAGGTGGTAATCCTATAGAGAAAATTCAAATTCCTTTTATCCAAGCTTTTAAAATGGACAATAAACCTATTATAACTCTATTTATGAATCTTTCACACCTTGATTATGTGGATTTTAATGATAATGTATCCAAAGATGAATAAATATTCAAGATCATGATGAGGTACACATTGATAATCAAGATACTCTCTCACTACTTAACAATAATGACATAATTATGAACAAATATTAGGTATTACAAGGATTCAAAGATAGAATTAGGGAATAACAACTTTATCATACATAAATCTTATAGGCCATATTGTAAATCAGGAATGAAATAAATAATGGATAATCTTCAATCCTTCTAGTTAATAATGTTGTTAGACCTCCAATGGGGCCAACTTAACCAACTCAGATAACACAACCTAATATTTTTATTCAAACATTTGTGATGGCTACATGACTTGTGGCTAGTTCTTCCAATCTAGATGTATAATCCCTTATGTATGAGATTCTAAGTGTTAAATCTACATAAAGAATCGATTATGCCATCACATGCCTTAGATTCCAACATTCTCTTATATACACCTTTGAAACATCACATAACATAAACTACTTTTCCATCTAGTTTTATGGGACCAAAGATCACATTACATTATTTGAAGGGAGACCTAAAGAATCACCTTAAATATTTTCATGGAATATACTTGGACTATGTGTCCAATACTTGGCTTCTAACAAATTTATTTCCATGTAGTATTCAGGATTATGCCTTACAATGGTTATATTATTTTCCAAATCAATATATCATGGAGTTAAATCCTTTAAATGACATTTTCCTATCACACTTATCTATTAACATTAGTGATAATATATCATATGCACAAGTGGCACAGTTAAAGTTAAAGTCAAATAAGCTTATCATAGATTATTTCTTACGATACAAGATAATATTATCCAAATTTTCTATCCCCATGGTAGACATAGAGATTCAAGATATATTTAAACATATTATCTTACGAACATTGCATGACACTATCTTATTCAAGAATTTTCCTTCATTTACTCGTTTGTGCCACACAATCAATGAAAGAGAGGTTAAAACCTTATCAAGTACATAAATGGATCAGAATCATCTATTAAGAGTAAAAACAAACCTCCATATAAGGTAAAGGCCACCCAAAACAAAAGTGATAAAAAGGCCACATGCAACACAATTTATAATCCATCTCCCAAATTGGTTTTATTTGTTCCTCAGTGCAAACTCTTGACTAATATTACAAAGTCACCAACACATGTTATACAACAACTATTGGAATTAAATATCATATCTCTCCATCCTATTAAAGAGGATAATATGAAAAAACCTCTTCCAAATATTTATGATTCAAATTTATTATTTGAGTATCATAGGGAACTAGGCCACATAATAAATATATGCATTAGCCTAAAACACAAGATACAAGATATTATTAAGTCTAATATTATTAATTTTGGCACACCCATAGAGACACAAAAATAATAAAAAACATAGGCTAAGAACTAAATTTATTTTTAGATCCTTTCCCAAAGTATAGACTAAATGAGGTAGAGGGTAACATTAGGTGCTCACTATACATACTAGGTGAATCCACCACCATATTCTTATCACATGGTTATATAGGAGATACATCCACTACATAACATTATTAACATGTATCACACTATAATTCCACCTAGACCACTTATCACATTTTAAGAGTAGGATATTGTGGATAATGAAATAGATTTATATGCACTCTTCATACAAGAATACATAGAGCACCATCCTATTCACAATGTTATGGTTGACAATGGATCAAGCATAAGCATGTGAACCATGACACTCTTACATCACATATGATACAAAGAGCAGGATATATTCCCCTTATATATTATCATTATTGGTTTTAGTTTCCACATTTAGAGATTGATTGGGAAGATTATGCTTCTATTATAGGTGGGACTAGCACACATAGAAACTTGGTTCCTAGTAGTACTTAGTTATGGTGTATTCAATATATTATTAGGTAGGCCATCCTAATAGTAGCTTTGAGCCATCCCATATATATTACATTGATTCCAAAAGTATATACATTATAATTAGGTGATTAAGGTTTAGGTTGTCCCATATGAGTATCCTTTACCCATCTATAGGTAGTTCCAACATAGGTTCTAGCCATAGTTTTAGTACAGATAGTAGCTATAATTCCAATACCATTACTAAAAATTTCATGATTATTAGTTATAGGAGAGAGTACATATATAATTCATACATCCCCATGTTTATCAAATTCATCATTTTAAGACAAGTCTATTTTTATGGTATCTACACATATGCATAATCTCACACAAAGACCATAACTAGAGAGACACCTGCATCAAAGATATATCATAGATTATATGGGACCTTAGTCTAAACATTTAATGTCATGATTAGTTTTATTTGGTTGTAGGGGTTCTCATCATAGGGCACCTACATCACCTAAAGCTTATTCTTTTACTAGATGGGTTCTTAAGACATTTTTACTTCATAGGGCATCACAGTTAATGCCATAACATCAATTCATAGGCAACATCAACATAAATTTTATAAAATATCATATCATGGGCTCATAATTGCCTTTCACACCACACACACAATCATTGTTCCCATATTCAACTTAGGTCATGCTGATAGTGAGTCTCTTATGAGACTAATTGGTTATTATGGTTCATACTCTTGTACATACTTTCTTCTCTCTCACTCCTTATACATAGTTTATTTTAATTTACTTATATATAGATTACACTGAAAAAATAGATAAATAATATAATATTTTAAAACATAAAAGCATTCAAATATTACTACAAAACACAAAAGTTAAAAATTAAATGCATTTCTATGTTCACATTTCTACTAGTTATCAGATATTGCATATTTCTAGCTATCTTAGTATAGTCAATTTTATTATAAATATATGCTTCACTTGTTCTTATCAAGTATTTACAAATTACATACAAGAATTTGGTCCACTACATTGATCCAAAATTCCTATCATTTAACCCCTATGGGCATATAAATAGATCCATATTTATTCAATTGATACATCTACCCTCTTGATGTAATCTCATACTTAGTTTCTAATACTAAGTTCTATCCTTACATACTATACATTCTAATTTACACATTGATATATCTTAATATGGATCATTTATACTCATTACTCATATTTTTATTGACTATCAGTAGAAAGACTCAGCATATGTACATCTTAGAATTTACATAAATTTGTACTACATAGTTATACATGATTTCATTTCTAGTTTTCGTATATTAGACTTGATTGTGTTTCATATGATTCTTCCATCTTCAAATGCCTTTGAATATGCCATTTTATTTTTGTTCTATGATAATTATAATTTGTATACCTTTTACATGTGCCCATTCCTATTATGTGTGATTTATTACTTATATATGCAGACATTTGAACATCTATTTCTATGTGGTACTAAGAAAAATTACTTTTTTCTTGTGTATGTGGACATTTGAACATGTCTTTGTACATCTTCATTCTTAAATATAGTGATATGTGCCCATGTCCCTTGTATTATGGCACATTTTCCTAATTGTGTATCCCTCATGTGTTTGTATGTATGCTTCTTTATATGCTTCTTCACCATGACACTTATATTTGCTTGTTACACACACACAAATTTTTGATGCCATGAGGGATGTCATGCATCTAATCTTCTTGCTTGGGTGTTGTGATGGACATAATGCCCCAAATCCCCAAGTATCCACTAAAATTCATTGTTATACATTTATGACATCTATATTAATACCCTTGTGTAATGCTAGATTACACCATACATCTTATATTACCTATTCATGCTTAGATACATTTACATTTTAGTGTTATGTTTATACATTATATTGTAATATCATATATATGCTCTGGCTAATAAATTTTAGAGATATAATTATTTTGAGGAAATTTCTTACAAAATTTTCATAACTACTCTCAAAAGAGGGGGAATTCATAGGGGGTTTTCATAGAGATCAAACTCGTACTTTGTTATTCACATTTAAATTTTAGCACACAAGCTTAGTTTTAGATATTAGACACATTGAAGACACATGAAAAATGAGGATTCAAAAAGTAATTTAGTAACTCAAATTTTAAACTAGATAGACATTAGTTCCCATATTGGGACACTATCACCATAGGGAACTACTATCCACTACAAGGTGCTATAGTTTAGTAGCCCCAGCTTCAATACAGTCTAGATTAGCTACAATATTACACTTGTTACAATATAAATTTGAATAGATAAAATCATAGCTTTGATATTAATGTTTAGAATTTTCTCAAATACATTAATTTTAGCTTAGATTCATACCATCTTCTTAGATTTAGGGGCATATTTTTAGCATGATCACTTCCATATTTAGTTCAGTTACATAGATTCAATTATTACATAGTTCAAAATTAATATAGTCAAATATCAGATTGGGGGCATGTCTAATATGCTTAATAACCATATACTTAGCTACACAAAGGTTGATTAGATGCAATTACAAACTCTATATCATTCATTATTCTTTATACACTTACTATGATATTCTAGGTTATCACCAAATTCATGCCTTATTCCATCTTCAATGGTTGGAATTCCTAAGTGGCTTAAAGCCACCAAATATACCCGAGTGGTCATGCAACTCACATATACAATTAGATTTACTTATTTATATACTTTAAATACTTTGTGAAGTTTTGTTACATATGCATCTACTTCAAATGAGTGGGCAACGATGGATACATGGCCTGATTTAGTTCTTGAGCCACACCCATGTGAGGGTTAGACATACTGACAATATTATCCAATCTATTCACATATCAGTATCCATTGAGCAGGGGTGGGCAATGATGGAGTCAAAACCAGATTGATTTATTGAATAACACATATAAAGATTAAGTAAGTTATCAATTAAGTCTAAGTTTATCAATGATATGACCACTATGTAAACTTACACATATAGGTTATCGCCAGGTTTATCCAATGGTTTGTGTACCCAATGAAGTGTATTCATTCCTTTCTTCTCTCTTTATTTATCTTTACTTAGTTACTTTTTTTCAGCATAGTCTTTTACTTTTGATCATCTCTTAAATAAGACTATTTTTTTCATGTTTCATTATAGGTCATTGATTTGGATCATGTTTCACATATGTAGACCCAGATTCACATACTCAAACTCAACTACATAGGTTTTACTTTCAATATGAGTCTAGGTACACTTATTTCTCCTTTATACTATTCATTTTGTTTTGATGCATTTATATCATAAAAGGGAGGCAATGTAATCACCTGAAAGTGGTATTTTGATTCTAAGAGTGTTCCTTGAGTTAGCCTATTCCTATCTTTAACCTAGACCTATCATACAACCTTTGCCACACTTTTATAGTAATTTCATAGACCGTAGATAGCTATAGTAAGTTTAAACATAGTCCCAAGACAACATTACCAGATCCTAAACTAGTGTGCTTATCAATTTTCTAGGTGGACATTAGCACCAAATTTAGAACACTAAAGCCACATTGTGTTAGTTTTCCCAACTATGCACTATTGTCCTTTGCACTAACTCTCTTAAATATATAATTTTACAAATATGTTCCCCTCCAAAGGATGGCATAAGTTCATTGTATTATGCATACAATATATAGATTTCTATAAATTCAAGTATATTTGAACTATATTTAGATAAATGGAAAAAAGATGCAAAAGCCTATTCAAACAAAAGACAAGTTGAGCAAAATTAAGGTATTTGATCCCTATTTTTTCCTACTTATTCATACTAACATCTATAGCCTCCCTAAGTATAGATTTCAAACATTTCAAAGCTCAAGAGCACTCAATGAATTAAATACCACTCTTATTCTAGCATTCACTTCTACTTACACCAAGGACTAAGTGGGAGAGCTACATCAAGCTTGATCCCTCCTCAGAGTATTGGTATGTAGGAAAATCTCTTCATAACAGGGTGTTGAGAATGTACAACCTATCATACTACTAAACACAAATTTATTTCTCATGACATAATTATAATGAATATTAGGGTTTGCACACTAAATCCATTTTTTAGGAATAACATAGAGTTCTAAATTTCATATGAATAAGAACAAGACCTAGAAAGATAGGCACATCTTCTCCCATAAAATAGGAATAATCTTGAAAAGTAGGAATTAGTGCCACTTTGAGGACATTATAGTAGTAGGAAAGTACTATCTAGGTGGGGTGATACTATCTAGTGAGCAAATGGATCTTGGGACCTTGTTGATGACACTCGACACTATCCATAACCTAGTTTTTAGAACCCAGATTATTCATGATAGCTACTTTCTAGACAAGTTTATATTTAAGAATATTTATTACTATTGTTATAAATTAAAAAGAAGTTAAAATCCATAACAAACTAGATATTAATTATTTCATATTATTTAAATGATTTAAACATCTCATCGATTTAATCTAACTTAGGTAACTACTCATGTAAAACCCTAAAAGATTAAATCAATATGCCTTTATTTTCCTACCATTATCCCTTTATTGTAAATTTGAGTATAATAATCCCCATTGGTGCCACAAGATTTGGTGAATAATATATTAGTTTAATTGTGTGTACTTAGACCCAGCTAAGGTTATTATATAGTATCATTTTCTTATAGGCTTTGGATCTCTATCTTTTGGTGTTGTTTGGTAAGAGTTCCCTTGATAAGGTTTATAATATCCAATTTGGTCATTCTCTCAATAAAAATAGTATCACAATAGATGTTTCTTCATGATATTATATGATTTTGTATTTTTTTAGTCAAATAAGTTATGGATCTATCTTAAATCATTGCATAGGTATTGTACTATAAGAAATTTATCAAAACATGGATGTCATCTTAAATACATATATCAAAAATGAGGATTGAAAGCATCCTTAGGATAAATTATAATACCATTGTTTATAATCATCATGTGGTTCAATAAAAAATTTTGATTACACCTCATACATCCCAATACTCATTTACATTGGGAACATTTTATCTAACAAAATGGAAGATCAAATTGACTCAAATCAATAAGGTATTTGTTTTCCCATAGTGGAAAAGTAGGAAACATATTGCTTGATGGTGACTATCCTTTTACGTCATAAGTAAATTAAAAATAATAAAATGCCATGCACCTTTTTAAATCTCAAACCATTATCCAAATGGTTTGATTTAAGAAATTTAATATTCCAAAAATAACCCAAAAAAAATCAAAAGGTCCAAACAAATAAAATACTCTATAAAATACAAAAAACACTGAAATAAATTGAAAAATAAAAAATATTCAGAATTCCCATGTGTAGTATCTCCTTGGCATATATTGTTTTCTTCATGTTAGTATGTAGAATATATATTTATATACACCCATGTTTCATGTATAGTTGAGTGTGATGCATGCATACCACAACCACATGATATATGCACATATAGATATTGGACCTCTCATCGACCTACATCATATAGTATGTTGGGGGCATCATATTCATTGATCATGGTTGATACAAGTTATATATTATTTATGAGCATTTATACATTAACATGTTTGAGCTTATATACTTTAGGAAGTAATATGATTGATATGGGGGATGAATTAGTGTCCTTTATTAAGTTTCACATACACTCAGTACCAAACCTTCTAATCATTCATCAAGAAACATCATCATATGAGCAATATCAGCTAGTTTAGCAACATAATATTGAGAATATACACATATTAAGAATTAACACATCATGTAAGTGGGAAACTCTCATGGTGAATAAAAACCACTAACCATATATTAGACAACTAATATTATAAAATAATGAATCAAATTCATTTGATCACCCACTTAACTTCGAGCACCAACTTGATAGTATTTAGTAGGTACCCACTTGAAAAGAAGCACTAAATCCCTTAGTGACTTAGCACCAAATCAACAAACTCTTAACTAATCAACCACTTGGCCTAGTATAATTATGCCTTCCATATTTTTCCTTATTTCAATATTAAACAGATGATGGCCCTCTTCTTCAGTTCTTCACACACTTTTATTCCTCCCAAACTAGCCTCTAGCTTTCTTCACTCAATTATCCCTCTTCTTGACTTTATAAGGTCATATGACCTTGATCCTTACATTTATATATTATATTAGATATTAATGACACCCATATGATGGTCCAAATTACCTCCTCCTTATCCTATTTATTTTATTTTAATCACTTGAGCACGTGTGCATGCATGTGCACACGCGTGCACACACACACACACACACACACACACACACACACACACACACACACACACACACACACACACACACACACACACACACACACACACACACACACACACACACACACACACACACACACACACACACACACACACACACACACACACACACACACACACACACACACAGAGTTCTCTAACACCCATAAATAGGCCTAATTAGCCTTATTCCTATACAAGTCACTTGATCTCACACACTTAAGTCAACCATTCACACATAAAAACATAATTACCTTTAAAATAGGTATTATAACATGTTCAATACATTAGGTTGGACATAGTGTAATAAACCAAATTATCTTTTACATCTCAAGGAGGCCTAATTCATTTAGGCCTTCACTAGAGCATGTTACACTTTATCCCTCTTGAAATGATTTAAAACTCCAAATTAGTAGTAACACATTATAATAAAATAAAACAGACATTATACAACCTAAATTTAGGTCCAAAACACATTTTAGGTTTAACCACCACTCGAACCCCTTCTCAAAACACTATTCACAATAGGCCTATGCATACATAAAGAATCTATCTTGAACAAATGAAGTATAAACACAATTTTTTTGAAAAAAAATGTAAAAAATAACATTTTTTTAAACTTTATGACCTAGTTTTAATCAAAAAATTCATAAAATTCTTCAACTCATGGTATACAAGCTTAAACTCTTCTCTACAAGTAGCCATTTAATACTGCCAACTAGCCTCAAAACATAGTCATTGAAACATGAACTTAAGTAACCTAAAATAACACACTAAAGTTATTATAATGAAATAAACTAATATTAAAATATCATAACCATTAATGGTGACTATTGGTCTTGCAGACCAATTTATTAACTTTCTCTCCATAGTCCTTACTCAACTAGACAAGCCATTTTAGATTCAATGTTACAACCTATTACACTAAATTATAAGAATATATAAATAATTTATAGGTTATTAATATCCCAAAAAACAAAATCATTTTCACTAAATACATTAACTCATGGCATAAAGTTTCAAAATCATCTATACAACTTGCATACCTAGATCTGCCAATTTCCCTTAAAGACCAGTCATGATGACATTGAGATCCAAAATTCATATAGACACATTAAATGACTTATTATGCATAAATAATATAATTATATATCTAAAAAATAACTTTAAATACAAAAACATTAAGTTCTGATGTCAAATATTATACATATAGACCAATCTCAAGACCTCTCTCCTCATAGGCACATCAAAACTAGATAAGTCAACTTCTAAGAAACATTTTATCATATGCGATGATCTATAAATATTCTAGATAATATTAAAATTTATTAAATTTCTTGTAAAAAATATTAATTCAATTGGATTCATGCCTAATCCATGATGACACATCCCTAATAAACTTATCACTTTTACCTAGTTTTCTCAATGTTTGAACCAATAGGTCTGTTAGCGATAGGTTAACTTGTATTACCAATTCAGAATATTTTATGTATAAAACCTAATAATAATCCATGATTTACACAAAATAAAAGTATAACTTTTTTTCCTTTAATTATTTTAATACTTTGACTTGGTCAAATATGTCTACTACACATAATTTCTAAGAAACTAGGCCATTTCTATAGGGTCCACTCACTCACCTATCAAACCAATCATACCTAGAGAAGTATGGCATAGTTTAATACAACATAAAATCACTTATATAGTCATTTTAGGCCATTATAATAAATTTTTATCAATATATTCAACATCAGGTCATTGTTAGGGTTCTTTGAGGATTTAAACAATCTTCCAGTCTTAATGATCATTCATAAAGCTTAGTCTCTCATTCTATAAACCAATTCTTGGAAATTTTATCTAGGAAACTTACCCATATACCATTAATGGATTATTTTCCCATGAAAAATCTTCACATTGCAACGAATACTTGAAAAAACTTTTCAAGTAGACAACTCTTCATTATATCCACTTGAGAAACCTTAAAACACTTTTTCATGCCTTAAACTTAAAACCATTAAATTAAAATTTAATTAATATGATCAAAATAACTTTAGTCACATTTTTTAATTCTCACCTACTCACACATGACTTATAAATGGATCTTGATACCTCATTAGGTTATGCTCTCACCATCTTGCCTTTTACACCTAAGTCTTCACACCTCATTAGGTCTTGAACTGACCTTTAAAAGTCTTTCCATGTGCTATTAACCTTAAATAAATGCTCAAAAATAATCTCAAATTCTAAAATAAAGTCAAATTTTGTTGAAAATACCTCATGATGCCTTGTTAGGTTAGGCAAGGTCTATAACTAGTCTAGTTATAGATTTGGGCCTAAGGCCTTACCCCTATAGGCTTACCTTGACATTATCCTGAGTGATCCATAACCTCATATATTTGATCAAGTAGCCTCATAAAACCTATTATGCCTTTGTGTCTCTATTTCATTATACCACAATTCTAAAACCTTCTTATAAGGTGTCTACATAATATGACTAGTCTTAGGCTTAATCAAGCACTAGACCTTCATGCCTCTTTTCATCCTTTCAACACCTTAATATCATGATCAAAATATCACTCTCATGTCACACAACCTCTTAAAATTCTTAACCATTTCCAAACATATTCTCACATTCTTGAGACCACTTATCTAACTAAAAAACCATGACCATGCCTTCATATAAGGTCTTTTCATGATATGACTATGCTTAGGCTAATTAATAACTTGTCCTCAAAGATTTACCCTAAAATAATTTTGAATTATTTTACACCTAACTTAAAATTCCATATAATTTAAAACAACTACTCATATACCTAAGCTCACTCACTTCACCATGATACTTGCACATACCTTCTCATAATGTCTGGACAAGGCTTTATAAGACAACTTGATGCCTTGACATATCCCTTCCATGTCAAGACCTTAACACAAAATCAACCAAGAAGATATGAGACATTTTTAAATGTATGTTTATCTCTCATAACAAACACTACATACCTTCAATGCTCATTATATTTTCATAATGTACACTCTCTTTCATGGAAACTATTTATCACATTAGGCATTAATGAAAACACACTTTGACATTAGATTAACATAAATCATAACACTATTCAAACAAACTCTCCCTTTGTCATTTATGGAAAAACATTATAAAAAATGATCAATGTCCTCTCCCCTAATAAGTATTTCTCTCCCTTTGACATTATTGACAAAGGGTCTTCTAAAAACTATCATTTGGAACCATACCTTATTGTAACATAGGTTACGAAGCATCATAGGAACATTCTCCCCCATAATTCATGCATACTTACTCTAGATGTACCCTAATCACAAGACCATACATCTTGTCCTTCACATGAATGATATGATTCAAACTTACTTGGTTACTCATTTCTTATTATCTGACAAAGATCTTATTCAAATCATCTTAAGTATATAGTATTATTTAACTTACTTTATGCACCTTGATTTCATAGAGATGAATGATGTCTAAATTATCTTCATGATTATTCATACCTTATTTGTACTACACACCTATTTTTAAAGCACATTAATTATTTGATTAGCTCCCCCTAAGATGATGTTATCTTTCATTGGAACTTATTTTATGATTGATTAGAACTTCAACTTTTGTTCACACTATAAAGACTCATGTTGTCATCCTCTTATCTCCTTACATCATATCTGATCTGTCTACAATAAGACAACTCTTCTTATATTACTGTTGATAATGAAAATTGTGCTTGATCTTAATCAATAAACAATGGGAAGTTTCAAGCTATGGGACGATGCGGCTTGAAATAACCTCTAGGTTTTAAAGAAGTTGGTCTCTTCTATTGTATTGGGTGTTGGGGAAAAGGGATAAGAGATTAAATAGAAATGTAAAATGTAAGTATTGAAACCTAACTATGGTGATGCACCTGAGTGTAATCCTAATCCTAACCTAAGCATAGTGAGACTATTATATGATTTAATTACATTTAAGAGTAGACAAGTGCATGATCAATGTAAAAGATTCAAAATAATAGAAACAAAAGCTCACAATAGGGAGTTCTTTTGCTGAGACACAGAGAATGTCAACCAAGGTATAGTGTTCAATCTTCCTAATAGAATCTTCTAATCACATAAGAGGTGCAAAAGTCACGTACAGTTATTTAAACCTTTAGATTCAAGAAAATGAGACAAAAGCAAATGACATTTCTAAATCACAACTATAGAAAAATCTATAGTATAGACTACCTTGGAAATGACACAGATAACATCAACCAAGGCATGGAGCTCAAATTTCCTTAATTAATTTAGCCACATAAAGGGCATAGAAACATGCACGGTTATATCAAATTTACAAGTCAAGAAAACTGAGACAAGAGCAAATGATATTACTGGTCAAAAGATTTAGAAAGTCTAAAACTATGAGAAAAATCCCCCCCTTTTTTTCCTCTCCTTTCTCTCTTATAATTCTCCCCCTTTTATAGGATCGAATGTCTCCTTCTATCACTCCCCTTCCCACACAATCTTCTCCATCATTTTCTCCTAGGGGACAAATAGATGGTGTCTTCAATGCTTTTGTGGGCTTCAAAAATCTACCTAATGAACTGTTCCATCTACTCGAATTAACTTCAGCTGATTTTCCCTCCATTTCACTTTGTGGCAACAGATACATGGAACACCCTATTATGTTAAAATGGGAGAGGACCCTTAGTCAATTCCCTAAAAATCCTCTTATTACATAGAAGGCACTGGAAGATGACACTTGGCACATTCCACGTTCTCTATATTCTACTCAGAAGCATTCCACCTTTGACACTTGTCATAATCTGCTTCTCTTTGGCTGTTTTGTAGTATCATTGAGGACACATATTAGACTCTTAAGGATGGTGACACTTGGTAGCTTCCATAGACTTTTAAAGTAACAACTAAGGCCCACCACAATATTTATTCATCAATTAGGCTCAAAGATGGCTTCTCGAAAGTTGACACATGGTGACTTCCACTACTCTTGGGAAGATACGTGGCATTTTCTGCTTCTTCATCTAGAGGTACGTGGCACCTTTCGCTTTTGCTGGGGATGGAGTAGACAGGGACTCAGAGAGTGACACTTGGTATCCTCCATTTCACTTCAACACTTAATCAAAAATGATATGACACCTTTATGCGTTGAATGAAAGCACTAAACCCAATCATTGAAACAAAGTCATTTCGGCAGTGGACACGTGGTGACTTCCACTACTTCTTCCAAAAGGTAGTTCAAGGTCTTCACAACTACCACCTAGCACTTTCTAATATCTATGTTGCTTGGTCCATTGAAAATATTTACCAAATGAAACATGGGTGCCTCTATGAGATGTAGATGCTGACATGTGCATTTCACTTAACTGCTACTAGGTACGTGGCATAGTCCACAGTTCTCTAAAAAGTTGTAAAAGGGACCTCAAAGAACGCTAGCTAGCTAGATTTGTGTTTTATAAGGCAACACTTGGAATCATCCGCTTAAACTTGATACTTGGGAAAAAATGAATGCATCCTCTGATCCAAAACTCTATCGCAATGCCCAAGGTGTGTAGGAACCAGAAATTGCAGTGCTTGAACCAAAATTTGAATGCAACGTAGAGTAGAATTTTACTCTACAGTTACCGGTGACCCTTAGGACTTTTGAGCCTACTCAAAAAGAAACTCCACCTCCTGCTAGATCAAAATTGTGAAAATTATAGCTTTAAAAGAGCTGTCGACATATGTTTAAAAAACTTATTAAAAAGCAAAGTGGGAAAACAACAGAAGAACAATGCGAGAAAGAGAAATTATTTATCTATAATACATTAGAGACCCAAGTAAATTGAAATGTTTCAAATATATTCCATTTATAGGGATATTTTTAGTTTTCCTTCCATTAACTCTAGCTTGAAAGAATTCTTCTGCTTGCATGCATGAATTCTATACAGACCAGTCCATAGTGCTTCAAATTTGGTATGCTAACCTAGCTTGGCGGCTCATGCATTCCATTTCAAAACAATCGAGCCCACCTCAAAATTAGGATTAAAAATCCTTTTATCAAAATATTTTTTCACCAGTCCCTGATGCTTGATCAATGAATCATGGGCTAAATCCATCTTTTCCTGAACTTCTAGAAGTTCTGCGAGTCTGACCTACATGGGGCCATTTTCTTTGATTTCAATCTATTTGATCAGCTGGAGAGTAGGGATTTCCAAACTTAGGGGAATCATAGCAGACTTCCCATACACCAATTCATATGGAGACATTTTGATCACCTACTTGGGCATGATTCTGTCAGCCCATAATGCTAGATTAAGTACTTTTTGCCACTCTTTGTGATGATCTGCCCCTACTCTTTTGATGAGTCTTATCAGGTTCTTGTTGGTTGACTCTGTCAAACCATTACCTTGAGGGTAATAGTTAGATGAAGTTTTCAGATATATTCCATGTCTCAAGGCAAAGCCAGATACCTTAGTCCCCAAGAATGCTCTAGCATTATCTGAAATGATGGTGTGAGAAACCCCAAAGCGAGTAGTGATATCCCCTAGAAAATTTAAGATCACATTCTCTATTGCTTCTTTAAGTGGGACTACCTTGGTCCATCTGGTGAAATAGTCTATGGTAGATAATATCCATTTGTGACCCATGCTAGACACTAGATTTATCATCCCAATAAAGTCAAGACCCCACTGAGCAAAAGGTTCATCCACTACTATAGGACTACGGGGCATGGTTGCTTTCCTCCGCATCCCCATATAATATTAGTAGGATTGACATTTTCTAACCAGCTGATAATAATTTGTAGATAAAGTAGGCCATAAATATCCTACCTCACTTATCTTTTTGGCTGTGATCTTTACAAAAAAAATGCCCCCCTCATAATCCATGATGCATTTTGTGTAGTATCCTCTTGGCTTCAGCCTGTTCTACACATCTTAACAATTTCCCATCAAGATTTCTTCTGAACAGGACTTGTTCAATTAAAACAAAATGAGCTCCCTATATCCTATAATATCTCCTCTTGTTTTGTGGGAGTTCTCTCAGATAAACCCCATTTTTCATAAATTGGATCCTGCTTGCAACCCAAGATTCCTGGTCAACCTCTTGCAATTTTATCACTGTCTCTGTCTCTCCTTCTAGATCTACCTCCTCAGGTAACATCTTTTTAAGCTCTTGGGTTATATATTGGCACAGCCCCCTGCCTCTAACCAACTTGGTGGGTCTGACCTCTACATCATATTCAAGGATCCTAGTGATCCAATTAGCTCTTTTCTCAGTAGTCTCCCCCTCCATGATGTATTCCCTGACACTTGGGTGAGCCAAAAGTATCAAAATTTTGTTCCCTGAGATCAGATGTCTAAATTTCTTAAGGGCTTTCACCATGGCATAGGCTTGTCTTTCCACAAAAATGTACCTGGTCTCATAATCTCTAAGAGTTATTAAGAAAAAGGCTATTAGGTGCTCCCCATCTAGCTTGTCATTCCTTTGAGTCAAAACAACAATAATACTTGACTCTCGTCCATAGACATACATTACGAAGGGCATGGAAAAATCTGGGTTCTTGAGTACTGGGGCTGCTAAGATAGCCTTCTTGATCCACTCAAAATATTTCCTTCCTTCTGTAGTCCACTTGGAGACCAGGTAATTTTTTAGCAAGAGTGTCATTAGCCTAACCAAGCCTACAAAACTAGATATGAATTTACTGACAAAATTGATCTTTCCTAAAAAGGACTAGACTACTTTTTTATTTGTTGGAAGAGGTAGGTTCGTTATAGCTACAATCCTCTCAAGATATATATAAACCCCTTCCTTACATACTATGTGCCCCAACGGTTTACCTTGAGGTACAACAAAAATACATTTCTTGGGATTCAATGATATCTCAAAATCCTGACATTTTTGAAGACAAATTCTAAATGATCAAAATGATCATCAACATTTTTCAAGAAAATAGTGAGGTCATCTAGATAGACCAAGATGACCTTATTTATTAACTCACCAAAGGATACATCCATAGCTCATTGAAAGGTGGCTCCTACATTTTATAAGCTGAATGGCATCTTCGCATAGGCAAACATACCCCATTTGGTAGTGAAAGCAATTTTGTACTCATCTTCTTCAGCTAGCCAAATTTGATTATACCCAGAGAAACCATCAAGTTAAGAAAACCTCTCTGATTTAGCCATAGTTTTTAGAATTTGTTCCATGGAGGGCAAGGGATAGTGGTCTTTCATAGATGCTCTATTTAGATCTCTAAAATCTACACACAGTCTCACATCTCCATTCTTTTTCCTAACTGGGACTAGATTTGATACCCAAGTTGAGTGTTTGATTAGAAATATTATTTTTGAATCTAAAAGTTTTTGCAACTCATCTACCATTAGAGGCTCAATCCTAAGATTTACTGGCCTCTATTTCTACCTAATGGGTTTGGATCCTTCAATCAACTCTATTGTATGATAGATAATGTCTCTGTTGTATCCATGAAGGTCGTCATAACTCTAAGCTATGACCCTATCATACTTTTGGCACAACTCAATTAATTTTTCCCTCTCTTCCTGAGTTGTGGAATTCCCAACTTTTAGCTTCTTCCCGTCACTTACCTCTGCCTCAGAGTAGTCTGCCTTATCTACCTAGAACCTTTTCCTTCCTAGGCTTACATCCTCTGGGTCAAACAAGTTTTCTAAGGTGATCAATCCTTTGCAGAGCTTATTCATCCTTAATTAGATAATATGATCACCATATGCCTCTTCAATTTTAGTTTACAACTGATCCACAAACTCATCTAATTTTTGTAAGAAAGAGACTACCTAAGCATCATTTTCAAACACTTGCCATTTTTCATCATTGTCTAGGATGGTCAGCCTCACTATAACTTTTACTGACTCATTGTTAACCAATAGGCTAGTTGCTGGGTTAAATTGTGAGCCAATCTGAGCCATCTTATCAGCCTTAGTTTTTTGACTTCTAGGGATTATCTCAATATTGAAGGCATCAAAATATTCTATCAAATCCCAAATCCTATGCCTGTAGGACCTCATTCTCACATTCTTGGCTACTGCCTTTTCCCGTATTTGCTTCACTACTAGTTTTGAATCTCCTTTTAATTTTAGGTTCTTTATTCCCTTTTTCTAGGCTAATAGGAGCCCATGTACTAAGGATTCATATTCTACATCATTATTAGTGCAAGCAAATTGGAATTGGATAGCCCTTAAAATTTTATCACCATTTGGAGCAGTAAGACAAATCCCTGTTCTAGCACCATGTTTACTTCTAGCCCCATCAAAATTCAAAGTCCAAAGCTTTAAATCTTGAGTAGAAGATGCCTCTTCTATTATAACATTTGGGATCACCTGATCCTCATCAAAAATGACATACGTGCCCAAGTCAGTAGAGTCATAGTTCCCATACAGGTCGATATGCATCATAGCCAACAACTGGTTGTTTTCTTCTTCTTGATCATGCTCATTCCAGTCTCCTGGTTCTTTGACAAAATTTCTTTCTTATTTATTCAACATGGCATTATCTACTTCTAATATTGTTTTTGGTTCATTGGTGATGTGGTCTTTGGATAGTGGTTCAGATAGAATTTTCATCTTTGAACCATATCTGGTTCTCAAGATGAGGTGAGACTAGTCAAGAGACATATATCCTCCTATTTTTGCTGTAAAGTCTCTGGATAAACATAAACCAAAGATAAGAGGAATATCTATGACAACTATATCTTGGTTGACAATTATGTTGGGGCATGTGAATAACTGCAAGGGGAGTTGTTTTATCCTCCCTATGGTTTGCATTGTTTTGTCATCTAGCTGCATAACTCCATTTATAAGGGGTTCATAATTTATTTTCAAAGCATCAGCTATTTTCTTGGGCATCTCAATTGTGATAGATCTTGAATCTATCAATGCATTATGTAGGAGTTTCTTTCCAACTATTAGAGTCAAATAGAAAGGCTTTGGCTTGGATTTACTTATTTGTGTTGCATTGTTCACGAAGGCTATTGTCTTTAGAGGAACCAGATCTTTGAGCTTTTCTTTTCCAGTAGGTCCTTCCTTGGTAACAACACATTCAAGCATTGCTTGCCCTTGCAGAGCTTCTTGTAGTAGTGTTTTTTGTTTAGGAATAGCCAAGATATCCCATATAGATACTTGCATTGGAGTCTTCTTTAATTGGTCTATTACATTGATTGGTCCCATGGACTATGTTTTTTGGTAATAGGGATACCTTGTTCTTTCTTGAATCTAAATAGGGATCCCTTGATTTTGTACCAATTGAGGTACTTCTTGTCTAATGGCAGCATTCCTTTGCCCTTGAGATGGAAGATTATTCTTGACCTGACTGCTTGCAGTCTCGGGCTACTCCACCATCCTCCTCTTTGATCTAGTGTAATAATCAGATTGCACTACTGGCCTTTGGGAGGTAGATGGTTCATTCAAGAAAACTACTTATTCATCCTCAACCCATGAGAACAAATCATGTTTCAGGGCTATTTATTCCTCTTATTGCAAGGACATTCCTTGCATTTGTACTACTAGAACTGAATTCTACATGTCAGGAGACTGGTATGCTTGACTTCTATTGGTACTGGCAAACTGACCATCCATTCTTCTTTAAACAGCCACCCTTTGTTATAGATCACCTTGAGGACAATCTCTAGGTGTGTGAGCATCATTGCAAGGAAAACACCAAGCAGTAGTATAATCCCATAATTATTCTAACCTGGGACCATCTCCCTATTTCAGTTGGGAGGAAGGGTCTGTGAAGGTGTGGGAACTATAACTAATTGACTTGATGGTTGATGGTTGGTTTTCCTTGGAAGGCCTTGATATTGGTTTGGTTGGGATGAGAACCTATTTCCTTAATAGCCTTGATAAGGGGGCTTAGGGAACATATTCTGCTACATCTTCATATTAATTAGCTCATTGGAGAATGTCTATAGCATACTCTTGATATCATCTATCTCAGATGATTGAGCAAGGACTTGTTGCTTCACAGATGATGAAGGATAAGTATACATAGACACAAGCGGGCTTATAACTTTAGGGACTTCTTGAGGTAGAGGCAAGGTTATTTATGGGAATACAGGCACAGGAGGCCTTGGAGGTAACTTCCCAGCATCAATTAAATGATTCTCAGCTCTGATCGCAAGGTCATAAGCCACTGGCAAAGTGTGTCCTCCCAGTGACTAAATCATAACAGATATATCTAAATTTAAAGCTTTGACATAGAATACTATGGCCATACCAGGTGGTGGTTTAGTTGCAACAGGGATTCTGTACCAAGTTTTCTGAAATCTGGTGTTGAAGTCAGTCATGTCCTCTTGTGTTCCCCTTTGAATGGTGATCAACTACTATAATAAGGAAGACATATCGCCCTTTTCTACAAATCTTTCAAAGAATGGATCTCTGAGCTGGTCCCATGTAGAAATGGTATTTGGGATCAAAGATCAATACCATTCTAAAGCCTTCCCTTTGAATGAGGCTGCTAACAACTTTAGGGCCACATTTTGCTCTGTGACACCATGTATGGCACAGACATCTGATGCATCTTGAAGATTTTCCCCAGGTGTTTTTGAGTCTTGCCCACTGAATTTGGGTAGAGATTTTAGAGCATTTACTGGGATAGGGTCCCAAACAGCTGGTGGTGTAGGGAGGATTAAGGGGCTACCAGTGTTCTAGCTTGCATAATTTCTTGGGGGTATATGTACTCCCATGTTTGGTAATAGTAAAAACTGGTTAGCTCTTCCCCTTGAACTAATTACCAGAGGCAGGAAAATAATACCTAGATTTGTAGCAGATTGTGATCTAGTGATTGGTCCATAGCTCTAACTCCTTGTAGCTCTTTGGTTCATGCGGTCTTGAAAGAAACTTTAAGACTGGTCCCACCAGGCATGCCAAAAACTGTTGATGATGAAAATTGTGCTTGATCTTAATCAATCAACAATGGGAAGTTTCAAGCTATGGGACGATGTGGCTTGAAACAATCTCTAGGTTTTAAAGAAGCTGGTCTCTTCTATTGTTTTGGGTGTTAGGGAAAAGGGATAGGAGATTAAACAAAAATTCAAAATGCAAGAATTGAAACCTAACTATGGTGATGTGCCTGAGTGTAATCCTAATCCTAACTTGAGCACAATGAGACTATTATATGATTCAATTACATTTAAGACTAGACAAGTGCATGATCAATGTAAAAGATTTGAAATAACAGAAATAGAAGCTCACAACAGGGAGTTCTTTCACTGAAACACAGAGAATGTTAACCAAGGCATAGTGTTCAATCTTCCTAATAGAATCTTCCAATCACATAAGAGGTACAAAAGTCACGTATAGTTATGTAAACCTTTAGATTCATGAAAATGAGACAAAAACAAATGACATTTCTAAATCACAACTACAAAAAAATCTATAGTATAGACTACTTTGGAAATGACACAGATAACATTAACCAAGGCATGGAGCTCAAATTTCCTTAATTCATTTATCCACATAGAGGGCACAGAAACATGCATGGTTATATTAGATTTACAAGTCAAGAAAATTGAGACAAGATCAAATGATATTACTGGTCAAAAGCTTTATAATGTCTAAAACTATGAGAAAAATCCCCCCTTTTTTTCCTCTCCTTTCTCTCTTATGATTCTCCCCCTTTTATAGGCTCAAATGTATCCTTCTATCACTCCCATTCCCATGCAATCTTCTCCATCCTTTTCTCCTAGGGGACAAATAGATGACATCTTCAATGCTTTTAGGGGCTCCAAAAATCTACTCGATGAATTATTCCATCTACTCGAATTAACTTCAGTCGATTTTCCCTCCATTTTACTCTATAGCAACAGATACATGGAACACCCTGTTATGTTGAAATGGGAGAGGACCCTTTGTCAATTCCCTAAAAATCCTCTTATTACTTAGAAGGCACCAGAAGATGACACTTGGTACTTTTTTCTTTATCTATAATTTGCTCAAAAACATTCTACCTTCGACACCTGTCATAGTCCTCTTCTCTTTGGTTATTCTGTAGTATCATTCGGGACACATATCAGACTCTTAAGGATGGTGACACTTGGCATCTTCCATATAATTTTGAAGTAAAAATTGAGGCCCACCATAATCTTTATTCATAAATTAGGCTTGAAGATGGATTCTCAAAACTTGACACGTGGTGACTTCCACTGCTCTTGGGAAGATACGTGGCATTTTCTGCTTCTTCATCTAGAGGTATGTGGTGCCTTCCACTTTTGTTGGGGATGGAGTAGAGAGGGACTTAGAGAGTGAAATTTGGTCACCTCCACTACACTTTAGCACTTAAGCAAAAATGAAATGATGCCTTTATGCATTAAATGAAAGCATTGGACCCAGTCGTTGAAACAAAGTCTTTTCAGCAGTGGACACGTGGTGACTTCTGCTGCTTCTTCCAAAAGGTAGTTTAGGGTCTTTGCAACTGCCACCTGGCACTTTATACTCTCTATGCTACTTGGTCTATTGAAAATCTTTTCCAAATGAAACATGGGTGCCTCTATGCTATGTGGATGCTGACATGTGGTGCATTCCGCTTAACTGCTACTAGGTACGTGGCACAGTCTGTGGTTCTCTGGAAAGTTGCAAAAGGGACCTCAGAGAATGCCAACTGGTTGACTTTGTGTTTTAGAAGGTGACACTTGGTAGCATCCACTTGAACTTGATACTTGGGAAAAAAATAACCCGTCCTCTGCTCTAAAACTCTATCATGATGCCCAAGGTGTGTAGGAACCAGAAATTGCAGTGCTCGACCCAAAATTTGAATGTAATGTAGAGTATAATTTTACTCTACAATTACTTCACTACTCATTAGGTTTGTAAAACACCTAATTCAATGTCTTCTAAAATTATATCTTACTTTATCACATTTAACTCACATAACCAGGGCATATTGAGCATATAAACTATGATACATGACCCAAAGGTCATCTTAAAACCCTAAGAGCAATCACACTTAATGCTTATGAGCAAAATATATTTATGAAAATAATGCTTTTCCACCATGTCTATTAGGTCTATCCATAATAAAAGATATTATTCTAATGGAAAGTAATAGTCCTTCATGCTAGATAAGAGATTACTCACATCATGTCCATATAGTATCTCAGATATTTTTATTACATCAATATTTCTCCTTCATGTTTCTCAAACTACCATGGCACAAACCTCATCATGACAACTCTTTCATGTACCTAAACTCTATCAATTATACTCTACATATTATCCCTATTCACCTTTGATATCCACCTTATTCTATATGTATCTTCACAAGATGCTTCATGATATCAAATTTTTATTACCAATCAATAGATAAGACAATGCTCAATAATCTCATTTTAAAGATATCACTCATATCACTGCTATCATACTTCTACCATGTCATGATAAGACTCAATCCTCCAATGCACCTAAACACATTTAAAATATTAATATATGTCTTCCATGATCATTAAATGTATGATAATTATTATCAATGAAATAATTTTATGTGCATAATTTATAACCCACTGAACTAACCTTGATCACACCTAGGCACTAGTCTAAAAATAACTACTTGACAAAGAAAGATCATATATAACTACACAACCATTCTCCAACATAGATCAAGAGAAACTACAACTAGATACCAAAAAATTACCTATTAACCTACCAAAATATCACACTTTGATCTTAGACTCAATAATATTCAACATGTCTTCATACCATACAACACCTATTAAATTTCAATAAGCATCCACCATGCTTCCACTTACTGATGAGTGTCTCCATGAAACCTAATGGAGTCACCCCTTTCATAGGTAACTAGAACAATTCAAATTTAAGATATTCTTATATCTCCATACTCACACAAGAATGAACATTATGTAATGTCCTTATAGACTTGATTATCAACTTAGGCTTGACATTTGGCTTGGCTTCTACATAATCCTTCTGAGCTAGCAAATAATACTCTTGATATTATTTCAAATCTAACATATGTTCTATAGTAATAAATAGAGTACCTTGGTTTATGAGTTGATCATGACCTAAATTTTCATCCTTATTCTTTTAATTTTATTACACAAGTACCATTATTTTTTTTTAGACCATCATTACTATCGTGATAAACATTATCATCATCATAATCCAAGCTTGTGCTTCTTAGGATCACCTTTAGGCTTTTAGTCCTATTTAAAAGGACCATGATTTGATACAAATTATTTTAAAAAATATGAATAAGAAGGTTTGGGGTGAGTTAATTTCATTTATTAGCTTTTACTTTCACTCAATACTAAACCTTAAAATCATTCATTAAGCAACATCATCATATGATCAATATCAACTAGTCTAGCAACATAGTACTAATAATATACACATAGAAAGAATGAACACATTATGTAAGTGGGAAACCCTAAAGGGTAATAAACCTACTAACCATAGCTAGGATAAATATTAATATACCATAGCTAGGATAACTAGTAATATAAATCAAAGAATCAAATTTATTTTAGCACCCACTCAACCTGGAGAACCAACCCCAATCTATCAAACACCAACTTAACAGAGTCTTTAACAAGCACCCACTTGCAAGGAAGAAAAAAATCATCCATATATTGAAAAATAAACCACTTAGACAATTATATTTATACCTTCCATATTTTTACTTTCTTATATCTTCAATATATGATGGTCCTCTTCCTTAGCTCTTCACATACTTCTATTCCTCTCAAATTGGCCTTTCGACTTCTTCCCTCAACTAGTCCTCTTATTGACTTTATTAGGTAATATAAAATTGATACTAATATTAATATCTTATATTATATATTAATGAGACAAATTTAATGGTACACATGACCTCCTCCTACTCCTATTTGTTTTATTTTATTCTCTTGCACACACACTTCTCTAACACCCATAAATAAGCCTAATTAGCTTTGCTCTTATACAAGTCACTTGATCTCACACACCTTGTTAATAAATTCACACTTGAACACTTAAAATATGTATTATAAAATATTATAAACATGAATCAAATAATACATTGGGTCACCCATAGCTTAATATACCAAATTCTCTTTTAAGTCTTAAGGAGACCTAATTCATTTAGGCCTTCATTAGAGCACATTATACTTTATCTCTATTTAAATGATTATAAAACACATTAAAAAAATAAAAAACTATATTAAACTCAAATATACCTTATCCAAATTCACTTTATGTCCACAACACCTTTTAGGTCCACCCACCAATTGAACCCCTTCTCAAAACACTATTCACAATAGGCCTATGCATACACAAAGAATCTATCTTAAACAACTAAAGTATAAACACAATTTTTATGAAAAATCATGGAAAAAAAACATTTTTTAAAACGTCATGAACCTATGTTCATCACAATATTCATCATATGCTTCAACCTACGGTATACAAGGTCAAACTATTCTCTACAAGTAGCCCACTCAGAACTGCCAACTAGCCTTAAAACATAGTCATGGAAATTTGAAATTATATCACATAAAATAACACAATAAAGGTATTATAATGCATTTAAATTATGTTTAAAATTTATATTATTTACCTCAAATAAAAAAATTATAATCATTAATGGAAGCTATTGGTCTTGTAGACCAATTTGTTGACTTTCTCTCTCATAGTCGTTACTCAGCTAGACAAGCCATTTTGGCTTCAATGTTACAACATATTAAACTAAATTACAAGATTTTTTAAATAATTTACAAGTAATTAATGTCCAAAATAACAAAATAACATGAATTACATACATTAAATCATGGAATAGAGTGTCAAACTCATCTCTACAACTTGCATACCTAGATCTATCAATTTCCCTTAAATACTAGTTATGATGAATTTTAGATCCAAAAATTGTGTATTAACATTAAATAATTATATTTAATTAATAATATCCTTTTATATCTTAAAAAAATCCTTAAAAACAAAAACAAAAATTTCTAATGGCAAATATTATACATATAGACCAATCTCGAGACCTCTCTCCTCATAGGCACATCAGAACTAGATAAGTCAACTTTTGACCAACATTTTGTCATATATAATGATATATAAATATTTTATCAAATATTAAAATGTATTAAATTTCATATAAAACATATTAATTTAATTTTATTCATCCCTAATCCATGATGACAAATCCCTAATCATTGTCTCATTTCTACCTAGTTTTCTCACTATCTGCACCATTGGGTCTATTAGTGATACGTCAACTTGTATGAATGGTTTATCATAAAAAATTGATATAACATAATAATAAAACATAATTTATATGAAATAAAAGTATCAAAATTTTTATTCCAATTATTTTCATACTTTGACTTGGTCAACTCTATCTACTACACTAAAATTTTGAGAAATAAGGCCTTTTTTTAAGGTCCACTCATTCACCTGTCAAAAATATTATACCTTGAGAAACCTATAATAGTTGAATACAATATAAAATAAATTATGTATCCATTTTAGATCATTCTTGTAAATTTTTATCAATATCTTCAACATCAGGTAAATGTTAGGGTTCTTTGAGGGTTTAAACCATCTTCCAATCTTAACAATTATTGATAAAAATTAGTCCCACATTCCTGAAAATAATGATTTTAAATTTTATCTAGTACCATTTAACATATACCATTAATGGTTTAATTTCTAATAAATAAGATGCACTTGCCAATGAACACTTGAAAACCCCTCAAGGGTAGACAACTCTTCATTATGTGCACTTGAGAGACCTTAAAACACTTTTTCATGCCTTAACCTTTAAACCATGACTAAAATATCACGTATATTTTTTACAAAACTTTATCAATTATCACATCCTCACACATGCCTTAAAAACTAATCCTGATAGCTCATTAGGCCATGCTCTCACCATCTTGCTTTTTCTAACTAAGTCTTCACACCTCATTAGGTCTTGAAATGACCTTAAAACCTATTTTAATGTGTTTTTCACATAAATTAAATTCTAAAACAACATATCACATTATCATAAAATTTCAAACATCATTTATTTCCTTGAAAACACCTCATGACACATTATTAGGTCAATTAGGGTCTAAAAATAGTCTAGTAGTAGATTTGGGCTTAAGACCTTACTCCTGTAGGCTTACCTTGACATTCTCATAAGTACTCCATCACCCCATATACCTTATAAAATAACCTCACACAATATCTTATGACTTTTTTCATCCATTTGACTAGGCCACCATGCTCAAACCTTCTTATAATGTCTTTACATACCATGACTAGTCTTAAGCTTACTCAAGCACTCTACCTTCATTCCTCTTTTCATGATTTCAACACTTTAATATCATGATAAACATATAAATATCATTTCATACAACATATTATCATGTTCAACCATTTCCATACATCTTCTCACATGCCTGAGACCACTTATCTCACCAAGCAACCAAGCCCATGCTTTCACACATGGTTTTCTCATGATATGACTATGCTTAGGCTACTTAAGCACCTATCCTAAAAGTTATAACTTAATTTTTTTTTTGAAGGATTATACACCTAGATCTCAAGTCCATATAATTCTAAACAACTTCTCATATACCCAAGATATCTCATTTCACCATGATACTTGCACATACCTTCTCATAAGGTATAAACAAGGCTTTATAAGAAACCTTAATGCCTTAACTTATTCATTTAATTTCATGACCTTAACATAACATAAACCAAGTAGATATGAGATATTTCAGCCTATACCCTTTTCTCTCATGATAATAAATACATATTTTCAATGATCATTAGATTATAACAACATACACTCTCTTTCATAGGAACTTCTTGTCACATCAAGCATTAATGACAACATAATTTGACATAAAATTGACATCAATAACAACACTATGGAAATATATAATACCTTACACATTTCTATATCCATGATCATATGTTTCATAATGTACTTAATATTCTATTTTACATGATGTTTTTAATAACACCTATATGTATGTAATAGTATAATATATTGATGGTGCTTAATTCAACTTAATACTTCCACATTGTCACTTACTTAAGTGCATTCCTTATTATCATCTTTCTTTTGGATCATTTTTATATTTTCCTTACCTATTGGCCCTTAAGCCATTATTTGTTGTTTAGAAATTCAAGTGTGTGATTATATGTTGATTAGACATTTGAATATGTCATTTCATTTTTATTATGTAGTTTTTGAACATGTCTCATTTATGATGTATCCTTGGACCATTATGTTTCATTTAATTTAATACTCTTATGTGTATTCTTGATTGTTTGTTGAGTTTGTATTATTAATTTTTAGGTGTTACCATGATCTATAGCATACATCTTAGGGATTTATGTGATCACATGCTACATGATTCATTGATATATATAATTATAAAAGTTATTATTAGATGTTACAAGATTAAAAAAATTATATATTTACCTTATCTATTTAAGGCAAGGTACCCACTAGATTCAGTTTCCCTCACCTCAAAAGGGGGGAATATTAGTGGGGATCTGTCATAATGGCATGACCTCCACATCTACATATCCTCAAAATTTTAGATGGTGTAGGTCATAGAGACATGACCTCAAAACTTAAACAATCTTAGTATAGTTATATGATTTATATATGTACTTTCATCATAATCTTATAAATCACACTAATGTTTCATAGATTTTGGATACATCATTTCAGATTCATGACATGTATATTATAAAAAGTTACATAAAATAGTTTACATTTTTATATATAATTTAGCTTGAGACGTATTATATGTGTGTACGCCATGATAGTGAACTAAAAATTACAAAATTTCCCAATTATATCTTCATATTACTATCACTAAGAATCACTACTTTTAACAAGGAAGTATTATTATCAAACATTTTCTATTTATAAAAGCTAGTTATCTTTATCATTTGGATTTATTAAATAATTAAACATCACCATATTTATTTCTTTGGTTTATTAAATCATCCACCTTTACCATATGTGTAGGATGAATTTATTAAATTACTCATGTCACCATATTATATTCACATTTGACCTATGAAATTGAGATTTATTTATTTCAATGGCCATGTCATAACTCATCCTTATATCATATTGGGTGAATAATACCTTCCAATATCCCTCTTAAAATTTACAAGGTTTAGTTGTGAACTTCTATCAACTTTAATGTTTCATAAAGAACCATATTTACTATGATTAATATGAAAGGTGAAACATGGTTTCATCGACACATAGGTGTACTCCTTCCTATCTCTATCTACTTGCAAGAATTTCAATTATTTAATATTTTATATTATATACACTAATTTATACTATAACATTCTCTTGGATACAAGTCATACACCAAAAAAACACATAGGGTGGACTCAAGTAAAGGAAAGGTGTGTTCTATGTACCTAACTGTGCATTTATTTAATTTAACCAAGTAATTTAATCCTTATGCATTACTATATTAATGTCTTGACATTTGAAAATAAAAATCATGTCTCTACCCTTTAATTTTACACCTTCTACTTGTCAAAAGGATCACATTCATCATCTCACTATGCCTAAATTATTATATTATAATCTGACCCATATCATTCTAATGATCCAAAAAACATGTAGACTATAAAAATCAGAAAACTTTATATACATCATGTTGTCACCAAATCTTTCACTCTGAGGAGGGTGTTCAATCCTCCTCTAGATTTTGGAAACATGAGAATACTTATAGGTATGTGGGTATATTATTGTCACTTGTATTTGACCCCATTGAGGAGATGCCTATATCTCCTCATCCAAGTGGCACAATGAAAACATCTCTCTTGTTGTGGGTAATAATTTTGTTGAGATGAATCTCTAAAAGGGATAGTTCCCTTGATGAACTCTTTAAAACACTCTCTTATCTATCAATTTTTCATGAAAAGGGTTAAAAATACAAACTAAGAAACCATAGGTTATTAACCAATATTATATTTCCTCTTATTGACTGAACTTATACTACTTAGAACTAAACAAGGCTTTTTTCACACAAAACTCATAATTCAAGTTGCATTATCAATTAATGTTTCATAAGTTAGGTTCAATAGAGTATTTTGATACTTAAGAGAGAAATGAATAATTTATTTGTGGAATATAGTCATAAATAACTTGTAATACACCTATACACTTATAAAATATCACTAATAAAGACTTGTAATTTTAGCTTTTTCACACTTGGTGAACAATCAAGGATAACATGCTAGAAAATATCATCTTCTACTAGACAAGACCAACTAGATTGAAACAAAACTCAATTATATAGCATGTAAGCAATAAAAATAGCTTGTTTATTTATTAAATATTCATTTCATTAAAAAATTGGTTAGGGTTTCACCATCAACCAATGGAGGCTACTAAAAAGAACCAAAAGAGTCAATATTTATAGACTTTGAGAGAAGATCAAGACAAGGGAAGTCCAAAGGTCACTTATAAACTTGTAAATATAATAAATTGGGTTAAAATTTCATTCTAAATAGGTATATAACAAACCATTCAATGTTATCAGGACCAAGTGTCCATACAAGTCATGAAACTAATGAAAAGTGGTTAAAGCTCTAAGTCTTGGCTCAGAAAATTGTCATCATAATTTGAACCTATTTGAACATCCCATAAATAAATATGGATATGTATGATGATTTTAATAAGGGTTAATTCATTAAATAATATCTCTCCATGAACTAACTGAATTCCTACTCATCTAGAAACTCCTAGAAGGAAGCCATCACTATCTACAGTATAATAAACTTCTTTTCCAATCACCCCTCACACTTGACCTCAAATTTTGCTTCAATTTTAAATGAAAATACATGGGATTTAGTGAGTTATAATTTTAAATACCATATATATCCTTATAATAATCAATCATTATTTAAAAATTCTCACACTTGGAGTTTTCACTCTTCTCACCTTTATGTCCTCTATGCAAATTTTGATTGGTTGAGGTGAAGATAATTTTTTTAAAAATTAGAAGATTTTACCAAGTTTTAAATGAAAATTATGGGATATATAAAATCTATATCCTTCATCCAAAATTTATTTCATCTTATGAGACCTCTTAGAACCTAGAAAACACAAAAATGGTAAAAACTACCTTATTTTGCATGTTGTCCATACAATTCCGTATATCTCATCTTGGTGGGAGATAACTTGAGGGAGTCCTCTACATAGTCCAATATCTTTATTTTCCAAAATATGTCATTTTAATATCTCTCCATGCTTGTTTTCTCCATTGGGTCCTAGCTGAGGGTTTAGTAGGGTTTTAGGAGTTTTTTGGTCTTAAACTTTGTTCATAATGCTCTAACATTGGAAATACCACTAAATAATACAAAAATGATTCTGAGGGACCCTAATAACCCCTAAAAATTCCTTTTTTCCCATTAAAATACTTATAAAACATATGAGCATTTGAAAACACCTTACTGAGTTTCTCCTTTCTTTTCCTACATGCTTGTACTCATTTTAGTCTTGTATTAGTTTTCATGTAAGTTAATTTGTATAATATGAGTTAAAAACATGTCTATATCCACCTATATAACATTAATAAATAATATATATATATATATATATATATATATATATATATATATATATATATATATATATATATATATATATATATATATATATTCCAACAAGAGCTATAAATGAATATGGACCCCTAATTGGTTCTAGGTCTCCTCAAGGCCTAATAGGTCTATTATGCACCCTACTAGATTTGGTTGCTAGTACTCATATATCATAGTTAGGTTGATTTATTATTTATTTTCACATCTTATTTGAGCTTAAAATACCACCTCATAACCCTCTAAACACTCTTCTTCCCCATTTTCTCTCATCCACCAACTAGGCCTATTGGAAACTTGCCTAGTTAGACTATATAAAAGGGGAATTTGGGTCATAAATAGAGGAATAATATTGTTATATTAATTATCACCACATTTTCACCTTCCATTAACCTCAAAATATGTTTCAATGAGGTTATAAAATATCCATATCAAGTCTTTTGCTCATTTTGCACTCACTAGCACACTTTGCCAAAGCTTGATTTTCCTAGATTGGCTGACCTCTGAGATAAAATAGTGTGTTATATCCCTCATACAAATGGTAAATTTAATATTTTTATAGTTTTTCCAATCCATTATTATAATTTTTACAATTTTTTTGCTGTATTCCATGGTTTAGGTGTCTAACCAACTCTAAATACCCCAAAAAGGCCTCTAAAAAGCCTATTTTCCTACATTTTCCTCAAACCTTCCTAAGAATGACCTCTCCAAGATAATAAAATGCATATATATTGTTATAAAATGTTTAAAATATAAAACTAATGCTACTGGAGATTTGAATTCATCCAAAAACACTCTTTTCCTTATATTCCACATGTTCATCGATTGGATCAAGAGGTTTCCTAACTCATGTACGAATTGATAGCTTTGGCCAAGAAAGGAAGAGTGTATGGACATGTGGAATGGATATTTTATTTTTCATAAAAATTAATTAATTAATAATTTAACATATTAAATTTATTAAAAACTTATCTCTTCACCTAAGCACCTTCAAGTCTTCCTCTCACCTTCATATCTAAGACTGTAACATGGTGGCTATAGGTGAACATAGGGGTACAAGAGATCATTTGGATATTTGTATCATGATGTTTATAGTTCATTAAGTTACCATAAATTTTATTGAGATTAACACATTCATGTAAAATATTCCAAACTCCCCCTTGGGCCTCATATGCGCTTCTTAGTCAAAACTAGGTACCTCACTCTACTTTGACTGGGACACCCTGAGTTTGCCCCTACCTATAGGTTAATTTTCTTCATGTATATTTTATTAATATAATTGAATTCATGGATAAGGTTCCTAGTTATTTTTTCTTCACATTAAATTTCATAAGTATCCAATATACACCTTAAACTCATTAGATAAAGTCCTCTCCAAAATGACTAAGCAACTCTGATGTAGACTGTTGCATGTAGGTGTCCATGCTTATAATTGGATTGTAAATGATGTTAAAATACTCCATTTAAACCCATTTAGGTCATAAAAATTTATTTATCAACATGAAAATCACTCTAAGTGACTAATAACCACACTTACACATTCATGTTAGCTTTTTCTTGTTGACTGAGACACTTTGCTCTCATTGATTCCTATAACAGTTATTACTTCAAATGAGTCTAGTAAAGATGATAAAGAACCTTCCTTGAACCATTTTTTATCAAAAAATTTATAATTTGTCTTTCACTCACATTTTTAGGACCTTAAAGTATCAAAAAGGCATTAAGGTTGGGGTCATTGATCTAACCCTGATATAGGTGTGTGTTTTCTATACAAGAGACACTTGTATATAGTCATGGGGGTTACAAGGGATGATTTAAATCCTTTATTGACTAAATTCATTCAATTAATCTAATAATCCATATATTTAAACCATATTATCCATGAGAATGTTCAATGTTTCTCCCTATGGTGTCAAAAGGTCATTTACTCCTATAGGACTGTAGACTTCAATGAAATATTTCAGTGTTTTCTTAGGCATGTTTGAGGTCCAAAATAACATACATTCCCTCAATATATAACCTTTATTATTTTAATTGGTTTATTATATTCTATGGGATATAATATACACCTAATTATATGTCATAAGACCATATACCACCATGTTTTAAGATACTCACAAAAAGCTTTTTGGTCTTTATTTTGTCATTTTAGGGAAAACATCCCGAAACCCAGTCTCTTATCTTCCAAAATGGTTCCACACTCCTTCAATTTTAGACACTTTCCAAGTATTTTCAAATATTCCTCATCATATAAATATCTAAAATAAGTGTCAAGTTATTTCCATTTCTTCATATAGGCTTTTGCACCCTACTCAGCCACCTGTAGGTGGATGTTTTGATACACCCTGATGAGCTAAAAACTAAAAACAATGAAACTCCTCATTAATATGAAACTTATATGATATTATACAACATAATAGTACACATTTATTAGTTTTAATAAGTTTTAACACATGTCCACCTCTCCACACATCAACATGACAGGAGAAAGGCCTTGTAGGTGTGCATTAGGATGTTTTATGCAGGTGGGACATGGAATTGGGTAATAAAATGTCAAGGAGTATGTTAAAAACCACTCAAATGAATTTTTAAACCTTAAATTAAGTGTCATACATCAAGGACACCCTAAAAATAGATTTAGTACACCTTTTACAACATGAAAATCACTTGCATACATGTAATAGAGCAATCAAGAACATCAAATGATTGTTTGAGCATGGTGAATATTCTTGGGATCAAACTTGCACTTTATAAAAAATGAAATGAGATTTATTAAATTCTTGATTTCTTGTATAATTGATACACTATGAATACAACTCTAGGAACAAGATAGACAAGACCATTCATGTGACTACAACTAAAGTTAGGCATGGAGTTAACAATGTGGAATGACAAGTTTATAAGCTACCCAAGACATGAAATTGTGAAACCAAACCATGTTAGGATTTAGTCACATGACCCAGATACTTTTGGAACACTATTTCCTATCTATATGAGACCCTTATAGGAGAAAAACACTTAGTAAACAAAAAACACTTTAGCTAAAACTGCACATGGTGACACCTTATTTAATCATGGACTGACTTGCTCATCTAAACATTATGAAAGATGAAAATAATAATGTATACCATATAAAAATTAATTAAAAATTATATGGAGATAACATCACTCACTAGTTTATACATATTGGACCAAAATAGAGAAAAACCCATAGGGTGTATGAAATAACTACCTGAAAGTACAATCAACTTCATGAGGATGGTTCATGAAGTAAAAGAAACCATTATTTAAAATATTTATATTTAAATTAATTAATTTTAGTTTAATATAACCTTTAAAAAGTGTTTGACTTGAAACATCTTTAGATATCCATATTAATAAAAAACTTGAAAGTCACTTCTATGTGTCTAAGAAACCAAGAAAGCTACAGAATAGTTTTGGCTTCAAAATGGAATTTATACAGTTAAAAAAATATTGGGATGAGTGTTAAGAAGTTTTATAGGCCTTACATGATCTTCTCCCATGTTTCAAACTTCCCCATGAGCTGTACAAGTGTCATTTTCTCCATTTTTTAGTTAGTTTCTATAATTTCAGTTAGATAACCTATAATATTCTGATGTAACTGACAGCCTTTATATTTATACTTACTTATTTGATTATTTAATTGAAAATATGACACATAATCACCTTTGGAACCATCCCACTTGCATTAATGACCCTTAAAAGCAAATAAAATGACCCCAAATTAACAAACTGACTAATATAACTAAGACTAAGGCTAGGATGACCTTAAAACATCATGTAACATGCAATACACCCCATGAAAATATATTAGACCTAATAAAAGAATTTAAAACCAATTTTTTACCTAGGGGTTCCCAAATTTGACCTAAAAATCAAATTTGGTTAACATGTACCTATAATAGAGTAGACCTCTAGGTTAAGGGCTAGCTCCCTTAATATACCTTGAAGTGCTTATCACCTAAACTAGTTGATTATTTTGGGGAAAAGGGATAGGAGATTGTATGAATTGAAAATAATATAAGGGGTTGATACACCAGAAGGGTTTCCAAAATAACACCATATTTCTCTCATGAATAAAAAAGACATTTAAATTGGCTTCCAAGTCGTAAGAGGTTTAATATAAGTGTTTCAACATAGAGGTGATATGCATGAGAAAACATAAAGTAAGTGAACTAGATGGAATATTTCACACTCTAATAATAATTTTACACTTTATAAGGAGTTTAAAACACTAGATACACTCTGTATGACCCATTATAATAGGAACTCCGCCATAAACATGAGAAGATAAAGGAAGCAATGATAGAATATTATCACTTAGCATAACCATACATTACTTTTCACACTTAGACAAATGTTATTGAACTCAAAACCAAACTTTAATTTATTATTAAAATTAAAAATAAAATGTCATTTTAGTATGGATTTACCATACATGGTGTGGTATTAATCTACAAGAGCCAAAATGGCTACTACTTATAGAATTAGAGAGAGAGAGGATAATAGAATGAAATCCAAGATTCACTACAACATGTGTCATGTTGATAAAAGGAGCTATTACTATAGGATAAAGTAATATTAAATAGACCATGTAATTTAATTTAGGATAAATGTCCCTCAAAATATGAAACTCCTAAAATGTGGCATAAAACTCCTCATTTGCATGCCTATAAAATTGCCTTCATCATTTGGCCTTCTTGGAACATCCCAAAATAGACTAGAGCCATATATTATGATTTAACTAAGAGGTAGGGGTTGTAGACATGCTCCAAAATTCATTATTTTCATTTGTAATCATCAAGATTCTTCTGGACATGAGTCATCACTGTCTGTAGTCTAAGGAACTCCTCTTTTACTCACTTTGTACACTTGGCACCAAATTTGGTATTAAATTTTCCAATCTGATCCATACAAAGGAGTGTATGACACATTTTAAGACCTCTCATGGCCTTAGATTCTCTATGAAGTCCTTAAAAGGCCTCCCTTTTCACTCTCTCATTAACTTATTCACTATGCCAATTTTGACTAGCTAAGATGAAGGCACTTGTGAGATTAGTTGAAGCATGAAATGGCCATGGTGAGTTAGTATAAGTCCTAATCTCTCTCTCAAAATGGACTGAATCTTTTGAAATCCTTTCATACCTATAAAATAACAAAAATATCAATAAAATACATTTTAATCTCTATCTATATAGGTAGGGTAAAATTAAAGATGATGGGGAGGAACCCTAGAGAGTCATATGCAACCTCCAATTATCTCCCAAACCATTCTAGTTCATGTAGATGCCCCTTCTCCTTCATTTTCCAATCAAGTTACTATAAAGGGTTTTAGAAGGTTTAGATTACTTTTTCCCTCTATATACTTTTTATATAGTTATAATGTTGGATTTGTAAACAAATTACACAAAAACAATGTTAAGGGCCTCCTTCATCATTCCTCAACTCCTTACACTCCCATGCAATGCCTCTAAATACATGTGAGCTCTCAAAGTTACCCTTTGAGGCTTTGTTCTTCATTTTTCTTGAGTTGTTTTAAGATAGAAAATGGGTTATCTATGGTTTTCACTACATTACAATAGCTTTAATATTCCTTTTAACTCCCAATAAACCTATTCCAAGGTTTTGGAATGTTCTTCTAGCCCTAAAAATGATGTTTGAACCCTATTAGGCACTAGGCCCAATCAAGACCTAATAGGTCTATCTGCAACTTCATGGGTTTCGGACACTCTGACATGTTTCTCACCTATATTAGTTTTTTTTATGTCATTAAATGTTTGATAAAAATCTTAACATCCTTATTCAAGTCCCCATGAATATTTATCTCACCCTTTCATCATTTTCCCTCTAAAACTACAGATTTGCATCTTTGGGGAGTGCCTTATATCTAAGACAAAATAGATGGAAATTTAACCATTGAAATGAAATAAATTATGATATTAATGGATTATACAAGTCATATATACAATCTATGAATGGTTTCAGATCTTTACCATACCATTATACCCTCTAGACATATCAAAACCTCTAGGCAGACTCTCAAATGTATCATTGTGTGCAGGGTTATGACTATCAACTGTATGTTATTGTGTATGTATTTTCACATAATTTATTTATAATATATGAGGGTCTCACAAGGTTGGTATATAAATGGAAAAGGTTCTCAAAAATTACTTACTACTGAATCCTTACCAAACACTTCAACATAGGCCTTGCTCTTTAATTGGGTACAAGTGTTGACTATGTTTCTCCTTCCTATAGGTGAACTCTACCTATTAGATCTTGTATTAATTTCCAAAATAACTTATTTATCTTATATATTATGATATAATTATTCTAATTTTTCATATAATTCTTTGGGTGAGGCCAACATCAAGACTATTCATGCTCATATGTCATTGTTATACCATAGTTTGATGTAGTTTATTGACTTAGAGCAAAAGGGGAGTCCTGTAGGTGTAGATGAACTATTGAAAACTAATATTTAAAATTATTTTATCCTTTGAATTTATAAAAATACCTTAACTTAACAATTATTTGTGTTTTTAGGCTTAGTATTATGAGCTTTAGTGAGTCACCTGCAGTCAGGATACAAGTAATTTTTATGAGTAACGATGCACATGTAAGTGATGATGGAGGTAAATACCTTGATCGCCAACATAATATTATGGTATTTTAACCAAAAAAGGTTTTATAAAATAAAACATACCTCCTAACATTAATATATGCCTCTATAATGCAACTTTGGATGTAGAGGCACTTGAAACTCAAATCTAGTAGACAACACTAAAAGAATGGAGTGACCAAATATGTAACTTTGGAGACTTCTAGTATGAACACATATTAGATAAAATACTCACTTAATTTTACAAGACATTATATTAGGATATGGTTACAAGGTATCATAATTTGTATTGAACAAAACTATATGCAACATTGTTATATATTGACACCAAAAGTACTCAGACCTTTGTTTTATAACTTTTAAAAAACATGTCCCTAAAACACAATTCCTTTACTTGAGGTAACTTCATAAGTATTCATTATTGTCTAATGTATCTAAAATAGTTTCCAAATTAAATTCAACATCCACAAAACTTCATGATGGTTCTAAAAACATGTGCACACACCTTTGAACAACACTTTCAAATCATTGTGGGGCCACCTATAGGTGTGATTTTCTGTATGCAAGTAGTGATTGTGACAAAGTTGAAAATATGCATCATATACAAATATTAATTGATTTTTAGACATTATATAAACCTTTAAATGTACTTTTTAACCATGGATAACCTAATTCAACACAAATACTCCCTTTAAATGTGATTGGTCTTCTTAATAACACTTATAGGTCCTCATTCATGGTGGATGGGTGTGCATACATGAGTATTAACTATCATAATCCATAATTTTTAATTTTAAAGTATTTTATTCATTATTCATGACTCAAGGATGTTATCAACACCTTCAACTCTCCATTACACTTTTACCACCACATTTAGAGCTGAAAACATCTCCTTTAGCTGACTGTGTTTGATAGTCATTCTAAGGAGTTAATTGTGAGTCCTTCTTGACTAAAACATTAGTGATGTTGGTATTAGAGAGTAAGTATAGGAATAATGAAGTTTTCATTACATATAATATTTATTAAACATAAAATCACATTGATTTTAGGCTATTTCAGAGAAAGAAACCTTCTGCAAGTATTGAAACTTGACTTTAAACTCATTGGTAACATCAACATGCAAACTTGAACTATTTGGCTCATGAAAACAACTAAAAACATGAAAAAAAATATTTAACACATGAAATTATTAATTACACTTATTTTATAAGCAAATTAATCAATTGAGTTATATAAACTATCTCAAATAGGAGTAAAACCTGTAGGGTGTGGGAAATAACAAGCAAAAATGGATAGTCAATTTGTTAAGGACAATTTATAAAGTATTATAATTATTCCAAATACAAAAATGAAAATTAATCAGACCAAGTTTACTATCCACCACAAAATTCATTCGACCTAGAAGTCTTCCTATTGGTTTTACCTTCTAAAGACCTTTTGATTAGTTTTATGTGCATATTGGAGTGATGGAGAGATATAATGGTTTTGGCACTTTTTTGTAATTTCCGAAGTAGATAAAGTGTGTAAATGGAGTGAAGTAAGTTTAAATTTAACTCCATAATCTCCTCCTACATGCCACTCTCTCACATAGACCATAAAACCTTTGAAACTCTCTCTTTCTCACATGTTTTCTTGATTTTTAGTTAACATCTACAAGTTTCTATTAGTACTAACATTCCTAACAAGGAATATTATAGTGAATGACATGAGGGAAATTTATAAGTAATTTATAACACTTTTATACCTAATTAAAATATACCACCTTTATTTATGACCCATATATGACCCCTAAGTGACATAAAATGACATAAAGACTAAAATAGACTATGACCAAGGATAGAAGCATATGAAATGACATAAAATAAACTATGATAGACCCTATGACATTATAATATACCCTTATATCATGTTTTTTAGTATAGGGGGTTGACTCATTTTGACTTTTGGTCAAAATGGTCAACATTCTTGGTGATTTCCCAAGGGTGATACACTCATTATGGCAAGAATAATATCCTAATCTTGTCCATTAGGCCATGGAGTCACATGTACACTAGTTTTAAATATAATTTTCCTTTAAAACAACACAAAAAATAAATAAAATACACAATTAAAATGACACACATGTGTTCTAATATAACACTTATGGAACACAAGGTAGACTGCAAAATGAGTAGGAAGGTCCACCATAATAATGTCTTAGATGATAAGAAAACTAGGACAATCATGAAAGAAAAATTTAAAAAAAGTTATTAAACCTATTTTATTAGTAGGTGTACCATCTATATATATCACTTATTTTATATGGGGTTATTATTTTGGGCCCAATTTATCAGCTAAAACCTTAGGCAGGACTGATGTAGAAGTACCACTATCAACTATGCAATTGTGGACTAGTTTATTGCCCACTATGAGAGTGAGATATAAAGGTGGAGGATTATCAACTTTATTTGATGGTTCAAAAATTTTATTAGGTAAAATTTTAATAACATAACCATGACATTGACTTGAAGGTGAAAGACTAGTAGGAATAGTGGATAACTCATTTGTAAAAGTTCTTTTTGGTTTCGCATGTGAAGGACATCCCATAAAGAGATAGATGTTTTGAAAAAAATTAATTATTCAAATACATTTATGAAAAAATTACTCACCTTATCTTGAGTCTTTAGATTCAAATGAGTTTTTGAAACTTGAGGATTTAAATTACCTTGAGTAGACCTTCCAATGTTATGATTTGAAGGAGGTATATGATCATTATAGACTACCATACTTGCATCCATGCTTTACTACCTTGGAGGAAGATTACATTAAATTTTAGGAATGTTATTGTCACATCAAAGAGCCTTCACTCATGACCATTAGGTTTTATACAATAAAATTTCCTTAATTGAGCAAAAAAGTATCTTCCTGTAAAAAGTTGGTGAGGATTTCTCCATGTTGTTGTCAATCCTCATTTTTTGTACCATGAAATCATCTTTAATTGATAAGAGATGAGTGAATCCTCCTTGAGAAACTATATATTTCTCTCCACTTTCATTTCCATCCATTAATTAGCTTTAATTCTAATATTCTCATTGCACCGGTACCATCTCTCTTATGTTGTACATAGACTTGGGATTGTACACATTTGTAGGCCTATTTAAGTTAGGTTTACTTTGACCTATTACTCTCCCATATTATTAACCATATTTATATTTCTAGGGATAAGGTCTTAAATAGGGACCTTTTGCCTATTGTCTTGCCTAGTTTGAGCCTATATGGCTAGGAATCTTGCTCTCAAATCAACATCATCTTTTGACTTCTTAGGATAAGTTTTAGGCTTGGAATTAGCATTAATAATTTGATAAATATTTTAATTAGTAGTATGAATATTAGGAACTAATGTAATTATCAATTTATGAGGTATTTTTATAGCTTGAATTAGGCCATTATCATCTCTAATGGTAAGTTCATATGCTTTGGTAAGAGTGAAACCACCTATGGATTGATGAATAATAGAAATATTATTACAAGTGGATCTCAAGTATGTATGGAAGACAAAACTAGTAGGTTATCTCATGGGAGGAGGCAATGTATACGGAGTCTTTTGAAACTTTTAATTGAAGTCATGTTTCATTTCCTTGGGAGCTCTTTTGATCTAATTGAGCTAATGTATGAGATAAGTATGGTCACTTTAATATTTAAACCTTGAAGTTAGAAACACTCCAAAGTCATCCCATGATGTGATGAATCCATTGGGAAATGTCGTATACCAATCAAGTGCTTTCCCTGTAAGGGACATGGAAAGGAGTCTACTAGAAATATTTTCCTCAGTGACATTTTAGAAACTAAAAAAACTGGAGATATCCCTAATGTGTTCACTATATGTGACATGAATTTTGTCATTCAATATAGGCACACACTTTATATCATTATGAGGAATACCATCATAAGCCTAAAGGTGAATTGGATTTTTAGTTTTAAAGGCAAGAAAGGCATGCTTCCTAGCCATTTTTTCAATATCTTTAATTTATTTAATATCTTAACTTTATTGGATAGAAAAAAATTCTTTATTTTTAAATGGTAGATGAGGATGAGGGTGTTGAACTTCAAGGGGAATTTTTGGTTGAATATGTGGACTGGTAGGATTGACAACTTTTCTATATGATGAATTATTAAGGTCCATAAATTATAAGAGAAAATTTATGACAAAAAAATGGCCTTGAAATATATTTTAACTTGAATGGAATTCCAAAATGATGAGTATCACATCAATTTATAGCTGATGTTGTTAAGACCATTATTTACCTTGACAAGTTGTCTTGAAGACAATGGGTCCCACCTAGTGTGCCAAAATTGTTATCACCAAATCTTGCACCCTATATAATGGTGTTAAATATTCATCTAAATTTGTTAAATATGGTAATATGTTTAGGTATGTGGGTGTACCTATAATAGAATTAGACCTCTAGGTTAAGGGATAGCTCCCTGAATATGCCGTGAAGAGCTTATCACCTAAAATAGTTGATTATTTGTGGGAAAAGGGATATTAAATTTAATGAAATGAAAATAATATAATTGGGTGATACATTATAAGAGTTTACACAAGACTGTCATACTTATATCACTAAGAAATAAGAAATACAAATTGGCTTATAAGTTTTAAAAGGTTCTAACATAAGTGTTTCAACATAGAGGTGATATGCATGAGACAATATAAGGTAAGTGAACCAAATGGTATATTAAACACTCTAAAAATAATTTTACACTTTAAAATAAGTATAACACACTAGATAAACTTTATATGACCTATTAGAATATGAAGTCTTGCATAAGCATGAGAGGATAAGGGAAGCAAGGATAGAAGATTATCACTTCACATCACCATACATTACTTTTCACACCTAGACAAATTTTAATGAAATAAAAACCATACTTGAATTTATTTTTCAAAGGAAAAATACAATTTCACCATACATGGTGTGGTATTAGTATACAAGAGCCAAAATGGCTACTACTTATAGAATTATAGAGAGAGAAGAAGAGAATGAAGTTCACGAGACACTAGGACATGTGTCATGGTAAGAAAAAGAGTTATAAATATATTATAAATTAATATTAAATATACTATTAAATTTAATACATTAAAAATTTCCCTTAAAACATGAAACTCTTAAAATGTGGATAGAACTCCTCATTTACATGCCTAAAAAATTGCCTTCATCATTTGGCCTTCTTAAAACATCCCATAATAAACTAGGGATAGATGTGATGATTTAAATAAGAGGTAAAAATTATATACATACTCTAACATTAATTTGGTTAATCCCTAATCATAATGATTATTTGAAACATGAGCCATAATTGCATGTAGTCCAAATAACTCCTCTTTCACTTACCTTTACACTTGGCACCAAATTTGGACTTCAAATTTTAAATAGAATCCATACATAGGAGTGGTGACACCTTCTATGACCTATAATTTACTTATATTCCTTAGATATTCATTGAACGACCTCCCACGTGAAGTTTTCACTCTCTCACTAGCTTGAACACTATGTTAGTTTTGACTAGTTGAGATGAAGGCAATTGTAAAGGTATTTCTAAGATTAATTGAAATATTAAATGAACATGGTGAATTATTTTAAGTCCTAATATATTTATCAAAGTTTATTGTATCTTTTTAAACCCTTCATACCTACACAACATCAAAAAAAAATCAATAAAAGACATTTTCCACCCTATCTATATAGGTAGGGTACAATTCATGCTGATCAGGAAGAGCCATAGAGAGTTATATACAACTTATAATCATCTCCAAAGACATTTTAGTTCATCTATATTCCCATTTTACTTTGTTTTCCCAATCATGTCACTACCAAGGGTTTTGGAGGGTTTAGAGTACTTTTGCACTCTAAAGATTATTCATATACGTCTGACATTATATTTTCAAAAAAATTAAACAAAACCAAAGTTTATGGCCTCCATCATCATTCCTAAACTCCTTATACTCCCATGTAAATCCTCCAAATAAATGTGAGCTCTCAAAATTTTCCTCTTGATCTTTATTCTTTATTTTGTGTAGGCTTGAGTTGGTTTGAGATAATAAATGGATTTTTTATGGTTTTCTTTACATTATTATAGCTTTAACACTCATTATAGATCCCCATAAACCTATTCCAAGGATTTTTAATTTTCCTCTATCCCTAGAAGTGAATTTTTGAACATATTAAGCATTAGGCATAATCAATACCTGATAGGTTTATTTGCATGTTCATTGGTTTATAATAACCTGACATGTTTCACACCTCTATTAAATGTTTTTTTATGTTTTTAGAGGTTTGGTAAAAATATTAAAATCCTTATAAAATACCCCATTAATCTCTATCTCACCCTTTCATCATTTTCTCTTTAAATGTGCAGACCTACATCTTTAGGGAGTGCCCTCTATCTGAGACAAAATCAAGGTCACTTTACCTATTTACATAGATTAAAGGATGATATTAATGGATTATAAAAGTAATATATATATATATATATATATAAAATTTATGAATTTTTTTTTAGCTTTACCATACCATTAGACCCTCTAAATATCTCAAAACCTCTAGGCAGACTGCAAATATCTCATTATGTGGAGGGTTCTAAGCATTAACTATAGGTTTTCATGTAGGGATTCACCATGATTTGTTTATAATATATTATTATCTCAAAAAATTATTATATAAATTAAAAAAATTATCCAAACCTACTTACCACCTAATCTTTTCCAAACACTTCAACGTAAACCTTGGTCTTTAACTGGGTATAAGTGTTGATTGTGTTTCTTCTGCCTATATGTGAACTCTACCTTTTAGATATTGTATTCAATTACATAATAACTTCTTGATATTATATATGATCATATAAAAATTCTAATTTTTAATATCATTATTTTGATGACTCTTACATCAAGACTAGTCATGTTTATATGTCACTATTATACCACATTCAATTGTAGTTAACTATCTTTGAGCAAAAGGGGAGTCATGTAGGTGTTGATAAACTATTAAAAAATCATATTACACAAAATTATATCCTTTTTATTCTTTTAAATATATTATCTTAACAATAATTTTTTTCTATAAGATTAATATCCCCAAGGTTTACTTTATACACTTTAGTGAGTCACCTATAGTCAGGTTATAGGTGACTTTTCTGAGCAAGGATGCACTTCTAGGTGTTGATGGACGTCAATACCTTTCTCTCCAACCTATTTTTATTATATTTGAACCAAAATTTTCTTTCTCAACTAAATAACTCCACATAACATGAATATATGCCTCTATACTAAAACATTGGATGTAGAGGTCACTTGAAGCTCAAATCTTGTAGACAACATTGAAAGAATGCAGTGAATAAATATGTAGTTTTGGAGTCTTCTAGTATGAAATAATATTAGATAAACCACTCACTTAGTTTTTAATTATGTTATCTTATGATATTTATATAAGTTGTGACCATTTGAATTGATCAAAACTATATGCAACACTCATATATTGACAATAAAAGTTCTCAGGGCTCTGTTTTAGAACTTTTAGGGAACTTGTCCCTAAAACACAATCATTTTACTTGAGGTAACTTATCAAGTTTTATTTATAGTCTAATGTATAAAACATGGTTTCCAAAGTAACTTAAACATCAAAAAACATCATCATGGTTCTCAAAACATGTCCACACACCTTTGAACAATACTTTCAAATCTTTGTGGGGCCACCTATAGGTGTGCATTTCTATATGCAAGAAGTGGGTATGAGAGGTTTGATATTATGCATGATATATGAGTATTAAATGAGGTTTATACATTTTTTAAACCTTAAAATTGACTCTTTTCAAATTTTATAACCTAATTCAACTCAGACAATCCCTTTCAATGTGATTGGTCTTCTCTATAACACATGTAGGTGCTCATTCATGGTGTATAACTGTTCATACATGAAGATTACTATCAAAGTCCATAATTTATAATTTTAAAGGTATTTTATTTATTTTTCATGCTTCAAGGATGTTCTCAACACCTTTATCTCTAGATTACACTTATATGACCATGTTTAGAGTTGAAAACATCTCCTTTAGTTGACTGTGTGTGACGTTCATTGAAAGGACTTGACTGTGAGTCCTTCTTGACTAAAAATTTCATGAAGTTAGTATTATAGGGTAAGTATGGGAATAAAGATGTTTATATTACATATAATATGCATTTACCTTCATATCACACTAATTTGAGGCTATTGCAGAGAAAGAAACCTTTTGTAAGTATTAAAACTTGACTGGAAACTCTTTTGTAACATCAACCTACAAACATGTACTATTTGAATCATGAAAATAACTCCACACATGAAAAAAAAGATTTAAAACTTATTAGGATTGACTTCACATATTATATAATAAAATTCATCAATTGAGTTATATAAAATAGATCAAATAAGAGCAAACCCTATAGGGTGTGAGAAATAAATGGAAGAAATGGATAGTCAACTTGTTAAAGACAGATTATAAAGTATAGTAAACCATTATTACAAATAAAAACATGAAACTAAATCATACCAAGTGAACTATCCACCACAAAAATTAGTTTACCTAGAAGTCTTCTTACTGGTTGTATAATCCAAAGACATGTTGACTAGTTTCATGTGCATAATGGCGCAATGGAGAGATATAAACGTTTTGGCCCATTTTTGGCACTTAAGAAGAATATCAAGCATGTAAATTGATTCAAGGAAGTTTAAATTTCACTCCATAATCTTATCCCATGTGACACATTCTCTCATAGGCTGGAAACCTTTTGAAATTCCATCTTTTTCACTTGTTTTATTGATTTTTAGTTAACACATAGAAGTTTATATTAGTAATGACATTTCTGACAGGTAACCTAACATGGAATAACATGAGGGAAATTTATAAGGACTTTATAACACTTTTATACCTAATAAAACTATATTTCCTTTACTTATGACCCATATATGTTCCTTAAGTGACATAAAAACTAAAATAGACTATGACCAAGGCTATAAGCATATGAAATGACATCAAATAAATAATGAGACACCATATGAAACTATAATATACCATTATATCAAGTTTTTACTATAGTGGGTTGACTTATTTTGACTTGTGGTCAAAATGGTCAACACATCCTTCACTATTAGTTAAATATATATACAAGATTTCTAGCCTTGTAGACTCTATTGGACATAGGCAAATACTAACATTAATGATAGTATCTTAATCCTTATTTAGTGTACAATTATCAAACATCATAATAATTGAAAACTATTCAAAACTTATAGGTTAGAATATTTCTATTATTGATCCCTACCATGAGATATTTTCAAAAGGTTTGGTATAAATACAAGTCTAAGGCTTCCCATTGTTGATCTATAAAATACCAATCAAGAACCTACCAAGTTTCATTCAATCAATAAAAAAATGGACTTATTATACTCTATTAATCCCTATTTATATATTAGTCATATGAAAATTCATATAAAAGGTTTGAAGCATAGAAATAACATGCCATGAGTATTATTTTTCAAGTTACAATCTATATCACTACATGCATTTACATATATCATATCCATATATAGGGGAAAATATATATATTTTTGAGGCCATTCTTATACTATTGGATATTTATTAAACATTCATTCATATAGGGTTATTTTAGGTTAGATCAACATGATGATTCCAATAAACCATTTTTGTCGAAACTCATTCTAAAGGTGAAGAAAGGTGAAGAGCTAGGGTTTGATCAATAAGAAGAGAGTGATAATAAATAATATATATTTGAATACATCATCAAAAATGTGAAAAAAAATCTATAATGGCTAAGTTTGTCATGTTTATATCAATTAGATATTACATATAATATATTGGCATCACTGTTAGCTACCCAAGTTACACCTTTATTGAAGAAGACTATTCAAACCCTCCCCAAACTTTCACTAACATGTGATTGACCTATAGGCTATGGGTTACATGTTGTCTAGGACAAACCTCTAGTTTTATGGGGCTATCTCCCCTAATTTCTCACTTAAAATATTTCTCTAAGACCTAACTCTATTGGGATGAAAAGGGAAAAGAGATTTCATATATAAAACCTACACTAAAGTGGTGATGTACCAATATGACAATTCCATCCACTCAACTTAAAATCAAAAAACACTTAATGAACTGAGAACAGGATTGAACCACTATGTCCAATGGTCTCTAGGCATCAATATTTCATTTAGAGGTTGATCTTGGATGGATAAATAATAATGGCAGTGAGAGAAAAGTTTAATTTTAGACACTTACATTCATAACTCCACTCATAAACTCAACCATCAATATTATCACACACTACACAACCTACATAGAACACTTGTTAGAATCTAGGTGAAAGCATTGGATCTATATAATTTAAATTGGACCACTTAATCATATCATAAAAAATACACACAATATAATATAATCATAAAGAATCATAAGCAATCCATTAACTATCCAAGAGGTCTCATAGATTAAATATTAGGCAGAGTTTCCTCATGCTTAAGAGACGGATACAATACAAGGGAATAAGGCCTAAATAAATAATAGAATAGAAGAGAGAGAAGGAGAAATGTGTCATAGAGGTGAGATAAAGTTGTCATCAATAACTATAATCTACTCAAATAGTAGTTACATTAGTTATTTAGTCCTCTTTCTAACCTTATCCATGTGTAGCTCCTCTTGATTGGGGTCTTCAATGGATATTAAGCATTGAAATAGGATAATGGAGGCTATAACTAACCCATTTGATTCCTTTTGAATAATTACAAATCCCAATAAATTTAAATTTCTTCATATTATGGTAATTAAAAGGTGTAAATAAGGGCAACTAGGACTTCAAGAGGCATTGAGCAGTGTATCTCCATTTCATGCATTGATCAAAATAGATAACTACCTATAAACTATCATCATGGCTATGAAGATTGTCTAACTCACCCTTAACATTAGTTACCTAGTATAACTACCTTGCATTAACTCCTTATACCATCCTTCTACACCAACCTTCAGCCTTTTGTTGACCAAAAATGACAAAATAAGCCAATTAGGCCTAATATCTTGATTGCATATGTGTTGGCTACCATGAAACCTACAAGAAAATTTATAAACCTATGGATAGGATTGTTCTAAGTTTAGATCAATATTACTTATAAATTCACTTTCCCTAGTTGACTAGTCCACCTTTTTCTAACATTTAAAGACTATATATTTTGAATGAACTTGTAGAGGAACTTATAGATGAATTTTTGGACATTTTATGATTTGATGAGATGAGTCAAGTCCCAAGCCATCCTCTCCAAAGATTAGAATCTTCTCAAACAAATCTTAACCATTTTTTGTATTCATTTTCTTGGAAAAGTTTAGTTTTCTATAAATTTTGTACAAATTCCATACAATGGAACATGTTCTCCTATTATTTTAATTGACATCCCAGGTTCTTGTAATGTGATTATATGGTGTTAGGATTGCAAAATATTAAGATTTACAAAACTGGATCTGGCTAGGGTTTTAGAGAAATTTTGGTTATCCATTACTCTTAATAATGATTCATATAATACAGACCCTTAAATCAAAAATTCATGACATTTATTTTAGGTACATGGACTCCCTCAACTTTATTGATGATCTAGAGTCCCCGAGTAAAGAGTGTGCCAAGATGTGAACATAAAGAAGTAGGCTTGTGTTATTTTACAAATAATTTGAACAAGAACATAGTCTTAGAATTTATTCCTATATGTGAGATATTTAATATATACCATTACACCATGGATATTAAGTATGTTTGGGTACCTAAATTTTGATAAGATCATTTACTCTATGTATTATTGTGATGAAATATCCAAGTATTGAAACAAGCAACTTGAATGACTGTGTACACTGTGGGTTCTTGGCTAGGGCCTTGAGACCAAAATAAATATTTATTTGAATTATATTGTATAAATAAACTCCCTTAGGGTCTATAACACCCTTTTATATCCTCTTATGTTCCCATGTTTTCTCTAAGATTTTATATCTACAACCGTGGTGGAGGTGTTATCTTGAAGCCTTTAGATGGCTTTGGGCCTTGTGGACCTTAACTAAGATTGTGTCAATTTGAGTTGGATTGGTGGATTTAAAAATATATAAGAATTTTTATACTCCTATTTCCACCTTCCCATTATGATATTCAATTATTACATACCTTATTCAACCCAAGACACCTCTACACCTTTTTATGCTCTTATTCAGGGTTTATAGCTCATGGTGACAGTCTGACCTTAAGGCATAGGTTATTGATCTTATCCTTAGTTTTATGATATAGAAAATTCATGGGTACCCATAAATATCACCTCGAATTTATAATTTTTTCTCACTTCTGTTCATGCTTTCAGAGTTCAAGTTTCAACCGTGTTCTCATTGTCTCATATGAATGGTTATAGGCAATAGTCAACATTGTTAAATCTAACTGACTGGGGATTGGGGTTTGAAGAGACTTACAATTTCTATTGAGTTAAAAATACATATTATATACCTATATTATCATATTTACATTTCTTTTATACCTTCTTATAGATGCCACTATGGTCTAGACCTTCAACTTTACCCATGCAAAAGTTCTTAGCTTGTACACATAGGCATATTTAGGCCTATTAGGTCTAATAGGTCTGTGTGGTCAACCTAGTATATCCCTATATTAGAATATTTAAAATTATTTTATACCTTATTATAGATGACACTATGGTTTATACCTTTAACTTTACCCATGCAAAAGTTCTTAGCTTGTGCAAATAGGCCTATTTAGGCCTATTAGGTCTAATAGGTCTGTGTGGTCCACCTATCTATTTCTATCTCAAGGGATACCTTACTTAAATCAGGGTATATTGAGTTTACTTTAGAAAAAAATTAATAAACCAGTGTTATTATTTATGTAACCATTTACTTAGAATTGCCCTTTTGGCCTAGAGGGTCTCACTACCCTGTTAAAGGTTCTTTTAGACATAATAATCCCAACAAGACATTAGACCCTTATATATATCTCACTATTTAAATAAATTTTTGAGATATATGTAACACCATTTTAATTACTTTCCTAGGCATCTAATGAATCTAAACAACCACTTAGACCTATAAATTTCTCTCACACTTATAGTTATTCTATAGGTACCTAGTTCAGGCCCAAAAGATCTTAAACTATTAGGATCCTTTGTGTCATCAAATGAATAAAACACTCAAAGTGTTGAAAATTTTTAAGAGATAGGTAATCATGTCATTTTTACCCTTTTTAATATTCCCATCAATCATATTTCATTAATGAACCCTCAATTTCCAATCTAAGACCCTACCTACTAGAAGATAATCAGGTTTGAATAATTGAGTTAAAAGCTCCTTTCCACACAAACTAAGTTTTTTCATTATCATGACATACGTTATGATTTATTATATTTATTTTTATGTCTACATACCTTCAAAAATTTCCCAAAACCTGTGTAATCCTTTAGCTAGCACGTATAGATATGTATAGGTTTATTAGGCCTAAGGGGATTAGGTATACTTGTTGAGTCTCTCTTAATTTGTCTTACGTGTAACAAAAGAATCATTAAAGTTTAAAAACATGATTAAAAAATAGTTCTCATTTTCACCTTATACACTTCAAATCCTACATAATCATCCATTCTCATTTATTTGTCGATAACCCTGCCTATAGGTAGTCTTTCACCCTTAACTGTATGTGAGTGAGAGGTATATTTTATCCTTTCTAGCTAGTTCTCCCTCAGTAAATAGTTTTAATAATCATTTTCATGGATGTTTATTATTCCTTATTAAATTATACATTACTTTATGATATCTCAAAATAGGGTTGGCATTCAAACTATGTCTTTATATAACCAGACTTATAGGTGTTATCTAGGCTCATACCTTGTGTTCTTCTCTTTAGAGAGATCAATGAGTTGGCATCCTAGGGGGGTTGAAGGTGTGACTTTGTATACCTATACTAAATTTACCCTTAATTAATCCCATATATTCTATGGTAATTCAATACTTATAAATGATTCCAAGGCTCTTCTTGAACATTCAACATCCATTAGATTCTAACTTGCAGAAGAATTTGTAGACAACCCTGTGAGGGTTATATAATATAACACTAAAACTAAGAATATATATTCATAAGGGAATGAGTAGACTTGATGATAAAAAATAAATAAATATTAAACATTAAATATCTTATGTAAATTTGATCTTGACTAAGAACCATTCATAGTCACTATAGTGACACAAGCTTATGTTTGTCTATAGGTTAAAAACTTATGATAGTCACCTTGGGATATGGATTTAAAGACTAATTATTTATTGATTAAATTACTTATAAGGGTATACAAATGTATATTATACTTAATGTATTCATTTACATCACCATTAAGACTAAAACACATCAGAACATGTAAAATATATACCATAAACCCTAAAACTTGAGAAAGCTACTTACAGACTATAGACATGAAGAAACTTGAAGTTTAGATTAATTTTACAATCCACACATGTCAAACAGAGGTTTAATATGTTGAATATGATAAATTTGGACCTCATGAAGACACAAAAACTTTTGGTTTACATAAACTCTTTAAAATTCTACCAAAACCATTATAGTATCTCAACCTTGCATAGATGAAGGAAAACATTAGAGTGGCTAGTTTATTAATAATTATTTATAAAGATAAATCCATGAACCTACCAATAAAAACCATGAAAAATAATTTCAATTGAAATATTTCATCTCTATAAAAGACCAGCTCCTGATTTGACCTCTATTATACAGAATGAAGGAAACCTGATAGATTGCTTGAGCTACTGAGGAAGCCAACGAAGAGAGGAGAATTTTTTTGCATCTATTCTAATTTTTTTGAACCTAAAAATTATTACATGAACTCCTTTACATTAATTTAATCTCACCTATATGTACCTATCTATACCATTTCATACAACATGTAATAAATACCTAAAAAAATCATTTTGACCATTTTCTCCATGTTCTGACCTTAGATCAAAATTTTTGGGCATAGGGAGGGAAAATGCAAGAAAAATTATATTTAAAATTGATTATATGATAAAAGGAGTTGAAAATACACCCTTTTTCTATGTGTTTCATCTAGTTGGTGAGTGATTAGGTGGAGATGTGCTTTAAAATTGACCTTTTATGAAATGAAACATTTAGTCATGAGTAAGGGGATCTTTTAAGGCATTTATAATGCAATGAAACACCGTGATATTCCATTTATAAGGTTTTACAGGGAAAATTTGTTCATATGAGGCATTTTAAGGACCATTTAGTATCTAACAAGATCTAATCAGGGTTTGAGGTAGATTTGAACAACAAACCATGGAAATGACTTCATACACAATATCAAGCTACTCATTAGACATCCCAAGAACCTTGAAAATTTATTTAACTCAATCCAAGACTCTCATGAATTAATATAAAATTATAAATAGGCCTAAAGAATATATGACACATGAGCTCAAAATCATACTCCATGATATGATGGGACCACTCAACAAGATTCAAAGGATCTCAAAAGACATCCATGAGATCATGACTAGTTGAGGCTCTATAATTAATCTCAAAAGGGTTCTTGTGAAAGTTTTTTTGTGTTATGGGTTGACATTTGGTCTTGTGAGGCCAAAATTTCAAAAATTATGGTGACTTTGTGGGGTGACTAGCCTGTTGGTCAAGATAACCTAGACCTTTCTCATGATCATGATGACTCAAACATAAAATTATAACTTTAAGGACCCTCATTAGACTACCAAGCCATTTGTACTTTATGACACTAAATTATTACATAAAAAACTCAACACAATAAGACAAAAAAATAACAACATCTAAACCTAATAATCACACCAACATCTAACAATCAAACCTAACAAAGATACCAAGACAACAAGACAATAGACTGCAACATGTGTATGACACAATTATTGAGACATGAAAAAAAACTATTAGAAACCACTAACTAAAACAAACCTCATCTCTCCTCTAGGATAAAAATAAAACTCTTTTTATCAATTTGATTTGATGAGGTCAATTTGGCACTTAATTATATAAGTTAAAGCATGAATTATCTTCTATATGAAGGCTCCCAATTATAATGAAGACATTTTCATGCTCATGGCCTCTTCAGAAGGTAGATGGAACCTCTTGATCAACTCTTAGGTGTATGGATTGGATGGGTGAATCCAAAAAACAATAATAATAATCCCACACTCAACTTACTTGTGTTATAAACATTAATTTTTCCTTAGTCATATATTTCTCTTAATCATGTTGGGAAGTTTGAAGTAAATCTTTCAGTACGCCTAGAGGGTTACTTTCAAGAATAAGTGGATCTTGTTTGATGGTTTCTTGAGACAACATAAATTAAATCCTATATTATAAGAGTGAAAATACATATTAATGTATAATAAGGGGTGGGTAAACTTGTTTGAATACTTTAAACCAATCATCTTCACATAGGACAACTTCATAGAGTGGCAAAATTGAAGGGTTGTTCATTTTTTGTTTAATGGCATTGCCCTCTTCAACTTCGATCAGATCATGGAATGATTCAAGGAGGTTTTATAATGCCCCTATAATTCCAAATAAATCACTTGGTTCATCATTTTAAACTCCTTCATCCTTAAAAACCACTAGATGACTTTTCAAGCCCTCAAAGTTACCTTATTCTCTATCCTCATTGGCTCTTCTATAACTTTATTCCATAACTACTATAATTTATTGAGGACTATCATGATGAAGGGTAATTTACATGTCATCAAGGAGGTATTATAAACCATCTTAATCTTATCCAACGGAAGCATATCTCTCATATGGTTCATCATACTCTTGCAGCTCATCATCTTTTGCATCTTTGAAGGATTAATAGTGTCCTTCCTTATCAAGGGGTGTCCTAATGATAATATCCTCCTTAATACAATTTAAATCATCATCATCAACTTTCAATTTAACCTAATTTTATTTTATTGCCTATTTAAAGAGTGGCATAGGATATTATTTGAGTGAATTCAAGAGAGATGACATGTATGCTTCATTTATTTCATTTAATTATTTGTCCTCAACAATCATCATCTCCTCCTCCTTCTGTACATTGCTTTGGATGGATTTCCGTGAAGGGAATATCTTAAGGATATTTAATTAAATTAGGTTTACTTTAATACTCTTCTTTCTCCCTTGACTTTATCACTTGATTCTAAGATGGAAACATAGTCTTAGGAGTTTATTGCATAGTGTGAACTATTGATTGGGAAATGAATAGAGATGTTTGCAAATGAGATGGAATTTCTTTTCTATCTATTATGGACTAATGTATATGTTGTTTTTCATCCTAATTTTTTTGGCAATGTAGGATTCAAATTCAATCCTTAACTGATCAAGGGTCTGTTCATGATAATTGGTTCTTGTTGATGCTAAAAATTGCATTATTTCCAACACCAAAAATGGGATGTTTTATGTATGTGGGACTTGCGACCTAAAATGACCTCCAGATTTTAAAGAAGTTGGCTCTTCTTTATCTCAAATGTATTGTGCGAAAAAGGGATAAAAATTAAATAGAATCACCAATGCAATGAAAGAAAATTTAACTATGGTGATGCACCTGAGTATGATTCGTTCCTTAATACTAAGCATAGTGAAGCTATATTTAGGATTCAATTACATTAAAGAGCAAATAATGCATGATCAATGTAAAAGATGAAAAAAATAGAATCAAAGACTTACAACTTAGAAGATTTTGCAATAACATAGAAAATATCAATAAAGGCATAGAACTCAGTCTTCTTATTAATTTTCCAGTCACATAAAAGGCACTAATACATGCATAGTTATACAAAATCTATGAATTAAGAAAATAGAACAAAGGCAAATGATATTACTAGCCACAGCAAGAAAGTCTCAAAAACTTCTTGTAAATCTCTAATAACAATCTATATGTAGAAAATTCTCTCCCTTTCTCCCCTCCTTTTTCTATCTTTATTTTATATTTTTGGTGTGATTTAAAATCATATTTATAGCATAGGACTAGCTCAAGATTTCCTACATGATCAAATCCCAATGGTCTAACTGAATTAGAACTTAACTAAAAGTGTCTAACAGAAGATATCTTTTAGATCTGAAATGGTTAGCCTCTCTACAAGTTCATTGGTTGAAATAGATACACATGGCATTTCCCACTATGAAATAGGTGAAGACACTTGGCAGCATCCGCTAGTCTTAAAAAGTGACACGTGGTGAATTTCACTTGTCTATAGAAGCTTTCGATACCATTTAAGAGTCTTGTGGAAGATGACACATGGTGGCTTTTGCTGAGCTTTAGAAATACTATAAAAACATTTGGGACTCATTTTAGATTCACACAGATGATGACACTTGGTGCACTCTGCTTAATTTATCAACTCACCTGGGACCCACCATAGTCCTTACTCAATAATGAAACAAAAGGAAGAAACTACAGATGTTGACACTTGGAGGTCTCCATCAAGCTTTAACAAGGGACATGTGACACTTTCTACTACATTTAGAGAAACATATTAAAACCTTCCACAGTTGCCACTTGGCACCCTTCGTGGGACTTTGAGAGAAGCTTTTGGAAGTTATAAGAAATTGAAACACAGATGCCACCACTTGTCAAGCTCTTCAGGTATATAATAGGACATGTGGCATGTTCTGTGCGACTTATAGAACTTATAATGTGTCATGGCTGATGACACTTGGCATGTTTTGTGTGACTCTAAGATTTAGAACAAACTTAGGCAAAATGAAAACCCGTGCCTATGCTATGTGTCAAAACCTTCACTACCAAAATTGAAACACGTAAGGACAAAACTGGAGCACATAACTGAAACTCAAAACAAAATGTATAGTATTTTACTCTACAATTCTTGGTGACCCTGAGGAATTTTGAGCATACTCAAAAAAGAATCCAAAGAATATATAAAAAATGTGACAAAAATCACAAATTTTTTAAGGCCATATGATAAATAGACCATTCAACATCAGATAGTCCCTATTTATTTTGTAAATCCTAGAAGGCTAAATCAAGGTTGATGATGTCCTTATGCAAAAAAATATACAAAACATGAACTACAATCTTCAATTGGAAATCAAGCCAGGCTATGGGAATCTAGGCAACTTCCACTTCTGACATTGATGAAGCATCTATTAAACCCTAGAAAACTGATTGATCATTTTTTCTGGCTAAAAACAAAGGTTTGATCTCATCAACCATTAGCATAGTGTTTCTATCAGGAAAAGGGGAGGGAAGACCCAATTGCACTAGATCTTCAATATGCTTCTTTATGTCTTTTACTCCCTCTTTTACCACATCTAGGAGCTCTTTACAATTAGTTGTTGTAGAGTTGCAACTGAAAAAATTGTTCACCCTTTTTGCAGCAATCATTTTGTCACTAATCCCTACTACTGATAACATCTCATCAGTTATGTCATATAGCTTTTTCAATAGCATTTGAGAATCAGACACTATCAAAGAGATAGTGGATAGAGTGGCCTAGACTGAAGTCTCCACCTTTTCACTCAATTTTTGTGCATTTAGTAGGAAAGTTAGAGAGGGTATGAGCTGAGTAATCTCCTCAGAGATTCTTTTCCATACTAATACATATATCTCCTTGACCAAGTTTAGAACTCTTACATTTTTTGGCCTATTAGCCAACTTAAGTGTCAATTGTTTTATTATTTGTTACTCAGCTTGAAGTTGGGCCTGTATGGTGGTGATATTATTTTGCTCATTTAGCAGCTTCTACTACAACTGAGTGACTTGTTATAGGTTTTCCTGACATTTTTTTTTTAATGTTGCCTTTTCTTGCCTTAGAGCTGTCACTGTAGCATTCTCTTGTGTTAGCTCTTCTTTCAAAGAAGCATTTAGGGCTTGAATAGCCTAGTGAATTTGACAAGAAACAATATCTTACAATAGTTTGTTGAGACTCTCTATTTCATCATTCTTTGTTTTGACTTCTGTAGCCAGATTGCTATCATTTGCTTTATCTTGAGCCAGATCAACCTCCATCTTCTACAGCTTCTTTGACACTTTCAAATAATTAGTAGCTATAGTAGAAGTGGTTTCATTTAGTGGCTCAACCCTGTCTTGTGGTCTGAAAAGTGACATATCTATAGCCACTACACTCATTATATAATATTGAGGTTGCATCTACTCATTTGGCCTAACTACATTAGGTGACAAATGAGTTACAGTTAGTTGCTACTTGATTGGGTCAAATAGTGACCTCATGTGTGGTACAACTAGAGCTTTATTATCTTTCTTCCTCTTTTTATCCATTCAAGCTTCCCTAGCCTTCTTAGTAGTGTTTACTTGAGCTTGGAAGGTAGAGGGAGAGGCAATATACCCACCTGAAAAAGGATAACCCTATGGCAAGCCATAGGGAAAAGCCAAATGTTGACTAGGGGGAATATGGGGAGGTATTCTCTTTGGGATAGAGGGTGAAAATGGAGGAAATGATGTGGCCTATGATGACATGGCTTGAGTAGTAATAGGTGGGTCAAATTGGGAAATTGGCATGTAGAGGTGGCAGGGGATAATATTTGGCTAGTTGGGATTACCACCCTTATAGAAGAAGAAAAAGACTGAGAAGAAGAAGAAATAACACATACCTAAGAAAAAATAGATGTACTTAGTAATTGATGTTGTGAGGGCTCTACCTCCTCATTTGAATCAGGCTAAAGTTTCAGCTTCTTAAGTTTCTTTAGCATTTCTTCTTCTTATTGTGATTCCTTCTCTTCAATGTTTACCACTACTACTAATGATGATTACACAAAACTAAGAACCCCAAAGGTTGACACTGATGAAGAAGCTCTGGGTGGTGAGGATACCACATTCTTTTGTTTGTCTATAATGATTGTAAATGAAGTTTGTCCTGGGGCCTGCACTATATGAGTGGATTTTGCTTCCCCCTTTGACTCTCCACCTTGTGTCTACAATTTGCTTGTATCAAGGCTAGAGATAGGAGATAGATGGTATTCATCCTAGATTGCCTCCCATTTCTCATCTGAATCTACATTACCAAAAGAGTGAGTTATCTCAAAAATCTCCTGCCTATATTTCCAATGGGCTTTTATTTTCTTAGGTTTCCATTCTTTTTTTTTCAATGCTATTTTTAAACTAGAAGTCATTCTAATTTTAGGGTCAAAAACCTTTTCCTTAACATAAAAGGTCTCCCATGGCCTAGCCTCCTGAAAGGGCAAATCTATCAATTCTGCATACAAATCAGGAATATCTTCCTTAGGGTTTCTTATGTCTTCCCAATAGGGATGACTCTCATGCACAATTTTAGCACCGACCTTGTTATTCTTGATACATAAGGTTATGAAATTGCTTGGGTCATATCTCCATTTATCTTCAATCAGAAAGAAACCCAGGATAGCTAGCTTCCTCAGCAACAAGTGCTCAGCATCTCTGACCTATAGGGCCATGTTTTTCTTTACCCATGGAATATCATACATATTATTTTTCTTCTTCCCAGTGCCATAGTCATTATCAACCACAGACACTTGTCACGTGACCTCTAAGAATGCTAACCTAGGAGTCAAAATCTTGGGTAGCAACACTGGTTCTCCATTAGAACTATGGACCCTAATGATGGTATGATGAGATCTAAAAAAGTAGTCACAGGGAATAGTGCAATTTGTCATGAGGCCTCTGACACTTGAGTTAATCTATTTTCAATAAGCTCTAGGCTTAGGTGACAAAAGTTAGGGGCAACAAAAAGTTCCCAAAATTCATATGGGTCAAACTTTTTGGATAAGATATCTATCCATGTAGACATAGGAATGGTCCTATTATGATTGAAACTTGGGTCATACATATTCAGATGCATATATTATGAAAATATGCTAGAGTTTTGATATAATATGAGGTGAAACAGATAAGAAGAATAATTGAAAACCCCTTAGACTTAAAGTGAGTGAGTTGGTTAACCATTGAATAGGCAATCTGCTCTGAGATGTCTAGCCGATACTCTTGAGACTTGTCTATAGTTTTTAATCTGAAGAGAATGGCCATTTGCCAATCATAGATAGTTATGTCCTCCTTCATTCCAAAAAAAAATGCCATCATGGATAATGCCTCTTGATTTTCTTGTGCAAATTGTGCCCTTCTTGTTGGCAGCAATAGCACAGTGGTATCATTGTCCCCTAATTGCAATTCTAATTTGAGAAACCTCAATTGATTTTTAATGTTTGTCCATGTTTTTTTCATTTTGAAAATGGTGGGAAATGTGGCTATTTTGTCATGATATACGGCCAACATGTCCCTAATGGCCTTCAATGTAATTTGCACCATGAATTGTATGGTATTCGAGGGTACATGAAACAATTCTATGCACATTTCAATTAAGTTGAGGCACATATGTACACCTAGGATAATAAATTATGCCAATTGAGAAGTCCATATCCTAATCCCAAATGTTTTAAATTGTCTAGCCTTGGCCTTCTAGATACATATTTGGTGTGCCCCTTCTTGCATAGATTTTCCAAACTTTTGAAGGGTTGGGTCTACGATTCCATCTACAAAATCCTTCACTTTTGCTGGTTCGATCACACAACCAACTCTGGGGACTCTAATCCTTGGATAGGTCCTTAAGGGTTGTGCAGGGGCCGAAGCATATGATTTTCTGGTGAGAATCTTATCAATGGATTCATAAATCCCAAACCCCTATTGTTAATACTATGCCTCTTCCATGTCTATGTCTATACTGGGAATTAGTGAACTTATGTAATAAGTATGGAAGCTTTTCAATAGGGAAGGCACTTTTACTAAGTAGGTTTTGCTATGAATTGAAATGCAGGTAATAAGGATTTTCCTAGCAGACGTAGGAATGGATAAGACACATTTAAGCCTTAACTCTTGTTATTAGGGTATTTAGTGACACATCAAGTCTCATAAATGACATTATAACTAAGAAATTACTAGTAAATATTATTAAATCTACATGGGATAGCGTGTCAGACATGTCATAAAAGTGGTTATGTAAAGGTACCTTGGGGGATTTTGGGAATTTGAGAGAGCTTTAGTGAATGTGAGAGTTTCAAAACTTTTGGAAAGACTCTAAGCCATGGCCACATGTTCATAGAACACTTACTAAAAGAAAGAGTAGGAAAGAAATGGGAAAACAAAGAAATAAGGAAAGGGAAACTATCTAACTATAATACATGGGAGATATTCATTAAATGATATGTTTTAGGTAGATCCCATTCACAAGAATCTCTTTAGGTTCATCCTCCATCATTTCAAGCTCAAATGAATTTTGTTGTTTACATGTATGAATCTTATAGGGGCCAGTTTGTAAGGACTCAAATTTATTGTGTCGACCCAGCTTGGCAGCTCTCGCATCCCATTTCAAAAAATTGAGCCTACTTCAAAAAAGGGATTTAAATTATTCTTATCAAAGTAGTCTTTGATTATTTTTTAATATTTCATTAATGACTCATGTGATATGTCCCTCTTTTCTTGAACTTCTAGGAGCTCATCAAGTCTGACCTACATGGGGCCATTCTCCTCAATTTCAATCTATTTTAATAATTGGAGAGAAAAAATCTCTAAGCTTAGGGGTATTACAATAGGCTTACCATAGATAAATTCCTATGGGGACATCTTTGTCACTTGTTTACATGTAATTATATCAACCCATAGTGATATATTAAGCACTTTATGGCACTCTTTGTGATGATTAGCCCCTATTCTACTAATAAGTCTAATCAAGTTCTTGTTGGTTGATTCTTCAAAACCATTACCCTGAGGGTAATAATTTGAGGAAGTTTTTAGATATATTCCATACTTTAGTATAAATTCAAATATTTTTTTCCATAAAAATGCCTTAGCATTATCTAAAATTATGGTATGAGGAGGCCCAATGTGAGTAGTGATAGCCCTTAGAAAGTCCAGGATCACCTTTTTTGTTGCTTCTTTGAGTGCTAATACCTCACTCCATTTCGTAAAATAATTTGTGGTAGTTAGAATCCATTTGTGTCCCATACTTGACACTAGATTGATCATTCCAATGAAGTCAAGACCCCATTGAGAAAAGGGTTCATCAACAATTATAGGACTAAGGGGCATTACTGCATTCCTTCTCTTCCAACATAATATTGACAAGATTGGCACTTTTTGACTAGTTGATAATAGTCTTTAAATAAAGTGGGCTAGAAATAACCTGCCTGACTTATCTTTATAGCTGTGGTTCTTGCAAAAAATGTCCACCTGAGACTCCATGGTGCATTTCATGTAGTATTTTCTAAGCCTCATCTTTGTCTATGCATCTTAAAAGTATGCCATCAATATTTCTTATATAAATAACTTAGTCAATTAAAACAAAATGGACCCCTTACTGCCTATAGTATCTCCTCTTGTCCTGAGAGAGCTCTTTTGGGAAAATCCCATATTTCATAAAATGGATTATGTTTGTGACCCAGGAGTTCTGATCAATTTCTTGTATCCTCAATACATTTTCCTTTTCTATTTCTTCAATTATCATATTTTCCATATCTTGAGCCATGTATTGGCACAACCCCCTACCTCTGACTAGCTTAGTGGGTCTGACCTCTACATCATACTTAAGGATATTTGTTATATAGTTTACTCTTTTTTCAATAATTTCATGTTCCATAATGTATTCTCTAACACTAGGATGAGCCACAAGTATCAGAATCTTATTTCCTGATACCATATGCCAAAATTTCTTGAGGGCTTTTACCATAACATATGCCTATTTATCCACAAATTTATATCTGGATTCATACTCCCTAAGATTCATTGAGAAAAAGCCTATTGGGTGTTCTCCCTCTTGTTGATCATCTTTCTATGTTAGGATAGTGGCAACACTGAACTCTCCTCCATAAACATACATTATAAAATACTTAGAGAAGTCTAGGTTACTAAGTACTAGGGCTATTGAAATTGCTTTCTTGACCTCCTCAAAATCTTGTATTCCTTTTGTAGTCCACTTGAACACAAGGTCTTTCTTCAACAAGAGTGTCACTAGTCTCATTAGGCCTACAAAGTCTGATATGAACCGACTGATAATATTAATTTTTCCCAAGAAGGATTGAACTGCTTTCTTATTTGCTGGTAGGGACAAGTTCATTATGGCTTTGACTCTCTCTGGATCTATAGAGACTCCTTCTTTGGATACTAAATGTCCTAGTAGTTTGCCTTAAGGTACTGCAAAGATACACTTCTTGGGATTCAAGGATATTCCAAACTCTTGACACTTCTTAAAAATAGATTCTAGATGATCAAAATGATCAACAACATTCTTGGCATCTTAGCATATGCAAATGTTCCCCATTTGGTATTAAATGCATTCTTGTGTTGGTTTGCATCAGCCAACTAAATCTAATTGTATCCAGAGAAACTGTATGGCAAGGAAAATCTCTTTGATCTAACCACAATTTGTAAAATTTACTCCATAGAGGGTAGGGGATAGTGATCTTTTAGAGATGCTCTATTTAGGTCTCTGAAATCCACATAGAGCCTTATGTCACCATTCTTTTTTTTTACTGGTACTAGATTGGATACCCAAGTTGAGTGTTTGATTAGAAAAATTATTTTAGATTCTAAGAGTTTCTGCAACTCATCCACCATTAGAGGTTCAATCATTGGATTCACTGGCCTCTAATTCTATATGACTGGCTTAGATCCTTCAATAAGTTCTATATTGTGCTGAATGATGTCTCTATTATAGTCATCAAGGTCTTCATATGTCTAGGATATTACTCTATCATATCTTTCACACAAGTCAATTAGTCTTTCTCTTTCCTCTTGGATTGTGGAATTTCCAATCATTATTTTTCTCCCTTCACTCACTTGTATCTCAGAATAATCTATTTTATTTGCTTGAAACCTTTTCTTCTCTAGGCTTAAATCTTCTGGATCAATTAGCTTTTCTATGTAATCAATCCTTAGAAAGCTTATTGGTCTTTAATTGAATAATTTGGTCTCCATATGCTTCTTCAATTTTGGGTTACAATTAATTAGCAAATTCCCTTGACTATTGCAAAAATGAGAGTACCTAAAAATAATTCTCAAAGACTTGCCAATTTTCATAATTGTCTGGGATAGTTGGCCTTACTATAACTTTGACTAACTCATTGTTGACTAATAGATCAGTTGCTAGGTCAAACTATAAGCCAATCTGTGTCATACTATCTACTTCAAAATTTTGGGTTCTAGGAACTACTTCAATATTGAAAGGTTCAAAATCATCTATTAAGTCCCAAATTTTATGTTTATAGGATCTCATCCTTACATTTTTGGCTATTGCCTTTTCTCTGATTTGTTTCACCACTAGTTCTAAATTTCCTTTTACTATCAGATTCTTTACTCCCTTTTTCTTGGCTAACATGAGCCCATGTACTAAGGATTCATATTCAGCATCATTATTAGTATAGGCAAATTGGAAATGGATAGCTCTTAAAATTTTCTCACCATTTGGAGTAACAAGACAAATTCCTACTCTAGCACCATTTTTACTTCTAGCCCCATCAAAATTTAAGGTCCAGATTTCTAAGTCCTTTTTAGATTCTTGAGTATTTTGTGTTTCTTCCCTTAAAACATTTGGGATTTCATGGTCTTCATCAAATATGACATAAGTGCCCAGACCAGTAGAGTCATAATTTCCATATGGGTCACTTTGCATCATAGTTAACAACTGGTTATTTTCCTCCTCTTGGTCATGTTCAGTCCAGTCACCTAACTCTTCAACAAAGACCCTTTCTTCCTTATTCAGCATAGAATGAGATACCTATAATTTTGGGGTTGGCTCATTGGTGATGTGATCCTTAGATAGTGACTCAGATAGTATTTTCATTTTTGTACCATATTTGGTTCTTAGGATGTGGTGAGACCAATCAAGTGACATATAACCTCCTATCTTGGCTATGAAATCTCTAGATAAACATAAGATAAATACAGGGGGTATATCCATGACTATCACATCTTGATTTAAAATTATATTAGGGAAACTATACAATTACAATGGGAGTTGTTTAATTTTCCCTATTGTTTACACCGATTTCCCATCTAGCTGCATAACTCCTCTAGTAAGTGGCTCATACTTTATTTTTAAAGAAAATGTTATTTGTTTAGGCATTACTGTAGTACTATCCCTTGAGTCTATCATTAAATTATGTAATATTTTCTTTTCAACTATCAAAGTCAAATATAAGGGCTCTGGTTTGGATTTGCTTACTTCAGGTGAATTGTTCAAAAGGGATGTTGTCTGTAGTGGAACCGTATCTTTGAGATTTTCCTTATTAGCAGGTCCTCCTTTGGTACCAATATGTTTAGGCACTGCTTGGCCTTGCAAAAATTCTTGAAAAAATGTCTTTTTCTTAGGAATAGCTAACATGTCCCATATTGACACATGTGCTGGGGTCCTCTTCAGTTGATCCACCACATTCACCGCTCCTAGTGTTTGGGTTCTTGGATAATAAGGGTACCTTGATTTTTCTTGAACTTGTCCAAAAATTACTTGGTTCTGCATTGGCTAATGTATTTATTGTCTATAAGCTATGTTTTTATGATCTTGAAATCGAAGAATCCCCATAATTTCATTATTTGTGACTTCAGGCTGTTCCATCATCCTTATCTTGGCTCTGGTGTAGTAATCTGATTATACCAATGTCTTCTTGGAAGTAGAAGCTTCATTTAAGAATACTGACTCTTTATCTTCAACCCATGAAAACAAAGCATGCTCAAGGGCTATTTTTTCTTCTTGTTGTAAGGACATCCCTTACATCTAAGCCATCAGGACTGAATTTTGCATACCAAGGGATCGGTAGGGTTGAGTGTTAGAAGTATATGCAAATTATCCATCCATTCTTCTTTGCTCTACTATCTTTTGTTGTAGATTACCCTTGGGACAATCTCTAGGAATATGAGCATTATTACAAGGGAAACACCAGACATTGGTGCCATCTGCATAATTATTCTACCCTAGAACAATCTCCCTATTTGGATTAGGGGGAATAGTATGTGAGGGTGTAGGGACTATAACTAATTAGTTTGATGGCTGAGGGTTAGTTTGCCTTTGAGGATTCATATACTAATTTGGCTATGGTTAAGGTCTATTTCCTTGGTAGCCTTGTTATTGGGGTCTAGGATAAGGATTTTGCTATCTTTTTAGGTTAATTATCTCATTATAAAATGTCCTTAAGATGTTCTTGACATCATCCATCTCAGATGATTGGACAGGGATAGATAATTTAGCAGGTTGTTGAGGAAATGTATACATAGACATAGGTGGTGCTATGGGATTAGGGGCTTCTTGAGGCAAAGGTAAGGTAATCTCTAGAAACATGGGCATAAGAGGACTTGGGGGCAACTTTCCAGCATCTATTAAGTTATTTTCAGCTTTGACTGCATAGTCATAGGCTTCTGGTAGAATTTGACCTCCAAGTGACTAAATCATTACTGATATATCTAAATTTAAGGCTTTAAGATAAAATACTATAGCCATACTTGGTAATGGTCTTGCTATAGCAGGAATTCTTTCCCAAGTTTTTTGAAATCCTGAATTGAAATTAGTCATTGCTTCTTGTAGTGACCTTTTGATATTAATCAATTATTAAAACAAAGAAGATTTATCACTCTTTTCTTCAAATCTTGCAAAGAAAACATCTCCAAGCTGATCCCATGTAGATATTGTTTTTGGGGGCAAAGATCTGTACCAATCCAAAGCCTTCCCCTTAAAATAAGCTACTAATAATCTTATAGCCACATTTTTTTGTGTGATCACATGCATTACATAGACATCAAACACATCCTGTAGATGTTCTTCAGGTGTTTTGAAATCTTCCCCACTGAATTTGGGCAGAGCCTTTAGGGCATTTACTAGAATAGGATCCCAAGTGGCTAGTGGTACTGGGAGAATCAGAGCACTGCCAGTGTTCTAATTTGCATAATTCCTTGGGGCTATGGGTGCTCTCATGTTTTCTCTTGGTGTTGTTGTAAATTGATTGACCCTTCTTATTGAATTAGTTATCAATGGTGGTAAAAGATTACCTAGGTTCACAATAGATTGAGCTCTTGTTACTGGTCCACAGCTCTGACTCCTTATAGCTCTCTGGTTCATACAATTTTGAAAGAGACTTCAAGAGATTGTCCCACTGGGCATGCCAAAAATTGTTGATGCTTAAAATTTTTCTATTTCCAATACCAACAATGGGGAGTTTTAAGTATGTGGGACTTGCGACCTGAAGTGACCTCCAGATTTTAAAGAAGCTAGCTCTTCTGTATCTCAAATGTATTGTAGGAAAAAGGGATAAAAATTAAATGGAATCACCAATGTAATGAAAGAAAATTTAACTATGGTGATTCACCTGAGTATGATTCACTCCTTAATACTAAGCATAACGAAGCTATCTTTAGGATTCAATTACATTAAAGAGCAAACAATGCATGATCAATGTAAAAGATGAAAAAATAGAATCAAAGGCTCACAACTTAAATGATTTTGCAATAACATAGAAAATATCAAAAAAGCCATAGAACTCAGTCTTCTTATTAATTTTATAGTCACATAAAAGGCATTGATACATCCACAATTATACAAACTTTCTGAATTAAGAAAATAGAACAAAGGCAAATGATATTACTAGCCACATCAAGAAAGTCTCAAAAACTTCTTGTAAATCTCTAATAACAATCTATATGTAGAATATTCTCTCCCTTTTCTCCCCTCCTTTTTCTCTCTTTATTTTCTATTTTTGGTGTGATTTGAACCCATATTTATATCATTGGACTAGCTCAAGATTGCCCACATGATCAAATCCCAACGGTCTAACTGAACTAGAACTTAACTGAAAGTGTCTGACAGAAGATATCTTTTGGATCTAAAATGGTTGGCCTCTCTACAATTTCAATGGCTGAAATAGATACACATGGCATTTCCCACTATGAAATAGGTGAAGACACTTGGCAGCATCTGCTAGTCTTAACAAGTGACATGTGGCAGCTTCTGCTTGTCTATAGAAGCTTTAGATACCCTTTGAGAATCTTGTGGAAGATGACACATGGCAGCTTCTATTGAGCTTTATAAACACTATAGAAACATTTGGGACTCATTTTAGATTCACACGGATGATGATACTTGGTGCGCTCTTCTTACTTTAGCAACTCACCTGGGACCTACCACAGTCCTTACTCAATAATGAAACTAAAGGAAGAAAATACGAATGTTGACACTTGGTGGTCTCTGCCAAGCTTTAACAAGGGACATGTGTACTTTCTGCTAAATTTATAGAAACATATTAAAACCTTCCACAATTACCACTTGGCACCCTCCATAGGACTTTGAGAGAAGCTATTGAAAGAAACTTTTGAAACTTATAAGAAACTAAAATGTGGATGCTAACACTTGTCGAGCTCCTTGCGTATATAATAGGACATGTCGCATGTTATGTACAACTTATAAAAATTATAATGTGTCTTAGCTAATGACACTTGGCATGTTCTGCATGACTCTAAGACTTAGAAAAAACTTAGGCAAAATGAAAACCCACGCCTATGCTATGTGTCAAAACCTTTACTACCAAAACTAAAATGCACAGGGACAAAATTGGAGTGCACAAATAAAACTCAAAATAAAATGTAGAGTATTTTACTCTACAGTTCCTTCAGTACACACCTTTTCCTCTTATTACACTTTCTTTTAGATAGATTTCCATGATGCAAAAGTTAGTAGATATTATGAATTATTTTGATGGATTTGATATTAAATTACTAGAATATTTTTAGGAGTGGCTGGAATCTCAATATAATACTAAATGGGATGGAGGAGGGGGAAAATGTGGATGATGGTGAGCACACTACCCTTCGTACACTATCAACCTATCCTCAATCTTTGAAATCAAACCCTTTATATTCAAAATGTTAATGTTGCCTCTTGAATGAGCCTCACTCATGAATAATGTTCACTCTCACATGTATTACTATAATTAATTTATAATCCCCTTAATGGCATGCTTAGGGATCTCTTACCCATATCCCTTTAGTGTATCAATGTTCACCATGTGTCTCTCATAGTCTAATAGGGTTTGTTTACGGCAAAATATATATTAAATTGGGACATGAGTAGGATGGTAAAGAACATGATGATAATACCATGACTAATTAGATTTTTTATTAGGATTCCAAGGAGGTATATGGGGATCATAACAAGGTCAGTAGTCTTGGAAATAGGAAGACTCATCATAGGACTGAAAAGGGTAAATATAAGACTGATAGGGGTTAGAATAGTGTGGGTAGGGATCATAATGAATATAGAATGAATCATGGGGATGATAATAATGGAGTGAAAAACATAATTCTACCCCATATACATCTATTAATCTTCATTAAGAATGTTTTTAAGAATGAAACTTATAATGCTAACCTTTGTTACCCATGAAGTGATGAATTGCCATAAAATTTGCTATGAATCCTAATTTCTGATACTACTACTAAATGTATTTCACTTATATATTTCCTCTAAGGATTCTAAGGCATGATTCAAGGCACTTGAAAGTGAATCCCACCAATTATTATATAAATTTTAGCTACCCAATTTGTACCCTTCTTGATGAAGACTATTCAAACCCTCACCAAACTTGAACTAACATGGGTTTGACCTATAGGCTATGGGTTACCTATTATCTAAGCCAAACCTCTATTTTTATGTGGTTAGTTACCTTGATTTATTAATTTAAATAACTTTATAATACCTAAATCTATTAGGATTAAAAGGGAAAATAGATTAAATAAATGAAACCTATACTAAAGTGGTGATTTAGCAATATGATAGTTCTATCAACTCAACTTGAACACAAACAACACTAATGGATTAATCAATGGATTGAAACACTATCTACAATGGTCTCTAGACATCAAAATTTCATGTAGAGGTTGAGCTTGGATAGATAAATAATGAGGTAAGGGAGAGAAAGGTCTGATTTCAGACTCTTACAGTCATATCTCTACTCATAAATGCAACCATCAACATTTTCACACACTACACAACCTACATAAAACACTTTCTATCATATAGGTGAAGGCATTAGACTAATAAAAGGGAAATTATACCAATTAATCATATAATATAATCATACACACACTAAAATTTTATCATAAATAATTAGAAGTAATCCATTAACTATCCAAGAGGTCTCATAGAGTATAAATTAGCTAGAGTTTCCTCATGCCCAAGAGAAGGATACGAAACAAGGCCATAAGGCCTAAATAAATAGAAAAAAGAAGAGAGAGAAGGATAAATGTGGTGTGGAAGTGATAAATGTGTCATCAATGACCACACTACACTCAAATGGAGCCTACATTAATTATTTATCCTTCTTTCTAACCTTCTCCATGTGTAGCTCCTCTTGATTAGGGTCTTTAATGGATTTTAGGCATAAAAATGGGATAATGGAGAAAATAAATGACCTATTTGATTCTAATTAAATAATTACCACATCCAATAAATTTTAATCACTCAAAGTTATGCTATTTACAAGGTGTAAATAAGGTAAACTTGGCCTTCAAGAGGCCTTAAACAACCTATCTCCCTCTCATGCATTAATCAAATTAGAAAAATACCTCTAAACTATCATCATGGATATGAAAAGTGTCTATCTAACACTAATAATCAGTTACTTAGTATAATTACCTTGCACTAACTCCTTGTAAAATCCTTATACACCAACCTTCTACCTTTTATTGACCAAATAGACCAAAATAGGCCAATCAGGCCTAGTAGCTTAAATGCATATGTGTTGGCTTCCTTAAAACCTAAAATAAACCTTAGAAACATATGGATGGGAATTTTATATTTTTGGATCAATATAATAAACCATGATATAGTCTTAAATAGGTAGTAAGCACTTGTAACTTCACTTTCCCTAGTTGACTAGTCCACCTTTCTCTAATTTTTTCAAACTGGCTATTTTGAATGAACTTACAAAGGTATTTATAGATAAATTTTTGGACATATTATGACTTTATGATATGAATGAAGAACCAAAACATCCTATATAAGGATTATAATATTCTCAAATATCTTTTACCCTTCTTTTTATTCATTTTTTTGGAAAATTATAGTTTTCTAGCCATTCTATACATATTCTGTAAAACTAAAACACATGAAAAGTTTATTATCTAAGGTTACTTAATGTTCTAGGTGATTTTTAGGTTATTATAGAGTGATAGTATTACAAAATTTTAATATTTACAAAACATGGTTGGCCTAAGGTTTTAGAGAAGTTTTCGGTGTCTAGTACTCTTAGAAATTATTAATAGAGTACAGATGCAAAATCTAAAAATTCTTCCATGTATTTTAAGTATATGTAACCCCTAAACTTTATTGACAAGTTTTATTCCACATGTACAGAGTGTGCCGAGATGTGAATGTAGAGAAGTAGGCTTATGTTCTTTTACAGGTAGTTTGAATAGGCTAATAGTCTTAGCATTTGTTCATATAAGTGAGTTCCTTAATCCATCCCATTCCACCATGGATATTAAGTATGTTGGTTTACTTGTATCCTTCTAAGATCCTCTACTCTAAGTCTTCCTATGATGAGACATCTAAGCATTGAAATAAGAACCCTAAAGAACTATGTATACTGTGGGAGATCAAATAGGGTCTTGAGATTAAAACAACCTTTTCTTTGCATTATATTATCTAAAACAACTCTTTTAGGGTCTTTACCACCCTTATATATCCTTTTATGTTTTCATGTTTTCTTTAAAGGTTTGTATATTCAACTTTGGTAGCTAACAATAACATCATAGATAATAGTATTGATGGTAGTGTCCACAAATATATAAACAATATTTTAATAATCTCATGATTATTATAGAATCTTAATTCTACAGACTTCTACCTATGTCAAAAGTAGATATACTTGAACATATTAAACCTAGATAATTATCATTTATATTTTTTATTGTAATCAATTGAATGTATTTAAAACTTCGTAATTCTTATATTTAACATATTTCATATTTATAATTCAAAATATTCATTTATCTAAGTTTTTAATCAATTGGAATATTATAGGTTCATTTATCACCCTTGTGCCTAAGTTAATTCTATATTCTTAACCCCATTTCCATAAATATAGATCTAGTTTTAATCACCACCTCATCTCATCTATCTCTTAATGGACTCAATGTGAATCAATTTACTTCATTCATTATGGTGTAGGCATTTTATCTTCCATCATGTACATCACTCTTACACATGACATACATCCATGGGCATAATATTAGATATAACATCATCCTTGGACGAATGAATTTGAAATTCCATGTATAATGTTCATTCAATAATAAAACATGACCTTTGAGAAACCTTGTATGGTATAGGAAGTACAAAAAACTACAACCTAATATTCTATACCATCTCTTAAGAAATCAAACTATCTACACTATTGTTATCAATCACCACCTTAAAATAATTAATTGTGTATTTTCAAATAATCTAGAGTAAACTCTTCCTTTGCATCATTTCATTAACTTTCTTGGCTACTTTCAACAACACTATTTTTATTAATAAAGCCTCTTCTTGTTATGGATATTATGTGTGTGTTGGAGACCCAACACTCTCTTCATACCCATGTGTTATATGGATTATTACATGATAGGAACCTATTCTCTTACATACACAAAATCAATCATTTAACTCAAATATTACATATATTTATATATGTATTCCTTTTGTGGAAGGGACAACTCTAAATCATGGGCCACTTCGAGGGGGTTACCTCCTTCGAGCAAGCTCAATTACAAATAACTCTTTTCTTGGATGTCATTAAAATGAGCTATGACATTTTATTTATAATATTTTAATCTATCCCACTCTTTTATTCTATGTATGTGGAATTCTTCCTCTAATACATTACTATTCATAATACTATTCATTCTACTATTATTTTACTCCAATTTATAATATATACCTCTATATAGGTATATTATATTCCATCCCCCTTAAATATGTTTTTCCCTCTAAATATGATAAAAATTAGGAGGATAACCAAATAGGAACCTCTCTTACATACACAAAATCAATCGTTTAACTCAAATATTACATAAATTTATATATTTATTCCTTTTGTGGAAGGGACAACTCTAAATCATGGGCCACTTCGAGGGGGCTACCTCCTTCGAGCAAGCTCAATTACTTTTAACTCTTTTCTTGGATGTCATTAAAAAGAGCTATGACCTTTTATTTATAATATTTTAATCTATCCCACTCTTTTATTCTATGTATGTGGAATTCTTCCTCTAATACATTACTACTCATAATACTATTCATTCTACTATTATTTTACTCCAATTTATAATATATACCCCTATATAGGTATATTACATTCCATCCCCATTAAATATGTTTTTCCCTCCAAATATGATAAAAATTAGGAGGATAACCAAATAAAACTTCAACCATATATTTAAAATAAGTTGAAGACCATATAGAATCCTATTCATGCATCTTTTTTTGCTTTCCCTTCTTCCTTCGATGTTGGGATATGGGTATGTACATAAACAAGTTAAACATGAGCACCATAATCAAAGGTTGAAGTGAAATTTAAAGAATAGTTATCATCTCCTCAAAATGAGAGCAAGGTTTCTCAAAATAATCAGCTTGATGAGCAAATGGAAGATACATGCCATCCCCCTTAGCATTTTTCATTGCACATATTTTGTTTACAATGACTAAATCCATCAAAGAATGCATCAAATTGATATAAATATTTAAATGCATAATAAAAGAAGTTTCTATTGTATGGATGGATTATTTGAGAAACAAAATATCCACTGAATTAATCACTCTATAGTGATCAACATACGATGCTCTACAAGATTCCTCAAATTCAGGTCATGCAACTATTTCCACTTCGTATTCTTCAACTATAGAGAATGAATCCATATACCATTTACTATGGCTATGCTCCCAATCTAACCATGCATTTATTTCTTCATCATTTTTTTTAATATAGAAGTGAAGTTCAATTTTATCAAAAATAACATGAATATTGTTTAATCAATGCATTGATTTGGATAAAATAAAAGGCTCTACTACTTTTTATTTGGATTTTTGTATTTTTTTTTACTTTTCAAATAAACTAGTAGTCACTAAAACTGTGATAACTTTCAAAATACTATACAAAATTTATAAATTCAAAATTTTATGGAAAGGTAAGATAAAGATACAAAAAAATTCAAAAAACTTTTGGCTCAATTCATTACCATTTGTGAGAAGTTTGAAGAAAGATAGTTAGATTTTTTGAAGGCAAAAAATGAAAATCTACACTTCTTAGACTTTCTCCATGAAGCTCATAAATGTGCTTGGAATATAAATCACAATAAAATAAATGGACCTACAAAGTGATCTTATAAAAGATGATAAGAACCTCTTCTTTTATATACACAAAATCACTCATATAACTGAAATATTGCATGTACTAATATATGTATTCATTTTGTGGAAGGAACAACTCTAAATCATGGGCCACTTTAAGGGGGCTACCTCATTTGAGCAATCTCAATTACAAATAATTCTTTTCTTGGATGTCATTACAATGAGCTATGCCCTTTTAGTTATACTATTCTAATCTATCATACTCTTGTATTCTATTCATGTGGAAATATAACTCTAATACATTACTATTAATAATATTATTCATTCTACTACTATTATACACCAATTTATAATATGTACCTCTATATTGGTATATTACATTACTTTAAATCACCTATGAATCTTATAATTCTTTTTAGAAACTAAAATTATGTGTCCATCATGCTTACTATATTCAAAACATTTATGATAAAATCATCTACCTATACTTCCAAAGGATCCTCTGTCTTTAGAATAACAATATCTTCTTGCATTTGAGTTCCAATCTTTTTATTTACATACCTCTCCATCATGGGTTTTTTTTCATCTTACACCACTAAATTATCCTAGAGCTCTTAAATACATTAATTTACCTCTATATTTAACTTGTTGTTTCCTTGACAAATTATATTCCACATTTAATGCACTTTGATAGGCCTCTTCCACATTTATCAAGTTAAAAAAACTAGTTTTATCTTGTATGACAAAATACAATGAAATCACATATATTTTAACCTTATTTGGATCATCCTCAACATGTATATTCATTATAATGATCCTATAAAAATGCTCATAGAGTATTTGATACTCATCTCCTTTTATCTCATTTTTTTAGCTTCTTAAAAAAATCGTAGGTAATTATAAATCATGAATATGGCCTTGAACTTATTTATCATCATATCCAAAGAATTTAACTTCTCATTAAATTTATTTTGTCTCTCATATTCCACATGATCCCACCATATATAATCCTATCCCTTAAACTTTGTAAAATAAAACCTCACCTTCTTAGGACCTTCCATTGTCCCATAATCAAAATATTTTTCTATCTCATCTATCAAATATATCAACCCTTACAAATTCAATATTCCATTTTAATAAGTTGGATCCATATTTGTATTGCTACTTACTCTTGTGATAGATCTGAGAAACCATGTCTCAGCCTCATTCTACATGTCCTCCAATATAATTTATTGAGATCCTTCCTCTTATTGATCTTCACTCATTTCTTAAAGAGGAATTCACCATATTTAGGTTTTATCCATAGCATACAATATTATGTGTATTTATCCCATCATATTTTATATGTCTACAAATCCTAGTCCTCTTACTCTTACTCTTACTCCCCTCCCAACAACATTTCCTCTATGTTTCATCATTGTATCAACTTGTAAGATTGATTTCCAAAAATACTCCTTAACCCTGCTAGAGTCATCTTTCACATGTTAGTGTAGGTATTTATTTTACTTATATTTTTTTATTGGGATTATTACTACACACATGGGTTATTCATAAATTTGAGTTAGCATGCTTAGGTGTAGTTAGACATAGGGAGTTACTCATTTTCATTATATTTTGTTAGTTGATGTTACTCCTTGATTTCTTATTTTAGATTTTGGAGTTACATACCTATTTT